>OX376307.1:31768128-32968128 GCA_947369205.1 Cantharis rufa
TTTAACATGTTGTCAATTTTATTTATGTTAATAGTGATTTTTTTTATTTAAGGACTATTCAAGATCCGGCCAGTCAAAGACTTACATGGTACAAACCACCTTTGTCAGTTCTGGTAGTGAAGAAGGTCAGGGATGCATCTGTATATTCCCCATTTGTCCAACTTGTTCACTGGTTAATCGAGGTAATTAAATAAACATTAAGTAAATGTAAACAAAAAAAATAGATAAGTATCGTTATGTGATAGGTAACTGAGATAATAAGGTTTAAACTTTTTTATATTACACTGAATCATTATTTATCTTTTATACCTTGATAACGCAGATCGGCTTCGGTTTAGCCGATTTTTCGCCTTGAATGGAAAAATGTTAGTTTTCCTAACTTGTATCGAAAATATCTATTATAGTGTTATAGCGACACTTGTATGGACTGAGAGGCTTCACCCGTCCAACGGAGGGTTAATTGCAATTAATGATTATGTTATGTAGAAGTTGTTTTTTGATGACCTATTTTTGTTATTTTGTAATCTGATGCATGGTCATATTCAAAAAAGTCAAAATAACATTTTTTGTTTTTAATTTAACACTTGAACACCATTTTCATACTTTTATGAACATGTTAACCCAAGTTATCATCGTAAACGTGGTTTAAATGCAATATTGAGGTTTTCCTGTCGGATTCTCACACTAAGATGCAGTTGATGGCTTTTTTATTTTCTAAACGGGCGTTGGAGCGCAGGAAGCATTGTCATAAGATGATACACCTATTAGTGAAGAAATCTAATTTTTGCCTAAAACTGGACTCGAAAAAATTAAGTTTTTGGGCTTTAGTTAAAATTTAAAATATAACAAGAATACCGATATTTTTGTTTTTGTAGATAGTAATATATCAGGATATCCTGTTAACATTCGCTTACCTTTCATGATATGTATAAATTTTTTTAATCACAATATTTATCTTTTATAAAATTATTATTTTTTGTATTTGGAAATTACAGTGGTATTTGGCTATAACGACCTAAATCAGTCGGTTCCTTGAGGTTCGTTATAATCCGACCCCACTATATTTTTGAAATTTTGAGTTTAATTTGAAGTTGTTTCAAAGTAATACCTGCAGATGGCTATGGCAACGATTGCTTTTTTTGTGTTCTTTACTTCATATTTTTTTACCTGCAAACATAATAATTTAATATTTTGCATAGTAGTAGCTATTTACGGGAGAGCGAATAAATTACTTATTATACTCTCTAGTAAGTCATCTTGACTCAAGTTGATCGTCAATGCACTGTGTAGTGCTTGGCACTTCAGAAGGAAATGTAGAATTAACTTTTTGTCCAGATCAGTACTTGGTGTGATCACTGGTTTGAGGTATCTCACACAGAGCTGGCTTCAAATTATATGGGTTTTTTTAATTAATAAATCTTTGCCTATTATAAAAACTAACAAAATGAAAAAAAAATTGATGATAGGCAATGGGGGACATCAGTCTAATACTGAAATTGTAGAATAATAACCAATGTAAACAGATATTAATTATTATTGATAGTCAATGTTAATAATAATTACAGCCCTAATTTAATTGAATAAAAATTATTTTTTATGAACTTAAATTTAAAGGTTTCCAAAGTTGTTTACAAAATGCAGTTCAAATTGAAAGTAAAGTACATACATAAATTTATAAAAATTTGGGTTGTTAACTTGAAAAAATTACCAAATATCAAAAATTAATAATTATTTATATAAATAATTTTATTTTAATGAAAATTATTGTTCGTAGTAAAACTTGTAAACAATATTTTAATTTAATAGCAGTAGAAAACGTAAGTCGAAAGATACTTGTGATGGTTCTTAAATTTATTAGATAAGAATCCATTGTGTAATTGTGTGACAGCGCACTTTTATTATGTTTGATATTGCTATTCAAGGTCATTTAGTGATTATCATTAATGAAGGAAACCAAAATGAAACTGATTTAATATTTTTACATATTTTTAAATTTCTTCTATTGTCTATGACATGTGCATACTAAGTGCATACTCATGATCGTAATGACGAAGATGAAAGTCATCCTAGTCAAATGATTACATGGATACAAATGCATTGTTTATTACTTGTTGTTAGTATACTTCGATATGCAGTATTCTATAAATATAATGACAAACTTAAGGTGCTTAAAAACTATAGAGGACATCAAAACAAGCAATTTTAATCTGTAAATTTGTATCCGATAATAAGCCGTTTCGGAATTACGACCATTCTCAGTGTCTAAAAAAGTTAACCTTTTTGTACTCGCCAAACGGCTCGTGCTTAAATATGTACTCATTGCATAAACTACTATTTTCTCCACTTTTGCATCCTTGACGAGAATTATTTTAATAATTCAATTTCCAGAATTTTAAGTTTAATAATTTTGTTAGAGCCTAAAATCAATCTATAAATATTATATTACTGTTCGATTTTATTCCTTATTAATTATTAAACCCCTACAATAATATTCAAATTATTGATCACTTATTAGGAAATATTGCGCGATTATTAAAGAAAATTGATCGAGAAACTTGAAGATTTAATAAAACATGGGGTGTTCTATTTAAAATAAGAAAGTTGCTTTTTATTTTACGTGATTTAAATAATACATACTTATAAATCGTAATTGAATAAATTGTAATAATATCTATATTTAAATCAAATATTAATGGGTAATTTCAAAATTCGTGTTTTATTTCATTTATTTCCAAAATGTTATTAAATTTAAGTACTCTCAATAATTTTGATTTGACGAGATTATTTTTCCATCATCATCGATAATTTTTATCAATTTTGAAATTTTTGTGCGTAGACGTTAGAATAAATTTTGGTAGAGAACGTTGCCTTTTAAGGAAAACTAGGATTCGGGGATTTCCAAACTTACTATTATTTATAAACTTTTTTGGGATTTTTTCTTTACGTTCTGAATTTAATATATTTTATTTTCAAAATATCACTTAATTACATGTTACCTTTTTTCAGGAAAAACGAATGGTGGTATTTGTGGAAGGATCCGTCATCGATGACACCCACTTGGACCAATTTTCTAATTTTATATCCATAAAAGATAAATTGATGACATTTAAAGATGGTAAAGACGACCTAACAGACAAGATCGACTTCATCATATGTTTGGGAGGCGATGGAACGCTGTTATATGCTAGTCTGCTCTTTCAACAATCAGTTCCTCCAGTTATGGCATTTAATTTAGGATCTTTAGGCTTTCTGACGCCTTTTAGATTTGAAAATTTTCAAGAGCAAGTTAACAACGTCCTCGAAGGAAATGCGGCATTAACTTTACGAAGCCGATTGAGATGTATAATCGTTAGAAAAGGAGATTTGGATGAGCATAGAACAAAAACCGACAAAAAACCATCAACGAATTTATTAGTTTTGAACGAAGTGGTTGTCGATAGAGGTCCATCGCCTTATTTATCTAATATTGATTTATTTATTGATGGGAAACATATTACCAACGTACAAGGTGATGGATTGATCGTCAGCCCACCTACAGGAAGTACGGCCTATGCCGGTGCAGCTGGTTGTTCGATGATACATCCCAGCGTGCCTGCCATTATGGTTACACCAATTTGCCCACATTCTTTGAGTTTTAGACCCATCGTTGTACCAGCAGGTGTGGAACTGAAGGTTAGCTTTAATTATTATTTAATAGAACCAAATTAGTGACATTATTTGTGTATATTTCTTTTTATAGATTTCTGTTTCTGTCGATAGTCGAACAACAGCGTGGGTTTCTTTTGATGGAAGAAATAGGCAAGAACTACTGCATGGCGATAGGTATATATTTGTTTTATTGTTTAGTTTGCATTATGACAATTCACTGTTTTTTAGTTTACGAGTAACCACATCGATATATCCTGTACCTAGTATTTGTGCGCAAGATCAAATTTCAGATTGGTTTGATTCTTTGGCGGAATGTTTGCATTGGAATGTGAGAAAGAGGCAAAAACACCTAGACGAACTTACGGATTTAACTCATTCGAGTTCTAACGATACTTTGGATTCGTTGGAACAAAATGAAGCGCTAGAAAAAGATAGTTAAATGATACATTGATTTTTGAGAAGAGCTCTCTTAGGTATTAATAAATTTAGTGGAAATGGCAATACTTAATTTAATTATTGTATATTGTTATATAATTTTTTCTAAGTAAATCAGGTGATATTAAATATTTTTATTTTTTAATTTATCTTTATGTATTTATTAGGAAATTAATTACCTGTTCATCGTTTTAAAAATTATCATATTTGAAAGATAATTATTACAAATAACATTTTCTACAGGGAATTATTTTGGATCAATTTCTATGTATTTGGTCATAAATTTTTAATTAATTATGTAAATGAGTATTGATATTTGAATTACTCCAATAGTACTTTAAGAAGCTTGCACGACCACATTTTTATAATAACCGACCAATAGTTCGTGCCAATGTTATTATTTCAAAAAATTTATCTATCTTTTTTTTATATCTAATGTTAATAAATTTTATAGGAATTTGTAAATGGTTTATTATTAAACAATATTACCTACTAAATAATTTTATTTCTACTGCTAATTGAACTGGACAAATACTTTTTTTTTATTCTGTTAAGTACCATATAAAATCTCTTCGACAATGAACCTCTTAACAGGAAATAGTTTCTACGACAAAAATTTTCTAGAATAAAATTTGGGTGAGCATATAATTATTTTTAACAGTTTAGGCGTGAAAGATATTCAAAATTGCAGAAAGTATCTAAATATTCAAAATCTGTTTTTAAATTTTTTGTAGGAAATTTTATTCCATATAAAATTGTTTAGAAATTATAATTTCCAGACTGTGCTGTATTTTTTACAATTTTTCCTTCTGAATAATTTTGAATAAAAAAATCTGCTAGGATTAGAATTTTCAGACATTTGAATATTTTATTTGCGTACAAGCTCGTGAAAAATTTTAAAATATGTGCATTGTTACGACTTTTTGAAACGTTTTATGTCAATTTTACTTTTAATTCTTTAAAAATGCCAATTGTTCTAAAAAAATAATATTTTAAAAATCGCCTAATAGTAAAGCAAATTTAAATACTAATTAATGCAGTGCCCATCCGATAATTTGCAGTTTGGGGTATGAAAGTGTAAATAAAAACTGATTGAGACCTCAGGGCACAAGAAAATATTGGGCTATTTCATAGGCGCTACTAAGCTGAATGAGTTTGTTTTTGTAGCCCTTTATGGCTTGTTTTCAATTAAGCACTTAATTTTTTTCTCCTCATCGCTGCAGGCGCACTCATTAAGATTTACCAGGGCTCGACTAGATACAAGGTGATTATTTCTTCATTAAGAAGTGTGCAAGGTGAGGATATACTCATAAAGGTACGGTAGGAATGCCCATTCTTGCCTTTCTTTTAGAAGTATTAATGAACTAAGAGAAATAAAGGTTTATCAAAACCTGATTTTAATTAATTTTTTTTTAAACCAATTAAAAAAAAAAAGAAAGAATTCCAGTGATTTCCAAAGAATTCCAGGGATTTCAAAGGAATTCCAAACGAGTATACACAAAATTTTCGGGATATTTACCCCTTGCGTCTTTGTCACTATCTCAAATTCAAAGAATTTGCTGTGTAAATATGAAAAAGAATTTTTAGAGTCTTCTTCTTGACAGAAGTGTTGTGATCTACTATTAAGAGATTGTCCATCTCAAAATTTTTTTTTTTGCTCTTAAAAATTTTGGCTTTGAAAAATAATGCTAAAGGCAAAATGTCTATGACATTTGACAAAATGACCGCCCTGGGCGGCAAAAGCTCCAGCTACGCCACTGCTCTTTACGATATTTTTTTCTATTCTTGGCTTCTCTTGCAACTTGCTCTACTGCAGCAGTACCCAAACAAATAGTTTGTTTCTAGTGGATCCCCGATTTTTAACTTAATATCAATCTTAACATTGTTGTCGGCAAAACCGAAGACATTTTGATGCTTAGATAAATTTGAAGATTTTGTTAGTTCATCTGTGCCAGGGAGCAGTGGCGTAGCCAGAAATTTAACGACAATTTTTTTAATTTTCAAGGTCAAACGCTTAATAGAAAGTTAGAAAATTCCAATACAAAAATAATTTTGGGGGAGGGGGGCCCGGCCCAGGGATTCTCCAGTGGTGAATACGCCACTGCCAGGGACCTTTTATCTATATTTCTGAGTATTATACACTGTTAATATTTTTTTCTGCATATAGTAAAAAACTTGACTTTTCGCGGAACACACTTTGGGAACCGCTGCTCTACTGTGCTGCCGGTAGTTTCTTTAATTTAATCGATCCATCTTTTTGGCAAGGGGCATCGTGATTTTGTAGTTCCATGTTTCATGTTATCCAGCTCTCTACGATGTATATACCCAAAGTATGTTGCTATTCTTTTTTGAATAAGGCTGGATATTCTTTCTGGTTCCTGCATTTCTTCCACAATAGAAATGTTTGTTCAATTTTCAATCCAGAATACCCTCAGTAATTTTCAAATGTTAGTTTAGGAAAATGGTCGAGATGGCGCTTTATACGCTTATCGGAGGTTTTACGGGTTTTAACGATGATTCGTTAAACAAAGATTTAAAAAAATGGTAACAAAGAAGCAGTGGCGGCTAGTGGCTGTTTAATTTGAGGAGGCTAATCAAAGAGTATCGATTTCTCAAGAATTTCTACAATTTCATAAGATTTCCCTTTACTTGTAAGGTACACTAAATTTTCTCGGTGATTCTCCGCTCGGTCCCATCCCAACTTTATTAAATTAAAAAGACCATTATCTCGGATGATGCTATTTATAGTTAGGAAACTTCGGGTTAATTTGTGTCTGATGATGAAAATCGCGGTCTATGCGATGGCTGCATCATCTGCATTATGTTCTAGGCAAAGGATTTTTTGTATATAAGTATTGTGGAAGAAGTATCCATCTTTTGACCAATTAAAAATTCATTTTTTAATTTTAATAGTTTAATTAATAGTGCAGAATTTCAGAGGAGGCTAAGCCTCCCTTGCTTCCTCCAACGAGCCGCCGCTGCAAAAGAGGTTACAAAATATATATATCCTAGGACATACAGGGTGTCCCCGTGACCGTGGAGAACCTCTTAGGTGGTCATAGAGGACACTTTTCTAAGACATATTTTTAAATAAAATTTTTGTCCAAGTCCAAACCCTTGGGGGGTACCTCACTTTAAAGCAATTTTTTCAATTTATGATTTCAAGCGGCCATTGCACCGATATTTTTGATTTTTTGGGTTTAATGGATTAGAGATTTTCTATAGAGCATTTGAATATCTACAAATTATGTTATAACTTTTATCGCCTAGAATCAACAGATTTCGAGTTATGAATTAAATTAAGGGAAAAAATGTCAAAAAATTCCGAGTTTTATTTTTTTTACTTTTCTTGCCAACCCCGTATCTTTTAAACGAAACGTCCTAGAAAAAAACTAACGGCCCAAACCGGATAGGGAATTTAACGGGCTACAACTTGAGCTTAATAATTTTTTTTGGGAAACCAGCCGTTTTCACAGAAATTACGAAAATAATGAACAAGGTGTAGGTTAAAAAAACTAAATAAATTCACAAAATTCATTTTAATAAATTTTCAAAATGGCCTCCCTCATTTTCAGCACACAGGCATGTTCTTTTCAAAAGGTGTATCACTGTATTATTTGTAATGGTGCTTTTTTGGGTAAGTTCTGTTACACCTATCAGTATTCTTTCCATTAATTTATGTTTTTTTAACCTACACCTTGTTCATTATTTTCGTAATTTCTGTGAAAACGGTTGGTTTCCCAAAAAAAATTATTAAGCTAAAGTTGTAGCCCGTTAAATTGCCTATCTGGTTTGGGCCGTTAGTTTTTTTCTAAGATTCATTTAAAAGATACGGGGTTGGCAAGAAAAGTAAAAAAATAAAACTCGGAATTTTTTGACATTTTTTCCCTTAATTTAATTCATAACTCGAAATCTGTTGATTCTAGGCGATAAAAGGTTATAACATAATTTGTAGATATTCAAATGCTCTATAGAAAATCTCTAATCCATTAAACCCAAAAAATCAAAAATATCGGTGCAATGGCCGCTTGAAATCATAAATTGAAAAAATTGCTTTAAAGTGAGGTACCCCCCAAGGGTTTGGACTTGAACAAAAATTTTATTTAAAAATATGTCTTAGAAAAGTGTCCTCTATGACCACCTAAGAGGTTCTCCACGGTCACGGGGACACCCTGTATATTTCGCCAGAAGTTTAGGCACAATAATTGTTACTCCATTTCGTGTTCTGATCATCAAGATTGAATTCAGCTTGCGAAATGTACCGGTAATTGTTATTTCTGCCGCAACCGATAATTTTTAAATAATAATTGCAGACCTGATTGTAAATTAATTTACATGACTGGTTGGTTACCTACCTTTGAATTAATTAAAAATTTGGAAAAATAAAAAATCTTCAGATTTGTTTTTGTTTTTGTAAGAATTAGGTATTTGAAATTAATAAGCTTCAAGTCATTGGATAAAAACCTATTAGTGAGATTGAGAATTTGGACAATATTTTCTTGAAATTGTGAAATTTTCTGGTGTAAATCATAAAATATTAAAAACCACTTAGAAATTAATAGTTGTTTAATTAACTATTTATAACAAAATATTAATACAAAAATATTTACAAAGTTATTTTAGTTATATATTAAACATATAAAATAATTACATTTGAATAGAATATTTAACGGTTTAACAATAAAAGAAGATGTTTAAATAAAAATACAAAATTTGCTTACTTGGTAAACGATTTTGTATTATTTGCATTTATCGAATAAATGCAATGAAAATTAATCGTTACACAATTCTGTCATTTTTTGTTAAAATAATAATTATTTACAAAAATGTTAATAAGAATTACTAATTATTAATAATACGCTTTGGTTATTTCTTTATACAATTATTAATACTTCAATTTACGATTGAATATCAAAATCACACAAGGAACAGTCTTATTTTGAAAATTGAATTTATGGAAATTTTTGAAATTGGTTTTCGATTCTGTATGAATTTGTGATATCGTTCAATTGGGAATCGGAATGAATCAGTCTCATCTTTGTTCGATTAATGCTAGCGTATTTGGAAGACTGGCGCGTGTCTGTTTTATTTTCAAAATATTTACAAATTTGCTTCACACCTGAAACCGAACTAATACAATTTGAGATGTCGTGCATCGACGATGCCCGTTTATTGCTCTCGACAATCGCTTTTATGGATACATCTTCGGTACTCCTCACTTTTCTTCCTAATCGACAAAGCGACTCAAATAAAATGAGTTTATCCTTAACCGGTACGTAATTATCTGAGTTTTGACATCTTTTGAGTAACACTTCCACGTTAAGTTCGTCTATTTTTGGTGTTTCTTGTTTGGTGATGATTGTGGGCTCATCTTTGGGCGTAGGTTGTGAGGTATTATTATACAAATTATATTGTAGGTGGGCAGTTTCCTCGATGTCATTATAATTCCAGTCTTTTTCGCAGTCTTGGTCTTTTTTATTGTTAGTTTCGCTATCAGTTAAATTTAATATATCTAAATATCTGACAGCTTCCAAAGGGGTTTGCCGAATCAATTCGATGGCGATCGTCTTCACCCATACATTGAACGCACGTTCATTTGCGGTCTGAAAATAAAAAAAAAAACTTGTACCAAATATTCCACAGTAACCTTTTAAATAATTATCGATATTGAAGCGAATCATCCGCTTCATGTTCTAATATACAAGGACATAATATTATCTCCAATGATGCTAATTATCACCATTTGTATTGATAAATATACCATTATTGTTGTAACATTTTTCTTTTACAAAGATCTCTGTTCTCTGTCTGTCGATAAATTTTTAAAATTACAAATATTGACCGAATGGTGCCATTAATGCCGATAAATAAAATTAACAAAATATCAATCGATTATTAGAGTTTAAATATAAATAATAATGTAACAAGAGATAATAAATAAATCGTTAATTTTGGTAATTACTTAATTTTATTTTTAATGATCAGGAAGTCGCCTTTCTGACAGAAATCGATTTACTCGACATAATTATTTCTTATCGTACCTGAATGGTGAGAATCTTGTTTTGACCTCTGTACAGTGCCAAACTATTAGGTAAAGGTCCGGCAGCCAAACTAAGATGTCGTAAAGGTAAACGAAGCCCTCCTGCAGCGTTTTCGCCAGATGTGCTTCCTATTAAAAGTTGACCCCCTCGAACGATGACTCGTCTTGGTAGCCACCGTTGTTCGTCAGCACAGATTACCAAAAGGTCTCCTAGAAACAAAAAACAACATTAACTCACGAAATGTGATATTTATGCCTCATTGCAAATGTTTTCGTAAACATAAATAGAAAACGCTTCTCCTGGGTGGCTAAAATATTTCCCATGCAATTTTTCATTTAAATTTGGCACATACGCCTTCGTCGACCCTTTAGGAAGCTTTAAATATCGTAAATTATCTAAAGGATCGAATTTCACTCGTGAAACAATACGGAGGAATCCACATATTTTAGCGTACGTCGACAGGACGACAGGTTTCCGAACACTTGTTAAGGGGATGATAAAAACACATGTTCATCTTGTAAAATTTAACCGAAAAGTTCTAAATTTAGAAGACACCGAGGGTTTAAATTGGATTAATAAATATTTATAGAAGTTAATAAAAAAAACCACATTGTGATTTGTAGGACGCCGCGCGCCGGTTTTCGTAATTAACCCTTTCAGTCACCCTGTAATCAATTGACTACAGCAAAATTAATTTTTTTTTCAAAATAAAATAATTAAGTAATGGTGTAAGTAGTAAAATTTTCTCTCCAATATAAATAAATGGTGACTGAAATGGTTAAAATTGAGGAAAATCCTCGAATTAATTAATTTTATTTTTCTATAAATTTGTTCCAAGTTCATTAGCCATTACACGTAATTCAAGTTGAACAAACCATGTAACATAAATAAGTGCTAATTACGTATCCTACGAGGATTATTATATAAATAATTCTTGTTATTAATTGATTAAAAATCGCCAATACAATAGAAGATGTTTTGTAAAATAATCATATAGGTATTACGTACTACTACCATAATATTATTACAAATACGATATGGGCTGGTCGAATGCTCCTTACTTTCCCAACCTTGGCTAATTCACGAAAGAAATTTTTTCGATAAATTTAATTGTACACCACACACCACCAACAATATTGCATACTTGAATAAACTCAACTTGTCACATATACAGATTTATGTTATTTTTGCTAATTATTATGCCGCATTTTTATGCAAAACATTCAGTTTGTAATTTCCTGTAAATTAATGAATTTTGATACCACATCCGGTCAGAAAAAATTTAAGGCCGATATCATACCTCTATTATTATTAATGAATATGTACCCGGGTTCGCCCGGTTTTTGATTTCCATTCGTTCCGCGTCTCATTAGAAACATCGGAGTTTCGATAATTATTGTCCCAACTCCAATGTATCCTAACATGAACGGTAATATTATGTTGTAATCGTGTATTTATTATGTCTTTATTATAAATATTGATTGTTGAATGTTGAAAAGTTAATATTTTGAAAATAATGAGTTTATCAAACCCTGTTTATTTTAGAAACAGTTTACTTTTGGCCATTTATTTTTGACCTTCTTTTATTATGCAGAGTGTCCCGGATACGCTTGACATAACTTAGGTGGTGATCGAGGATTTAACATTTTTAACAAATTTTTTTTCTAAATTCAAGCCTTCGATAATTAGGCCTCTTTAACTTTTTAAGGACGATGTGGGACAAAACTGAACCACTGAGGTTTTTCTATTTAATACGTAAAAAATAGAGAAAATTGTTTTGGAGGCGCACATGACCTTGAAAATCGCATTTGAATGTCAAATTTATTGTTACTTTCTTTTTTTTATGACTTTGAAGATGATTTTTGAAAAACGTAATATTGCTTTCTTTATATTCAGTGCATCAAATTACATTAAAAAACCCCAAATCGTTTTAACTAATTTTTTATATTGGATTTTCCGTTCCGAACGGGCTGGGACATACTACATTGTCCCGTGAGACATTCTACGTGAGAAATTCATTGATTTATTTACACATTTTTTACATAAAAAGTGGTAAATTTCGACCTAACTTCCCCGTCCTTGAAAGGTTAAAGCACTTTTTTTAATTTCCACTTTCACGTGGCCATAGCCCGGAAAATACTGATTTTTTTTTAAATGGATTAGTGCTTTTTTAAAGAGCGTAAAACATAGTTTTGCTACAAACTAGATTCAAACATTTCTTATCTAAAATTAACAGCTTTCGAGTTATGAATTAAAGTAAGTAAAAAAATGTTGAAAAATTGGAGCTTTTTTTATTTAATTTTTTGTTTTATAGCTTTTTTGTTTATTATCTTCTGATTTTCTGTAAAATGGATTGGTTTTTCAAAAATGTTTACTAGTAGACAGAAGTTGTAGTCCGTTAAATTTTCAATCCGGAATGGTGCGTCAGAACTTTTGTAAAATGTATCGTTTAAAAGATACAGGGTTTTGAAAAACCCAAAATAAAAAAATCTCGAATTTTTCAACATTTTTTTACTTACTTTAATTTATAACTCGAAAGCCGTTGATTTTAGACAATAAAAGGTTTCAATCTAGTTTGTAGATTATTTCATACTCTTCAAAAAAACACTGATCCATTTTTACCGAAAAATCAATATTTTCTGGGCTAGGGCCATGTGAAGGTGGAAATTAACAAAAATAACTCTCGAGGGTTTGAATTTGAAAAAAATTTTTTGTTAAAAATGTTTCTTAGAAAAGTGTCCTCTATCACCATCTAAGTTATGTAAAGTGTATCTGGAGACATCCTGTATAGAGAAGAAAACTTAGTAGTGAGAAAGCAGAATATTTTTGATTTTTGATGCACAGTGCTATTGTCAGACCCCCCCCCCCTTTGAATTATCAATTTGAGGTCTCTTTTAATTATCTCGTTTATTTGTAAGTTATTCAAAAAGTAGCTGTCTTTCTTCGTCGTTCACTTTGCTATATCCAAAAAGGAGGAATATAATAGCCAGTTGACTTTTGGAAACGCCAACAACATTTTATTTGGTTTTGCGATATTCGTGATCGCGAGAAGGCGTTTTGGAAGAGTTTGGGTTTGTATATGTTTGTGCATTTTAGGTTTACGATTTACCTTCATGTCCGTCTATCCGGTAGTATACTTCAAAAGTTTTAATAAATTAGCCAAGTTTATTATGCTTTATGTATCTACTTAAGTTTGTCTTTAATTTATTATGCTAGGGAGAATTGATACTATGTGGGAGGGGAGGAGTGAAAAATGCTTAAAACTTTCTTTACCTTAAATTAGGATCGTTTAATTTTGTAAGGCGTTCTATATTAACCCTGGAACTGCACATTGGGGTTAGGCCATATACAACCCCCAATATGAGTTAAGTGTATCAATGCTCCCCATCTCTATTGGGTATTTTTATTAGAGATGATGAACCATCGAAGTATACCTAAGTGCAAACGAAGATCAAAAAGACAATTTTCTCAAAATTCATATTTCATATGGCAGAAGAAAAAACAATACTTTTCTAGGCTATAAATAATTTGAACAAATACATTAACTAGGAAAATGCTCATTTAACAGTTGTTTAATATTAAAATAAAAGATAAATATGTTTGCACAAGATTACAGGGGATTCACTTCAAATTTACCTACGTATTATCACTACTTGTAGACATTGTCTTACATTGCATTCCAAAATTCAGATTGACTGTTTAAGTTTGTCCAGACAGATGCCGGGCGGAATTTGAGTAATCCCCCTAATTAGTTGCACGATAATTTACGCCTTGTAAATTGTAATCTCGACAAGCGCAAAATTTTGCTCGTTTCAAATTTAAAAAATCAGGTACACAAATGTTAGCCTTCGGCTCTAGGTTTTTCCTCTGTACCTACTTAGTGTTTTACTTTATTACCCCCTAATGAAATTTGTTGTAAGGCAAGATTAAATTGTTGGAAATATCCTAATCATTACTAAATCCGACAAGACACTCCTATATTGCAATACATAAAGTTTCATTCAATTTGTACAATAATAATAATCGAGGGACACACAGGTGTTTCTTGCACAATGTCTTTGAATTACTCTTCGAATACAATAGAATGTACAACCATTTATAGCAATTATCTGCTCTATTGCAATTACATTACGAATAATTACCATTAATTTTGTAAACACGCTTCTCTTATGAACCATCAATGAATTATTATAATCTCGTGAACGTTGACATCAATAAATTGTATTTGGTATTATGAAATTTTAAAATTATACAGTAAAAACAGTGTTGTTGAACCACAACATTGAATAAGAAACGTTTTCTGTCATAGAAAAACAATTTTGTGGTTTAAACAAAGCCAGTTGAACTTTGATAATCAATAATTAATAATAAAAATATAAATCAATGAAGGAGAGATATCAATTTATTCGTTAAGTAATAATAATGTTGCCATACATTTAAAAAATTAGAACAAATTACGGAAAAAATGGGTTACGATTATAAATTTATGATTGACTGCTATTTGAAAAATCATTACACAAACCGCCCTTTTAATTGCTTATTCGGAACGCCAGCAATTGTAAATCATCAAATTGTTGCGTATTTAGTTTTGAGTGTATTCGGTTTGTAAAATTAAACTTAATCATAAATTATTTCCTCTCTATATATTTATCAATACTGAAATGTATAAATAAAAGCGATAAATAAATACGACCGCAAGTTGCAATCTCTGAATATTAGGTTCCTTTTGAAAAATGTCTAGCCGTATTGGCAATATCTTTTATGATCCCAGTCTACAATTTTACAATCCATTCATGTTATTTCCGGACTGATTTTAACTGCAAGAAAGGTACTCAGAGCCATAACATCTTATCGAAAACCTTTTTGGAGCTTGAAGATAAGCTGTATGAAAGCAGTTTTATTATTATTGTTGTTGGGCAAAATTTTAAATGTCGCGACGTCAAATTGCGTAGGCGTCAAAACCATACAACTTTTTGGATCCGTCATCACTGTCAGTTACATTCGAGTGCGAAGAGATTCGACGATAACAAAGAGCTTTTAGCGTTTGTGCTCAAACTCGCTAAAATAAAAGTTTTTCTTTGAAGCTTTCAAAATATGAATTTGCTTAATTAAATCTGAGATTGCGCTGATCTGCCAAGATAATGCGCAATTCCTGCGATTACTTCCGTTTAACGTAAAAACTGGACACAAATCCTGCCTCCAAGATATAAAAGTGAAAACGATACCAGCTTCTATTATAATTAATTGGAAAACAAGATAGCGGTAGAAATTGATAATTAAAAGTTTCTATAGTTAAACCAATTTAATGTTCAACCAAATGAAATAATTAAAACCTTAAAAGCAGCAATTTTTATGTCAAATAATCCCAAGATAAAATTGATTAGAAATTTCCATAAACAGACAATTTTATGTGGTGTAGTCGGTTTTATTTAATTTTTAACCGGTATTCAAAATTGTGTAAAATTAAATTTAACTTGCAAAATTTATTAAAACATACACCCACGAGGTTAATTCGTTCGGCCTTAAAAGTAAAAAAATTCTTGTTTATTGCTCCCACAAATTTTTACATAATATTATTGACAATTCTACCGTTTTAACTGTACATCATTTTGAAGTCTTCAAAAATATTGCAAAATAATTTTAAAATATGGAAATTATGAAGTGAGCGAGCGTTTGGGCTTTTAACAGTTCATTTTCTTTCTCATTTAAAAAATAACAGAATATTTAAGCGAAAAGAACACCGAATTTAAAGTCACAATTCGGATGACACCCTACCAAGTTGTTAACTTCCACACACCGGTGTCCGCTCGGCTTTACCGTCTGGAAGACCTCTTAACAACGCAAACTTAATAATATAAAAACAGCCTTCACTCCAACTCAAAGTATGACAAAAGTTATGCTCGTTAGGAAGTTAGTGAACCATTAAAATTGCAAATTTTTTCATACAAGAAAAACCATTGAGATTTGACCCAAATAAGCCAAATAAAATCTTAAACTGCGTTTTGCAACCGCTCGACACAAGAGACATTATTTAATAATTCGTTGATGGAAATAAGTTCTGGTACTTTAAAAGCATTCAAGTGGCTTCTTCAACATTCTCAATTAAAATAATTTAATATTTCAAATGGTCATAAATCTGTTGATGTAATGGTACGTCCACGCATAAGTCGGAATTTTATAAAGGAATGGATTAAAGTTGAGAAGAATTTATACACGGACCTTTGAATAGATTATGGGGTATAAAGAAATAATCCAATTAGGGTGCGAGTTTTGAATTTACTTCATCGCCGGAATTGCTGGTTGTTATTTATTGTGTATCGACACAATGAACATTTTAGATATTAGTTGGGAACAATAACGAACATAGATTAAGATTTTTCCGAAAATTCTAATTGTGTTTGGTACACACCAACTTTTATCGTTGTAATTGCCCTTAATGAGAATGTAGTTAATTTTTAGTAATTTTGGTCTAAACAATTAAAGTCACAAAGTAGATATCTAAAGTGTTATGTAAAGAAGGTCGTTTATTGTCAATTAAGTCAAGGAAGAAGTCAAAAAAGCGAAAAAGGTCATAGCAATTGATGTCGGAACTATACTTTTCTAATTAAATAATTTAAATATCGCGTGCATCCGTTCTTCTTTAACGAAATTTAAATATCTTGGCGATATCTTCATCCTATAAAAATTAATTATAATTAAGTAATGAAAATCTGCTCGAAAATACATTTTTAAGTAATTTAGTAGTAATTTTTAGGATGCATTATGCAATTCCAAGAAATATTTTTTTCTACACTTGAAATATTTACAAAAGTTTGTTTTGTATCACTCGGTATATCTGTCATTGCTAAGGAATAACTCGATCAGATTGGCTGGCCTAGTTGAAAAACAGATTCACAAAAAGCAACAAACAAAAAACCAAATCTGACAACAGAATTCATGGAGTTTGTTAATCATATCCTTAGTAGTCACTTCAATTGGACGGCCTGGGCATTCTTAATCAAAAACGGATTTTCGGCCATGTTTGAATCCGTTAAAGCAATATCTGAATCGTGAAAGGTGCATGGTCCAACATCATGCAACTTTACTTTGACTTGGTCACACGTCTTCCCTCCCAAAAATCATTTTTTCATCATCACAATCAAAACTCATGAGCAATTGCGCACAAACACCAACTACTGTCCTCGTACTGTCTCTACGAGTAAGCAAAATATTTAAAATTCACAGGCCATGAGATAATATGAAACCGTTGTTAAAGTCTGGGCGAGCTAGCTACACTGCTGTGATCTCAAGTCAAAGCTCAATCATTATTCAAATGCTCACAGAACTCGGAAAGCTCAATGTTGAATTGGTTAGTAAACTGATAATAAGAAGAATAAAGATTTCAAGGTTATTGTGAAAAATAGATCATAAATATTTAAACCTGATGTCTAGGAAAAAACTTACTATGCAAATATGAAATCGAAACGAAACGAAGGTTAAAATGTAGTTCAAGTTCAAATGTAGTTCGTATCAAATATGTTAGTTTGAAGATCAATATTTAATAAAATTAATAGGTAAAGTGAATAATAAAATATGAATTTTTTTCATAAGTACCTACTTAGAAATATGGGAGCAATAATTTGCTCTCACCGGTGTAGGTCGTGAATGGATTAACGAGTTTGAAATTAGTGCTGATTAATCGAGCTGTAAATTCTGTATAAAAATTATTATTTCTGTGTTGTAAAACAACACCTTTTTTTAAATATCATAAATAGTTTAAAAAAGTGTCTTTTGAATAACATTCTACGTATAGTTCACGTGCGAAAAGGGTGTCATATAAGAGAAGGGATGGTTGCTTGTACGTCAGAGTGTTAACAATGTCGTTATTAACATTTATATATAAAATTAGAGATGTGACCTCCTCTATGGTTTATCTTAACTTTCATGGTTCAAATATTTTAACGTGCATTTGTTACAGTGAATAACAAAAGTTTTTGCAGTCCTGCACAATCACATGTTAGCAATGTAAATTGTAGTACATTTTGAAGGATTCACTGTCATTTGGCCGAATTCTATTGGCCGATAAATCATTTGGCCGACAGATTATTTGGCCGAACAGTTTTTGGCCGACCAGATTTTGGCCGACAGTCATTCGGCCGACATATAAATATTTACATAATTTACCTATATTGCTTTTTTAAATCATACTAAAAATCGTAATATCATACGTAATATGAAATATTCAATACAAGTCAACAAAATATTTCTAAAATCCGTTTGGTTTAAACTGAAGGTTATGAGCAATGCCACGAAGGAAGTCGTCTGGAGTTTTGTTGGGGAAATCTACGACAAGTCCTTTGAGCTTGTTCGCCAGTTTGACATACTGTTTCTTGGGAAGATTGAGCTCGTAGCCTGTAATATACTGAGCAAGGCTTAATTCAAGATTACCTTGCTCATGTTTGAGTCCGTTGATGAATTTCCAAATTGTGGGGTGATTAGCTCCGAGAAGACTACAGAATTTATTATTCCACCCTTCAATGAAATTATTCGTTTTAGGAAGATCGCCGAGGCAGGCACTGTTTTCGAATTACGCAAATCCAAGTGTTCTCAAAGTAATCAAGTAATGGTTTCAAAACTTCTTCATTTTCCAGAGAGAACTCAGTTTGCATAAAATTTTCAAACATAAGCTCCACATTTTCTTGCGGAGAAAAGGCCAGAGCCGCCAATTTTCCTATATTTAAAGGAAAGCCATTTACATATTTACCAGGGAAAGAAGTAAGTGTTAATCCCAGAGTCTTTTCTTTAAATATTATAAAATAAACATAATATCTTCCTTAATTTCACTTTTAACGTTAATAGATACCGAAAATTCTTTTGGCCCAATTTAATCTAGATTCTCATTGGGTAACAATTAATCTTACGTACGATTATTGTGGGGGTGGGGGGAGAATAAAATTTCTTATTTTTTCTTATTATGATATGGAGAAAGTTTAGAAGTAGAAAAAATGTCTTACGTAATACATGAACGGCCCCTAACTACATCAAATATTGGTATAAATATAAACGATTGTCGCCAAATAACTGTCGGCCGAATGACTCTCGGCCAAATGAATATCGACCAATTGAGTGTCGGCCAAATGATTTATCGGCCAAATGATTGACGGCCAAAAAAATTCGGCCAAATGACTGGAAGCCCTTTTGAAGTATTTTTTTGTCACATGAGCGATGCTATTAAATAAAAATTTTTTGTTTCAAATTTCACTACCTTCATTTTTATTTACAGTGACTCATAATGAAAGCCGGACGCTCCTATATGTTAACAATGCAAATTGCCGGTTTTGAAGCCGTTTTTGGCATATAAAAATCGATTTTACAGCAAAACTTTTTAGACGTTTTTTGTTGCAAATTTCATTGCCTTCAATTTTATTTATGTATATTTTTTTATTTTGTCTCGGCGTTTCTGACTGATAACGGCTTAATCAAGACTCGGTTAAATACGAAAAATATTGTCATCTATATCTCGGAAACGGTGCGACAAAATAGAAAAATGTATATGAACAAAAATGTAGAGAATAAAATTTTCAATAAAAAATGCTGATTAATTTTTTTACTTTGTGGCAATATTTCCGAGATATACACGACAATATTTTTCGTATTTTACCGAGTTTCGTTGAAGCCACTGTCAATCAGAAACGGCAAGACAAAATACAAAAATGAATGTAAACAAAATTGAAGGCAATAAAATTTCCAACAAAAATTGTCTAAAAAGTTTTGCCGTAAAATAGATTTTTATATGCCAAGAAAGAATGTATATGACCCACAGAGGATAAATTAAAATTTTTTATTTTTAGTGTAACTTGGAAACGGGGTGACGAAATAGAAAAATATATGTAAACAAAAGTTAAAGGAATAAAATTTGCTACAAAAACGTCTGATAAGTATTGCGGTAAAAGCGATTTTATGCGACAAAAAAGGCTTCAAAAGATACAATTTACATTGCTAACATAGGATGTGGGAAAACTTTTGTTATTCACTGTAATATGTTTGTATTAACATTTCTGTTTATAATAAAATAAACTAGATGCATACAGGAAATTTGAAGCGAGTAATTAGTTCATTTGTGCAATGTGATACTTTTGTAAAGGTCATTTTTGTGGTTTAATTCTGAGTTTAGTCTGTAAACATGGAAGCACATTAAAAGGTGTACTTATTTATTATTTTCGCTCTTTTGCAGGTTTATTAGTAAAATTCACCCAACCACAAAATCAAATTTTTTTGAATTAAAAATCGAATGGTGGAAAAACCTTTCGCAAAAAATTATTTGTGCTACCAGATTTACTGGTGGGAGTTTGTCTCAAGTTTTTATATATCACGTTATTGATTTATTATATTATGTTCGGATGTTAAATGGATGAAATAAGAAAATTTGAATAAAATTAATGCGTATTCTCGTCAACGCATACATCTACATTTTTAACACACCTTTGTTGTATTATGTTTATGTAATATTTACGACTTGTACACAATATTACATGGCTGTTCTATTTATTACATTCTGGAATAACAAAAAAAAAAACTAATAAATAATACGAAAAACTTAGTCACGTATTCGGTGTGAAAAAAACCTGCCAATCGATAGGACGGTCTATAATTTAAGTCGATTACTATTAATACGTAAGAAGTAATTTCGGAAAAGGAAGATGTAACTTTTCCCAAATTGAAGAAGTTTTCGAGTGTAAAATTACACAAGCTGAAGCTAATCAAGACCAACGGATGGATGACAAATGCATTAAAATATTTGCGGTCTCCAGTAAGTAGCATAAATTGTTAACAGTATACAAAATTTAAATAATCGGTGCTTGGGGAGTGGATTTTATTAACCCTCCGTCGGACCACTTGTATTTTTCGTAATGAATATAATAATAGTCAGGAAAATTTTTTAATAAATACCAACACGAAAAGACGTTCGATAATTTAGTAGTTTTTACAAACATGCCTTTGGCATATTAAGCAGATTCACCAAATAATTAATCACATTGTGTGATACATATTTCCTAAAATTTACTACTGTATTTATGTCAATTTCCGGTATGCGTAAATACATTCCTTCCAATTGCTGAGCATCTAATCCACACACGATGTACCATTTATTCTATTGTCATTTTTATTTTGTGTAGTGTGAACTACTTTCGCTATATTCAACGGTATTTAAAGTAAATAACGCGGAAGCCAACACACGAAATTATTTGAAATATAAAATTGTATGATTGCATTGTATTTTATTTTAGTTGTAATTGACAACTAAGCGTAACCATAAATTAATATTTAAAAATGATCCATTTATTTGTCATTGCGATTACCGAGCTATTTTTGTATTATATCAGTAAAACCGCGAGAGTATTCGGTTACCTACTGTAAGATAATGAGAGAAATGGTTACTCAAACAAAATTACACTTAAATACTTTATAATCATTTGCAAGCAAATTACACCAAAATATGTAATATAGGTACACAAAATTATCTTTCTAATTTTCATGACAAAAAAGAGAAAGTTTCCTCTTTTCCTAGTTTTGCAAAACTGTGGGCTAATTAAATATGCACGTTCGTTGGTATTTTAGAGTAGAATAAAAATGCACATCGTGTAAATTGGTACACGTCGTGCACAATGGTACACCATAGACGTAAAAGCTGTTATCTCTATGTGAATGCAACTTTACTGATCGATCATTTTCTACAAAGTTCGTTTCAAAGCAGTTTGATAAGAAATCTGAACATTGCCTAGTTGGAAAATATGAAACGTTATCTTCACTTTTATACATTTCGTTATCTTGCAACTTGCATTCTTAATTACAAAAGTTCCAAAACAAACAAAGCGGTACTTGATAAAAAGTCTAATTGAGCTTTTATAAGTCGAGCTTTGTCTGTTTAATGCAGATGACCCGTTTTTATTATTTCGTATCTGTTGCAATGTAATTAATCTTTTTCATGCACGCCTGCAATTAAAAATCTAAGGGTACTTGTATTATTTATTGCACAATTTACCAATTTAATTTTCTATAGCTATAAAAAAGCACTCCGTTATTTCAAAAGAGAAAATTGCAAGATTTCCTCTGGGACAGTGAAAACTTCACCGCTCATACTTTTTCGCGAACCTGATTTATTTATATTTTCAATCGAGTTATTGTTGTACAAAAACAAGTGAAACTTGATACTTTAGAAATTTTTGGAGTAGTAGGTACCACTTTATCCTAATGAAAAAATTAAATAAAATCATAATTGCACGACTACGGTATTGATTGTGAAACCAGCAATTAAAAGCCGAATACATTTAAACTTTGTTTGTTCTGTAGCCTACACGCAAAAAATGTACCTTTTGAGAATACACAATGATGAAATTAGTTGTGAATCAATATTTAGATAAACACATTTGCAAACATTAATTTATTGCTTGTAAATATTAATAACACTGTCAAGGAAATATGTTAATGAAGTAAATACAAAAACATAATAAACGAGAATCTGTAATGATTCAGATTTAATACGTTTACGTATTTTTAATATTAAATTATATTATTTAAATATGACTACCATTTAAAATATTATAAACAAATTTTTTTGTGCTATTGTTTATTAAATGCAGGAAATTGAAGGCACATCTCCATTAAATCTCTTGGCAGTTCAAGGAAACCAAATACCATTCTTCCAATCGTGTTTTTCGTGTTAGTTTTTTAAATTACCATTACTTAAATTGCAAAAATGTTATAAAAAATTTAAAGTGCCCACTTAGTTAAAAGCAGAAGACCTAAAATATTTCTTTAAATATACGTAGTATGTGAGAGATATTTACACTTTACAGCTTAATCCACATAACTTGTCAGATTATATTGCCTCTGAAAATCTGGATTTCTCCCCTGAATGAGCTTTTATCAATACAATTCGGTTATCAGTATGAAACATACAATGGATTTTAGACTGAGAAAGCTTATTTCGCTCTTATCCCTCATGTGAAAACATTCCAAATAATATTTTGAAAGAGATCTTAAAAATTACGCATCTTTGCTAAATTCATAATCAATGGTATACATCCGGAAAAAACGTTTTTTCCAGTAAACAACGGCATCCAATAAAGTGAACATCATACCAGGAGATACCACCATCTCATAATTTTTTCATTAAGGTACCTTAGACATGACGTCAACGCACGAAGAGAAAAAAAATCATACTACATTTTATCTAAGTAATTGCTGTACTAATAATAATAATTTATACAATTACTAATAAAAAAAATTATCCTTGAAAATGTTGGTGTTTCATTGTAAAAACAAACCATACAACATTTGAAGTGCGTCTGTCACCAAGTTGTAGTTCTCAAAATAATTAGAACATTATTTCAAATGGTTAGTTCAATTGCGTTTTTATTTTCTTATTAATAATTCACAATCTCATTAATAAGAAATTTATTGAATTACAATAGGCACCCAAGATCATGCATCGTTAAGCAATTGAGCATTGGAGGTTAAATAAAGCAATTGAAAGTTTGACATTCTTTTATTGTACATAATAATTAAACGAATTGTGTAACTAGCAATAACCATCTAATGTCAACACTTGTTTTAGCTGTAACTGTAACATATTCAAATTAGAAATAGATGAGCATGATGCAAGTATAAAAAATCTGAAGACCATACCACTTACTTTATTTTATTCCCCAAGAATTGTACGAAATTGTATATTTTCAAGGATAACCCTACACTAAGTTAACTACAATTAAATAGCAAAGCAAGATAACTTGTTCCAAGTACATTTGGCTTTGGTAAAAGATTTGCATTCTGTTTATGACAAGTTGCAATAAATATTAGTTAAAAAACGAAGGAACCAATCAGAACGCAAGATTTTAAACCTCTCTGTAAGTGGTGACAGCGCTGTCATCGTGAAATTAATACACGACTGTCTCCGGACAACCCTGGAATATTATTTCTAGAACTATTATTTACGATTACACCCAGGAACACTTAGTTCAGTTATTTACGTTACTCTGCGAAATTGTTCCAGTATCCTCGCTTATGACAAAGCAAAAATTCGGTTTTGTGATTGGCCTAGAAAAAAATCTTATGTTTTAAAAAAAATTTATGTTTTAATTAATAACAAAAGAAAAGAAAATATTCGGTACAACGGATTAAGCACTAAAATAAATACAAAACCGGAAAACAAAATTTTTATAAATAATTAAGTTCAAGAAAAATACATCAACATATTGTGACAATTACCACGGTTATGCCCTGATAAGTATTATGCGGTTTAATTCCAAGCGGAATAAAAACTTTATTCCGACTTCTTCTGAAGGCAATGGCAAACCACCGAGGTAATTGATCACTCAAGCTTTTAAAAGGTTACCACGTTTCCGAAAAGGATTCGAAAAATATAAAGAACTGCCAGTACTTCCAGACCTAGAAATACTTAGGCCTCTTCAAAGAATTTTTTTTTAATTTCCACCTTTACATAGCCATAGCCCAGAAAATATTGATTTTTCGGTAAAAATGGATCAGTGCTTTTTTAAAGAGCGTGAAATAATCTACAAACTAGATTTAAACCTTTTATTGTCTAAAATCAACGGCTTTCGAGTTATAAATTAAAATAAGTAAAAAAATGTTGAAATATTTGAGATTTCTTTTATTTTAGTTTTTTTAAAAACTCTGTATCTTTTAAATGAAACATTTTACAAAAATTCTGAGCCCCATTCCGGATAGGAAATTAAAAGAACTACAACTTTTGCTAGGTAAAAATTTTTGAAAAACCAATCCCTTTCACAGAAAATCAGAAAATAATAAACAAGACAGCTATAAAACAAAAAATTAAATTCGCATTTCACGTTTAATAAAAATAATTTTTCATCTTTTCCAATTTTCCAAGAAGCTATTACAGAAAATGAAAATAATTATCAATCGTGGATACCTCGAGGATCACAATATTATCACGAAAGACAGAATTCTTAAAATGAAAAATTGAAGAAAATTAAGTAATTATCAGTTTTATAACATGAAATTAAAATGATTTGCCACAAAAATAAAAATTATGGTTGGACATTCTTCGGCAGATCATTTTGGAACATGACAACAACAAACCATAATCATTATCCAACAATTTTGAAGTGGAACTTTTACCTATTTTTTGCTACTACTTAAGCTAGAATTATTATGTATTTAGCTCAGGCTGTCGATTTCTTCCTATCGGAATAACATGTAGCGATATCTTCTGAAATACCTGTTTTTGGTATCGCAGGTTATTTTTAGGTTGTTTTTTTTGAGAATTCCAAAAAAGTAACAATAATAGTGCGAGAACAAAATACCAAGAAAATCAAACGTAAAAATTTTAATTAAACTCATTACCTAATGATGCAAGACAAAAATTTAAACCAATAGAGATTATTAACGATAACAATAATGAATGCATCTGCATCAAAACTTTTAATTTATCTGATGACTTGTGCATTCTAATTTAACGTTTAGTAGAGTGTATGTAGAGTAATATGGCAATAAAGAAAATATAAGATGTACCACACAAGTTGTGGGATTATAATAAGGTCAGAAAATGAACTTCTTTTTTGTATTTACAGAAAGTTTGATAAAGAAACGAAGCTGTGCGTGTTCGTCTACACGTAGCTTAATGACCTTAACCCTAAAAACAAATTCAACTCGGAACTGACTGTGTTATCTATTGCTATCTCATGCAAATATCTCTCCCCTAGAATTACGAATTAAATTACAAATGAAAGGGAATTTTTACAACGGAAATGCCCAAAACTATAGGGAAAAAATTATTGTAACCAAAATTCCAGCTGATTTTTTCCCGCAAAAGTTTTGGCTTTCTCTGATGAGAGCCCAAACGGTTTAAGCGTAACTTTTTCAAGGTAAAACACGATAATTGACTATTTCTACAATTTCCAAACTGAGGTTTACACACTTTTTTTTAGATAGTTGATAATGCAGCATTAAACTACAACAATGGGTAGGTATAACCTTTGTAATAGGAAATCCATTTGTTACTGACATAAAGTTAGACCTACTATAATAACAAGCTATTATTATATTATCTATAAAGCAGAACGACTACGTTTTCACTTTTTAATTGAATTTACCAATATCGATCGGCTCCTTTTTTCCAGCCAAAGTATGCTAATAAAAATCGAATGTGATTAAATAATTATCATGCAAAATATTATACGGATACGGCGGTATTTTGTAACTTTGTCTATTTCTAATATTATAATAATAGATTATTTTTACTTTCTCTGTATTAAATTAATAAAAATAATAAAAAATTTGTAAGCTGTTTTTGAATAATTTAAATGCCCTACTAAACCAAATCTCTTAATTTGATTCCAAACTTGTTGCTGAATAATTCAATAAACGGGTTATTTTTATTTTTAATCTTCCGACTATAGAACGTCGTGAATTAACCAACTAGACACCTCAAAGTTCCCATATTACAATATTATAAATCCAGATCTTCTATTACATCGACAAACCCTTAAACCCGACACCAAATCCAGTTATTTCGTTCTATTGTACTTAACAAAATAATGGGTGGAGTGGTCTTCTGGGTTACATTATTAGTATCTAGTAAAAAATTGAAAAATAAATTAAAAGGGCATAAGTGACAGAAGCTGCAACTGAAATTCCTAGACTTCGAACAGGTCACCCTAATATTACATCGAGACCTAAGGGTGCATTTTCCCTCCAAGCACAACGTAAATAAAGAACCAGGTGTAATTGAGCGTAAATTTTAAATCTTCGTTAAGAAAATCCATTCTTGTAATTTTTTTGTTGATGAATATTCATCAACAAATGATTAAATGCCTGCGGGCTTTTCTAATATTTTCCAAGTGATGAGAATTTAATAAGACACCATCAAGTTAATCTTGGACGTACAAGGTGTAATTATATAGGATGTGTGCGTATCACGAGGTGTTCGCTGATAAACACGTGGTAATTTGATAGTTTATTTTCTATAATTAAGTCAGTGGAAGTGATTTTCTGGTCTACATTACTATATTCTGAAATTTAAAAAAATTCTTGTCCTATGAGTGGATAAACGAGATAACATATCAGGTAAACAATGTTCCAAACTAAGTTCCTAATCATTTATCAAACATTTCCCAACGTACACATCTCAGTTCATTCATAAACAAACTGCTGTAAAAAGTCTAGTGCTTATTAATATTTTATTTAAAAAAATCGAAACTTGTTACAAACCAGAAGATGAAATTTAAACTCTGATTAATTTTTTGAATATTAAAAATTCGGCAAGCCTACATTTTTATATAAAATTAATAATATACTTATGTACAGAAAATTAATTGATTTTTTGTAGACTTTTAATAGGGGTACAGTAATAAAGTTTTTAAAACCAACGAAGCGAAATAATTATATATTTGATCGCTTTTTAATCGTATCAGATTTTTATTGCTGATTCCATATCAATACTATTGTGCAATATATACAATTGATTGCAAAATAAATAAATCATGTCTCCAACTATAACACTATGATATCATATAATTTGTTTAGATTATACCTACGGTTGTTATGGTATCAAAACAGTAATCAAATCAAGTACGCGTAAATTATCTTTAATAACAGAGGTAATCTCGTTAATACATTCATGCGCAACAGTGATTATAGTAATTAATATATAGATAATTTTTTTTATAATACAAACAAAGGTAGGCAACGAACATTGATTAGCGATACGGGCAAGGTTGACGACAAGATAATTTCAAAAGTTTTCAATGTTGTTCTACACAGTGGACTAAAGAAAAGACCGGTTTTTACAAAAATATTTAAATGGTAAAATAAAATAGAAAAGTAATAGAACATTTTATTTCAGTCGACTTGTTCGGTTGCGAATTGCGAAAAAATAGAAAAAACTCTGACTTTAAAAATTAAGCATAAATTATACTCTGCATCAGAAAAAGTAATCTGGCTTGCAAAACTTCAGATGGCTGTGATTTACAGGGTAGATTTGTCTAACAAATAAAAAAGTAACAGTTTAGTTTAGATTATTGACTTTTAAATTCTTTTCTAAATTAGCAAGTTTTCACTCATGCTATCTTTTTTTTCCACGAGGAAAAATTTAAAAAAATTTAAATTAAAAAAAATGGTATCTTAATTTTACTCGTAAGTTCTTGTTAATGAATAATCAAATTTTAACTAAATAGGTTATACAGTAGCATGTAGCAGTCATGGAAATTACATCGCTGAATATTTTCGTATTAAAATAACAATTCCCAATGAAATTTTAATAACCCTACGCAATATAAACACAATACGCATACAAAGCTAGGGTTTTCGAACCGGGGGGCCTGGGGGGTATTCCATACCCCCCAGTACACCAGAGATTGTGCGCAAAAAAGTGTTATTGAACATATTATAAATTTCAAACCGGAAATCTAATTTCTAAAAATCTACAATTTCCGATTTAAAACTCAATAGCACATCTTTTTGGAACACAATCACTAATGTGCTAGTGCTGAGGGGTCTTCCATACCCCCAGACCCCCGGTCTGAAAAACCTAGCTTTGTGATTGTGTTCAAAAAAGAAAATGTATTTTTGAGCTTATGAGCTTTAAACCAAAAATTTAACATTTTATCTACTTCTATTGTTTTAATTCGGGAATAATTCCCAATGCAATTTCCATGATCGCTACTGTAGGTACAGTGAGCTCGTCAAGTTTTGAACAAATTCGATAAAAAATGTTTAGAGAAATTTTCTCAGAAAATCCTGGAAAAACATGTCGACATCATTGGCTTAAATTCACTGTTTTTGCCATTGGAATTTTTGTCGTGTTTTGTTTTTGAGCTGTGACGTCATCGATAGTTTTTTTAAATGGTAACCTTTATTTTATAGCACTTTAGTGCCTCTTATCTCCAGCAGTAAAAGTGATGTTAATTAAAATTAATAATTATTGTATTTTTCGTTGTAAGGAAAAAATAAGATGTTTTATTTGAAGTAAATGTAATTGCCGAAGTCGGAACAAAAAGCCTGAGTCTGCTTTTATAATAAAACAATATACTTTTTTATGTAACGATTATTCGGTGTTTGATTTTTGGAAATTACAAATGTTTCGATATTTTTTACAAGTACAAAAAGGCACCCTTCGATTTGTTTTTGTAAAATATTTTATTTAATTTTTTGATTTAAAGCTTTGTAAGTTGTATTTACCAATTCGTTTAATATATTTTAATTTAATTAATTATGGGACGCCAAAAGTTGGGTTGATGTAGGTGTAAAATGACTAATGTTACGAGATGAATAACCTACAATATTTTACGATTTTACAAGTTGTAAAAATAGTAAGTATATTTATCTTCGTTTGACAAAACTAAATTTATAATAATTTAGCCCACACGACATGGTCGGTTTTTATTGTCTGTCTAAAGACGACTCGGCATTTGGTATCAGCACTTGACATTCGGCCGCCGAAACGGCTGTCTCCCGTGTCCATTGATGATAATTATTACACTAGGTGTATCGGTCATCAGATGAAGATCAGTCAGGAGATGTAAAGATGTAGATGAGGTAGAACGAATCTGATGTATGGTTAAATGTCCCAAAATCTGGTGAGCCTTTCTCAAAATTCCTGGAATATTTTAGATTTTTACTTTTAGAAAACGCAAATGTGGGGTTCACATTTTTACTGCGTGATAAAAAATTATAATAAAAATTTTGAGATATTATGCAGATATTAAAATATAATCGGTGCAAAGTGGGTGGCTATTAAATTTACTACATTACTGAAAATTTCCATTAAAATTTAATTAAAATACATTTTTAACTGTTCTTTTAGAAATTTTTAAATTCTGCAAATTATACATGCGATTAGATAAATTAATAATATCAACAAAATATTAGCGGTTACGTTTTTAAGTTATAAACGAGGTAATATCGTAAAATTTTATTTATTTTAAATTCATGAAGTGTCATCATCTAAAGCAGCATTTCTCAATTTTTCAGTATTTGCGACCAAATTTCAATTATACATTTCATCGCCCTCCCCCCTTTCATTAACTATTTTTTGTATTTTATTTTTTATTATGTTTGCGTCCCCCGTTTAGTGTTATCATGTCCCCTGAAACACAGGTTATGTTTGTTTACAATCAAGTCGATCAGAAACTCACCAGACCGAATAGATGAAAGACAAAGAATCGGTTTAAAAATGGATGAGGTAATGAGACCATTGCAGAAATAGAAAATTATGAGATTTTCGCTTTTGTTGAAAAAAAGTGAAAATCAATGTAATTTATCATTACGAGAGACCATAATAAGTCATGACCTATCCAAAAAGATGATTGCCCACCTTCCCCACCTTTTTACACTATTTTTGAAACTCGAAAAAAATAATTTCATAGAATTAAGTACGGTTTTTGGTTTGGCACTACCCGATGTACTTAGATTTGAGGTTCTATAGTTCCATGTTTAATCATTTTTGCAGTTTATTTCCTAACAAACTCATCAATTTCTTTCCTTTCAGATAAACAAGCGGTGCTTTTAAAAAATGGATTAATCTTCTATAAACTGTCATTATAAACATAATTTATCGATTTGCAGTAGTTAATAGTTATTCCAAATTTGAATAATTGAATAAAAGTTGTTTTGATGGGACCAGAGAACCTCTACCTACATTTCAACATTCGTGGGGTACGCAAAAGTTAAACATTGCAATATCAATCATCGCGTCCCTTATTGCCATCTCCAAATTTTCACACGTTTGGACCACTTGTAGATGCAGGGGCTTTGACGACTCAGACATTGTAAATGGCTATACAATTAGTTACCTAGATTATCATAACCTTTTTATTCTTTCATGGACTTCCAGCCGTTTATGATTTGCAATTATAGGTCCCCACCTATTACTAATTTTATATTATATTGAAAGTTTCTTGAGTAAACAAAAAATGTTTATTCGTGTAATATAAGTATTAGACTTCCCTTTTTTGTTTTCTTTTTAAAACGAGTTCGAAGATAATATTGTCAACGAGTTTTTAATTTCCAACGCGAAAATGTGATTTCCAAAAATAATTTGCTATACATCTACCATAAGAGATGTCGAGTCGTGACGCATTTTCTCTTCCTAATATTATATTAATAAGTTTCACTTTTACCGGTTGTTTATACAACAACTAACGGAAAGCAATTTTAATTTTGTTATGTGCAAACTTCAACATTTTTCCGGTTTGACCGATATAAAATTTTCCAAGTCTATATTTTGCTACTTTCAAATAACCTAGACCAGCCTTAACCGAGCAAGAAATAAGGAACGATCCGGGTGTGAGCAGGCAAAATATATTTTTAAGGGTGAAAAGAAGAATTACGTAATAAAGAATTTTGCTTTTGCGAAATTTTACCTATAGCGCCAGCGGCGTTATACCTGACAGTTGGTTAGGGGTGACAAGTCCAAATCACGTCTTTGGGTCAACCAAAAAGCTGCATTGACAACCTTATACCTCGATAAAACCACTTTGAAAACAATTAAAAGTGGCTTCCTTAGTCTTGAATTTTGGGGTTGCGAATCAGCAGTGGCGTATCTTTCTGATTTATTGGGCCTACCGTACCCCGTAAGGGAATAGCGTGACCGAGTGATATTTGTTTGTGCGATTATCGGGAGCAAAAACCAGATAGTGGATACCAAAATAGGCGAATTGTATGTTATCAAATATTAACGAAATTTATAATGAACAGATCATTAACATAATTAACATTAAATTACAAAACAAGTAGTGGATGAGTGTTTTATCGGTTTTAAGAAACATTGTATCACTTTATCTTATCGAAACAAGTGAAAAAAGTATTTTTGGAGAAATCAGCCGATAAAACTTACCGCTAATCCTCGGCCGAATTTGTTCCCTGGGTTTGACAGGCGAAGTTTTTCGAATTTCCGAAATAATTCTTGGCGGTCCGCTGTTTGAGACAGTTTCGAATGGTAAATAAGGAGTAGCCAACAACATTTTCAATTATACACGCACGCACGCATTCACAACACCGATCACTTTTTAATTAGACTAATTGTCAGCTATTAAATGGAGCACTGATTAATTGCCATAATTTCACCAATTGTTAAAAACTTTTTATATGATTTAGAAATGTCGCTCGAAGAAATAATTACTCTTAATAAGGCGTAATCGTTTCTGTAGTAAGTCAATTTTTTGTAAACTCGTTCTACTTTCATTTAAAAATTTTGCGAACGCATTTGCACCGCACCGGTCACATCTCCACTTGACGAATGCAATAACAGAAATGATTGTGTCGAGTAGAACGTAACCAACCTATTCATACCGTACCGTCATTACGAATGAATGGCATGAATCTCCTTAGCCCAGGCTAGGCTATCGTAAACGTTTTTCAAACAAGAGACTATGATAGTGGGATGGGACGATGGATGATTTTAGCCGTTGCCGTTGGTATATGGTGACAAATTTCTATAACCATCCCCCTCTACGTGTTATTTAATGCCGCTTCAAAAATTCTAACAATAAAATTTTAATACGGGCATCAGGATTTATTTTTAATAATATTTCAACTTCAACCCTTCTGAAATCAACTGACGTGAACTCGAAACTTATTGCAACTGGTTTATTATTTACCATATTATATGATTAAAATAAAAGTTGTTATAAATTTAGAATGACGAAAAAATTTACATTAAAATAATATAATTTAAAAATATAATTAAATGATCAGGATCGTATCGTAGTGTTTTCCTTTTAAAATTCGGGCAAGCATCATCTACGCTCGTAACAATTTAACAACAATGAAAGTAACAGATTTGTGAGATAAATAATTAAATACCGGAACAAAATAATTTATTAACTGTAAATAAAAAATAATAAGAAATACAAAGACAAATAAGTAATTAGGTAGGCACTCGAGCTATATTAAGCCATTATTGCTGTTGCAGTTAGAATCAGATTTATATTTTTAAAATATATTGCAGTGCTGTAGGTTTAAATTTAACTCCCCGCGGTTCGGCCTCTTCGCCTTTTGCAAAACGGTGGTAGGCAAAAAGATAATATTGCAACAGATAGGTAAATTTACACAATAAAGAACAATATTATATTTTTGATAATAATAAATTTTTATTTTACAGGTTCGGACTGGTAATAATTTAGTTACCGGGCAACTTCTTTGAACGGCCTCAGGATTGAAGAAATTCTTTAAAAAGTTTAGGCATATAAAAATATACGTTTTCTTTACTGGAATGACTCCTGTCGTAGGCAGTAAAGTATTTAGTGCCTAGTAGCTAAACTAAAATAAAGGCAATGAAAATTAAATTTAATGAATAATATATTACATTTTATTTTCACTTTTTATCTCTCAACATAACGTTATAAATAAAATATTTTATTTTTTGGCCATGTTAGGGCTGGGCCCTGAAACTTCCTGGCCCTTGTTCGATCGAACACATCGAACACCGGTAGTTACGCCTCTGATACATTGTATTTTTGATTGTTTATAATCGTAAAACATAGGGCGGTAGCTTAATCACGGGTTTAAACTGACATTAAAATACAGACTCTAAAGTGTAAAAAGTGTTTATATTATTTAATTTAATATTTAAATTCGGAAGTGATATCCATGATATCCATAAAAATCCTAACTTTGCACATACGTGCTTCTAGGACAATAAAAAAAATCGCCTGCGGCGCATTTCGCTTTGAATATCTACTACCTGTGACCCCCCCCCCGTTGCCAAAAGTCTAGATCCGCGCCTGTTTGCACCGCGATAAAAAATTGTAGAAGGCAGGAAAAAGAATATACATACATAGTACATAATATTGAAGTTATATATTTTTTCTAATTTAATAATCTGAAATTACTTTAATAAAATTTCGTTGAAAATAAATTTAAATATAAATGGGAAAATCAAATCTGAAAGATAACTTGCTCCACATGCGAATGATATCTAATTTAAGTTTCGATCACCATTACAATTTTAATTTCAAATATTACAATTTCACCATTCATGTAATTTCCGTAAAAATTTCAAATTGTCGTTCAAATTCAAATTTAATCTCAAAGTATTCAATTTATCCATCCAAATCGATTACAAACAATTTCCAAAAATATCTAAAATATTGTCCAAAACTGAGACTCCAAAATAATTAATAAGTTTAATTATTAGCCCAATACAAAACCGTAGAACTAAAAATCGCAATTCAAAATCACAAAAACTACGACTCAACAGCGTATCAACATTTTCCCCACCTCGTTATTGCCACCTTAACGTATAGCTGGGAAAATGAACAAATTCAAAAATCAAAATAATCATTCACAAATGAAATACGACAATATATCTCCGCTCAAATTTCAAGCCTTTCTTGAAAAGATTTCATAGGTTTGAGATTAAAAATTTTATTTTACAATATGAGCGAAAATATTATTATCTATATATATAAAAATGGAGGGCAAATCTTCGTTACCTCATCAATTGAGAACGGCTCGGCCGATTTGGCTGATTTTTTGAAGAGTTATTGTCTATATCGCTGACAAGGTTTTTATGAAAAAAAAAGTTCGAAATTCGCGAAAAAAAAATTTAATATTACCGAGAACAAAGGGTTTATCTTAGGGTTAAATTAGGTAGGTAGGTATTAGGTACCAGGTATTAACTTAGGGAACATGTATTAAGGTAGGTAGATGTGAACACTACCTAATTTATTTAATAACGGATAGATGGCGCTACTCTATCTATGTACCTAGCAGAGTTATCGCCAGGGGTAAAGATAAAAACTCATGTGTCTGTAAAAATGTATATAAAAAAGTTTTTTGTAAAAGTTCATTGATCGCCTCAAAGAATAACTTTGCGTTGTAAAAAGTGAGGTTATCCAATTAGACTGCGGCCATTCATTGCGAAACAATCATTCCGCAAGTTAGAAGATAAATTAGAAGATTTAGAAGAATAGAATTAGAAGATAAAATAAGAGTTATGTCACAATTTCAAAGATGAAAAGGTTGCATCCAAGATGCTTTAGCAAAGGCTATATCATTTGCCAAGTATGAAGATTGGCAAGTCAAATCAGAGTACGCCAATATCACCGCACAATGTTTGGCAGAGCTATTAAACGAAGACAATTGCCGTCTTAATCTGAAGGTTGCGAAAAAAAAAGTCTCGGCGCAGCGCATTCGAAAGCAAAAAAGGGAAGTGGAAATGGCGGCTCACTATACAAAAAGGAAAAAAGAAGAGCAGGAGGATTTGTCAACGTCGCTGCGTGCCTTCCAAATGCTATTAGAAGAGGAAGGCGAAGGGGCGGAGAAAGAGGAGTTGGAAGTTCTAAACTAATTTTTTATTTATTTATATTATATTTATATTATTATTTAATAAAGTTGTAAATATAAAGTGAGTAATTGTTGTGTTTTCATATACCAAATTTCAAACAAATTTATTAGTCTGCCGGGATCATACATAAGATCATACTTCACAGGACATACTCACTCAACAGAATAATTACCACAAAAATTTTTAGCTACCCTGTATTTTTAATTCTTTCTTAATCGATCTATTTAAGTGGTTTCCAACTGTTTTGGTCCACGGACCTACTTTTATATTTAGAACTTTTCCACGAACCCACGAAACTTTTTTTTCCAGCTCTTTCGCTTTTTAGGAAGACGCATTAACGATTGCCGCAAGAATTGCCCCCCCCCCCACACACCTCCCCAATGATATCTAAATGATAATTACCATAAAAATTTTTAGCTACCCTGTATTTGTAATTCTTTCTTAATCGATCTATTTAAGTGGTTTCCAACTGTTTTGGTCCACGGGCCTACTTTTATAGTTGGAACTTTTCCACGAACCCACGAAGCTTTTTTTTCAGCTCTTTCGCTTTTTAGGAAGGCGCATTAACGATTGCCCCCCCCCCCACACACCTCCAAACCAAAACATATAATACAAACATATAAATTTGTTAAATAACTTTTTTAGATAGTATCAGAGAGGGAGAGAGGAGTAAAGTCAAACATATATATATAGCATCGGTCAAAAAAATTGCATCACTTTAATCTATTAATCCTAAATTTATAAATAATCTTATAATCTTATCTTAAATAAATAATCTTATCTTAAATAAAAATTTATAAAATAATAATAAGATTATTAAAAAATAATCCCAAACCCCAAATGGCCCGATATTACAAACCTGTTGCTGGCAGGACAAACATCCAGCGATCGACATGACATCACTGCGCGAGTGTTTAAACAAAAGATCAGAGTACTCATGGATTACATCGTTAAGCAGAAGATTTTTGGCGCACTCCGTTGTTGGATGTACTCGGTTGAATGGCAGAAGCGTGGTTTACCACATGCACACATTCTACTTTGGATGTTCGACAAGATCCGACCAGATCATATTGATTCAATCATTTCTGCCGAAATACCAGATCCAGAAACCGATCCGGAGCTTCACTCCGTTGTGACAACAAACATGGTCCATGACCCTTGCGGAGTCCACAACCCAAACTCACCCTGCATGGAAAACAGAAATTGCACGAAGCGTTTTCCCCGTCCGTTGGTGACTGACACAATAAGTGGAAACGATGGATATCCATTGTATCGGCGTCGTTCTCCCGATGACAACGGCAGATCAATCGTGATGAAAGTTAAAGGAAGCGATGTCGTCGTCGATAACCGCTGGATCGTTCCATATTGTCCGCTTTTGTCGAAAACGTTCTCAACCCACTGCAATGTGGAGTACTGCAACTCCATCAAATCCATAAAATACGTTTGCAAATATGTCAACAAAGGGAGCGACATGGCGGTGTTTGGCATTGCCGATCCGAATGCAAACGACGAAGTACAGAAATTTCAACTTGGGCGCTACGTGAGTTGTAACGAGGCAATTTGGCGGCTGTTTTCATTTCCAATTCATGAACGTCACCCTACTGTCGTACATTTGGCAGTACACTTGGAGAACGGTCAGCGTATCTACTTTACAGACGCAAATGCAGCGCAAAGAGCAGAACGACTACCAGCGACAACATTGACAAGTTTTTTTTCGACATGCGAAAGCGATCCGTTTGCAAGAACTTTACTCTATTCGGAAGTGCCACGCTATTATACTTAGAACGCTGCATCGAAGAAGTTTCAACGCCGAAAGAAAGGTGATGCTGTTGCTGGCTTCTCTGATGTCTATTCATGTCATGAATGTCAAAAAGTTGCAATTGACCACGAACATGAGAGTCGCGCTGCAGAACGTCCCATCGGCTGCTGAATTCTCAAGACAACTGCTGGCGCTTGGCAATGGCCAAATTCCTGTAGATGTTTCGACTGGATTGATATCGTTCCCGGAAAATTTTTGCGGGTTTACATCGTCGAAGGAGGAACTCATCACCAAAGTTTTTCCCGGTATTGCACAAAATTACAGAAATCTGGATTGGGTTAGTGAACGGGCAATACTAGCAGCGAAGAATAAGGACGTCGATAGCTTGAATTTCACGATTCAAAGTCAAATCGCTGGAGAACTACGTTCGTACAAATCCGTTGACAGTGTCACTGACGAAGACGAAGCGACCAACTATCCGACGGAATTTTTGAACTCGCTTGATGTGCCAGGAACTCCGCCGCATAATTTACAACTGAAGGTGGGATTGATTATAATCATGTTGCGGAATCTGAATCATCCGAAATTGTGCAACGGTACGCGATTATCCGTCAAGAAACAGATGAACAATCTTATTCAAGCGACGATAATCAAGAGCAAATTCAAAGGAGAGGAAGTCCTTATCCCACGAATTCCGATTATTCCAACGGATCTTCCATTCCAATTTAAGCGGATTCAGTTCCCCGTTCGATTGGCTTTTGCGATGACAATCAATAAATCGCAAGGCCAATCGTTGGAAGTCTGTGGGATTAATCTGGAATTTTCCTGTTTTTCGCACGGTCAGCTGTACGTTGCCTGTTCGCGTGTTGGCAAACCGTCTTCGTTGTTTGTTTTTGCGCCGGAAAATAAAACTCAAAACATTGTTTATCATACCGCTCTGTACTGATTTCCAATCCAATAAATTACATTCTAATTTTAACTAACTGTTTAAAATGAACAAACTTTATTCTAATTTTGGCAGGACAACGTCTGCCGGGTCAGCTAGTTTATACATATATTTATGTATTATTAAAAAAATATTCGAAAAAGTGAATTTTTCACGGAAACTGTTAAACCTTTTTTAATATCTAACCTATGGATAAAATCAAAATGGTTTGTGAAAGCTGAAATGATAAGTTGTTCAATGAATTAGGTCACGACTTGGTTATATTCAAAAAGTATATTTATTTCAACATATAAAATAGGATTTTTCACTTATTCCATTCAAACACTTCACTTCAAACGGCTGCCAAAATACAAATGAGGGTTAAACTGAAACAATACTTTTATTTATGCGTCGTATTCTAGGTCGAAAAATTAGTTAGGGTCTATTTGACCCAGTATGACCAAAAAGGGTTAAGAGGAAGCTAAGCCTCCCTTGCCTACTCTGACGAGTCGCTGCATTGCAGGGATGCAGCATTAAAGCAAGTGATCGTGAGATCATTACCCTCGGGTCCCGCAGGTGTATTATTGCTTTCACATAAATAATTACTGATTGCTAGTGACTACTTCATAATTATTATAAATGTATTTATGTGCTTAAAAAAATGATATTTAAATGTCCCAAAAATTTCATAAAATACTCTTAAGAATTCCTAAAACTTACATTGCAAATAGAAAAAATAAATCACACAAGACGTAAGCTACAGACGTGTGCTTTTTTATAAAAAAAAAAATACGTCACTAAGTATTTTGACCAGGGCGCACACTGTGGTGAATTGGGGTTTTCGTGGACAAACCGTTGCAGAGCCTTCAATTTTAGAGCAAAAAATCTGAAAAAAATCTGGAAGATATCTTATTATATCCTTAATGAAATAGAACAAAAAAAAATAAATAAAAAATAAAGCCAGAATTAAAAACAATTTTTTATTAAAAAATCCTGTTATATAATGTACCATCTTGTATTATAAAATTGAACGCAAATTGGAGCAAATTAGACGTAATTATCATTATTAGCCTATTTCTTTTCACTGCTCAATAAAGGCCTTTTCATAATTTTCAATTTCTTTTTCTCTTTTCCGCCACGCTCAACCATCCAATGCCTGCTGTCTTTTTCATTACGTCTCTCCCCCGTGATTTCGCACGGAAGTGAAGATCTCGATCTTCACTGTATCATCCTCCTTGTCCATCTATCATTTTTTATTCTGGCTATGTGTCCTGCCCAATTCCATTTAAGCTGAAATGCCCTTTCCACTACATCTTTCAGTCCGGTCTATTGTCTGATCCACTCATTGCTCTTATGATCTTTGAGGGTTACATGTAACAGATTTTCGTGTAACTCTAAGTTTCCTAGCATAAGCCTCCAAGTCTTGGAACCGTATGTTAGGACAGGAAGGATGCATTGGTCGTATACACGTCGTCTAAGTGACATTGGTATTTTGGATTTTAATATAAACCTTAGTCCCCCGAAATCTCTCCATCCCAGCCTGCATATTCTGGTAATTTCAGGTGTCATGTTGTCCCCATTAGTTGTTATACACTTTGCCCCAAGTACACAAACCGCACCACTTCCAAGGTGTTGCCATCGAACTTATGGTGGATCTTTTTTTTTTTTTTGATTTGTTTATTTGTAATCCTACCAGATTAGATGCTCTTAAGAGGTCGTTAACATTATCTGGAGTTCTTTTTCGCTTACACTTATCAACACGATATAATTTGCGAATCTAAGGTGGTTAAAGTATTCCCCACCTATATTATTCTTCTTTCTTGCCAATTTAGGTCTTTGAAAACGTCTTCCATCGCTTTTATAAAGAGCTTTGGCGAAAATTAAAATTTTTACGTTTTCATATATGTTTTCAATTAGGGTGGAATACCTGTCGTCTATTCTACAGATTTTCCAAGATTTCATTATTACCCATATCTCTATTAAGTCAATAGCTTTTTCATAATCAATGAATGCTAGGTATATGGGCATATTATACTCTTTATTCTGGAGGTGATCGCACGTATTATCCACTTCACGTATATCCACTTCGAAATCCGGCCTGCTCTCCCGGTTGGTAAAAGTTAATTTTTGCAGTTATTCTGTTGGTTATTATTCTGGTGAACAGCTTGTATGATTGTGACCTTATTGGTCGATAGTTGCCCAGCTCACATATATCGCCTTTTTTATGGAGTAACACCACTTCTTCTTCCTGCCGTGATGCTGGAACTGTCTTTTCCTGCAAGCAAGCATTATACAATTCCATCAGCTCCGTCAAGACATTGGTCTTGATTTTCCACCTTCTTTTATCATTGCAGCGATGACTCCATCGCTTCCTGGTGCTTTGCGGTTTTTGGAGCTCTTTAGAGCTCTTTCCCCTGATCCTACATTTAACACCTTAATCCTATTGTAATGCTGTTGCTTGATTGGGCTCGGGTGTGCTTTGCTGCTATATAATTGCTGGTAATATTTTTCCACTTCTACTCCAATCATATTTCGATCGGCTATTAGGTCTCCATTCTTATTTCGTATCTTGATTATTTCTTTTTTTCTCACTGACAGTTTCATTCTTGTAGTTTTGGGGCCCCTCTTTGTTCTAAATGTTCGGATATCTTCTCCAATTTCACTTCTTATGAGTTTATTACTTTCAGCCAGTTCTATCAGATTTTGGTTTTCTTTTCATTTAATTTTTCTTCTCTTCTCCATTAGGTCTTCGGTTGCTTTTCTGATTTTATTGCCACTTTTTTTTTATTTTTACCTGCTATTGACTTACTTATAGGACGTACTACTATAGAATTCAAAATTCTTAAATAACCCATAAGGGAAGAATTTACGATTATTGGTGCTGTCGCATTTAAAAAAATTAAAAAAATTACTAATAAATAATAATCTTATTACTCAATTTGTAGCCTTAAAAATTCTTTAAAAATTTTGTTTAAATTAAAATTATAATTCTATTATTTTAATCATTCAGGTCCCAGTCGGTAACGGTTTTAAGTTGTTTCTTTATAGAAACCTACCCCCATAGAACTTAGAAATTTTCACAAATTTGGAAATTCTTTTTGGTCTTTATGTTTGCTAAATCAAAAAGGTGTTATTATACAATATACATATTTTTACTAGTGGAAGCCACAATTCTGACGATTCTTGCCTGGTGAGAAGTTGGAACTCGATTGGTGATTTGTTTTACTTTTTTTAGTATTTATAGTACTATTTAGTATTATGCTACTTTTTGTATATAATATTCAAGGGTTGAAAAATAATAATTAGTGAACTCTAAAATCCGCCCAAGATGTTGAGCCGCCAGCAATTGAAGTTAAAAGCAATCTAAGCTTGAGATAAAAGTTTTTCCGTTCTCTTGACAAATGAGAGTCAATTCTACCAGTTATTTTGTTATATCTGCGTGTTTGGGATTTCCATTGATATAATATATTGCCATGTTCCAAAATTTTGTAAAGTTACATAATTATTATATCTTTTTGAAAAAATTTATTTTTAAATTTGCAATAAATTTTGATTTTACTGGTTTTCCCGCCAATTAGTTATAGTGGTGAATGGTGGAAACCAGGAATTTTGCCGCAATGGTCACCAAAAGCGGGTGAAAAAGTTTTGTTTCCTGAATTTTAGTTAAAATTTTGATTAGAGATATGTATTTAAAAATAAATCAATTTGAGTTTTTGAGTGAGTGACTTTTGTTTTAATCATAATTTGAATTTATGAAACAAGAATGGTTATAATTTGAATTTTTGAATTAATTTGTAGATTTGAACTTTTGAAGGTTATTGGTCGGGCAAAGCATTTGTAAAGATTGTATTTTTCTGGTGGTTCTGAAAACCATTTTTTTGAAAACCAATTTTTCTGGTTTTTGCAAATGACTTGCAGACAATGGGATCAATATAATTTAGTGGTAATTTTTTTAAAAGTAAGTAGTCAGTAAAATTACTTGGTTTGAAATTTTTTAAATAAAAATGCACTTTTTTATAACTTTTTCACTGTTCTTCGAGAAATTTTGCAATGCAGATAGATAAGCCACATCTGCTGAACAATACAAAATGGTATTTTTCACAACGTTTAATAAAATTTGGAAATTTTAATATTCGACTTAACCTACTTTGTGTTGCGATTAATAATAAGATTTAAAAACTTGTGGATTACGTTAATGCTTGTTAAATTACGTTTATTACACAGAATGTACACGCAATAGTATAAAAATTGTTTGTCGGTGCGGTTGTGTTGTTTTCGGGATTTGAACCTAAAACGAACGATATTTTCCAATAGCAATGCAAAACTGCACCCGAAACTGAGCAATAAATCAATGATCTGTAATACCATATAATTATAACGTTTTGCTGCTTTGCTCACTTTAATTTGTTGGAAGATGTAAATTATAGAATTACCTGCTAGTAAAAATTAATGGCGTTTCAATTAATCAAAAAAATAGAACGTATAAATATTAAAATAAAGTTGAAAAGTTTCTCAATTAAATTTTATATCATAAAATATACAATGTTTCGATTGATTTTGTATGTTTATGGTACGAGTTATTTGATGAAAAGTTATATTAGTAATCCATTCCATATTTCACTTTAATTTAGAGTTTCTCAACCGCGACAATTATGTGAAAATAAATGAACTAACGATTTCTAATTTTAATATTTTGACAAAAATTAAGCGGGTCAAATTTCACTTACTAGAACCTTTTCATATTATGGCGATTTAAATTTTCCGTTTAAAATTATTAATAATTAGGCTTATTATAATTACGTTCTTACGTAAGATGATTATAATACTAACTTATAATACTCATAGTTACCGAACTAATTATGTATTGTTTAACAACGAAATTAACTTGGTTACATATTTATGCAATTGGATTTTATCTTAAGAATTACTAATTGAAAACATGAATTATTTTTCATGACTATTGATTGAGCAGTGGCGTAACCCTACATTGCTGTGATTGCTTTGCGTGCCAATATAAGTGAGGAGTAAAAGTAAGACAAAATTAATATAAAAAAAAGTGTTAATTTTTATGAAATCTGATAATTGGAAGACCAAATTAGATTTAGCTGCCACCAGAAACCGAACTAAATAAATTCGAAAAGTTGTTTTAAATTATTTATTATAGGTTCCACGATAATTTTGTCTCATTTTATTCTTAATAGAAATTTAATTTATTTTGTCATTTGGAATATAATAAATTAATAGGAAAGCAAGTTTTTATAATAATTAGGAAATATGCGATAATGATGTTTCGTTTGTAATTTTTCCAACAATGCTGAAAGTAAAAGTGCATTGCAAATAGTTTTTTTTATATTGTTTTTCCACTTGCTGATTTGAATAGCAAACGTGTTCCACCGTTTTCGCACAATTTTTGTTCTCTTGTGGAATAATGGTCGATATATTAAAATGCCGTTTGTTGTAAAGGAGAAGCGGTGTCGCATGTCACATCAGATTAACTCAAGTTTTATTTATAATTCAAATTTCTTATTGTTTGTTTATATCAGGAATCTTAATTGGGTTTTTCAACCCGTGGCATATCTTTTAGTGAGGGAATTTCAATTAACCTCTTTATTTGTTTCTAATTTATTTGAATTAAAATAAACTTTTATTTTCTACGTAACAAAAAGTAATAATAATACAGTATTTAATTAAAAACAATAAATTATGTGTATACTCAAAATAAATTAACATTTTTTATAACCTATTGATTTTAATTCTATGTTCTACGATTATATAAGTAGATAATCCGCAAATAATTAAATTAATTATTTGGAATGTATGCATTTAAATAATATATAATTTGCACATTTTTTACGCTGTTACTGTCTGTTATTTAATAATGGGGTGCAAACCTCGATTTATATTGTTTTAAAAGTAGGTCGATTACTTATACGTTTGTAATTAATAGGTTTGAGCTTATATAATAAAAATCCCGATGTGGTAGGTATACAATAAATACATAAAGGCGTGGATCGCTAAGCATTAATTAAATTAAAAAAAAAGTTAATTACTAAAATTGTATAGGTCTATAGGTGATCCTTTGGATCTTTTACAAAAATACAAGATGAGCTAGGTGTTAATTTAAACAGAATAAATTGACTTTTAAATTTAGTAAATCAGTATTTCAGGATAACCAAAACATGCAGAACAGAATTTTTGGGAATTTGAAAATTTTTGGAATTTTTTGTATCGAATTTATCGAGTTAATATATTCAAAATATTCGAAACTTGTCGATTAAGTAGGCAAATCACTATTTGCTAATGGATTTGAAGAACATTTCATGTAAAAACACTTTCCCTTTTAATTGTTGACTTAATAACCTTGCGACTTTTTTTATTTTCAACAAAAACTGTATTAGACAAACATATAGGTATAAAATTAGTCACTTCTTGTGGCAGGAAGTTATCAACTTTTTAGATTTGTTATTACTCAGTCTCGTATTAAAAACAAATAAAAATTCAAATATCTTTCATTATGGTGGATGCGTTTCAATATACAACAATTACATTTAAATTAATTCTATCCTATTATATGTTCGGTAATTGTTTATTATGAAGTTAATTTTAGTGAAGGTAGTCTGCGCTGTGCTTGTTTCCTTTGCAAATAAAAAAAATTATTCAAAAATATCTTTTCCGTGGGAATCACCTCAAACTAATTTGATAATCTGCTCATTGTAAATCTTTTTGACACCAAAAAAATAAGCATTTCCTTCATATTATTCAAAATCATGGAAAACAGAAAAAGAAGTAATTAATTTTATGAATGCTCTTTTGTGTGGTTTTCGTACCCCTGTAATGTTTTTAAATAAATTAAATGTTATTTACATTTTATAAAACTTTTTTATTTTTGAATAAGTATATAAAACACTAGATTGCAATCTCAAAAGTAAAATTATATTATAACACTTTTGCTGTCTTAGCGTAAAAAAACTGGAAAACCTAGTAAGTAGAATTACTAAAAATAAGTTCAAGCAGGGCCGCGTTAAGGCATGTGAGTACATTAGGCATATTTTTTTTGCCGCCCCCTTAAAATTAAAATTTGAACTTATTATAAATTTATAACAGCATAATATTTATTAGCGAACAAATTTATTTACTTTAAACAGTAGACATTTTTTTGTTCTTCGTTTACTTTTATTCTTTCTTCTCTTGCATTACTATGCGACACTTAAAAATTGTTTGTTTTCTACATAATGAAATATAATTTTTAAATAAGTACAATTTACAATCAAGTTTCTATTTATGTTACATTTTTTATTAGAATTAATTAATATTTTTGCCGCCCCCCAAAATACTGCCGCCCTTGGCAGCTGCCTTTCTTGCCTAATTGATAAATCGGCCCTGAGTTTAAGTTGATAGATGACCCTGGTTTGATACAAATGAAAATGATAATCTCAAAATCTCGTTCGTAGGTTCTTTAATTTTATTACACCCTGTGTGTTATTTTTGAAAACAAATGATAAAAACTTGTGTAGATTTTTCTTATTACCTGAAGAGCTGTACCTGTAAAAATATAACATTTTGTTTCTTAATTTCGTTTTCTGTTTTTACTTTTTATTTTTATTTGTCTTGGTTATCGTCATTGTTCCAAATTTTTAAGCCGAATGGCAGCTTTGATATTTTTGATTATACTTTATGCTCTTGAATAATTTAGTAGCGTTATGTGGCGGATTATTTTTGGAAGATAAATATGGCTGAAAGCTGAATTAAAATAACAATTTTCAATGAAATTTCAATAACCGTTCATAATATGAACACAATACGCACACATAGCTAGGTTTTTCAAACCGGGGGGTTTGGGGGTATGGAATACCGGAAATCTAATATCTAAAAATCTAACATTTCTGATTTAAAATTCACTAACATATTTTCTTTTTTGAACACAATCACTAATGTGCAGGGGATATTCCATACCCCCCAATATTGTACAAATAATTGTTTAAGCAACTGTGTAATGTACTACAGTCTTTAGATCATAGAATTGTACTATTACAAGCGTATTACTGCAAATATTATTATTCAAACATATTTTATACGAAGGCCACCTTTTAAGTTTTTACAAACGACCACTAGATGGCGCTATTGCAATCTGTCATTATTATTTTCATAAAATTTGACATTTTTTATTAGGGCACCAGTGATAGGTTAGAAATTGACCAAGTAGTTTGTTTACAGTGAGCGTTTAAAAAACGATTTTGTGAGAAAAATGAAAATTTCACGTGAAGGTTTTGTTGAATGATTTTTTACGATTTTAGCAAAGGTCTAACTCAACAACAATGCATAGAATTGCTACGTTCCACTTTTATTAATGAAGCACATCAGAAAAGACAGTTTATAATTGGTTTTAGAATTTCGTCGTCGTCGTGCTTCTATCAGCGATGAATCTCGTGAAGGTAGGCCAAAATAGGTTGTTATTCCAGATAACATCGATGCTGTGCGCAACATGATTGTAGAAGATCGATATGCGACAAATGGTGAAATAGAGGCATCTTTAGGTATATCGAAGACTGCAATACATTCAATTTTGCATAAACATTTACATGTAAAAAAGATCTGTTCTCGATGAATTCCGTATAACTTGACTGAAGCTCAAAAAAGGCTCGTGTCATTTGGTATAAGGAAATGCTTCAAAAATTTGACCAAGGAACTTCAAAATCCGTATACAAAATCGTCACAGGTGACGAAAAAAATGCGTGGACAAAGGTTTTCATCATCTCAAGAAGCAGTTGAAGGTTTCAAAAACCTGGTTTTTGAGATGCCATCTTCAGAGTGGACAAAATATTTCAAAACTTGGTTTTCACGTATGCAAAAGTATGTGTAAATCTCAAAGGCAAATATTTTGAAAAACAATAAAGCAGTTTATTAAAAAAAAAATTTTTTTCCTAGTTTTTGTAAAAGCTTAAAAAGGTATACCCCTCGTACGCATCTCTTGATTTACTATACTTTTATCTCCACTATATAATTCAATTCTTATTCAACTCAACCGGTCTTTTAATCAAAATTCAACCTTTTCTTCTTCTAATCCAATATCCGCATTGAAGAAAGCACAAATTTTAGCCGATATATTGTGCAGAGGCGGATTAAGCTCATTGGAAGCTCTTGGCGATAAATTTTAGGACGGTCTTAGACCCAATTCTTTTGCCTTGTCTACCTTTTAGTGTCTTTTGTGTAAGCTTTTGATTTGCTGGTGATTAATACATCTACTGAATTTCTTACATTCTCTGTAACATACTATTTTATAATTCAAAAAATAGAAATTATTTACTTTAAAATCGTACGTCTTTTTGGCGTGGATACGAATGATTCAACATTCAACTAATGAAACAATTTTATCACATAATTTATCTTTTGTTGATTTAAATTATTGCAAAATATAAGTTATTTTGTCTCGATGTGCTGGTGTGCTGTGTATCTTTGACATCATCCGTGCTCTGTGCGCCACTGGTATTTTAATAAATTTATTAGTTTTAAAAATTGTTTTGTGCATTTTTTGACGATTAAAAATTATTAAATCAGGAATTTGTATCCGTAGGTCAGACACGAATAATCTTGCCGCAAGCAAAATTTGATATTCATTTTTATGCAATCAATACAAATAAATTATAAAAACTCACATTAGGCATGGTATAGAGAAATATTTCCGGAAGTTGAAAAGAATAGAAGAAAGTCAGGATATTAAAAACGAATAATCTAACAAAAGTGTAAGCTTTTCTTATATAATACGTTTATGCTTCACCCAATGCAATTTATGTCTTTAAAGTTATTTCGTAATAGGTACAATAATAATCAACAATTGTTTCATGAAAAGAAAGCAAATGACGATTAAGCATTATTATAAAATCGTAATTTAGGTTCATTAAACCTTCAATTAAAGTTACAAATGGCACAATGATATTTGTAAAATTGACTATATCATTAATAATACACATCAATTACTTTATGAGTTTAATTACAAGTATCTCCCTTTTTAGCTAGAATAATAATAATTATTATTATTATTATATTTTGTCAATTTTGTGTATAATATGTCACTGCCATAGTGCATTATTCTAACGAGAGAGTAATAGAGATCATTAACTGCCAGTGCGAATCATGTCACGAGAGGTTTAATGGATGACATACAGCCACACGAGCGATTAATAAAGAATTTACTCCCCCAGGGAATATACTATTTCATTAATTTTCGAAACAGAGTTATAATATACTAATCATTGGAAAAAAAATTTATTTTCTGGAGATAGGAAACAAATATTTTTTCTATACTTCGATGACTTATTGCACAAATAAAAATTTTGAGGGATACTAAATCATCAAAAATTGGTGTGCAAAGTTTAAATAAAAGTTGCCTACTTTGAGCGCTTTTTCCGAAGACTTCCAAAACTGCACTAGCACAGGCCACAGGGTGGTTAAAGGGTTAAAAGAAATCCGTAATAAAAATTTTTAAACAAAATTTTGTTATAACCTTCTCTTTGGAAGTTAGGTGACAGGGAAGAGCAGAAGACGGTAAAACTGAGCTATAGATGGTGTCGCGACTAATGATTCCGGTGAAAATGAATAGCAAACCACGAAAGATTCCGACGATAATAATTCCAACGACAAATGTTACCCAAAATGAATAATACTTTATTTTAAAACTTTTATTATTATTTAATTTTTTTTTAAAGAGAGGTTCGTGCAACCTGTTCTGTCTGTTCGGTAAGTTAGAATATGGTTAAGTTAATATTTAGCAAATCGGTGGGAGATTTGTGAGAGAAAAGAGAAGTATAGATCTGTAATTTTCGAGTTGGGGCCGCTTCAGGGATGTTTTTATTGATTGCGTAAATTAAAATAAGTATATTATTATTACCAACTTTAACAAAGTATTATTTTCAATTTTTTTATCAAGTATACTTTTATTTTACAGGTATAGGTATTTATGTCAAATCTGATGATTTGTTGCGGGGATGATTTGGTAGGGGATCATTTGTCGTAGAACCGCTATGAATATACATAGTTAATGCCATAAAAAGTATGTTAGAGAGTATATAAATTAATTAAATTCTTCGCTAATTAAGAAGAAATTTGGCTGTCTTCTAAAATAACCTAAATTTGAACTTCGTTATGATTCATTAAATTTTAGGTAAGTTTGCACTTGATAGTAATCTAATAATAAATATTTTTTTATATGCTATAAAATTAGACATCTGAATAAGATATTGCACATTTTCTGTGAAAATTTCATTAAATTTAAATTTATGTCTTAATTGATTTATCGGCTGCATTTACATTTAATTTCTAGCACTTATGCATATTTATACTACCAATTAAAATCTTCCAAATTTCTAGATATTCAAATCATAATAAATATAATAATACAAATAATAATATAAATTAGATTGAAAATACAGAGGAGATGATTTGCTTAATCATTAAATTAAGAGGAAAGTGAGTTGAGAGTTAGAAATTTAATTTTGAACTTTTAGGCTGAAGATGGAAATTTTGGTCAGAAAATATATATTTTTTATAATCAATGATATATATCTAACTTTGTATGTTAGGGGACGTCCATTAATTACGTGAGTACAAAATGGGGGGAGAGGGGGAAGGGGTTCGACAAAATCTCTCCAAATCTCATTTAAAAGGAGGGGGTCAATGAAAAACTCACGTCGGCATTTTAATTCAGAGATTGAATTAATTTAAAAAAAATTAATTCAAGATTCATGACTGTAAACAAATAACATTTTGTATTTTAGTGTAAAATTATATGTAAATATGTAAAACATTAAATAAATGTAATTATTTAAAAAGTATAGAGTAAATACCACGTGAGGTGGAAGGGGGATCCTGCTACATCTTACCAAATCTCACCAAAGGGGAAGGAGGGGTCAAAATTTTAAGAAAAACTGCTCACGTAATTAATGGACGTCTCCTTATGTGTACAATGTAAATTTAAAATAAAATAACATTCATAATTTGCTAATATTTTATATTTTCCATTACTTTTCGGCATACATTTGGAATTGTTTGGGATTCATCATTTGCTTCATTTCTTTGGTTTGAGTTTTAGAAACATCACACGATTTCGTTCTCTGTAGTTCTGTAACCCTACCATTATGACTCAATTCCTGTGTGAATTGAATCTTGCAGGCATACAGATGTAGGAAAGGCATAATTAAATATTGATGAATTATCATATTAGCCCCACCCCCAGTTTCAATGTAGATTTGTAAAAAAACTGTAAAGGGGCTAGCTTGAATATTTGGGTGCTAGCCAGTGCTAGCTCCATATATTGGGGAGCTAGCTTTTGAAAAATTATTTCAAATACTTCACTAAAATTTGTTCATACATTCACAGCAACGATAAGCCGAATAAAATTTTTAATTTTAATTTTTCTTTAAATTTAACTTCTAAAATTTTCTTGCCTCTAAAGTTTAGGCGCTCCTTGAATTTTGCCGCCTTAGGCCCGGGCCTCACGAGCCTAAGAGTAAATCTTGCACTGCATATACAGTAGAATCCGGTTATAGCGACGCTCAAGAGACCGGCGATATTACGTCGTACTAACCGGACGACGGACTAAACGGTTTGAAACTGTATTTGAAAACGTTATATGAAAACCAAACTTGAGGTTCCACTTGCGTCGTTAAAAGCGGTCGGTCGTTATAAACGAAGTCGTACTATTCGGATTCTACTGTACATAGATAGGTAAGGACATCGATTACTTGACGTTCAAGTAGTAAGCAATGCCGAATTTTGGACATTGTGGACTATCGATGAAGTAGAATTAGAAACTATACAAACTATAATTGACCATCACAATACACAGAGAGAAATATGTGTGATATTTTTAAGTTAACATCTGATATTTTGCAGTGTTTCCAAATAAATATAATATAGAAAATATAACTTTAGTAGTCTACTAACTAAAACGATATTAATTTTTTTATTAAAAGAATTATGCAGAGCAACATTTTAGTAGCTACTACACTGCCACTAACTACAGTATCATTTTAAAGCCATTTTAAGAATACGACTATGCTAATCTTTTTAGTAATCTATTTAAGTTTCACCCTCTGAAATCCATCCTTTTCAAACATTTCATATTTAAACAATTTGTCAATGATTGCTTACTACATACTTAAATTGTAAACATTTCCGAAGTTCTAGATTTTTAGAGCAATTTCTTTTCGTTTCACTGGACCCTTTTAAAACTATTTTAAAACTATTATTTCAATGGATGTTTACTCAAGCCGAACACATCTCTGAAGTTCTAAACCTTTTAAATTATTTATTGGTATTTCGCCCCTTTCCAAATTTTTTTTTTAATTTTCTAACCTTAGCAAAATTACGTTCCCAAAATTTCAGATTGCTAAACTCTTCAAATATGCAGTGCCATAATCTTGTATTTCTAATTCAGCTGATTCAATATTAATCAATAACTTATTGCCAAATGGAGCAATTAAACTTTTATTGTTGAAAGTGTACCTATTTAATTTAATTACAGTATAATAACACTTTTATGTTTATCAAATTTTGACTATATAAATTTTGATTATTATATAGAAGCGTTTTCTGTAATTTAATTTTATTAGAATATATAAATTATTTAAATATTAGCTGGTGAAAAGAAGTAGTTAACTGAGTAGACATAATAAAATTTATTATAATTTAAATTTAAATTTAAAAATTAATATTACATTTGATGAGGATGCTGCCTTAGGAAATATATAATTTGAATTTATATTGATATATATAATTTTGTTTAAATTATATTTTAAATTTTAAAAAGCAATTTTTTAAATATTATTTAAATGTTATGAAGTTTATAACAAACTTACTATTAGTTACGTTTTCTTAATTTTATTTAATTTTTAATTAAATTAAATTAAAATGTTTTAATTGTTTATATTTTCACACTATACAATAGGTTTATTGTAATGTTGTAAGTGTTCATTTGTTTGTTGCTTATAGATACGAAATTATTATCAGCTGCGGTGTCCGAGTGGTTAAGGAGATGGACTTGAAATCCATTGGGTTCTACCCGCACAGGTTCGAATCCTGTCCGCAGCGATTTTTTTTTACATTTGATATCATCAATTTATGTGGTAATGCATTTTAAATGTTTTGCTAATTAATTTATGTTAAAAATATTGAAAAAATCTTTGTTAATTTTCCAACAAAGCAATAATTTCAGAAATGTGTGTAGCTAGTTTAGCTACAATATGTAAGCATTACGGCGGATGTATAAATTGGGTAGGAATATTGAATAGGAATATTCTGGTATTTGTATTTGCAATTTGAAATGGTAACAATATCAATATAATTTGTATGAATAAATTATTGGAATTTAATTGAATAACTGATGAACTCGCAAATTAGGTAAGGTACTTTACATAATAGTTATCACCATGTTTAATATTTATGTATTGGTAATATAACAACAAAAATATAGCTTACTTATGATACTCAATTTTATTTTTTTAGGGAATAATATTGAAGTGCAGAAAATAGGAGATATTGAAAAATTCCCAAAAGCAACATAGTAGATACTTTTTAACTTAAATTTCATCGTACAAAATATTTACATGATTTGAAACACGAAAAACATATTATTGCTATATGCAGGTAATATTACTTAATTCCATACGAAGTAGTTTACAGTTTTTCAAAAAATGTTTCGTAGTACTTGTCAATCAGGTCCAAAATAGTAATAATTTCGTTAGTTTAGACGCCAAGAAAGCTTTTACAACAAAATGGCAGTGCCGGATTAACCCATAAGCAAATTAAGCAATTGCTTAGGGCACCACGTCTTGGGGGGCTCCACACATCAGAAACAGCACAAAAAAATATTTGCTAGCACATGGAAGGTAAGGCTGTTTGAAAATCAGAGCGTTGACCGTTTTTTTTAAAAAACCAATACTAGTTTACTTATGGATAGGGGGCCCACAGGCGTGGATTGCTTAGGGCATCAAGTAGTCTTAATCCGGCCCTGCAAATTGGTTAAATAAAACTAGCATAAGGCTAGCCATTCAATTGCCAAACTTAAAGTTTCTCATTTTGTGAAATCAGTTGTAACTTTAGTGCCGCCCGTCTTCAGTTGCAAACGTAATCTTAAGGCAGTGTTCTAGTCTTGGATTTTGAAAAATCGATTTTTTGTTTTCTGCATATTCTTACAGTTTAGACATTGAAAAATATGTCATCGAGAGAAAATTTTAAAATTCCAGTAATTTATGTAGTTATAACTATTTTAGTGACGCACTGTAAACCCTTCAAGCCGGAGCATATGGGGCATATGGGGACAGGTGACCATTTCAGCTATAAATTATATAAATGGACAAATATAGGTCAACCCAAAACACTTAAAAATCGTAAATATTTTCGTGTTTACTTTTTATTTCAGCTCAGTCTAGCTTTTAAAAGTCTACGATTAAGGTACAAGTTGATTACAAAACTACATTTTTCGACCTGGTTGACATGATATCTCAAGTTTTGTTTGACCAAGTTACTTCAAATATTGTACCAACCTTCAATATATATCTGCCTATCGTCCCTACCACTTTTGTATCAAAATTATTTTGCTAACTACTATTTTAAAAAATTAAAAATTATGGGTAAAACGGATCAAAAACCGTTTTTTGTTTTCAGACAGCTGCCGTTTCGCGAAATTTTTTTTTCAGTTTTTTTTTTGGTAAGGGCTATAACGACATTCTTACTAATAACGAATCTTTTTGGAATTTTATTTCAGATGACCAGAAGGGTTGCAATCGTGTCAACCAGCACACCCCACTTTTATTTTATACTCAACTTTACCAGCTGATAAGTCGCTTAATTTTAATTTTTTTGTTCAAAAATTTTTTTTGTAGATTGTCAAAATATCAATAAATATGTTGTAAAAAAAATGAATGGTAAAAATATTGTTTGTTTCTTTTTTATCGAGCTCGAAAAAACACCTAAAATTTATGGTTCTAGACTAGAACACTGCCTTAATTTAATTTAATAATTACTTTGCAAGTTTGAAGAAAAATAAACATATTATTTATAGCAAATGCGTTGTACTTTGTCATAAAGATCCACTTTATTCTTAAAGCAATTAATTTATTTTTTATTTTTTTAAATTTAAAAAAATTAAAAATGCAGCATACCTTACCCATATATTTTCTAAAAACGTAAAACCACAAGTTTTATATTTAATTACCTTCATTATCGCACCTGGGTACTCAAATACTTTTTGTCGGCGACTGGGCGACATTAAAGTACTACTTTACTGCCGTCATATTAAAGTGAATATTTTTTGTTTTCATAAAAATTGTTCACATGTTTTATATAATTTTGGAAGCCTGTAGCATTACCTTTGCTAATGGCGGCATGCCTCCAACCTATTTTAAGAGAAGGCGCTGACCAAACGTCAATTAATTGATTATTAAAATAATAAAAGAATCGTGAACCTACGCGAACGAGTTGTGGTTGTATTTTTGCAATTTGTTACCAGAAAAACGTTTTTGATATTGGCTAAAGTCCAATTAATATTTATATGGAATAGTTGTGAACCATTAGATTATAAAAATAATTCTAAAAAGTGGAAAATTACAAAATTATTTATATTTGGAACATTACATTTTTTTATAATGTTGAAGATTTTTTTGGAAAAATTATAATATATAAAATTTTGGTTGTCTGGTGCTGGGAAGATTGGTGGTCTAGGCGCGACAGTTTAGTTTGGAGCCCAAGATTTTGTTAAAATCGCAAGAGCCGAAGATTTTTTGTTTTATAAGGTTAACAACAATTCACAAAGCTGCTGCAGTCTGCCTGCAATTTTGTTGCATTTCAATCGTTAGAGACTGGGTAGTAGTTGGTATCCAATTTATCAAGTGTATTTCGGTTTGCTTAATGTTTTCAGATCTCTCCATATAGTTAGCCGCAGAATCGAAAGCACTAAGTCTATCCAAAGGAAATCTGGTAGCTGCTGGTTTACCGGACGAAGGCGTTCTGCGTGTAGATATTGTTGGGTACGATTGTGGAGGGGTAAGTTACGTTATCTTATCGAAATTCCGTTTGATATTTTGTATATTATGAAGTTGCTACTTGCGTATTGAAAAATATTCAAGTAGTACATACCTTTGTGTCTTTCCTTGATTTGCAGCATTTTTGCTGGTAGATTTCGCTATACGGTTTTGTGAATTAAGTTTTTAACCAACTGAGTCTTCAACTCTTTTCTTTATTAGTTTTTTTTTTGTAGAATCCCCTCAGGGTTTTTGTTTGTTTATTTTTATTTGTTACTGTTATTTTTATACGTTACGTGTTGTTTCTATTTTTTCTATTCTTTCTATGTCAATTAAATAAAATTTCTTTTCTTGTACTCGTTGGGTTTTATTTAGTTGACTGGCGTCCAGCGGCAACTCCATTTTCATTTTCAGGTGGTTGTCATACAGTGGCTCCTAAGAATCCACGATACGTGCAAACGTACCCTGCTCTCGATCTGTGGATCGAAAAGATCAAAGTATAGCTGTGGGGTTTACCATCTACCGACGTAAAAGGGCATCTGAGCACCGAAGGGTGTTACAGAAAAGTGACGACCAACGTGTGGGGCTTGAGTAAATTAGTATTGGAGTCTAATTTAAATTTTTCTTCTTGTTTTATAAGAGCACTGTATTGATTAACCATCCTACAATCACCTAAATTTCTATTTTCTTGATTCTATCCTATTCTTTCAACATACGTAATTGTTTAATTTAATAAGAAACAAAAATCGTACTTAGATACGTACTTATAGAAGACATTTTTGATTTGTTGTCAACATGAAATTTATTAATAGATTATTGACGAATCAGCTATCATGGGAACTACAGGTTAGGGGTATAGATCCTATGGGAAAAACAGTTGATGAAAAGAGGGCTATGTTAAGAGCGGCTTTAAGAGCAGAATTGTTAGACCCTAAAGTTAAGGAAACGTATCCAGCTATTGAAGTAGATGTCATGCAACAATTTGATAGTTGTATTGACGAGTTTGCAAATCAACAACATCGACTAGCATCTTTTCAAGATGAACCGACGACGACAAATGGCGAATCTTTGATTGCACAGTTTAAGCATATTTTATCTCGGGTAGCGTATTGCTTACCAATATGTTCCACTTCAGGTGAAACGAATAAAATGCGAAGTTTACAATCACAAATAGTTAGGGCGTTAGAAGAGGTTGAGAATATATTACTGTCACCTCAAGTAGAGGAAAATGATTTAAGTCTTTCGTTGCGGAATCTCACTACTCACAATTTAATAACTAAATTAGATCCCGAAGTTATAGCCTCTCTGACTAGTAGTTTGCAACCCCAAGTAAATCCTCAACCAGGTGAAATACCAGTAGAACAAGTGGGAACGAGCACTCCTTTAAGTTCATTGGCACAAGCTCCTGTTCCACATGCATTAAATATTTCAAACCTGCAGTCAAATAGATCACCACGAAATTGTACTGTTCCTTTTGAACCAAATCATAAACCTTATCAAAATAAACCCGATGCAGTTAGTCGTTGGAATCTAAAATTTTCAGGGGATACAGATATCGAGGGAGTTATTTCATTTTTGGAAAGGGTAGATGAACTCAAATCTTCCAGAGAAGTAAGCGATGATCTGCTTTTCAGAAGTGCTTATGATTTATTTGAAAATAATGCGTTGGTATGGTGCCGTGCGACCAAACCTACAGTTAATTCTTGGTCTGAATTACTGGAGGAATTCAAGTACAACTACTTGCCTTTAGATTACGATGATTCGGTATGGGAACAAATACGAAATCGCACTCAAGGTTTTGATGAACCACCATTTATATATGTTGCTCATTTACGACGATTATTTAATAGACTTAGCAAAATTCCATCAGAAAGTACTCAAGTCAAGATCATGAAAAAAAATTTACAACCTAGGTACCATTCTCAATTAGCTTTCCAAGATGTATCAAATATTAAAACATTAATGACAGCATGTAAACTTCTATCTGAAGAAGAAAGACATATTAATAATTTTCCAGGGCAGGTTTCTTCAAATAATAATGTAGCATCCGTGTCTAATAGGACCGTAACGCAAACGATGCCTACTAATAATAAGAAAAACTCATTTTTCTCTAGAAATTATTATCGTTCACCATCAGCTAATACAAAATGTTTTAATTGTAAAATGACTGGCCATTTTTATCAAAGGTGTCCGTCGACTGAGCGTAATCTATTTTGTTATATCTGTGGTACTTCAAATGTTACCTATGTAAATTGCCCCGTTTGTTCAAAAAACGGTGGAGGACAGGAGTAAAGCGCAGCCCTTTCACTCCTAGTCCACATCGACTTAAGGCTGATAGTTCTGAGTGGAGAAATTGGTTGAACACGGTAACATCTTTTTGTAATTCAGCACCGGCTGAAGTAAATGCATTGTTTACTCATCGTCCTTTTGACAATAGAGCCTATATTTCTGTGTCAATTAAACAGGAAAAAGTATTAGCATTTATGGACTCCGGAGCCAACCAATCAGTTTTGGGACGCAAGGGACTATATCTATTAGACAAATTAAATTTAAAAATTAACCGACTTAATAAAGTACCTATGCGATCTGCAGACGGTACATTACAGAATGTGTACGGCACAGTTCTTATTCCGCTGACGGTTGAAGGCGTCACTAAGAAGCTACATGTAATAGTTTCAGATACTATTGAATATCCTTTAATTTTGGGGTACGAATTTTGCAAGCTTTTTAAAATGAAGACCGATTTTGAAAACGATTCATATACTGTTCCGAATGATTTGAACACTTTAACATCACCGAAAATTATACATTCACGCGCTGACTTGTCATTTGATCAGATAGAACAACTAGATGATGTCATTTCAAAATTTAGGGCAATAGCTCCCGATAAATTAGGCCGAACCCATATGGTTAAGCATGTTATAGATACGGGAAATGCCCCATCTATTAAGCAAAGGTATTATCCTCTGTCTCCGGCATTACTTGAGCAAGTTAATTTAGAAGTAGATAAAATGATAAAAGATCGGGTTATAAAACCAAGCTTTTCCAGTTGGAACTCTCCTATCTTACTTGTAAAGAAACGAACGGGCGAAAATAGATTTTGTTTTGACGGAAGACGTCTTAATGAGGTAACCAAACCTGACGCTTATCCGATGCCTTATATTACCACTATTTTAGATCAACTTAGGGATGCGCGTTATATTTCTTCAATCGATCTGAAGAAAGCTTTTTGGCAGATTCCACTTTCTGCAGAATCTTGCGAGAAAACTGCATTTACTGTTCCAGGACGGGGACTTTTCGAATTCAATGTTCTTCCTTTTGGATTGCATAATAGTCCGCAGACATTGCAAAGGTTAATGGATAAAATATTTGGTCCTAAATTTGACAAAGTTTTTGTATACCTCGATGACATCGTTATCGTTTCGAGTACATTTGAAGAACATGTTATTTTGTTAAATGAAGTCTACGAGCGTCTAAAAAAGGCAGGACTGAATGTAAATTTTGACAAATGTGAGTTTTGCAGAGACTCATTAAAGTATCTTGGTTTTGTCGTCGATGCGCAGGGTTTACGAACTGACCCAAGTAAAGTAGAAGCAATTGTAAGCTTTCCGACTCCTCGCACGTCTACCGAAATAAAGCGTTTTCTCGGTATGGCGGGATGGTACCGCAGGTTTATTCCAAACTTCTCAACTTTAGCTGCACCTATCCTAAAGTTGTTGAAGGGAAAGTCTAAACGTCAAAGAATTTTATGGGAACAGGAAGCCGACAATGCTTTTAAAAATCTTAAGAACAAACTCATCTCAGCTCCTATTTTGAGCAGCCCCGATTTTTCACAACCTTTTATTATACAGACAGATGCATCTGACTCCGGTTTAGGTGCTATCTTAGTACAAGGGGAAGGTAAAGAGGAACGAGTTATTGCATATGCAAGCAGAACTCTCAGTAAACATGAGCTAAACTATCACGCTATGGAGAAGGAATGTTGTGCTATATTATTTGGTATTGAGAAGTACCGTCCATATATAGAGGGAACCCGTTTTACTGTTATCACCGATAATCAAGCTTTAAAATGGATGGGAAGCGTAAAAAGTCCCTTAGGGAGAATTGCTCGGTGGGCAGTACGTTTAAATCAGTACGATTTTGATATAGTACATCGCAAGGGAAAATTAAATGTAGTGGCAGATGCTTTATCACGAGCGCCAATAAATATTCATTATATTTCACTTACACCTGAGGATAAGAGTACTTGGTATCAAAAGATTATAGACAAACTAATATCAAACCCTGAAGGCTATCCTAACTTTAAGATTGAGGGCGGGTATGTCTATAAATTTGTTCCAAATAAACACAACTTTGTTTCAAATCTGATAGAATGGAAATTGTTGGTGCCGAAATCTCGACGGCGAGAGGTAATGAGTGATTGTCATGATAATCCTCTAAGCGGACATCTTGGTGTGTTTAAAACATTCAATAAAATTTCGGAAATTTATTATTGGCCTAGAATGAAATCGGACATATCTCGATACGTTCTTAAATGCGAGATATGTATTGCAAGTAAAGCATCGAATCAATTGCGACCTGGCTTAATGGGAAGCGCTAAGCGTGTAGAATATCCATTTCAGATATTATCAGTTGATCTCATGGGACCTTTTCCTCGTACGAGGAAAGGAAACACGTGTCTGTTGGTAATCTCTGACTGGTTTTCAAAATTCGTGTTGGTGCATCCTTTGAGGCAGGCCTCTGCTGCGTCGATTGTTCAAAAAATAGAGGAAATATTTTTACTTTTTGGTGTTCCTCAAATTGTGATGTGCGATAATGGGACCCAATTTACTGGCAAACTTTTTAAAGATCTTATGAACGAGTATAAAGTACAGAAAATCTGGTACACAGCGGCCTATCATCCGCAAAGCAACCCCGTGGAAAGATCCAATCGCGTAATTGGGACATGTCTTCGTTCGTTTGTAGAAAAAGACCATCGTTCGTGGGATTTGCACGTATATAAGATAGCACATGCCATTCGAAATGCGGTTCATGAAGTCACAGGGTATACTCCGTCTTTCCTGAATTTGGGTAGATCTGTTCCCAATAACGGAACTTATTATGGTAGGTTAGATAACGCTACGCCCGGAGAATTTGAGGTAGGTGGTCATGAACGCGTTATTTCTGACACCAATAACACTAGTGGGCTATACCAAGAAGTAATAAAGAAATTACAACATGCATACGAAAGGAATAAAGCGCGATATAACATCCGGAAGCGACCCCTGTCTTTTAAAAAGGGTGATACAGTATGGAAACGTAATTTTGTTTTGTCTAGCGCCTCTGATAAATTTGCTAAAAAGCTAGCTCCAAAATATGTTAAATGTAAAGTTGCAGAGGTGACTGGAAGTTTAACATATCGTTTACGTAGTGAGCATGGTAAAAACTTAGGAATCTTTCACGTGAAAGACCTTAAGGCCCATCCTGAGTAAAGTCAAAAACGTAGGTTCGATTTGTGAGTATGAGAATGTAAGAATCTCATTAGGGATATTGTAAGTTAGAATAGATTCTTAACCAGGTGGATATGTTTATATTTTGATTGCCAGATCCCACCAATAATTTAGTTTATAGTTTAGTTTTTTTGCTGTCTTAGAGCGAGACAATTTAGTTAGGTTTTGTAGGAGCGTTGGCGCTTGAGGCTTGGTTAGTAGTATCTGATCAATGTCCAGCCAAAGCCCTATGACTTTGGAAGGTATGTTTCTCCAAGGGAAAATTTCTATAGATACTGTCGTACCTTTCATTTATACCTCTTTATACGGAACTGGATATTTCCGTGGTAGTGATGAGTTCCAATCCAAGGATGTTTTGAAGGATTCCTGATTCAGGTTTCCAGGAACTCAAACAAAGAAAAATACTTTTTTAATTTAGGCGTTCTTAAGAGATCCCAATGATCTATTTAGACAATGCCGAAAAAAGGAAACCCAAAGAATCTAACGCCTGAGAGGTTATTATTCTCATATTCACGTTGTTAAGTTTGTATAGTTTTTGTAAGTTATTTTTATGTGATTTAAAGGAAAGGGACAGTTATAAAGAACTTAAGACCTATGTCCGTAATAACTAAAATTCTTTTATATAGCCATTATTGCACCACTTACACCATTTTGATCTTGATTGCAATTATGTACATGTTGTCCGATGATTTTATTGATCATTTTTTTGCGATAATTTTAGTAGATGTGTTGAGAGCTTTTGCATTTCTGAGGTATTAATTTAGTGAACTTTGAGCTGTTCTTGCAGAGTCAGCCGGTTGTCGGTTTGGGAGGGGGAGTGTGTAGCATTACCTTTGCTAATGGCGGCATGCCTCCAACCTATTTTAAGAGAAGGCGCTGACCAAACGTCAATTAATTGATTATTAAAATAATAAAAGAATCGTGAACCTACGCGAACGAGTTGTGGTTGTATTTTTGCAATTTGTTACCAGAAAAACGTTTTTGATATTGGCTAAAGTCCAATTAATATTTATATGGAATAGTTGTGAACCATTAGATTATAAAAATAATTCTAAAAAGTGGAAAATTACAAAATTATTTATATTTGGAACATTACATTTTTTTATAATGTTGAAGATTTTTTTGGAAAAATTATAATATATAAAATTTTGGTTGTCTGGTGCTGGGAAGATTGGTGGTCTAGGCGCGACAGTTTAGTTTGGAGCCCAAGATTTTGTTAAAATCGCAAGAGCCGAAGATTTTTTGTTTTATAAGGTTAACAACAATTCACAAAGCTGCTGCAGTCTGCCTGCAATTTTGTTGCATTTCAATCGTTAGAGACTGGGTAGTAGTTGGTATCCAATTTATCAAGTGTATTTCGGTTTGCTTAATGTTTTCAGATCTCTCCATATAGTTAGCCGCAGAATCGAAAGCACTAAGTCTATCCAAAGGAAATCTGGTAGCTGCTGGTTTACCGGACGAAGGCGTTCTGCGTGTAGATATTGTTGGGTACGATTGTGGAGGGGTAAGTTACGTTATCTTATCGAAATTCCGTTTGATATTTTGTATATTATGAAGTTGCTACTTGCGTATTGAAAAATATTCAAGTAGTACATACCTTTGTGTCTTTCCTTGATTTGCAGCATTTTTGCTGGTAGATTTCGCTATACGGTTTTGTGAATTAAGTTTTTAACCAACTGAGTCTTCAACTCTTTTCTTTATTAGTTTTTTTTTTGTAGAATCCCCTCAGGGTTTTTGTTTGTTTATTTTTATTTGTTACTGTTATTTTTATACGTTACGTGTTGTTTCTATTTTTTCTATTCTTTCTATGTCAATTAAATAAAATTTCTTTTCTTGTACTCGTTGGGTTTTATTTAGTTGACTGGCGTCCAGCGGCAACTCCATTTTCATTTTCAGGTGGTTGTCATACAGTGGCTCCTAAGAATCCACGATACGTGCAAACGTACCCTGCTCTCGATCTGTGGATCGAAAAGATCAAAGTATAGCTGTGGGGTTTACCATCTACCGACGTAAAAGGGCATCTGAGCACCGAAGGGTGTTACAAGCCTTGTCGACGTTTAGAATGTAAACAATAATTTTATTTTTATTTATGATACATTAAAATAATTATTTTAATTATTAATTAGACTAATTTCACTCATTGCCCTTGCATGTCCTTAAATTTTACACGATTGCCACATAAAAGTCAATTTAAAACAAATTTGTAGATTACTTACATATAAATTAATTTACGTACAAGATAAAATATTTAATAAATTATTAAAATATTGAACTGTAGTGGTAAACTAATTTATTTTATTGTCTGTCCATCATTTATGATAATATTGATCTCATTGTTTAGGCTATAACGCTAAAATTTTATAGCGAAGTATCAATTTACTGGTTATAGTTTAATCAGTTGGACGAATAAGAATTATCAAATGCTTAAGGCCTTCAACTTGAATTAAAAATCACTTTATCTATCATTTTTGTTTTTGCAATTTTTTGTTTCAGTTTGTAGCTCAAAGGTTAATTATTATCGATTTTTAGACAATAGAATTATTTCTTATATTTCACTATTAGTTACCTTATTGTATCGCACATTCGATTGCAAAAGTTTTTATCTCTTATTTTGTATGACGTCAGAAATATAAAGATGACGTCATCGTTGTAATATTGTAGGTATACACGTGACGTGATAGAAATATCGAATTTCTCCTGTGGGTCCTCGTCCTTTGCGTCGCTTCATGTTTTACAATATTTGCATTGATTTCGTATTTGGTTTGATGCTTACTTAAATATTACTTTTAACATGAAATTTGATAATGCAATAGCTGTTCGAGTTCAGTTATCTCATTGTGAAAAATGAATCGTGTGGAAATAACTCGGAAATGCGATAATGCGATATTTGGTTAAACAAAGTTCAAGATTTACAGTTTGTTATTGGCCACAAAATGCACAAGCTAGGTTGCTTTCTCTGCCTGCGTCGATGGGAGTAAAATTATCTGATTTAATTTTGTAAGAAAAGACGTCTTTTTGGGCATTAAACATTGTGTTTAAAGTAAATTTAGAAATGGTTGGGTAATGGCTATTATCATTGCGTAATGATTATTATTAGTTATTGCCCAACGTTTTTCATATTTTATTTCTGTTTGCTCGATTGACAACTTGCTCACGTGAATTTATAGACTTGAAATTTGTCTACTCGTTTAGTAATGTGGCTCTTCAGAACTTGAGCTGTAAAATACTATTATCAGAAAGCGATACTTTTGATATCTATTTTTCCACGAGAAAGAAACATATGTTTTATGAGAAGTTTCAAGTTAATTTTTGAATTTTTAACTAATTTGTAAAATTTTATTTTTCTAATTTCAATATCTAGCTGCCAAGATTATTAAATACATTCACCTCGTACTTCTCTAACTTTACGATTTGACATTAACAGGGAACTATAGCTTCTTGAAATGCTTCTTTCATTGAATCTTCTTAGATTCAACTCTCTGCTTTCTCTCTCTCAAACTATGCTTTCAGAGGTGGTTATATCTTTAATTTTTAAGAGAAGCCATTTCTGAAAAATATCCAAAATATCGAAAAATATATAGATATTTAGTAACGACTCTGGATTGAAAGAGGTTGTGTTCCCTATACTTGACCTTTCTTGATCTGAAACAATCTTTTTGATGATCTTCTAACCAGAAAAAAATTTTGGTTTGTTTTCCTGATAAGACAGCAAAAGATTAAAAAACCGAAATCAAGATTGATGTGTTAATTTATTGTCGCGTGTTAATCGTGTTTTTAACACCTTGAGGTTAGGATATATCAAAATTTTGACATACTAGAGTAATTCAAGAGTAATCAACACTGTCAAAAAATCTACAAAAAATAATATGTCTCACCCAGGTGGTAAAAATTGATTGAACTGTGTAATATAATAAACGGGGTAATGTAAACTGGGTCAAAAAACTACCTGAAAGTGGTAAACTAGGCCAAAGGCAAATTTTTCTAAAATTTTAAAAATGGTAAACTGGGTCAAATGTAAAAATTATTGATTGAAAAATTGTAGTATGGGGTTTGAAAATCAAAAACCGATACACGTCAGCGTATTGTTACACGTTATTCGATATCGAATTAATATGAATTTTATTTTTATTTTTTGTTCAGTTTTTGTCAAATTCAAGTTTTGACAAAGACAACAATGGCAATATCTATTTATCCACCACAATCAATACAATCCACCATAAAAAATAGTTCTGCGGTTTTTATAATTAAATGCCAACAAATCCCTGACACTAATTATTACATTTTACAAATGCAAAACTTGTTTTTGGGGTAGATTCCCTTTGCACCCCGCACTTTCGGATTCATCCTGGAACGAGTTTCACCTCTTTCGAGTTCCACCTTTGGTGAGTTCTTTCGGCCTTCAGGGATATTTTTAATGGGTCTAGTCTTTGTCAAAACAATTTGACAAAAACAACCATGGCAATCCACGGATCGAAAAGGTAGATTGAGCGCGAGGATGTAGATCCATCGGTAGGTTACAGTTAGTTTCTGATATTTTTTTGAAATAATATCAAAAAATAATTCACACCGGCATACCCTGCCTGCAACTCGTTTTTTACCTTAAATTTGTCTTTGGCCCAGTTTACTACTTTCATAATTTTAGTTAAAAGTGCCTTTGGCCCAGTTTACCATTTTTTAAATTTGGCTCAGTTTACATTCACCCCTTAAACATAAGTACTATGTGTCCGTCCGTCCGTAGAGTTGCCAACTTGTTTTGAAAAAAATAAAATAACTATACTTTTTACAGTAGGTATTATTTGGAGCAAATGAAAACAGATTTGAAAACATGAACACAGATTTGGATTAAATGAAAATAAATTTTCTACAAACGAAAGTGTTACAGCAAACACGAACTTGGAAATTGTTAAAAACACGATCGCATAAATTGTTTTCAATGTTAATATGCTATCCTCCTCAATCTACCTTAATCTACCTTTCGGTTACTGTCAGTTAACTGCCCCCACGAATTGGTTTGTTTTTAGGAAAATATTGTCCTTTTTGTAATCATTTGTATGCTGTGCCTTATATTCACATTTAAAGCTTGTACTGTTGTTCTCCAATATTTGTCTGATGTCTGATGTACTTTAAAAATCCTGGCTATGTTATGAAGCAAAATTTTACATAAAAATTGTACATAATTTAAATCAGTTTTCATTTGATCTAAATCTGTTTTCATTTGCTCCAAACAATACTGTAAAAAGTGTAGTCTTTTGAGAGAGGAAAAGAGTATGTGTAAGAAAAAAAAGTATTAGGTGTACAACTTAGCTTCCATCGTTTTATTTCCAAAGTTTGAGGTTTCATTCTTTTCATTCATTTCTTTCATTCATCAGCCAGGCCGTGTTATCGATCTAAATAAATGGTAATCCGAAGGAGCAATGTCTGGAGAGTACGGCGGGTGGGGTAAGATCTCCCATATTATCGTTTCCAAGTATATCTTGACCGGTATTGAGATATGTGACCGAGCATTGCCATGCTGTAAGATAACTTTATGGTGTCTCTCTTGGTACTGTGGCCGTTTCTCCTTTAATACTCGGCTCAAACGCATCAATTTCGTTCTATACCGATTCCCTATGATGGTTTCACTCGGTTTCAACAGCTCATAATCATAATATATCACACCGAACTGGTTCCACTAAATGCAGAGCATAACCTTGGCACCGTGGATTCAGACATTCGGTCTAACCGTCGATGTGAGGGCATATGCGGGCATTCCCCATGATTTTTTGCGCTTAGGATTATCGTAGTCGACTCAGATTCTCTTTTTGTAGCAGCTGCTCACAAGCAAAGAAACGATGTTTAACATCTCCCGGCTTCAACTCGTATGGAACCCAATTTCCTTGCTTCTGAATCATTCCCATAACTTGGTCAATTCTTCTTGCGTTTAGCACGAATCTTTATAGAGTAATGCCTTCAGTTCGGAATCTTCGAAAGTTTTCTCTTTTCCACCGCCATACCGGTCCTATACGTCAAATTCACCGCTCTTAAAACATTGAAACCATTCACGACATGTTCTTTTACTAAGAACAGACTCACCATTAGTACTTGAGAGCATTCGCAGCGCCTCCGCCGCAGTTTTCTTCAAATGAAAGCAGAAAATCAAAACTTCCCATAAATGACGAGAATTTTACTCGAAAATTGACATCTTCGATTGAGACTAAATTTATTGTGCAAACACAAATTCACTAATGTGGCGCTATCATTATGATAACAGATGTCCAAGCTTACTCTTTAGCATTTTTAATCTGCCTATTTCGACTAGCACTTACTGCTGCAACCACCTAATGAAAAACGGCAAAAGCAAAGTTGTACATATAATAATTTTTAAATTTATAAGTTTTTGTTGCTTATGAGCCGTATGAAGTCGGAACAAGCAAGAAAGCCTAAACTCTGAAAGGAAGAGAAAGTTTTGATTGCCGTAAATAATTTTTTTTCTGCTTTTAGCACAAGCTAACAATTTTTTGATTAATTTTTTGATAACTTCTTTTTGAAACATACGAACGTATTGGTATTCGTAATTTGGACTGACGGACTGATACTTACAAACGAAAATAAAGAAGGGCCAAACACGATTTATGTCCGTATTAATAGTCACGGATAAATCCAAGATTTAAGATTAATTCTAGAAATTGCAGCTGTTGCTACGATATACGGTCTAAATTCCAGTAATCTCATTGGAAAATACTAGGATTTTCTGAAATCTCGGATTAATCCGAGACTATTAATATGGGCATTAGTCTATTTTGAATTCAAAATTTAATATGAGAGAAAGGGGGGAGAGCCAAATGCACTTCTCTTATAATTAAACAAAATTATAGTGAAACCAACGTTTTATTCAACGTTAAAATTTTAATCTTGATGTGACGTCGTTTTCTTACCAGGATTATAATAGAATAACGAAAATTAAAATTTGTTAACTACTTACGATGCTTTCTTTAGTAGCTGAAGTAGATTCGAAACAAACGCGAAGAAAGAAATAGAGAAGAAAAAAACAAAAATTGAAAATCTACAAGTGCTTCGCAACCTTTTGGTGACAGCGGACCTCTAAACAAACATTTTAATTTGTTTGTAGGACCTCTACTAATTCTAAAAAATATTAAAAAAATTCTAAAAAACTCTATTCTATTCGATTCTAAAAAGTACTGACGGGCACGTATGTCGAAACTAGTTCACACTAACCAATATAATTCTCGAGAAAAGTGCTTTATTTATTTTTTTTCTGAGGCGCGCATTTGGTCTTTTGGACTGTGGGGACCCCAGTTGAGAAATTTTGATTTACATTCCACATTCTCTACTGAGATTGTACTAGGAAGCAAAAAATACCCAAAAACCGATTGGTGAATAGAAAGCTTGAGATTATTTAAAAGAAGTTTGGGGGAGCCATTATGAACAAAACGGCGCGTATGTAGGTATACTAGAATCGACCAATCTAACTTATTACTTGTTACGATAAGTTTTACTTGAATTTTACGAATGGGTAGATATTTGGTAGACAACTTTTTGTGATATTAATAATTAAATACAATACGACGGACGTTAGAACATTTTAATATCAACGCAGCGAATTCCAGTGTGTTTTTATACGAAAAATAGCATTAGAGAGTTAGTGTAACATTTTAAATTAATGCGCTAACTACAGCTTTTGCAGAAAAGGGTCTCTAATGCTTGTAAAAATACCTACATAAATACATAAAATGCGCGGTATTTACGCGTGACTTAAATATAAATTGGATGTTGACGGTTCCTATTGGTTCCTCCATAATATTTTTTTCTTACCGCAGATTTATTGTAACGTATTTATGCAAAGGTGGATGTTCGTAAAAAATATGAGTTAGGAATACCAACATTTTTCTAAAAATAAATTCAGAATAAATTTTCGTAATATTATGCTGATGTAAAATAAACAAATATTTTTAAATTGGGCGGGATGTTGTCTTCTTCTATTTAAATAATTGCTTAATTGAAAGCTTTTTGCACCCTCTTAGAACTTAGATCCGCGTATCTACATACATATCGTTGGTACCCTGGCGCTGCTAACGACAGGCACTTATAAGTAAAAGCTTTTCATAATGTGAAAATATTTTAGGATATATTTTTATTGAAATATTGATTTTCAATGAAAATTAATTTGTTTACCAGTAAACAGTGTTTAATCAATATTGCACAGGTTTCACTTATATATTGTCTGGTATATTCTTTAAAATTGTATTTTGTACAAATATCCTCAAAATTGTAATTACCTTCACGGTGCAGCAAAATTTATGACGTCAATAATATGAGTCAACGGAAGACAATCTATAGTACCCCAAAAATAGTTATTAGTTTTAAACAGTTGAAATACGGAAGCTATTAAAAAACGTTGGAGAACGAAAACGCATAGGTTGTTAGCATTACCAACGACATGTAATGTAAAAGTATATTAAAAATAAAGATTCAATATTATTGAATGTTGATTATTATTAGAAATAAAATTAATGATTGTGGTGCGGGGGTAGTTATTTTCCAGATTATGAGTTAATTTATATCTGGCTATAACATCCAATCGCAATTTTAATTTAAAAATAACTAATAAAGAAAATTAAATTAGTTTTCTTGTCATGTAGTTTTCAAAGCAAAAGCTGTCAACGATAAATGTAGTCGTTATATAATTCCATTATAGTTCCGATTTTGGTCGTGCTTTGCTTGAAAATATTCTAATATTATTACTATAATGATGAATGAAAGTCCGATAATATGTAATTGCAATTTTCTTTTAAATCGGCGAACTTGTTCTATTTTTAGCATTAATTTCCTTTTCAATATCCTTTCATTACATGCTTTAATTGCTCAATTTTCAATTTCAATGCGAAATATACTAAATGCATTTGCTGCTTTATTACTACAAAAATTATATTAATAATTAGTAATTTGTCTTGAGTGATTAAGTAATATGTTAATTAATCAAAGATAAATGAACGAAATAGACTTAATTAGTGCCTAAATCGATGTTTATTAATTCAACATTGAATAAGGTCGTATTTAAAGAAAGGCGGAACATGGATTGAGGTGTAATCGATAATGTTCACTTTGTTAATTCGTTAAGTACATTTTAGCTTCAATGTTTTAAGATATAATAGAATTTTGCATATTATTATATCCTTTCTATACTGCTTTTGTTAATTGTTTTACAAAACAGGTTTTAACTACTTATGATTGACGTATGGAAAGCTTCAATTTTAAATAAATTTGGTACTATATTTTTATAGGTCATGGTCGCTATATTCACAAAAAAAGAATTTCCAAAATTTATTTTGGAATTCTTGCTGCCCATTTCTGCGAAAATTGCAAAAAAAGCTAAAAAATGGTATCCAACGCATTGTTTATAATATTATATAAATAAATATTTTATTATTTTATTTATATAAATATATTATTATACACTTGACCTAGTAGCCTGCGACTGAAGTCGTTGCTCGGCCTTCGGCGATACTTAATGGGATTGATTTTATTTTAATTTTCATTTAGCTTATTTTATTCCAAATGCAAAATAATTCCGAAAATATGCAAGTCCCAGTACAACCGATGAAAAGTAAAAATTTAAAGATAACTCAAAATAGGAAATTAAATCTTAAAAAAATCATACCAATTCTAAATCACTTAAAAATAGATGTGCCAGTAATTAATGGAAGGAAGTAAATCTGGATGAATGGGTGAAAATTACAAGAAGATAATGATGGAAATGGACAGGTTGAAGATTTGGTTGAAATATTTGATTAAATATTAATCGAGTTGTTTGATTTTTATAATTTTATTGATAAATTTAATTAGTGATTTGACCAGGTCAACATAATCGACTTTGATTAATGATAAATTAAAATAACGATGTGAGAATTTAGTTATAATTTTACTTTAATTGTATAATTGATGTTAAATAAATGTGTAAGTAACTAATTGTTACGATTGGTAAATAAAATACTACTAGGGTGTTAAATAGTGAATGATATGATGATATATGTACAATACTTTGTTTTTTGTTTGTAGACAACTCTAGAAATTGATTAAAAATTTTTTTATCCTTTCTGTTTGTATCAAGCGCAACAATAATAAGTGGTGAATTTAGGCAAAATGGTGAACTGTAACAGTGGTACAGTGAAACCTTGCAGTCCATGTATTGGCTAAATCATCTGCATGTATGTTCTAGAATCTATAGACCAAAGATACTGCTTTCTACGGTAATCTCACGTAACTTTTTGAACAAATATTGTGAAAGAAGCATCTATCTTTTGACAGGTAGATCCTACTAAAAATTCTTCTTTTTTGCAAAATTTTAATAATTTAGTAGTTCATAATTTCGAGACTAAGAATTTCAAGGGAAACTAAGGTTACTTACTTTCTTACAAAGAACATTTTTGTAGACTAGATTTTCCCGGATTTTCTTCTTGGTTGTTTTAAGATTTAGTTTCAACAAAAGTGAAAAAGTAAAAAAACACATTTACCTATAATATAGTATTTCCAGGATGTTTTCATTTTCTAAGATTTCCTACGATTTTATAAGATTTCCTTAGATTTTCATAAATTTCCGTAAAATGTAATGATTAGAATATACATAGTTGACTTCCTATTATAATTAGTGAAGAAATGGCTGAGTTTTGGGATTATTTTTTTGTGTTTTCGTTTTGGTTTAAATTTCGAAATTAATACCAAATTAATAAAAAAATAGAGAATTTAATAATTTACGAAGAACAATTAAGGTCGTTTAGGTTATTAAAATAAAGTTGAATATATTAACGAAAAAATTATTCTTTTTGTGCCAATGAACAAAATTCATTGAATCGATGAAAAGTTTCATAATATTAATGAAAAATTTAGTGAATTTGTAAATTTGTACATCAATGTAAGAACAAAAAGCTTGAAAGAAGAAGTATCATTAAACAGTGGCAATGCACATACTGCATTGTTTCAGCCCCGATACATATGTTCTCTACAACAGTTTTTTCTCAACCGCGACACCACCGGTCCGCGGAGACATTTGACAGGTTAGCGCAGGCCCGTAGCCAGACCTAAAGTAAAGGTAGGGCAAACGGATAGTAAAATTGGGTAATTTTTCGCGCCACAGGCGAAAATTTCCTGAAATTACAAAGTCAATGCGGTTTAAAAAATTTATTATTTCCGTATTATTGCACAGCCGCGCGCAAGCATAAAAATATAAAAAAATATAAAATAAACGCTTATGCAAAGGAAAGTTCATCTATAACTTTGATGGCCACTGATGGCTCTCATAGGTCGCTCGTAGGTGTATATCGGTAGGTACTGTGATGATTTTTCAATTCTACGAATTGCGTTTGAAAGCATATACCGACTTAAAATTAAAAAAAATTCTTATACAAAAAGGACCAACGTGGAATGAACGGGGAAATTTTCTTCTAGTTTATTGTTGCATATTTTTATTTTAAAAGGTCGGGCGAAGCCCGACCTTGCCACCCCCTAGCTACGGGCCTGGGTTCGCAGAGAATTTTTACCTGTCCAACGTTTAAAAATTTTCTGTGATATCTGCGAATTGTGTCAAAGCTTTATTTACTTATATATATGATAATAACAATAATTATTATTTAACCACCGGTCAGCGAATTTTTTTTACAAATTTTACCAGTTCGCTGGCCAAAAAAGGTTTTGAAACTCTGCTCTACAATCTTCAAGTTAAGATAAACTTGGCTATAAGTTTTTGAGGTGAGGGACTACTTTTCGAATGTGCGACTCGGCTCTGAGTGTCTGAGTAAAGCAAAAACTTGGATTTTAACGGATTTTTCTTAGAGGATAAAGGCAAACCACCGAGGTATAATTTGCTAAGCAAACATTTTTGACAGTTTGTTTTATCGTTCATTTTCCTAGACTATATTTGAATCGGTGAGATTAACAACAGTATAAGTCCAAAATAAGACGTTTTCATCTGTTATAGCAGTTTTGTTTTAAATATGAAGCTCCATCGACTGAGTAAAAAAAGCAATATTAAAATCATTTTGTTAAAGCACTTACCAGAGTGTAGTATCTGTGTGTACCAAACCTGTAAGAAGCATAACTTCATAAATAAACAGTTTTTTGTTATTTCTCAACATTTACACTTTTGGACTTGTACTGTTCTTAATCTCACCGATTCATTTAGTTTATTTCACGCTTTTTTTTATGAATTTAGCTTACCTTATTTGTTTTATTTCGGAATTTTTTGGGAAGATTGGGAAATGACTATTTTGGGAGAAAACCAAAATTTCATCCAATGATATTTAATATAAGTAAAAAAGATATCGGGCAGATTGAAAATCGAATCAATCAAAATAATCTGCTAAGCCGACGTTTTGGAAAATTTATTTTTTCATCTTCAAGACTAAAATAGAACATGACAAATAAGCCCTGTGGTGGGGCAAAAACACAGATTGCACTTAAAACCACAGGGCTTATTTGTCATATTATATTTTAGTTTTGAAGATGGAAAAATAAATTTTCCACGTTGGTTTAGCAGATTATTCTGTTTGATTCGATTTCCAATCTACCCGATATCCTTTTTACTTATATTGATTATTCTGGGTTTAGAAAACAATATCCCGGAATTTCGAATTACAAAGAAATATGCAGAAAGAATAAAGTAAGTGGTGCAAAAATGTTAGGAGTAACTTAAAACGACAATGAAAATGAAAAACTATTATCAGTTTCGAGGAACAAATTTGGAGTAATAGAGTATAATACTTTGACATTTTTTAAACAACTTTAAAGTTTTAAAAGAAAGAAAATAAAATATTATGAAAAACAATAAACAGGAAATTCTGGGAATTCCCGAGACTGTAATTTATTACTAATTTTTTCAAAAATATAATTTAGTTTGCTGTGTTTAGTTTCGAAAATTTAATTTTAATTGTTTGAGTGTGGTTTGAGTACTTGTAAATACCATTCATGTACTATGTAACTATGTTAGTCATAATAAATGAAAATCAATTGTTCAATGTTCTCAAGTCTAAACGAGGGTTTTTATATTATGAAAACATTTAAAATGACATTTAAAATGTTTTCATTGTGAGCATACAGAGAATTTTTATTCAAAAAAGTTTTACTTGGAAAAATTTATAACTCGAGTTTTTAAGTTTAAGCTATTGAAGTTTGATAAAAGTCCACATATAGACTGTTCAATAACCTATTAGTTCTGCAAATAGGGTGTAATTTTTATCTCATGGTAAAGGTATCACCAACTTTAAACGATGACGACTTTTAAAATTTATAAGCTAGTAAAATTGTATTAGAAACATATTTTGTAACAAAATAACTAAAATTATTTACTATTTACTTACTGAATATGATGCGCACGAATAGATTTTTGTTAACGTGATATGACCGAAATAAGTAAAAGTTAATAATATAAAATGTTTTCATACAAATTTTAGTGACGGGGCTGCAATGTAACCGACAATAAAAAAAATGATGATAATACAGAATTACTAAGATAGTTAAGGTGAGATATTTGGTATAAGAAGTGCTCAGCTGTGGGTTGCAGAGCTTTTAATCTCGTACCCTAAATACTAAATAGATGCTTAATGTTTTTGGAAGATAATCCTTCTCCAGTGTTATTTGTGTAACGAAATGACTTCTTAAGATAATAACCGTGAAAATAAACCAACCAAGTGTGAAATAGGTGACCAAAATGATATTTGTGGTGCTTTTAATATTTAAATAAAAAGACAACCTAAATTGTTTGAAAACACACAGAACCTACAAGATGATTAAAGTTTGTCACGACATGGTATATTTATAGCATTTTCAAACAAGTCTACATAAACAATGCTTTTCATTTTTACAATATCAAAACAGATTATAGTAGGCCAGAAATAATAGCAGAGTAAATAAAAATTTTTGCAAACTTGTAAACATCATTTGTACTTTTCTCCACAAACAAAACTTGTAAACAAGAAAAATATTATTTGCGCAAAAATGATAAAAGGTACATACATATTTATAATACGAACATACATTCCAATACTGTCGATATTACAGTGGGTTTCTTTTTCATTTAATGAATTAATCCTTTTTCTTTTTGGGGGATAGGAAAATATATAATTTATATTATACAATTGCGTTTTTGTTTGTACCTACCATACATTTTCTTGCATTGTTCTATTTTTCTAAAATAATGCAGTATAATAATAATACAATCCTTGCACGTTTAGTTTTTGTAAAAAATTGAATTAATAAAGGTAGCGCTTGCGTGGTGTAAGGCACGCTGCCTATCGAACGGGGGAGTTTAGTCTTACGCTGGCCTTTGACTTGTACGTAGTGTTGCATAACACATTGGATCGGTGGGCGTTCCAATAATGTTTTCGACAATACAGACTTGCATTTCACTCATTTACAGAAGCAATATGCATTCTCATCTCTCTTTATTTGCTTGTGCCAAAATAATTAATTTTTGAACTATTTTTGCGCATGTGACTTTTGCAATCGTTGATAGTGCACTGATTTTTTTATACAAAAGTTTTTTAAGTCTTAGATTTAGGTGTGTATTGATAATGTACACAATTTCGATCAATTCATTATTTACGAGAAGTAAATAATTGCATTTAGAATATATTTCTTGTAGAAATAAGTTAATATGCCGCAAGGACCCGCAACAAATCCCTTTATGAAGCCTTTTGTGGTTTTGGCTTTACCCGGAATGTATCTCTTTTACAAATACAATCAATATAGGAGGCGTAAAAAAGAAAATGCGAGAAGAAGATTAACGGAAAAAGAACTTCAACACCTGAACAATAAAATTGTAAGTAACTTCTTTTGCATAAACTATATGTACACCAATTTTCAAAAAAAATTGTTTGCTACAAAGATATTATCATTCTTTACTTTGTGAAATACAAATAATATACTGTTGTATAAGTAGTATCTACTTTTGTGGTTTGTTTTATACAAATGATTTATAAGGTACATTTGTATTCACATCAGCTCTAAAAGAGAACATTTTTCTTAAGAGTTTTGCTTTGCTTGCCAAAATAGTGAAATATATTACGTAGCAAAATAAAAAATTTGATTTATATTCATTTCCCACTTTTCCAAAATTCTTGATAAAGCAATTTAACATTGTAACGCAGTTGTTTTCGATTTGAAAATTTGTTGGAAGTTGTGTAACTAGATCAATGCAGCTAATAGGGTGCATTGGAATTTATGTTTGGATAGAGCCCAAAGTGGAATTACCAGCATAGGTCGATAATAATTTTGGACAAACATGTTGAGACGCAGAGAAAAGCATTCCTTCGCAATTATATTTATATGGCATTTCAGAACCACATTTCACAGAACAACAATTATTAAAGCTTTTCCAAAAGCTTTAATAATTAATATCATAGCAGCGGAAAATGTATTCATATAACCTCTAGCTTCGTATGCCAACCATAAATATCCAGAATTTAAAATTTTCTAGTATACAAATTATTTTTAGAAAATTCTTGAAGCTCTTGTGTGAAACATTACAGAGTTGTACAACTTGACACAATAACAAATTTCGCTAACGGCGAAATAACTTACAAACTTTACAATGATCCTTGCTGACTCTCTGAAGATAAAAATTGTATATTTAAGTTTTAAGACGTTTGCTCAACTTGAATTATACATTATTACAAAAAGAAATTTTAACTTTGTAAATTTGCGAAGAAGTAAGCCTAAATTAACTTTTCGAAACTAATTGAAATTAAGCGAAATCGCATAGGAATAAATATTTTCATTCAAAAATTTTAATTTTATTGAAGTAATCAACTTTCCAGATATTCTTCCTCGCTTTTATAACATTACGGTTGAAGGAAGGTAATATCGAATATTCCAATATAAATTCTGCTGCCTTACATTGTTATTTATCATGAAGAACTTACGTCTAGGGATTCTCGCCAATTAACATAAATTTAAAATTATAGATTGTACTAAAATATTAATTTTAATTTTTTAAAATAAAATGAGTTTGATTATTTACGCTTAATAATAATAAATTTTTTAAAACTTTTTGTGTAACAATTCGTCTGCTGAGTATTGGATTGTACCATGTCCATTTTTCTTTTAGATTATTTCTTCTACTCGTTTATAAAATTGAATTTTGCATCGAACCATGTCCAAAAATTTTCCACTGCTTATGATTTTCTCATAATTAGCATGTTAGGACGTGGACCAAACCAATACTCTACCGACGAATTGCTTTATTTTATTTATGGTGACTTTTATATAATAATTAATTTTTGAATTTGAAGAAAAAATATGATGCCACAAGTATTTGGAGCAAAAGTAACTTTTTGTAGCTGGTCTGTAATTATTAGACTATTACTTTTGTTTCTTATAAGGAAATAGGTATAGTCGGTTCCACGAAAACTCGTGAGAGACTTATACCTATGTTTGTTTGAGCCTTCTTCTATTGAAGTACAAACTAACCTTACAAATTCTTTTTTATAAAATTCACCTGTCAAATTTTATGCAAGTCTTTTTGTTTAATTAAGAAAAGCGAAAAGGTTATTACGCAATTTATTTTTAAATTACATGACATTAGAATATTTTATTTATTCGTTCTGTTTTCTATTATGCACCTTTTGTAAATACACATAATATAACAAAAACAACCTAAGAGTGTACGTTAATCCACACAGCAATAATCAATGAGTCACACTCGAGCTCCCGTGGGACCGACTATATAATACAACAAGGAGTAAATATTCTTAAAAATTTGAGTACACAACACTAGGGACTTTAAAGAATATCAAATAATTTCTAAGAAACTCTAAGAATGTTTTCAAGGAATTTTAATGATTTTCAGGAATTACCAACTACGCTTCTTAGTGATTTCATGTATACCAACCAAATAATGACAATCTATAATATTCGATTAAGAATATTTAAAAAGAACAGTAAATAATTGACGAGATGAAAAAGTATATAAAAGCAGGTTTTTAAACGCCACGTTTAAAAATTCTGAAGCATATACAGATAAATCACTTGTGATATTTAGTTCCATAAGAGACAGTTGTACAAGAGAAGTTTAACCTCGGATCAAAGTTAAACCAGGGTTAACTTTTAATTCAAGAATTCTGCTTGGATCAAGACTGAGTTGATTCTGGCTTAACTTTTACCTGAGCTTTGTACAATTGAGCCTAAATAGCAATTAATTTTCCAAAATCTAGCTTATATAATATAAAAAAAAGATAATCTACCCTACTATAAAAAAATAAGCTAAAATATTCAACGTTTTTATGCGACGTTTTTATGCTACGTTTTTTTGCAACGCTTTATTCAAGTTTAAATATAAGTATCAAAGATGTTCTCTGGAATGGCACACGTTTACAAATTGTTACATTACGTAAACATTTAATTGTTGGTAAAATTATGACTAGTGACCATGCTGGTAAAGTAGTTTTCCTTCTACGCATTAAATTAGACACAGACGACACATTATTTAATCCAAAATAATTAAATTTAAAAATACAGTAATCCCTTCTATAATGCGCTAGTCTCATAACGCAGATTTGATACAATGCGGTTGACGTTTTACTACACTCCTTCCTATTACTAGAAATATTTCGATATAACGCGGTTTTTTACAATAACATTTCAACAACTTCAAAATTAGCATAGTGCTTTGAGCATATTAAGTCACAATAATTGCTATAATGCTTTTGTCATAAACTGTTGTCATATTGCTCCTTCTACGGCTTCTAACAGCAAACCATAGCTTTAGAGAGAAAGTTTTAGACGATTTTCAGCATTGTAAAGCAGTGCACTGACGTGCGTCATTAAGTGACGTGGTGGTGGTCGCACATCTAGGGGGATGATTTTTTGATGGTATTCGTAGGCGATTACAAGCCACATTGACAATAATTGCAGAAAGTTATCACACCGAGACAAGGTTTCAAAATGAAAAATTCCTAGAGGCAACTCTAATCAGAAAACTTAATGGTGGAACTGACCGCGCATCATAATTCAAGTAAATTCGATCCCCTCGGATATAGCTGACCATACAGACATGGTGCAATTCTATTAAAACGCAATGAAAAGTTTTCTTTTACAGAAGCACAAACCACTTTTTTTAGGATAATTAATGTAAGAAGATAGAGATGAATTAAATTGCTGCTGTGGAAGAAAACTATTTCTGGAACATCTTACAATAATTATTATTTAGAATGTTGATATCCAAGATTTTAAAGAGAGATTCTAACTAGAACAAACTATTATATAACTTAATTGCAATATTTTGTGCCAGAGGCTATGATGATCAGTCCAGTTAAGCGAACATTTAGCATTTAAACTATTAAAAGTTTCTTACTTTATTTTGTTGTACCAGGAATGGAAACTCTTCCAAGTTTTATATTAAAAAATTTCAAATTATTTTTAAAAAGAAAATGAAAACTATTTCCGAGATGACAAACCTTCAGATAATCAAGTTTTGATTGTTTTCGATTTTTTTTATTACTAGTAATATCAAAAGATATAAGTTTTTTTAAAGCAGGTATTTGATTAAATGGCTGATTACATTTTCAAATATGTGTATTTCTGATTTTGCAGTCTAAAAGTGATTAAAAAGTTTTTCCATTTATATTCAAACGAATTTAAAAATTTAAAACTACTTATTCCAATTAAACCTTCTTATTATTTTACTTCGATAGGGTTTAAATGACTTTTTATAGTAGGTACACATTTATGATTAAATTATGATTCACAAAACGATCAATTTGTAAGGTGCGGTCAGTGTAAATAGCACAAGCGAAGCTTCGCTGGTTAAATAATTTTTGATTTCTATTTATATCGAATTCAATTTTCTTCGGGGAAATTTTAAATATTTAAAAATATATATAACGCATGTAAAGAGATCAAAAAGGAAATTAATATAATTTAAAACGAATGCTGAAAAATACATGTGTCCTGAATCGTAACGTTGTGAGGATTTTCCCATGAGTTAATCAAATTGAATATTTAAAAGGAAATCTAAGAGAATTTTAATATAAAATTGGGGTAAAATAACAAAAGTTTCTAAATAGCATATCAGAATGTTTTTCAATTCATTTTCCGGCTTTCAGTGCACATGAATTTTTAAAGTGGCCTCCGAATTAATTAGCAAAAGAAATCGGTTAAGTACACACTTGACACTGATTATATAAAATTCAGCAAGGCAGGATAAAGCCGGTTAATTATTTGGCAAGTTTTGTTTTAACTTTGATTTTTTAAAATCCATGCAACTCTGGTGTGTTTCTTCAAATTTTGCAATTGTATCTTTTAATATAATTATTTTCATCGCTAACGCTACCTTTTCACTATCTCGCACTACCAGCGATTCTCAACAAAAATCAATAATTAATCAACCCATAAAGCTGTTGACGGTTGATCTTTCTACCACTGATGGAGTTTATAAGAACCTTAAAGTTCATAAGTGTATAAATCCAGTGGCGTAACTAGGGGGGGGGGGCGGTGGGGGCGGCAGATTGCGGTATGTAAAAATTGTGGGTTTGAAAAAAGCTAGAGCATGTTGAATGTTTTGTTTACTCGATGACCTTTTTTTTTTTGCTCTTATAAAAAAAAAGAATTTTGGGTTTGAAAAATGCTAGAGCATGTTGAATGTTTGATTACGAACATCTTGATGACCTTTTTTTTTAAATTTAAGTAAAATTATTTTGGTAGGGGGCGGCATCAGACCGCCCCAGGCGGCAAAAGCTCTAGGTACGCCACTGTATAAATCTACTGTTGTATTGCTGTAGTACTTGAAACAAAATTTAATTTTTTTTAAAGGCTTTTAAATGTTTAAATTATTTATTAAAAAATTAGAAAACAGAATTAATTTATTATTGAGAAAACTCAATTAAAAATTGTTTTAAATCACAATATCAATTCATTTTTCTTCATAATATCTTTTGAGGGCAAGTGATATGAGATATCTTTGTGCTTGTAAAGTTTCTAATATATATTAGTATAGCAGATCGAGTGTAAAGAAACGAACATAGAGATTCATGATAATCCTGTTAATAAAGCTTGTTTGGGTTCTTTGTGAAATCCAAACTTATTAATAAATTATTTATTTTTAGAGATGTATTTTTGATTTTTATTTAATATAAGTATATTTTGTGGATCCCTTGCTGCTCTGCTCAAGCTGAGATACTCTGTGCTAGGAAAAGATCCAATCAGATTCAATGGGAATAAATGAAAGCATATCATATTGTTATAACTTATAACAATACCTATACGTTTGGGTGGATATAGATCCAGATTCTAATATAGAAATTTAACAATAATAATATTTATTCAAATTATTTTTTAAAGCTTGAATAGAAAATATATTAAAATAACACAGTAATATGTTATATAAATTCGAAAATGTATTTAAGTAATATTATTTAAGCATTATTTAGCGTTTCAAATTACAAAATAAACTTGTTTTGGTCTTGACCGGGTTCTTCTTCCGTGAAACCCTACTGCTAGTTACGCCACTGCTTTGGAAATAAAATGTTTTGTGGTAGAAAATAAACTATAATTTTGCATGAAAACGTGCATTTCCTTGTTTATATGCCGAGTTATGAATGATACCAGCAGGTACTACCTGTGTTTCTTGAACAGCTACGATTACAATTAGGTTTGACTTTATTCCTAATTTGGATTTAGTTTCGAGTTGCGGTTCGTGTTCGTATTATTATGATTTCTCCAACATCGGCATCGAAGCCATAGAAATGCTTTGTTTTTTAACGAGTTTTCGGCAGTTGCGACGGAAACGGGTGTTGGATATAACACTGATGGGCTACCATTTTCCTGAAAAATGTCTTTGTAAACTTTTCCGTCAAGTTGCCACGGCTCGGTTTTAAATTCTGTGGTAACCGGCGTTTTCAACGTCTTTTTCTGATATTTTGATTTTTATATATTGATCTACTGTCAGGCAAATGTCTCGGATGTTGATATGATCTGCAGTATACAATTTATTTGTCGTCTAGTAGAGTTAAGATTCTCATTTATTCCGATACAGCAAAAAATTATTGTTCTATAATGATTTTTCTACATTATTGCATTTTCCAAAAATTACAGAATTGCATAAGTTATTTGTTATTTTTTTACTTTATTTTACGTCACCTCTATTTAAAGTCGAAAAAGCAAATTTGCTCAAAAAATTCGTTTCCAAGATTTTCTGAAAAGGAAATTGTAGACTTTATTTACAAGTTACAAGATTGTTGTAATCTTGTTTTGTAAACAATGTTTTTCAATAAAATACTTGTCTTTCGTAGTGAATGTTTTGACGCGGAAAATATACGCTTTTTTTCCATTTTTGGGTTATTTTTTTGAAAAAGTGAGTGATCTCTGATGGTCTTAGATCTTTCTTAAGGCTTTCTTTTTTTCAAGTGCTGTGTATCTGAAAAAATAAAGTTTAAAATTTCTTAAAGTCAACTATAATGGGGATTTTGGACACTGCAAATAAAACTACTAATTACATCGACGTTTCGAAGATCTTTATTGTCTTCTTCTTCAGGATTCAATTAGTTGCATGCAGTAAATAACTATAGTGTGATCGAGATCAATCATTCGAAACTCCAAAAACATACACTCTTATCGTCAAATCAATTAAAAATCAAAAATAAAACTTTAGCAAATATAACAATTTAAAATTTACATCTACACACTTTGACATTTGATCAAATGTGACCAAATTTGACGATAAGAGTGTATGTTTTTGGAGTTTCGAATGATTGATCTCGATCACACTATAGTTATTTACTGCATGCAACTAATTGAATCCTGAAGAAGAAGACAATAAAGATCTTCGAAACGTCGATGTAATTAGTAGTTTTATTTGCAGTGTCCAAAATCCCCATTATAGTTGACTTTAATAAATCAAGTAATTATGGACGTGAATGGAAACCAAAATTGTTTAAAATTTCTTTAAATGCAATAGTATTTACTTCTGCTAGGAAGCAACAGCAACCCAAAGGTGGTATAGCTTCAGCGGTAACGGGTGTTTTAGTGAATTGAAAAGTCCCAAAGTATGCTATATTCTGGTTCTATGATAATATAGTATTTTTCCCAACAATAAAAACAAAAAAGCAAAACTTTGATGTAATTTATTGAAAAATAGCTAAAATTGAAAAACTAGCGTTTACATAAAGTAGAATATTTTTCTGTAAACCAAAATTATGTTAAAATATACAAAAAAGAGAGAGTAACAGAAATCGCTGTTAATAAATTTAATCTTCTCACACATTCCGATACTGTTCAGTTATAAAAATTGTTATTACGACTTTTTATATCTGCAGAAATTTACCGAAAAATCCGCCTCGAGCTTTTTAATAAGTGAATGACTTCAATGATCTCATGCCTTAAAGTGCCTGATGCCTGCTTAGATCTGTCGTTCTTAGTGATGTTTTTTTATTATTTTATTACAATCGACGATTTATCTTATATTTTATTTTGCAAGGCATTACAAAAACGTGTCAGCGTCAAAACGTTTCTCGTCAAAACCTGCCGAGTCGAACGAACCCGTATTGAAATGAATTAAACCCCGGAACTTTAACATACGTGATGCAATTGGAAGGACAGAACTGAGGTTTTAACGCCACGCTCAAGGAATCGGATTGTAAGAGCTCTTTAGCAAAACCCGCATTCATTAACAGCAGATTAATTTCCGATAAAAATAAAATCAGATAAAAAGTAAAATTTCAGCTGATGGATCTTCAAGTTTGAGTTTGAGTCTGAGACTTGTGCTGCGGAATCTCAATTTATATGCTTTGCAATAATAGGCCGAAAATCTCATCATACTATGTTAATGTTGACAGTCTCAAAATCGAGTGTAGCAAAACTTGAATATTTTTTGTAAGTATATATTTAGTAAATAAAAGATTTATTATTATAAATAAATCATTTTAAAAAATTGAACTGGAAAAACTGCTTGAACAAATTATTTGTAAAATAATAATAAAACATTAGGAAATGAATATCTTCTAGTCCTCTTTTTTTGCTTCGTCTCGTTTGGCTTTAGACATTGTACTCAAATTTATCAAAGACGAAAGTTGCGTTTTTGTGTGGGTTTTCAATTGTTTACGAATCGCAACAGCCAACTTTTCTCGCTTTTTAATTTTAAATGCGGCTGCTTCTAAAAGATTTATTTCTCTTTTTCTTAATTTTGGTATTCCATAATTGTGTATTACACCTCCCGGTCCAAATTTAACCGCCGTAACTAAATGTCTAAAAGAGAATAATTATTTTAAAGTAAAATTATTGCAATATGAATAAAACATGATGAAAATTGCTTATATTCATTGCGGAATGGAAATGGAAAATTATTCATTGTTATTTGTACTGTAATAATTGTATTGTTTAAACTGCTAGTTGCAGTTTCTGTTCCTAGTTAAGGTATAATATAATAGCATCATATTATAAAATGCTATTAGTAGGAAAAATTTAAAAAACTTTCGTAAAATAAAAAGATTTTCTTATGCAAAATGCAACAATACAATATTCCAGGATTATAAAATATAATTTTTCTTCGATTGACTGCTTACCTACAATTGGCAATAATATTTTGCCGGACAAAAGCAGAGCATATAGCTCTTGCGTCGCCACACAGGCCCATTCCAATAGTGGTAATTAATTGGTTAAGAGAATAAGCTTCGCTTAAACACCAACCACTTATATTGCACGGGGTAGGTGTTTTAAGAGGGTTAACTTTATTAGGAGAACTTAGATGTTTGTTAAGTATCTCACAATCAGTTGGCAGCAATGAAATAGGGGTACTTCGAGAAAATAATGGCACCAAGCAATCGGGGTCGGGCCCTCCAATAAGAGGTACTTGAACACTAGTTGGATCCAAACCTTGAAAGCGAGCTGCCAGAATATTGGCTCGTGTCTAAAAGATATTATGTAATGCATTTTTAATTAGAATTTATTTAGTAAACCTGATGTAACGATGCCGAACCAATTATTCTTCCTGGATGATACCAATGTGTTTCTTTAAAAGCTAACCTTACTAACGCTGTTGTCGCAGAAACCGGAGGTGCTGTTACAACAATAATGGATTTGGGGGCATATTTTGTGCATGCCACTGCTAATTCAAAAACTCGACCAGCTTCTTGGCGCATTACTGTTTCTAAATCAGTATCAAGTGGACATTTGTCAAGTCCCATCAGAATGACTATGTCAGCTCTCTAAAATATTATAATTTGGTAGCCACCTAATCAACAGATCTATTACCACCTAACTCTTAAGGCTGACAATAAACCGTTTTCTTCGGAGAAAGCCCGAACTTTACTTCTGGTATCTAGATGTCTTAAGTCGGCAGCGATTCCATACACGTCACCTTCACCATATAAATAAATTTGAGATACCAAAGGATTTTGCTTCAGTAAGAAAGCCAGAGCTTCTCCGGTTGGAGTATCGCCACCCAAAATCGTTACTCTTACAAATTTCTGGTGAAATGTAGTGTCTACTTGCATTAAATTGTGTTGTAAACCTGGAAATAAAAAAGTTGTAATATGTAAAAATAAATTTAAGCATTGTATTACCGCATATATGCCGTTTTGATGAGTTGAATGTATTTTGAAATAATTTTGAAAATCTGATGAGTTTTACGAGCATTTTGAAAAATCAAAAGTTTAAATCACAAATATCAATTTTGACAAATTTGACGTTTTTACAAATTCGCATGTTTCTTATGCATTTAGCGATTAGAAAAATTTACTTGTTGAGTGAAAAGGCTTTGCGTGACTCTACCACCTAAATGAAGAATGGATTTTCGCGAAATTTAAGTTATGTAGTCTAGTTAAAATATGCTTCTTAATTAATTTTGCAAAATTGTTTCTCAACTATGAAAATCCTCAAGTACGGTGACTTGAATGATCAGGTTAATTTTCTTTGCCGAAATAAAAATTCATGCTGCGGAAGATAAAATTGGAAGTTGCCGAAATTTTGAACAGAACATAAAGTTTTATCTTGGATCGTAAAATTATAAAAGAAAAAATTGTATTTAGTGTAGGTATCTGTAGGTAATATGTTTTTGCGTTTAAATTACATTACTTTTCATAACAAACCCATTCATTAATATTTAAATGCAACTACGCTCGGCTTAACTTACCACAAAGACTTTTAATGGTAATTAGTTAATACTTTAGTCCGGCTTGAATATTTTCGGCATTATTAAAGTTACGTCAGAGTCGACCCACTTTGACATTTAGGTAACCTATTCATTTTGGTAAGCTGCGTGAATATATTCCGGAATTTCTTTAAAAAGTAATTTCTCTCAAAATGTTCACATAACCCAGTTTGTATAAGGTTCTGATAATCGATTTTGCTTTTTCAAGTAAGATAAATGAAGGTCATCGGGAAAAAATTCAATACCGATTTAAATTTGCAATGTAATCTAAGGTGGGTAATTTTGTTTTACAATACTTGCGTGCGAATGACTTAGCATCAAATTTGAATATATTTTGCGTTAACGACTTAGCTCGTGTACGATATTTTTATCTTCGCATGGACAGACTTTGCAAATTCATTTGTAACAATAGATTTGCTGTTTCCTGCCAAAATAGTGGCAGAAATTCGTTACGATATTTTTAAGTTAAAATTTGTATTATGGTTAATTAAATTTTATATTTTACGGAATAATACATTAAAGCGCGCGTTCTCATCATCAGAGCTATTGTATCTATTTTATTGAAGTTGGATACTAATGTGGATGATGTTTGATTTTTATTGCATACCCATACTGAAATTGTTCAAATAATACGGTATGAAAATTCAACAGGTGCAAATTAATTACATTTTAATTTAACGATGTACATAATTTAATTTTAAGCACGATAACGTTTCTACTAAGTTATTTCAACAATGCGAAACAATTCTAATAGTTATTCCAATTCGGTGCTTTCCGTTTTACATTTTATGGAATACAATAAACAATTGCAGCCGAAGAAGCACAAATGTTTTCGTATACCGATGTTGTACTTGGCAATTATGGCGAGATCAAACAAGCGACCAAAACAAAAAAAATTGAATTGAGAGAAAACGAAAGCAATATAGGTATACTAAATTCAGAAAATATCAGAAAACCAGCAATGCGGACAAGTTTACGGATTGGAAAATATGGATCTGAAGGAGTGAAACACTCAAGTATACCCACTTGAGAATTCAGTTAAACAGTGCAATTGAGATTGTTAAGTAGCATTTACAAAGATTAGTAGTATTGTATTTTAATATAATAGCTAACAAGAACCAACTAAATTAAAGTATTTAATTTTGTTTTATACTTTAATTTGAGTAGTTCTCGTAAACTCTTACATCCGTATTCATAAAAATTTTAGAAATTAAAATAGCTTTAAAATGCCTTTAAAATGCAGTCGTTATAAAACACCAATCACAAACGTTCATTTGTCTACATTGTAAGGTTTTCATTGGTTGTTTAACTTTAATGAGTGTTTTAGTTAAAATAGGTTTAAAACACTCTTTAAGTATTTTTATGAATACAGGGGTTATATAACATCATGCCTATAACAGTGCTAGATGAAAACTCACGAAATCAAATACTAAGTATAATTTGTGCGCACGTGATTATTTTAGATTAGTTATGCTTTGCTCAAATGACGTCCGAACAACATTTTCAGATCAAGAGAAAACAAGGTGGAACTTGGATGACCGCAGTTCCGATCACTATAATAATCACTATAAAGAGCGAAATTGAAACAAAAAGTACAGTACTTATGTTTTTTATACTTATAGATAGTTTTATAATTTCATAAATCACAAATCTTACATAAAACAGGAACCTTAACAATTATTATTAGTTTAACGAATTGGAATTTGAAAGATGCAGACCGAAGGACAGAGACCGGACTAAAACATAACATACGAAGTGTAATAAAAAGACTGGGAGAATATAGACAAGGAAAACTTTTGAGACATAGTATATTGTTTGGCAAGGGGTGAAACAAAGCGATTTCAGACGAGGGTGAAATTTGCCTGCCCGAGTGAAACGAGGGCTGGCATTACCTTCGTCTGAAATCGCGTTTCACCCCGCGCCACACATACTATTTTTCATATTTCCTGCATTGAAACAGAAAATTTTTTTGCATTGAAACTTGTAAAATAAATATTTTAAATTCAAAATTTTTTTGAATCAGCAATAACTCGACAACGGCGCTAGATATCGAAAAACTGAGAAAAAATTTCCCCCCCCTCGTCTCGTACTCACCCCCCAGTGAATTATCGGTAGGAAACCATATGCAAAAATTTAGATTGATCGCGCGCAAAAAAAAATTACTCATAAACAACAATATCGAATTTGACTTTGATGAATCTGACAGCTGTCATACTAATTAAAATTTATTTGAAGTAATGAAAAATTATTTTAATTCTGACAGGGTTGAAATGAAATCGGAAACAGAGTTGGCGGTAAGAAACTTGAGTGTTTCTGCCCTCGGGCAGAAACATTTTAATGTTTGACCAATATTCGCAGTGGTCTGAAATTGTCGTGTTTCGACTGTCTTGACAGCTATTGAAACACACTGTTTCAATGCAGGTAATATGAAAAAGTAATTTTTAAATAGAATATAAGTAACGTCATCTGCTGCGAACCGTGTGATCTACTATGACACGTATGCACTGTAACATTTTCGTCGTTTTTTGAAGTGACAGCTTCCAAGTGAAATATGTAAATTTGAATAATAAACATTAGAAAATTTCGATTCTTTCATTTTATAATTTAAATGTAAATTAATAATGAAGTACGGTTTTTGTACACAAGAAAAATTTTTAATTCCATATAAAGAAAAAATTAGCTTGGGAAGAGGTGAGATAATTACTCGTACTGTGGGGAATTATGAGACGTCTCAAACTCGACAATAAATAATAAATAATATTACTGAAAGTAATCTGTTTTCAGTAATACTCGAAGGAAACTAAATTATTGGAAATATTAAAAAAGTACTTAATTGTTACTAATCTTAAGAAGTGCAGTTTACTATAAATATTTAATTTTAATTCGAACATCTCGTAATTAAAAATATACCAACAATTTACAAAATACAGTTTGGCGGAATCGAATAAATCATGTCTACGTTTATTTTTGGAGTAGATTTAAGTTTTTACAATAATATTTGTTAATTTTTTTGATATATCTTATTCATAAACTAATGATTCTGTTTCATTTCTCTTTCGCATGCGTCTCAAACTTCTCTTGCTTTTAATGCAGTGTTCTAGTCTAGAATTAAAAAAAAAATCGAATTTTTGTTCTCTGCATATTCTTAAAGTTTAGACATTGAAGAATATATCTTCGAGAGAAAATTTGAAATTTCCAGTAATTTATATAGTTGTAGCTATTTTAGTGACGCACTATGTAAACCCTTCAAGGGAGCGTTCATAAACCACGTAGTTTGATTTTGACCTCTTTAGAACCCCTCCCTCCCATCATGTAGCTTAACGTAGCTCTTTTTTTTTTGTGAGCGTTGGGAGTGGGGAAATCTTCAAAATGCACCACCCAGATAGTTTGGGTGGTAGTGTCGTAGTGTCATCGTCTTCTTCACCACAGAAGAGACAGTTGGGGGTGTTTGCTCTCTTGAAGCGATGTAAGTAGCTTCTAAAGCACCCATGTCCGCTCAAGGCCTGGGAGGTTTCGTACCTCAATTCTCCGTGTTTCCTATTTATCCACGGAGCGATGTCAGGAATCAGGCGATGTGTCTACCTACCCTTTTCTGACGCCGTCCATGAATTTTGCCATCTGTCTTGAAGTTCTGCGCACCGGTTTGTAAATAGGGTCTTGTTTGCCGATCTGTATTTTGCGTCTCTCATTTCCGCCTTAAGATGGATGGGCAGAAGAGACGCCATCACGAGAACCGCATCTATGGAGACCGTCCTATAAGCCCTGCAGATTCTCAGGGCGCTCCTTCTCTGGGTTCTTTCCAGAAAACGTCTGTACGTCACCTTTTCCAGGGCCAATACCCATATAGGGGCGGCGTACAGCATTATGGAATCGGCTACGCTGCTCAGAAGTCTTCTTTTGGCCTCACTTGGGCCACACATGTTTGGCATGATTCTTGCCAGTGCTTCGGTGGTCGCCATTGCTCTGGTTGCCATTCTCATGATGTGGGGTTTGAACGATAGATTTTGGTCTATATCTACGCCCAATACCCTGGCCTTGTCGCTTGGAAGTACGGCATGTCCGTCCAACGTGAAACTGACCGGTCTCATCCATCTCTTCCCCGAAAACACCACCGCCTCCGTCTTCTCGGGAACGAGCTGCACACCCCTGCCGTCCATCCACTCCTGGATTTCCGCCAGCGTGCTGTTCACCAGTTCCTCCAGTTCCTCTTCGGTTTCGGCCTCGACCACCACCGTGATGTCGTCCGCAAAACATGTGATGCTCACCCCTGGTCGTGTGGGGAGCTTGAGGACACCGTCGTACATCACGTTCCAGAGGATGGGGCCGAGTACCGACCCCTGGGGCACCCCGCTGTTCACTCTCAACTACCAGCGTTCTTCCGTGGAAGTAGCTCGCCAGTATGTTGAGAAGATATGGTGGCACCTCTCTCTTCTCCAGCTCCGTCATGATCACTTCCCACCTCGCGGAGTTGAAAGCGTTCTTTACATCAAGTTAACGTAGCTCTTACCATGATACCCCCCCCCTAGATGGAACGTAGGTTTTTTTCCTATAAAGTCCAGAAGACATGTTATGCTTTCTGTTAACAAAACTATTTAAAAATTATTTGGTATAAAAAATGACTAACACCGATATTTGTTTTTAAAACAAATAGCGCACCTATATAAAATATAAATAAAAAAAATCCAAATACGAAAATAAATATCCATATTATGTTGTCGCTTATATTCTGCGAATTGCTTTCATAATAAATGAAGAAAAATACGTAGCTTGACTATAACCCCCCCGTACCTTCACGTAGCCCTGCGTAGCTTTCTACCTAACCCCTCCCCCCCTTGGCCAAACCACGTAGTTTATGAACGCTGCTCAAGCCGAAGTATATAAGCCTGACAAGTAACCATTTCAGCTATAAATTGTATAAATGTACAAATATAGGTCAACCCAAAACACTTAAAAATCGTAAATATTTTCGTGTTTACTTTTCATTTCAGCTCAGTCTAGCTTTTAAAAGTCTACAATTAAGGTACAAGTTTATTACAAAACTACATTTTTCAACATGGTTCACATGATATCTCAAGTTTTATTTACCCAATTTACTTCAAATTTGGTGTTGACCTTGAGTATATGTCTATCTATCGCCCCTACCACTATTATAACAAAATTATTTTTGTAACTATTTGAAACTTTTACTCAAAACTTAAAACGCGTTTATTACAAAACTACATTTTTCGACCTGGTTGACATGATATCTCAAGTTTTGTTTGACTGATTTACTTAAAATTTTGTACCAACCTTCAATATATATCTGCCTATCGTCCCTACCACTTTTTTAAAAAATTATTTTGCAAACTATTTTAAAAAACTAAAAATTATGGAAAAAACGGGTCAAACACTGTTTTTTATTTTCAGATAGCTGCCACTTCACGAAAATATTTTAAAAAATTTTGTATTTGGTAAATTCATAATATATGTATTGCTATATGCCCCCAGCAGTATAATTTTGAAAAACTGACCTGCCACGGAAAAACGCCTCGCTTTAATACATGCAATTTTTAATTTTTTTATCCAAATATATTTCCAAAATTACTTATCCAAAACTTTCAAAAACCTTTTTCTTCAAAACTCTTCCAAATCGGAATAAAAAGTATCCAATTTATCAAGAAAAATCACTCACGCAAATCAAAAACTATTTATTCACATAAATTCAAATTATCTCCAATCAAAGACGCAAAATACAAAACAAAACAAAATGCAAAACGCGTCGGTCCACCTTGACGGACCCGGCAAAAGCAAATTTTTAATCACAATTTTCGTACCAACTTTAAATTTGTTAGTGGAACAATCAAGTTTTCAAAATATTACAAATATTTACAGAATAAAAATAAAATGCTAAAAATTAAAATTTCAAAAATATGATTTTGAAACACGAAATTTTATGTATTGTATTTAAAGAACAGTTAATTTAAGTATTGTTGAGAAAATTTAAATATAAAAGTATAAAAAGTGAGTTAAAAAGTAATATCCAATTTTTGTCTCAAGTCTCCTTCACCTCCTCTAGGCACAGATGAGTAGAATTATTGTGTCGATAGCAACACCATAAAAATGAATACACACGAACTCGTTAAAGTAAATATTTCTTTGACCACATTATAAAATTCAATAAAACGGTTGGTTGGTTAGATATACACGTTTACAGTGTAAATTGCCTGCAATAGGTGGGTATAAATGATGAAAATTTGGACATTACAAGTAATTAAGCTTATTAATGTTTTTCATTCATAAATAATTTTACTGTTAAATAAATTCATTTAAATATTCAATAAATAGGGCAATAATTAGTAGGTTACTAATTAAATAACTAATTAAATAATAATAATATTAATTAAATAAGGTAAATAACTAGTAATTCCAATAAAGCAATATCGAACTTTCATCCCTATCCAACAACAAAAGAATAAATATGTCAGCATACCATAAATGGTAAAATTTCAAAAGACACTTTTAGGTCGCGCAATTAAAACGAGATTAAAAGAATACATTTTACACTGGACGAGGAACCATAATAAAGGAAAATCAAACTTCTCAAAAATCAAAATTCGAACAGGGGAACTGTCAAGGAAGTAACAACACGAATCGAGCCGCGATTGCTGCACTATAGGAAAGAGGACAATTTTCTGTGTATAATAAAAAAAGAAATTTTGCGGATTATTCATTAGTTTTCGAGAAAACGGCTTTTGAAAATCAAAATTTTACATGCATTTTAGATAGGGAAATCTTTAACATAAAAGTTCTATTGACGGTGCGTGCGTTCTGATATAGTCTTAGTGTTGGCAGTCAGACGCGATTGTGATATTGTAGGATGTACATCGGGTGTATTACGCAACATTATGCAATAATTTAAAAAATAAACGCAGAACTCGTTTTTAGGTTAGAATCTCGAGTGCCTTGGTTGCATTTGTCAAAATCGACGCTCCGCTATCCTCCGCTCCGGAGGGTAGCGAGCTAAAACCCTCGCTAAAACCATCCCTCTAGGTCGCACCACCTCGCCAAAGGTGCAACTCGAAAGGGGTGAAACTCGTAAGGTGTGAAACGGTCAGGTGAAACGGTTAGCAACGGTCGGTGTGCTCCCGACTGGGTCACAATCGCGTCTGACTGCCAACACTAAGACTATATCAGAACGCACGCACCGTCAATAGAACTTTCGTGTTAATGAATTCCCTATCTAAAATGCATGTAAAATTTTGATTTTCAAATGCCGTTTTCTCGAAAACTACTGGATACTCAAAATGCTCAGAAAATTGTCCTCTTTCCAATAGAAAAAAAAATCGAAGCCCGATACCTGTTGTTAATTAACTGACAGTAACCTCGAACAGTTGTTACCCGAATAATAATTATAACTGGATCAAACTTAACTGCTAACAATATGCTAACACCCAATATGTTGTTCCTACAATAGTGTCGTACCTAGATGTGCTAAAAAAAAGGCTTAGAACCTAGAGGGTTGATTGATTTAACAAAAAGTATATTGCAGTTATACTTAAAATGGAAGCTCCATTATCCTAGCCCTAGTTAATCCAAATATGTAGACACAGCGGCGTGGTAAGAGGTTTATTCGTCTGGGGCAGTTCCTAAATTTAAAGCCTTCTACTTAGCAAAATTCAATCATTCCACCCAAATTTTGCTCTCAACACATGACCTATTAAATTAAAAATCTGTCAATAACACTATAAAAATTTTTTTTGCAAAAATGCCGCCCTTAAAAAGTGCGCGCGGTGCGGAGCCCCCCACCTGCGTCTTAGCTACGCCACTGATAGATAATAATAATAAAATGTTATGTTAGGTAGATGTGTACTTTTTCGCAAATAAAAAACAGGATGTACTGAATGCGACTAGTTTCGAAATATATATTTCATCTTCAGGCAATCAATAGTCAAATATCAGCTGTCATAGATATATCATCATTAGTTCTTGGTGAATCTATCTTATCAACTCGAGAAAACAATTAATTGTGATATTACAGGAGCTTAAATATAGTTACAATATTCAAAAAATCGTCAAAAATTATAAAATTTATTATAGAATTTCGCCAAAGCATAACTAAAATAATAATAAAACATGGATTTAGGTAAATTTTGGTATTTATAAATTTAAAAAAGGAGAAAAATACCGAAGAAGAAATACTGACTTGACTTAAAAAATAAATATCTTTTTACAAAATTTAATTAACTTTATTAATTCTTCTTTTGTATTTAAAGTTCAGACTAATTATAAGTTGAGTTTGACAAAAAATATTTTGAAATTTGGATAAACTATAATATTATTTTCAGTTTTTCTTAGAAATTAAAATTTAGGTTTATAAAATTATTATTATAATAATATATAGAACAATTTTCCCATCGAAAATGACGATGAATTTTCAAAATTGTATCCGCTTTGATGGATGAACGACAATTTGTTATCTAAGATTAATACAAATTGTTAGGTACCTTAAAAACCCTTTCGTGCACAGGTACCATAGATTGATCGATATCACAAAATTTTGGATTATTTTTTATTTCTTTTTAAATTTAAAAAATTGCTTATTCTGTCCTCTGCACATTTACATACGATAGAATAATTTCCTACGTTTATTATACCTTTGTCTAAACATTTTTATTATCACGTTTTTTATTTATACATAAATTTTCACGTTCAAGTGGTCAACACACAATTATTATGGTACTGTCGGAAATCTGAAAATTTTTGTAATCTCTTTCTAATTTGAAGTAAATCATATAAAGCAAAGAATATAGAAAAATCGAAGCTAACGGGAAACTAGCCTATTAATTACATTTTCCAAGAAGTAATTTTGGTTTCGGCTATTGCAAAGAGTTTGGCACGCAAATACGATTATATAAGATTAATTTATTTCAAGATTTATTAATTTGTTTACTTTTATAATTTTCGTTATGTAGATATCTCTTTATTATGTATTGTAAATTTTGCATTAGATTTATTTTCAAGAAATCAATTTATCGTCATTATTTAGATATTTTTAATAAAATATTTAGTTTTGAGATGCATCCGCATAATTAGAACAGATTATAGTAATATTAATAAGATGGAACTCGGATGACCGCAGAAACATTCAAAATAAAGCCCGCATTAGAATATCGGATTATCCGAAAATTATTTTGTCAGTAGGTAATCAAATTTTATTATAAGAAGAACAAGAATATTAAATAAAAACAAAAAATAAAAATATAATATGTTAATAATAACGTACTGACAGCTCTACCTAGCTCAGAAAGGACGCAGAAAATATGCCAACTAATTTGATAACAATTTGAATGAACCAATGAACGTCAAGTTATTTCTCAAGTATATTCTGTTATAAAAGTTACAAATCATCGCGTGTGTTTACATTTTGTCTTGGTTGTTTGTCTTGTTCGGTTTCGTGTTATTTCTATTTGAGCTTTATTTAATATTTGCGGTAACATTTTTTATGTATTTCGTGACTGCAATTTGAAAAAATAATTAATGGATTTTAAATATTCGCGCGAAGAAACTTCTTCATCTGAGTATACATTTTAAATTTTAGCGGCACCAGACACGTTTCTAAAGTCGGTTCTAACGGTGGTGGAGCTGTATGTGTTTTATATTATTGGAGTGAAATTTTATAAAAATATAAAACATTCTAATAGTATAAAAAACATAATTACGGGTCCGTCTGCATGTTTCAAATTCTAGTTTGTTAAGCTGATAACTTCGTAAATTTGAAACGTGTGGACGGACGGAGTGACGGACGTACGGACAAAGTTTTTTACTACACCTCGTATAGAAGCCTAAAAGTCAAATCCGTCATTCCTTTCGTAAAACACACATTTTTTTGCCAACCTAAAAAACTTGGGAGGTTTTGAATTGAAAGTTTTTGGAGGTTACAGATCAGTGAGGTCTTTAAACTGCACTAGCTAGGCAATCTCTTTGTCTTTTCTTACGTAACGCTTTTCCTATTGGTTTATTTTAAGTTAATAAAAGATAAAAAAATTAAGGAGTTACGGGAGAGTGACGGGTTAGTGCCACTCTTCAGGACGCACAACTTAGTTAATCGAGTTAAAATGGAGTTAAAAAAGCTAACGTTGTAGTACTAAAATAAAATTGGAAATTTTTCACGCCTGTCTTATGGAATGAAAGCAGCCATTAGTTCTCTTGAATTTTGGCATTACTATTATACAGGGGTGACTACGTATTTTAATTTTATTTTAGTTGAGAATGCATTTGTATTTAAATGTATTTTACTAATTTTTAATTATACTGTCGATGGATGTTTATGTATATGAGGGAGTTAAATGATTTTTTAATCTTTTGTTAATGAAATATTAGGTGGTTATTTTTGACTTGAGGTGCGACAAGTATAATTTTAATCGAATTTAGTAATTGAAGAATAAAGAGTTATTTAATGGTTTTAAATATAATTGAAGATTTAGAAGATAAATAAAAATTGAATGATGAAAAATTATAATTAAATTAACTGGGGGATTTATGGCAATAAAAATTGAAAATTGAAGACATTATTGAGATGACCTGTACGCCTCATTTTTCTGCAAACAAGAGACTCCTAATTATAAATTAAAAATATCCAAATGCAAAATTTACAATGCTTCCAAACTTTTCCTTCCAATTCAAATGATCCAAATACGGCCAAATAAAATCCAAATTAATAATAAAAAATTTACTCACAGAAAATCAAAACTTTTATTCACAAAATAATCAAAAAATCTTAGCAATAAGAGTCTCAAAATTTACAATTAACGGAGACCTTCCGAATACAAACCTAGTATTTAAAATACAAAATACTATTGTACGTTAATTATTTTAGAAAAATTTCATTGAAATATTATGTCCATTTTTGATTTATACTAAAATATAGATTTTCTCAGGATTTTCATGTACATAGTACCTACTTCGCAGCAATAAAAATTCTGTAGTCAAAAAATAATTTGTTTAATTTTGAATAAGTTATTCCTAGCTAACTTTATTATCTTGGTCACGCTATAATCTATATTTTTGGTAGTTTGTTGAACTAGTGTGAGTGATTTCAAAATATTTTCTAAATACACACATACATACATATGTATATTTTTTTGTCTGCATAATAACATGAACTATGTGTAGCTGGGTACCTAGTTTTCTCTATTTAAGTTCCAACGACTTCAATCAAGTCATATAATATTAATAGAACGAAAAAACTTGATCGAATATTCCGAGACTTCCTGGTTTACGAAATTGTTTGTGAAGAAGAAAATAAAATTAATTATATTGCATTTTATAATTTAAAGACAAAAATAAAAATATTACAAATTATATTTGATAATTTATTATTCGTAGTTAGTATGATTACATTTTTAGTAAATACCTAATATACTACATTGTTGCATCAGTAAAATCCAAATATATATATATAATTTTAGATAAAATGCTAACATAACACATTATACATAAGTATGTGTTATATTATGTATGATATGATGTACTTATGTATGTTATAATATTTTTATTTTGAAAAACCATCAGCAATATACATAGTTTAAATAAATGTTTTATCCAATTTATCCATCTTTAAAAATAGTATACATTTATTGATTGGAGTTGGTAGTGGGTACCTACTATATTGGTTTTTAATTTGAAAATTCGTTATTGGAGTTTTAAATAAAAAAAAAGCCAATGCAATTTCGTTGCGATTGGTTTGTTCAAGTATTTATTATTCAAATTATTTTCTTAATCATTAACAAATCGAATTAACTTAATTGTCGTTTATAATTTCACTTATTACAGTGAATGAACAGTCAAATTGTATCTTCACTGCCATATTATTGAAACAAAATAACTAAACATCGGAAAGCAAATAATGATTAATTCACCCCCGTATCTATGCAAGGTAGTCGTCAATAATGCTTTGCTGAAGTTTAATTTAAAGACTCGGAAATAATGTTGCAATTATTTTGGAGACGTTTCAAATATTTATTTTCTTCTACAAAGAAACATAATTACAAGTAGGTATAGCAACTCAATAGAACATAAATTTTAATTTTCAAATTTTTTATTTTGTACTTTTCATAAGGACGGATCACGATCTCTACATATATAACTTTTCAAAATTTAAAATTGATGAAATGAAAGTTCAAAGGGAATACAAGATTGTCTATTACAACGTAGTAATTTTTTTATTTTTCATGTACCATATTACATCAAAAATTTGTTGCGTGACTGCATTGCAGATTGTATCTCTGTATATTCTTTTGAATGTCATATCTTCTGAATGTCACATTTTTCTGAAAATTTCGTTTTAGCATTTCTTTATTTGTGAAGAATTTTTTTATTCGCTTGTCGAGTATTGGAAAAAGTTAAGTAAAGATTCGACGGTTAGGCTGCGCTTCGGGAGTTACCCGGTTTTTAACCGATTATTTAGGTAGTAGGTTAAATTGAGTTTTTTCAATTTATATAATACACATCAATTATAGAAAAAGTACCAATAAAGGCATTAAAAGACAATAAAAGCACTAAAAGTAAGGAAACTACCGGAAAATCTAGCATACTAGGTCGGGAATCGAAATTACGACTACGGAATAGTTGTTCCATTATTGATCGAAATTCATACAAAAATAGATCGAAACACATAAATAATGTGTTTACCTACATGATACATTAAAAATAAAACTTTAGTTTAGTTTAGCGTATGGACATTGAGCTTTAAAGTTAAAAGCAAATTTTAAAATCACGTATTATTTAGTTGCGGTTTGTAACCACAAACATGGCACGAAAATTTCTGAAAGCAAACTCAGAGAACAGCTTGATAGGTGAATAATGTATTTACTACGTAAAAGTTCATTTTTAGGCAATACAGTGCAAAAGTTTTTTTTTACATTTTATCATCAAACAGTTTTATTATTAATTCCATAAGGTGAATGATCATTTGTACCCAAAATGATATCACCAATAGCTTTGCTGCAAAGCATTAAATATTTAAAATATTATTTTTGATAAATTTAATCTTTTTCACCTATTCATAGCAGGAAGTCCCATATAAACAATACCATCATCTGATTTAGCCGGAAAAGCTTCTGGGTTTTTGACCGATTCGGCATAAAGTTCAATCGCGCGCATATGATCGCAAGCACCTAAAGTAACGACCATTAATTATTTGGCCACAAACAATTTACAAATTAATCTACCATATGTCGTGTTGGTCTTATTTAAACATCCAGGTTGTGGAAAGTGACCGCCATTAGGATAAAAATCTACATCGCCGATTGATATTGGAAAACCAAATTTTCCTGCATCTGTGTGTATTATGTCCACATACAAAGCATCTCCTTTAGACAGTCTTTGGCTTTTATCTGAAAATTAATTGCGACAATGGTTGTTTGTTTAAATATTATTATTATTAAAAACCGATTAAAGAAAATGAAGGGAATGCTGGATCAAGACCGGTAATTCGTGCAATTTTATTTGATTCTTGAAAGTTTTTACCGACTTCGCCAGCAATCTGAGCTCCAAGACTAAATCCAATAATATGTAAATTAGATAGCACAATCTCACCGGTTTCTATGTAAAATTTAATAAAGTTAGTAACAATTTTTTTAACATAGTCAATATTGTGTACAGCTTGTTGATACCAAGGCATCGTGGATAGTTCACTCCAATCGATAAAAATTACATTATGGGTTTCTATTCCTGAAAAGTACGCTAAAAATAATTCTAATTAATTAAAGCCATTAGAACAAATTGTAAATATTACTTACCGTTACATAATAATTTCGAATTAGGGGTCAGCGCACCTTCGCCGAATCCATGAACGTACATAACTGTGGGCAATGCCGAATTAAATCCAACGTCGTGAAGGCTTCCCTTTTCTAAATGTTGGATTATTTTATAAGATGTACAGTTTTGAAACAAATAAGGTTTGACATAATGATGACGCTTTTTAAGTGGGCAACAATAATCACAAACTCCAAAAGGAATTGATGATGAGAAAACTTGGATTTCTCCTAATAAAAAGGGACATTAAACTGAAATAGATGCTTTTTAACCCCTTCTTACCAATTTCTAACAGTTTTGGTTTACATGCAGTCTCATCTATTACCATCGAAGCTTTAACAACCTCTCCCAGCTGTTTTTCAAACAACAAATCGAAATTTCCAATAATATCAACGTTTTTTGTTTCCGCTAAATTTAATATTATGAAATTGAATTGTAACAGAATGGAAAACAACGAAAAAGTAACAATCATACTTTCGGCAGCGTATGCTGCTTGTTAAAAAAGATATTGAAACACTGATAGAAGATTTAATGAAACCTCGAATTTAAATATTTTATCGCCTGATTGACACAAAAGTTATTTCATAAGAGCTATTAAAACAATTTTGGCAATTAAATGATTTTTATTTTTTGATTATTATTGTTCTTATGATTAACATTGCCGTTCTTTATCAGTAACTCTTTTAATTATTTTCAACAGTCAGACAATTTCATTGTAATATTTTGTAAAATGATTAAATTTACCCAATTTGTAAAATTGTAAGAAATACAATGATAATACAAAAATATATATTAGATACATTTTTAAATATTTTTTAATAATTATTGTTATTATCTTTTAATACTTTTTATTACTTTTAATAATCGTGCTTATTTTGTTTTAGGATAAATTATTAAATAAGTTAGAAGAGAGTGAACCTGAATTAGCAACTTGTCCAGAAGAAGAGGTAAGTTTAAATATTCCGATCTAAAAGTATTATATGTATTATATATATTTATTTTTTTCAGTGTGTGATTTGTATAAATGCCAAGGCTACCATGCAAACTGCACCATGTGGTCACCAAGTAGTTTGCAGAAAATGTTTCGTAAAAACAATTCAAATTGCAGTTTCACAAAGGCTTTTACCACTGAGATGTGTTATATGTCGAGCAAAAATTCTTAGGCTTAAGGTTAGTACTTTTATTTAATATTATGTATTTCATATAAAATGCAATGCGGATGGAAGTGGATCCCTGTTCTTGATCAGGTCGAATAACATCACAGTAACATTTGTTAAAGATATTGGTTATGGGAAAAATCCCAGTTGCGACGATTATTAGATTGTTATATACATGAAACCTACAGTTTAACGTGGAATTCAGACCACGATACAGAAAAAATTGATGCCACTAGATTAAAATTCAAGGTACTAATTTGATATCTCTTCACTCAATCCAGCAATCCAAATTGCATGCCTGTACGCACCAATTGATTTTATTAATTTTCTCTACATCGCAGCGCGGAACTTAACATGATACCAAAATTATTTAAGTAATACTGAATTTATTCTTTCTTTGAATTTATTTGGTTTGAAAGTCGAAGTAACATTACTCAAATTTCCAATTAATAGCCTACTTCACTCCCTTGATTTCTAACATGTTATGTACTATTGTAAAACTTTGTTTTATTATTAACAGTTAATTTTTTTATATCCAAGGCGAAAGAATTCAAACAAAGGATTTATATAAATTATTGGTTGTTAAGGATAAATGTTTCTTGGCAATATAATTAAAAAAAAAATAAATTTTTAGGCAGCTAAACATGTATATACTACAATTTGTGGAATTTTTGCAACGTCAATGACGATTCTAGAACTGCAGTTCTATTAAATTAATAATAATATATTTAAAAAATTGTAAATATTTTTATGAAGCTTTATTGGATAGTAAACTATTGATATCCGAGTTATATACCATAACAATATGGTTTGCGATTTATATCATGTGCAAATTAAAATAAATAATTTTTCCAGTTCATAATAATATAAAGGTGTACCGACAGTTGGCCCTGCGACAACTCGCCTCGGACAACTGGCCTTGGCGACAACTGGTCTTGGCGACAACTGGTCCTGGCGACAACTGGCCTTATCGACAACTGGCCCTGGCGACAGCTGGTCCTATCGACAACTGGCCCTTGGACTAAAAATTTTCACGGAAATATGTTATTTCGCTTCTGATGATAAGCATGACACAGCACCATTTCTGCAAGGAGTTATATAATATAATATATAATATAATATAAAGTATAATATTCTTATTGTTTTGTTTTCATATAACTGGTTTCGACATAATTTAAATAATATCTTATTTTTTTGCCCAACTTTTTAGAGTAAATTTTGGAAATTTCCCTGATCGAGCGAAAATCTGAAATAAAATGTTACAAGATGCGAAGTAATATATTTCCGTGAAAGTTTTAAGGCCAGTAGTCTAAGGGCCAGTTGTCGCCAAGGCCAGTTGTCGCCAAGGCCAGTTGTCCGAGGCGAGTTGTCGCAGGGCCAACTGTCGCAAGGCCACATGTCACCATTACTAATATAAAACAATATTTTAAAAGTTATTTATATCCGCTTTGGAATTTTGTTTCTGTTTGTTTTTAAATGTTTTATTATGATAGGTTTGTAGTATGCCATTTAACTGCTTACTGTAATGTCTTTTTTTTTAAATTTTATTGATTTATAATTGTTTTTGTGTTTTCAAGTACTTGTTTGCTCGTATTGTAGGTTTCTTTATTAAAAACATGCGATATAAATTATAAAAAAAACATAAACATAAAGAAATAAAAAAAAAATTTTGAATGAAAATTCGAAAATTTGTAATACCTTTTTAGTTCACTTTTAAAACTTATATAAAAATGAAATAAAAAATGAATAATAAACAGCAGTTGAAATACCTACTTACAATAATATTTTTTAATGCGAACTACTACATAAAAATTTTAATGTGTCGAGTGTTACACTCTCCCCTGCCTACTTTCAGAACCGCAGTCGGCTTTAAATAAAAAAAAAAATAACGGAAATGAAAAAGTCCACTTTTTAAACGGTAGATTTTACCAATTATTGTGTAGGAACATGGGTAGAAATAATAGAAAGGGCATAGTTCTACTGACTAGAATGGAAAATTAATTATTTATTGCCATCAGATGAGGCACTAGAGATGGCGAGAGAAGCGGAAAGGTATTGAATTAACTTAACTTGAAGTTTACAAAATAGAGAAATTGCATAAAATACGATATAAATGCAGCTTAATGTTTAACAACAAATTTATTAGACTAAAGTTTGGCATGATTTAGTTGGATTGCACATTTCGTAACTGTGAGCTTGAAATGATAAAAATAGCATTATTTGAATTTACTTGTGGGTGGGGTGTTTTCAATGTTTGATAAAAATTTTTAGTTTGAGCCGTATAATACTTACATCATAAATCTACTTGTTGTTCTTATTTGATGATATTTTGGACTATGAGATAGAAACTTCTCTTCTCCATTTCACATCAGCTGCGGAAGTTCGAGGTTTATACTTCTTTTTCGTGCACCTCGATGGCTAACTCGGTTTCCTTACCTCCTAGGTTATGTTTAACTTTCCGGCGCGTAATTCAAAATTCAAATTTATTGTTTTATTAATTTAATTGTCTAATTATAAGAGAAAGTAATGTGTGTATCTAACAAAGACATTTTAGAGAAAGACAATAGGGTATATATGGTTAATAATAAAAGATTGGAGATGGGTTAATCGGGATTTATAATATTTACTCAAAACAAATATATAAATATTTATTTTTTTAACAAATTATTATAATTATTAGTTATCTAATAGATGTAATATAATTAGTGTACTACGAACTACAACGCAATGTATACGTAATTACATATCTTCTTACAGAAATAAATAATAAAGTCGATTTTTATTATTTTAAGATATTTTTTATTTCTATAATTTTATTGTTTATATTATAACCTAAATTGTAATTCCTTATGGTTCCATCGAACAGAAGAAGCATTTGTAAAATCTTGCACTACTCATTTAATTCTGGTTTTGCGGTGTTATTTCTATAAATACTATAGTAATAACACCGCCGTGTTATTACACAAAACAAATTTCTGGGCCATAATAACCTCAAAATTTTATGGAAGGAGTCTGCGGATAATATTATAATAAGAATAAAATCTTTTGAGATGATGTAGAATTGTATATTATGTGGAGGTGTTTTATAAAAAATTTAATAAAAACAGCAGTTTCACCCGTTTTATTATATTTATATCGCATTATTTTTATTTATGGTCTCTAAAACTTTACGATATCGTAAAGCTCCCCTATTACAAAAACAGTAACAAATGAGAGGATACGAGATTTTCTAGTATTTATACATATTTTACCATTACAGTACAATACCTCGAAGGAGTTGTCTGCAATTATGAAAGTGGCTTAGCTTTTTTTTTAAATTTTTTATTGAAATTAATGCCAAAAAGTAAATGTGTAATTTTCTCTAAATAATTTTCATATTTGTACCTTGCAATGGATAGACCACATTTATAATCATAAGCACACATATAATAATAACGTTTTTACCTTCAATTACATTTTTCCTTTTATTTCTAATACGAAATTCATGAAGTGGAAAACGACAAAACTTAATAATTCCGCGAAGTATTCCTCAGTTAAAAATGCTCTTTGCATCGTAGTTACGGCTATCAATTTGTTGGTGGGAACTTCATCTGTTATTCCCATCTGGAAACTTTATAATTCACCCTTAAGCATTTTAAATGTTTATTTTATATTATTAATTTTTAACTATTAGTTGTACTCCTATTCCAAATTGTAAATTAAATTAAAACTTTATATAATAGTACGTTGGGTTTTTTCCCGACGGTGAGTGCAGTGCATTTAATATTAACCCTGATATCATTATCGTGAGCTAACATTTAATTATAGTTAATTCTGTTTTAACACGATCTTCGTTTTAGACAATTTTGATATAATATACCATTACAGTTCACAAGGAGAAAAGCAAGTTATTCATTGGAAATTGCATTTAGTATAAAGCACGTAGATGGTTGGTAGGGATCGACTAACTTTATTTAGGCTTTTTGAAATTTTTGAATACAGTGCAAAAATCCTTATCACATGACCTGTTGAGTGTTTCGTCTATGTATTTTACTTCGGTTTCGTAAAATTCAAAAATATTTACAAATTACAAAATTAATTAATTTATAATACAAAAAAAAATATCAATAAACAACAAACAAAAATTTTATAAAATAAATCAAAAATTAAATGGAAAATTTTGGAACATGACATTACCCTTCTGGTTTATATTGCATAACCTGGGGTTTACGACAAAAACCATCTACCGGTCATGATCCCAAATATGAAATCAAAATTTTTCTATCGAACGTGTGTTTATATAGGATCATCTTGGTTGTTGATGTCCGTTGCCTTGGATGTATCTTGGTTTTCATCTCTTTTTTGTGTCTTCGCTTTTTTATTTCTAATAATTTTTTCTTTATTGATAATTTTAGTTTCTTCTGTTTGTTCTTCAACTAGTTTTTTTACGTTTTTTTTGGTTGAATTTAAATTAAATCAAACTATTCTCTTACTCTAAATTTGCTATTATTTCTTGCCTTATCTCTTGATTCTTTCCTCCAGTATTACTTGTTAAATCCGTCAAACGTTCCTGTATTTTTGGTTTATGATTTTATTTTGTTCTTCTGTAAGTTCTATTTTCATCTTTTCTAATGGTTCTTCGTTTTTGTGGATTGTTTCTTTGTTTGTAATTAATTAAGCTCTATGTGTTTATCTTCTACTTCTTTTTCTTCCATACTTTCTTCCCTTATTCTTGGCTCATAATTTTAATTAGTTTAAGCCAATTTCAGGGTTAAAATAGTTAATTAAAAAAAGTTGAATATTAGTAAAAATGTTTACTAATACTCCACGTTGCTTGCGACAAATGTAATGTTTATTTTTTAGAATTTCCAAATTGGCTTCTCTATAAAAATCCAAAAAAATCTAAATTCAAAATTTTTATTTAAATTAATTTCAATCTGAAATAAACTTTCCAATATAAAATTCTGAATGTATAAAAGGGGAACAATAAATGCAATTGCCTTCTTATTAATTTTAGCATCACGACGGTTTTAACTTAACTTTTATTATTATAAAATTTATGAATCTAACAATTATAGTTTTATAAATCCAACTTAACTTTACCTCCTCAATCTCCAATTTTGATCTTAGTTTAATTTAATATCATCCAAAATTTTCATTAACAATTTCCAAATCCAACAATCAAAAATTACCGACTCACTTTTCTTATTTTTTAAATTTTTGTAATACAAAAATTCCAATCATTATTTCAACAATTTTCAGAACACAAATTTCTACATTTCGCTACCTGGGGCCATCTTTGCAATAAGCCTGGTTTTCACCGCTAACCACTGGCATCTTAACTAATTCAAAAATATTTACAAATAACAAAAATAATTAATTTATACAAAAAAAAACAGAAATAATTTTACAAAATAAATCAAAAATTAAATGGAGAATTTTGGAACATGACAATATACATAATCCAATACTTAACTCGATTGTAAATTTCGCACATGTAATTTTTTGGAATTATGGATTTGGATGCAGATGGATTGAATGTTCTACTGTTTGCTTGCGATTCTGTATAGGTGATGTTAATTTGCGAATTAATTTGGCTTAGACTGAATGTAGCGCATAGGGGAATTTATGGAAGAATTTCTGTATTTACAAGTTTTATATAATTTTTGTTGTAAATATTTTGTAAAATTTTTGTAAATATTCAATAAATTACAAATTAATTATTTTTGAAACAAAATGGTGGAAATATTCCAATACATTTGCTTGTGAAACGGTATGCAAAATTTCAGGATAGGAAAATATAATCTTTCGGTGTATACAATTAAAGTGCGTTATTCTTTAATGCCAAAGAATTGCACTTCTCCGTGGTATGAGCGAAATTTAATTAAAATCCGTTTAACCGATTATTCTTTTAGGTAGTAAGAATATTAATTAATATTAAGAAAATTAGATTTTGCGTATAGTCTGATTACTGTTGTGATACGATCACGTATAGCGTGCGTAAATTTTTAGTGTTGGAGTTTTATTTGCTACCTTCTTTTTTTGAGATAAATATCCTATTTGTTATGTCCATTTGGTTAGTAGTAATTGCCGAAAAATCTCTCTTGTGAACAGCGAATTGTAATTCAATTGCTGAGCACCCTACTCAACATCTATGATATTCTCAGAGTATCTCAGTTAGAATAGGAATTTTTTGTATACGAATTAGGTCGCAAAATTAAATTGCAAAAATTACCTGTGGGTAACTAAATAAAATACTTTGGTTTTCAATCTTATGTTAGAGTAGAATAATTGATCATGTGAAACACATTATTAAACCATCATCGGGATACACTATAAAAAGGTAATTGAATAAGAACTTATAATAATAAACAAAAACATAAAAAATGTACAAATTAAATAAATTTATTACGAAATTATTGAAAGTATTTGAAGATACAATATAAGTTTCATGTATGTATATAATGAAAAGCCTAAATATCGTGGTTGTATAAAATATTAAAGTCGGCCATTTAAAATTATATTGTCTGTGTTATATTTCTGCAAGTTTTAACCTAACCACTTCTATTAAAGTTCATAATTACATATATACATAATTCTCAAATTACATAATTTGCTTTGTATGTCAACTTATACAAACACAAAACATGCCCTTGACTATGAAGATTACTCCAGACCAAGGGTTCCCGAACTTTCAAACATTGCGACCTACTTCTTAGAAACCGCATATTGACCCACTTCATCCTCAAGAAGAGGAAAACATTTTTTTTTGTTATATTTATTCAAGATCTTGTCGCGACCTACCAAAAGTTGACTTGCGATCCATTCGTCAGTCGCGACCCACAGTTTAGAAAACCCTGCTCTAGACAATAAGATAAAAGGCATGGATAAAAGGTAATAAGGTACCGACACTTGAGCGATAACTAATTTATCCCTAGCTCCTTTCCTATTTCTCATAAAAAACTCTTTTGTTCAAAATGTTTTTAAATGTTTCAAAACATTACTACATCGGCGAAATAAATAACTTATTGTCACCGTATTGACCTGTCGGTGATGGTTTCGTCGGCATAACTACCTGTCGACGTAATCACATATCGGCGCACATGTACCATCGGAATATGTTCAGTTAGAGTAATTACGTGTCGGTGTATTTACCGTCGGTATAAATATTGTCGGCATTTTTAGTGTTGGCGTATTTGTCATGAACGTAATTCTGCTGATTTTACCATATTCTGACGGCAATACAAAAATTATCTTGTTGTTTATAGAATAAAGCTGGTGTGAAAGATGTGGTTCCATATCTTAGCTGTTCCAAATAGTTATTAAACCTTAAATCCTACCAAATAGACAACTTCAGTGATTCCAACAAAATCCATGATCTACACACGAGGCCGTATAAAAATGACTTATGCTCGTATTAATAGTCACGGATTAATCCAAGATTCAAGAGTAATTCTCGAAATATCAGCTGTTGCTTTGATATGGTCTTAATTCCAGTAATCTCATTGGTAAATTCCAAGATTATCTTGAATCTCGGATTAATCCGTGACTATTAATACGGGTATTAGAGATTCCACCATAGAATTCCAATTCAAACTCTCCCAGGTAAATACTTTAAGCATTTCATTAAAATATAATTAAAATAACATAAAATGTAATTGCTTATAGCAGCGTTTCTCAACATTTTTTGGCCCGCAGACTGGTAAAATTTGTGAAGAAATTGCGCGATCCACGATCCAGTGGTTCTTTTTAACAAAAAACTTAACAAGGTGTTGAAGAACTACTACGCAAAATAAGTTAATTGTAACATTTTTTTAAATTTTTATATAAATCATTAATTTTTTAATCCTGACAGGTAAAAATTTAGAGAATAATTTTATACTTTCAGCATTAGTATTTTTATCTTAAAATTTATATTTAAATAAATAAGAACTTAAATTCAAGACAAACTTGGTTATCTGATTGCATCAGCTTGCCGTTCTAGTTCTCAAGTGAGACATATCTTAAAAAATATCAATTTGAGATACTTACCGGTTCCACATGTAGACATCTGAAAGTGGTCACATGTAGCAAATTGTACACCATATCCTGTTACTAAATTATAAAATATTCTGAATTATTATAGTACAATTTCCAATCTTTAAAGATGCATTACTCAAAATTACACATGAAAATTATATGAAATAAACTTATATTTTTTATGATTCCAATAAATCCACGATAAACACGAGTCCCACACTCGTGTACAAAAGTAGAAAAATTTTACATGTTCCGAAATGTCGAGATGGACAATTTTTAAAATGTAACCATCTATAATTGTGAGCTCAACAAAATAAATAAAATAAAATTCATAATCAAGTAATCAATTTACTGTACCAGAACTTTTCAAATTTAGATTCTGTAATTGGTTCATTACTGGAGTGTTTCTGCATTTCATTATATCTATCCGCATATAAAATATCGTAATTTAGGTAATTTGTAGTTAATATGATTAAGAAGATATTAGCAGATTGATCAGATAAGCATAACATTTTCAATCATCTAATTGTTTTTAGCTTCGGCTGTTTCAAAAAACAGGTCATTACAAAAAATATAGCACAGAATAAAATATCAGTATGACACGAAACTATTTAGTAATACATATTATTTAGGTACATATTATTACTTTTTCTTTGACTGTGTTTTTTATGGCTCATTTGCCATAATATTACACATGGGTTCCGTAATAAAATTATACAAAATAAGTATTACATGTATGTCGAAGAAAAATAGTAGATTCATGAAAATAGCTTTTGGCTAGGCAAATAGTATCTGCTCGGGCAAATAGCTTTATAGTATTTTAGTTATATTCAAATTTTATGTACCTAGGTAAATAGTTGGTGCGTTCTATTATCCAAAAAACTAACTTTAACTTAGATTAAAATCTAAGTAGAGGGGGAAAAAATCTAAGTTCGAACTTAGCATTTTCGTGATTATAACCTTACATTTAATTACAAAATAATTTAATTCATAAACCACATAAAATAGATAACTCAAATAAACAATGACATAACCACATAAAACCGCCAAGTTAGACAAACTTAGGAACTAAGGTTGATTTTTAGTTACCTTACGAAACAAGTAAAAAAAACTAACTTCCCCTCAAATGCTAAGTTGGTAAATAGAACGCCATTTTACCTAACTTTAACTTAGATGAACTTAGATTATCTTAGATTAACTTAGTTTTTTGGTAAATAGAACGCACCAATAATCTGCCTAGGCAAACAGTATCCGCCTTAAACGATTTTAGGCAAATGGTATCTATGTACTTAAATGATTGTTGCCTGAATTATTTTTTGGCAAAAAATATTTTCTTTTTGTAAATCGTTTATTAGGGCGATCACGATCACGATTTGCCTATGTCATCCACTGCTGGATGAAGGTCTTCCCCATTTCGTTACAGTTTGGGGAGTTTTTAGCCATAATAATTATGGTTATAATAACTCATATAATAATACTAATTAAATCCTACCAAATATACAGCTTCCGTGATACCAACAAAATCCATGATATATAAAATGATATATATAAAATACTATAGTGTTGTATGAGTTATTATCACCCTAATAAACGATTTTTAAAAGAAATTTTTTTTCCAAAAAATAATTCAGGTAACAAGAGGTTAAATAAAACTTAATCAATCAATTTCAATTACTATAAATACCATAAGTATTTATGATGAATTTAAGAATTACCTGACTTTAAAACTCGACTACATATCAGTAAATGAATATGATAAATAAGTAAATTAACTGGCGGTTTTTAAAATTTTAATTATAAATTTACAGCTGTATTCATAAAAATTTAGAATAGACTTAAAACATTCTCTAAACCAATTTTAGCGTAAACGTCAAAAAACACTATTCATAAACGTATTTTAGCTTAACAAACCTTCGCTAACAGTATTTTACCTTGACATTATTTAAAAATGGATGGTGTCTTCTTTAAACCAATTTTAAACCTATTTTAAGGAAAGTTGATATTATATAAAAACAACTCCGCTTTAGTTCACTTATTCAGATAGTAGTTCATATAATTTGAAGCGATCAACTCAATTACACCAAATTCACTAGAAGCGGTATTTTAACACCATTCTAGTTAAAATAGCTTTAGAAACCGTTTATAATAAATAAAGTTTATATTCAAATAAAGCTATATGCTTTATTTGAATTAAAATTCCTAGAATCTGACTTTTGTGCCGCAAAAATATTTTTGTGAGTAAATACATTCCGCTCGTTGAATAATATACTATTAAATCATATTTTTCATATTTTTCATATTGAAAGCTCTCCATTAGCGAAATTACTGCACCACTACATTTAAAAATAATATTATATCCATTTTTACGATACGATTATGTAAAATAATACAATTAGAAAGTATGTAGTAGGTAAAAGTTTTTCGTTTTTGAAAATTGCATAATTTATCTTTAACCATTGTAAAGCTTTTCTTTGTTTGCGGCATTTACAAAAAAGCAATAGAAAATACGTATACCTACGTTTATTACATTTTGCATACAAGTGTTTATTAATTAATTTTTATTAAGCTTTTGTTCACCTTTGTTTGTGTTAATTCCATTTAAATTACGTAAAAAGTTTAATTTTACTAACCAAGCAATTTTTCAGACCGGTTCCGTTCTTCCAACATCCGCCAGTGGATATTCTGTCAATTCGCGATCGTCTGCAGTTCCACAATCTGATAGTTTGTATAGTGTTAGTAGTGGCGGTTCGACCGTGTCATCCAGTTCTTGTGCTTCCGATAACAGCGGTTCCTGTTGTGGAGGGCATTGTTTAGGCGCATATCCAAGACAACCTACCACTGGAGCTATTAGAAGATCGCAGCAGCATGCCATGAAAATTAAGTTACAAGAGTATTGTCATCCCGAAGGACGCAACATCAATAATAGGTTGCCACCTATTAAGGAGTTGCCTTACCCCGGAAGTCCTTGCCATTCTGGTCCTCCACCGGCGTCTACTCGAATAAGGTTTGTTGTACTTCAACTCAATTTTGTATGTCTCAAATAATAACATTTTAGATGCGCTCAAAAAATTGTGACCCAACTTGAAACGGTTCCGCTTTTATCAAAAAAATATCGAGATTACAAATACGAAAAACTACCACAAGATGAAAAAGAACCCGTCGATGCAGAAAAAGATAAAGCAAAACATTGGTGGTCGGATAGAAAATGGAAAGAAAAAAATAAAAGCGAAGAGAGAACAGATAATAAAAAGAATGAAATTGTCGAAAAACAAATGGAATTAAAAGAGAAGCAACGTAAAATTCGATTTTCAACCGAAACAGCTACTACTACTTTAAGCGAAGAAAATAAAAAAGTTAAATAAATATATCACAAGTCAAATTAAACATTTAAGCAAATAAATCTCAGTCGATTGTTACATAAGATAAATATTTTCCTAAACTAATCAAAAATATTTCGTTGTTTCTTATATTATAAAATTTACATTAACTTTTTTATAGAAATTTTTTGAAACGTTTTGTTCACGCCCGTTGTAAACTAGTGCTGTAATATTTTTAAATAAACAATAGATTATTATGTATCCTTCAGAGATAAAACATTTTTCTAACAATTATGGCTAAGTTGCCAGAAGAAAGTAATTGGTTACAATATTAAATATCTTGGGATGATACAATAAATTCCCGTATAACGCGAGTTTATAAATGCGGGAATTTCCCGTTTACTTTAGTAAACATTTTCATGTAAAAACTTAACATCCCAAGCATGTTAATTGTAATATTCGGATTATAAGAAGACAATTTTTGTATAACACGATTTCCAATAACGCGATTTCAAATAACACGTTACATGTTAACCGCGTTATACGAGGGTCTACTGTATTTAAATGTTTGTTTTAATATTAGCTTGATTATTTATACTAATGAAACCAGCTTGACAATGTTTTTCATATTCTGACATTACAAAAAAATATATACAGTGTGGGTTTTTCACATGCAAATATAAAATAGTATCTTCGCTTCGTGATGTTTGATTTGAACAGGGGTAGCCATTTGGTTCACCAGTTAAATTTTAATATTTTCAGATAAATCAAAAACATAAAAATCTTTAGAATCCGGAGGGTTATCACTCAACATCGGTTTCATGCTAAATCGGTTTAAAGTAATTGTTTAACGAACATTTATTCTTGTTCGTCGTGGCATTTATGCGACTGTAATCATTTGTGTGTAGAAATATAAACCGCACTATTGCTTGAAAAAATTACTTTTCCGCACGCCGCACAGTGGGGCCAGATCGCAAATCCGCGGCCAAAATAGAAAAAATGAAGTGTTATTTTTAAGAAATTTAAATATACAGTTAGGTACAGTAATACTCAAAGGGTCTAACGACATAATTTAAAGGAGTCGAATGTATATACCTGGCCCACAATAAGCAATTGAACAGCGACCTTTGAACGCGCAGGTAGTACAAGCTTTGAAGCAATTTTTTCATAGCGCTAGAAAAAGCGTGACCAAAGGCGCAAATTTTGTCCGATTTTCAATCTACAAAATGGAATCTTTAGGTGAAAGTATGTATATTATTTAGTACTTTAGAAAATTATATCATTGTAATATATGAATATAATCTTTATCAATTTTTTAAATGCAAAATAACGTAAAAAATACGTACAAAAATTGACAAACAAAGTTGATTAAAGTACACTGTCGGACGTTGTTGGGCGGAGTTTTTTTTTTCAGATTGTAGGTAAGACTTGTCTTTAATAGAATCTGAAAAAAAATCCTGCCCCGGAGTGCCCCAAGCGTAATTAACTAATATTAAAAATGAGAAAATAATACATGCAATAATGCATATATTATGTAATTCTCGTAATGCATGAAGAAGTTGATTAAAATAAAACGACAATAATAATTTTATTGTTTCGAAGGGATATATCAAGTTACCAAATTACACACAAATAAGCAGAGTCGGATTAAGGATATGTAAGGACCGGGACTAACTTTTTTGGAGGTCCATTGGCTTTGCATATTTAATAAAATGAGCCGCAGGCAAAAGATTTTTATTTTGAAAGGTCAACTGCGCTTAGATCAAAATAATGTAAAATTTTTGAAAAGATAAAAATTATTGTTATACAGATTTTATTATAGTTTTATAAATTAATTTATTTTAATCTGAGCTACAACTTTGGTGATTTAAATTTTGTTGCTTCAGTTTTTTTGAGGCTTTTAGAAAATTGGAGGCCCTGGGCTGCAGCCCCCTTAATCCGGTTCTGCAAATAAAATATGCCCTGGGCTGGGAAATACATCAAATTACATGCTCTGAAAAAAAAGTGTATTTTGTATTCTAACCACTTTTATCGTCAAAATTTAAAAGTAGATCATTCATATTACGGCTAGTTACTCAAACTAGAACTAAAAACGAAACTACATGTTTCAGTTCTGTTGTTACACCATCATTCAGTTTAAAATTTTTTTTTAATGTATTACAAAATGATACCCTTCCAAACTGATGAATTTGATACTAGATATTAAGTACCAAGCATATTAAAGATACAGTGAATTCAAAAAAATGAAAAATCAGAAACAAAGATGGGCAACTATAATTGGTTAAATTTTTTCCGTTTAGTAACGCTTTCTTAACACCTCTACTTTCAAAAATAAAACTAAATACAAATTAGTATCTTTTTTTGGTTTTGGATTTTTTGATATGATATTCGTAATCAGCGACCCCAAAAACCTATGTATACCAAGTTCTGCAGAAATTAAAGATCATTTTCATATGTAAGTCCGCCATATTAGATCCGCCATTTTGTTTTTGGATTTTTTGATATGATATTCGTAATCAGCGACCCCAAAAACGTATGTATACCAAGTTCTGCAGAAATTAAAGATCATTTTCATATGTAAGTCCGCCATATTAGATCCGCCATTTTGTTTTTGGATTTTTTGATATGATATTCGTAATCAGCGACCCCAAAAACCTATGTATACCAAGTTCTGCAGAAATTAAAGATCATTTTCATATGTAAGTCCGCCATATTAGATCCGCCATTTTGTTTTTGGATTTTTTGATATGATATTCGTAATCAGCGACCCCGAAAACCTATGTATTCCAAATTTCATAAAAATCAGAGAAGTCCTTCATATTTTGGCCGCGGATTTGCGATCTGGCCCCACTGTGCGCCGTGCGGTAATTATTTTACTTTACTCAAACGAATATCGAAAACTTGCACATTTTCAAGTTGTAAAAAAAAATAATAAATATCCCCTCAATCGTAATTTATTCATTAAGTTTACATAGGAAACAGTCTTTTATTGTATAAACCTCTTTCTTTTATAAGACTTTGATAATATAGAAGTAAATATTTGTTCAAGGATTAAAAGCATAATTAAGTAAATAAGCACACAAAGTCTTCAAATTTTTATATTTAGAAAACTTTGTCTTGAATAAACAGATTAGATTCAAAAAATCTCATTTGGGGCTTTTACAAGATAGTTTAAAAAAAGTAAATTATTTTGTATTAAGGTTAATTATTTAAGAAGATAAATACTTCACATTGATCAGATATTTGCGTTAGTAACAAAATAATAAAAGTAAATAAATAAAATAAGTTGAATAAATGTATGCCGTATAAAATTACATGTCGACCCAATGCTTATTGTTGCAATGTTGATTATGTTGATTATAATGACTCAAAATGTTGAATCGATCAAATGTAGTCGAATAACTGTTATTGAACAAAATTCCAGGAATTTGTTTTGAAACAAAATGATTCGTTTTGCAATATAATAATAATAATAAAAATATTGCAAATTTGTACACTGTAAAAATTAAAATTTTGAAAATGTATTACAAAAAAATACAAAAATCAGATATTTTGGTGCCAAGGTTTATTTAATCTTTCCATATGAAAAACCAACACTGTGTAGATATTAATGCTGCCGATTAGTCAGAATATTATCCAAAAAGGATAGTTAGTTTAGTTTGATTATTTTTTGAATATTTGCTTACTGCAACTGTTTCACATAAAGTGTCTACTATCCTAGCTATAGTATTGTTATAAAGTTTTGCAAAACTTACAATGATTATTTAAAACTTTATAAAATTTACAGTAAGTATACTAATAAAGTTAGATCTGAAAAAGCAGTTAAAATAATAATAATTATAAGTTGTTATTTATTATAAACAAAACTAAAAATAATTTTGTACTTTAATAAAGTTACAATTTTTTTCAAATTGGTTGTGCTTAAGAATAAGAAACATCCGACGATGTTAACATAATTAATAATAATAATAATTCTGTTTATTTCTATTAAATGCTGTTTTTTTTTATTTAATATATTTTAAAAGTAGACAATCAGCAAAATTAATTCTAAACATATTTGCACATCTTTAATTAGTCCGTAACGTGTTTTGAAATATTTGTAAAAAATGTGTGCACCCTTTATATTTATTTATTTACATCACACGAATACATTGAAAACTTAAAATCAATTATTGATATTTTAAAAATGCACTTCTAACCGCATTTTCATAAATAATATAATTTGAATATTATTGAACGAGTTCCTACAGCTGTTCCCAATTCCTATAATGAAACTAACAAGGGGCAAGTCAAGTGTGGCAATTTTTGATTTTTTTTATATCAATCAATTAATAGCACGCGATATTCAATATAAATCAAACTCAAACCAACAGTTCTATCTAATATCTACATCGCACCCTCCCCTTGTAAGATTTCATTGCACATACACAAACAGTATTTTCATGTACCATATTAATATATTAATTTACAGTTTGCTATATTATCCAAGGAAAAGGGAAATTTGTGGAAGTATCAGTATTTGAAATCAAACTTAAACATTTTACTTTGATTAAAATTAGAAATAAAAAAGAAAATTGAGTCGTTAGAACGTTAGTTCTTAATTAATAAACTTAGTTTAGTAAAGAAATATTAAAAAGATAAACTATTTGTAGTTGAAAAGTGCTGAATATTAAAAATTTAATGCTATAAAATTTTTTCCAAAATAATTCTTCTCGATTATTATATATATATCAAATCAGAAAAAAATACTGACGCCAATTAGAACAAAAAAAAATAATAGATAGATGAACAATATTCAAAACATTTTAATATACTACAATTTTAACAGTTTACACATTTTAAATAAAAGTTAAATTACAAACGTGCAATAAATAATATTAATTAGTAGGAATTTTAAAATTTTAAACAAACAGACAAGCTAAAGTACATCTTTCTGAACAAATGTAAAAAAACGTGTGCTGTGGTAATTATTCTTTAATAATGTTTAATTGTGTTCCTAAAGTATATTTGTCCACAAAGATGTCGATTTAGCTCTATCTTAAACGATTACCCATACTTCTAGAAATTTTGTAGCATTTATCGAAACCTAATTATTTAAAAATGTTAAAAACTAGTCAGTCAATGTTTAGGTCAATTGTTTTTCTAGAAGTACTGCATGTATATCTAAATTGTATAACCCTTATTTGTAAAAACGCCATTTTTAAAAGAGGTTTTGATAATAATGGCGTTATATTGCAAACCATATTTAAATCTAGCATCACCCTGTATAATATTTCTAAAGCAATGGCATTCCAAAAAGCTAGACCTAGTATACATATCCTACAAAATCGTAACTAAATAATCAAAAAATATAATCAGGAAAAACATGAGACATGGACTAAGTGTTTTTATACAGGGTGAATCGCAAAGTTGGCAATAATAATTATTAGTAATCAAATAACTGATAGAAAAAGAACTTATATTTTAATGCTGGTTAATCAGCTATGTATTATAGAATTTTAGTTTTGTAATTTGGCTAGTAATGTCATTACGTGTACCATAATTACAAGATGATTAAAATATGTTGGGAAATTTGATGTTCATTAAAATACAGATATTTCTAAATTTTGGAAGCGATAGTCTTAGTATATTTTAGTCATCTGTGTATGATAAAAGCATTAAATAAAATATATTGTTAATCGATACTTTTATTTACAAAAAATTGTTTACTTCAAAACTTGACACTATAAGATTCTAATCGTAATTTAATGTTTAGAGACAATAATCTAAGCTAAGGTGAGTGATCCACGTCTTCTTTTACTTGATTTCTAAAAAATCAAAATATTTAAAAAGTTTCCACTATTATATTATGCATGTCCAAGGATTAAAATTGAAAGTCCACTTTCCTGGGTTGACGACGTCGGTTTTCTGATGTATGCTTTTTCAAAAAATTTCGTTGTGATGTTCAATCAAGTTTTAAAATATGTATGGGGAGTAATGCAAACACTATGTACCTTGCTTTGCTGTGGCACTGCTTTGAAAACATTATTATTTATTGAAAAGTAAACAATAAAATACAAAAAATTGTTTTGCAAAATTAGAAAAAAGTGGCGTTTTGTTTTCCAAATCTCAGTATTGTTACGTAATATAATTCACGGAGTGTCTCAGGTAATCTCAACAAAAACTCATGTCCCTCTCCTTATTTATTTGAATAATTTTTGGATATGTGGTAGAGCATCAAAAAATAAGAAACTCCTAATTTTTTTATCTGCTAACACGCGGGTTTAAGGGGTGTAATCGCCCTTTAAAAATAGGCTGAAAAATGAATTTTTTGAATTTTTATTTATAGAAGGAGGTTTTAGTTTTGAATGAAACAAACGGCAAAATACTTCATTTTGTAACTAATAACAAATATAATTTTTCCGAAGCGATCACTTAATGTTTTCGGGGGTGGACCATTCCCCAAAATTTTAAAACCTGCATAAAGCATCCTTAACGTCATCAAATTTTTTCGAAAAAAATATAGGTTATCGAGGAGAGAAAATTGTAAGTTACGTGTTTTTGGATTTTTCCCAAAAATGTTATTCAAGAGAGTAACAACCCCTGTCTTAACTTTGCCATGTGTTGTCATTTTTGAATAAAAATTTTCAAATATTTACTACACAATGAATAGTGCTTCGATTTGAATGAAACCAACACCGAAATACTTATTTTGAACAATCACATAATGATTTTCTTGCCGCGATCTTTTAATAATTTTAGGGGTAAACCACCCCTAAAATTTTAAGTTTTAAAATTGTCCACCAATGATTAAAATTTTTTACGGTCAGGTATGGCATATCGCCCAAGGATTGTTTGATTAGGGTGATAATTGCGTACAATAGGTAGTACAGTAGCACTTACGTTGAGAAGAGAGCTCCATCCTTTGAGAAGAGAAGGCCATCCTGTTTGTAACCCAGCAACGCATTCGTGACAGTGACGTGTGTCATTATTTGACGCAATTATCTTAACAAAAAATAACATAACCTCGCGTTTTTCTTTGGTAATTTTAGTTTTTAAACAAAAATGCATTGTTGCTTTGAAGCAAGTGCACTCGAGCTGAAGCTCTCGTGCGTTGCTAAGCAAACATACATTTTTGTTTGCAAACTAAAATTTCCAATTAAAACACGAGGTCTTGTTATATTACTATTGATAATTATACTTACAAAAGGTAAACAAACACTTACGCTGGCAATTGTGTCTCTTCCTGCGGAAAGAGTGCCTCATCCGGTTCGATGCCACGCTTCTTTGTTTACATAATTTTAACGTTTGTCAATATCAAATAAATGTTCGCATAATTATCTCAATAAATATAACTCGACTTCATTATTTTTAGATCAATAAGTTGCTTGTAAATTTTACTCAGGCATCGTTGCATTAAGCAATTGCACTCAAAACAAGTTTTTCGTGCATTGCTATGCAACGATGCCTTCGTATTTACAATACAACTTATCGATCTAAAAATGAGGTCTTGTTATATTACTATTGATAATTACACTTACGAAAGGTAAACAAACACTTACGCTGGCAATTGTGTCTCTTCCTGCGGAAAGAGTGCCTCATCCGGTTCGATGCCACGCCTCTTTGTTTACATAATTTTGACGTTTGTCAATATCAAATAAATGTTCGCGTAATTATCTTAATAAATATAACTCGACCTCATTATTTTTAGATCGATAAGTTGCTTGTAAATTTTACTCAGGCATCGTTGCATTAAGCAATTGCACTCAAAACAAGTTTTTCGTGCATTGCTATGCAACGATGCCTTCGTATTTACAATACAACTTATCGATCTAAAAATGAGGTCTTGTTATATTACTATTGAAAACAGACGTCCATATGACCAGAAACCTTGTACCTATGCTATGTAGGGTAAAATCAAAAAACTACTATGATTGTATTCGAGTAATAAAAATGAGTGATAATTTAATTTTTTATTTATTTTATAAAAAAATTTCAAAAAAAAATAATTTTTTTAAGCAGTCAGTTTAGTAACCGCTTCAACGAATCGCTTACGTAACTTTCCATTGATCTCTTTATTGATGCTGTGCAACAGTACTGCAGAAAATTTTGAAAAGGCAAAACAGGAAAGTATTCCAAGTAAAATAATTGAACCGCGACTTATTTTCGCGACGGACCGTGTGGCAATAACTAATTTTTATTTTTTTTAGCCGCCTAGCACACTCCGCAAAGCTCGCTGATAATGGAAGGCAATAAACTCGCTCATCTGACCCATCTTATTTCCCGTCGCGCTCACTCCTCTGTTAATAGAAAACAAAGACCAGTTTTCAATGAAACTCTTTTCTTAGTGGAAGACCAAAACTATTTATCTCTGTTCCGCTCAGTTAGTTCCTGCTCATTACCCTTTTGCAATAAAGGGCGGGCATAAACCTCTGACCTTCAATCTTTAAACTTTAACCTATACGCTTTAAAGCCTCTACCACCAGCTTAGCTTTCAGCTTTAAGCAAGCTCTATTCTTCAAGCTTTGACTCCCAACCTCTAAGCTTTAACATCAAAACTTTAAAGTCTTGACCTCGAGCTTCTAAGCCTTAAGCTCTATTCTATTAGCTTTAAAGCTTTGACCTCTAGCTTTAAACTCTAACATCCAAGCTTTAAGCTCCCACCCCTAAGCTTTGACCTCCAATTTCTACGCTTTAGCCTCCAAGCTTAAGCTGTAACCTCTAAGCTCTGACTTCCAACCTCTAAGCTCTAACCTCCAAGCTTCAAACTCTAACCTCCAAGCTTTAAATCTCCTACCTCTAAACTTTGACCTCCAACCTCTAAGCTTTGACCTCCAACCTCTGAGCTTTAACCTTCAAGCTTTAAGCTGTAACCTCCAAGCCTTAAGCTGTAACCTCCAAGCTTTAAAGCTCCCACCTTTAACCTCCGAGCTTTAAGCTCTAACCTCCAAGCTTTAAATTCTAATCTTTGACCTCCAACCTCTAAGCTTCAACCTCCAACCTCTAAGCTTCAACCTCCAACCTCTAAGCTTCAACCTCCAACCTCTAAGCTTTAACCTCCAAGCTCTAACCTCCAAGCTTTAAGCTCTAACCCTCAAGCTTTAAGCTCTAACCTCCAAGCTTTAAAGCTCCCACTTCTAAGCTTTGACCTCCAACCTCTAAGCTTTAATCTCCAAGCTTTAAGCTCTAACCTCAAAGCTTCAAGCTTTAACCTCCAAGCTTTAACCTCCAAGCTTTAAGCTCTAAGATCTAAGCTTTAAAGCTCCCACTCTGAATCAACAAATCAGAGACTACCATCCGTCTCATACACCAAGACGTCTGGCCAGGTGGTGTATTATGGCTAAAAACTCCCCAAATTGCAACAAAATGGGAAGGCCTTCATATCAGCAGTGGCCTGACATAGGCAAATCGTGATTGTGATGATGAATTTTCTTTATCGGTATAAAAATGAAATTTTCATTAAATGATAAACTATTTTTTTCAGTGCAACTTTAAGCTTTGACCTCCAAGCTTTAAAGCTCTCACCTCCTAATCTTTAAGTTTTAAGGCTTCGACGTCCAATTTCTAAGCTTTAAAGCTCTAACTTACAATGTCTAAGCGTTAAGCTCTAACCTCAAATATCTAAACTTAACTGTGACCTTAGGTCACCTCCCTCGAGTTACATGGTGGTAAAGAGCTCTATGTAACTTTACCTTCACCTGCAACATTATGTTGACACATAATGTGTCCATTATATGTGAGCATAACAAGTGAGCTCATAAACCCCTGAGTTTTCCAAAAGATCTGATTTGTAAAATTTGTAAAGTTTATTGTCTATTTTAAAGGCAATGTTGAAATTATGATTCTTCAAATATTTAACAATTTCGTGTTTTCCAATCACGATTCAACGATTCAGAAAAAAAAAGAAAATTTTTTATGTCGAGTCAAAGAGTAAAAAACTAGAATTTTTAAAAGCTATGGAAATTAATAAATAAAACATTCATCATTATTATTCAATAGTCAATCGGATTTAAATAACTCACCTCTCACACCTCTATTAAACACATTTAAAAAATAATTATAAAATACCCTCCCTTTATCCAACCTATTTCGTTTACACCCCTACCCTTATTAAAAATCCCTTTCTTTTTCAAAAATTACCCACTCCCACCATCTCAAACATTTTTTAAACGGATTCTCTCTATATTTTCTTTCTAATTCATCGCCTGATGATGCCATAGTATGGTGAAAACGTTTGCGATATTTTATACTTACAGTGTATTTAATTTGTGATAACTTAAAAACATTTTAGTTCTAAAAACTGTATGTACACTTTATGGGTTTTCTAAAACATTGATATGGTTAATATTGAGTTACAGATTATAATATTTTTTTATTTCTCAATATTACGCCATTTTATAAAAACATTTCGCAAATTAGATAAAGTAAAAATAAGAAATCTAATTATTTAATTGTTTTTTTTTAGGAATATAATTAAAATCAAATTGATCAAATTGATAACAATTTATTTACAATATATCAATTTTGCTATATTTTATGTTTTGTAATTTACAATTTTGTTGCATTCTCTCGAAGTATTGCTTTAACAAAGCGTGAACCATGCTGATGAATAAATTGTATTATATTACGTACCAAGTGCGAAAAGTTATTTTCTTTAAATAAAGTTTTAATTTTTAAACCATATTTAAATATCAAATATAGATTACCCACCCAAAAAACAGTAAACCAATCTTTACGCCCGAACATGTAAATACAAGAAATTCATTTACACCATTAAGCAGGTTTGCTTTACATACCACAATGATAAAATACACCCATTTTTGTACACATAAATAGAATGGAAAGTAACTGCTTTTCGAACGCTCGAAAAAAATTGTATTTATCGATGTTGATTATTATTAGCTCTAGGTAATTTTTTAAGTTTTATTTAAAAAAACGTAAATGCTAAGTAGTTCTAAACAAATAGTCCTTTCTTGGGTAAGTTTTAAGATTACTATTGTTAAAATTGCATAAAAAATATAATTATGCAGTTTTCATCACAGCTTTGAACAGTCACAATAATTATTATTATTATATTAACTTTTTAGTTTAGCTCAGTTGGATTTTCCATAAGGTGGACGATTTCTTGTTCGCAAATAGTAATTTCCCATGGCGGTTCTAAAAATAAATTTAAAATTAACTGAAAAATATTTTTTAATAAATATTTACCGTTGGCTTGCTGGGAATCCCATGAAAGAATCTGTCTTTAAATGACATTCTTTTGCTATGTTTGGAGTACTAAAGTTACATTTTGTTGCTGGGAAAGCTTTTGGATTTCTCACGGATTCGGCATAAAATTCTGCAGCTATGTAATGATCACAGACTCCTGAAAGCAATTTTTTTTTAAATTTTATTTTTGAAATAATAGAGATTAGATTATGCTATTTATTACAAACCGAATAATTCGATTGATTGAAGCAGCTGTAAATCGCCGATTGAACATCCTGGTTGTACGAGTTTACCATAGTTAGGATAAAAATCTGCGTGTCCTATTGATATTGGGAAACCCAGCCTGCCCGTATCTGTGTGTACAATATCAACGTAGTCGGCATCGGTTGTAACAAGCCTGTTAGATGTATCTTAAAATGAAACACTTTTAGACTTCTAAAGATGTTAGTTGCACTTACTAACATACCATTCAGCTCGTATAACGGAAAAGCTGTGTCCAATCCGGTAATTCTAGGAATATTTTTAATTTTTTTGCCAATCATTCCTGCAATATGCGAACCTAAACTAAAACCAATAATATGAAGTTTTGAAATTAACAACTCTCCAGTGCCACTATAAAACTTGATAAAGTCATGTAAGTATAAAGCTACCAGTTCTGTATTGATTTTTGATTGGATGTACCATGGAAAAGCAGATAAGTCTTTCCAGTCAACTAATATTATGTTATATTCTTCGTCTCGACTTAGGTATGCTAAAATGGTACAGAGTAATCTATAAAATCAAAACTTTTTAATTCAAATGTTACCATCAGAAATTTTTCTGGCATGATAACCCAATCCATTTTGAGTAAACCCGTGTATATAAATTACAGTAGGTAAATTTGGGTTAAATTTAATAGTACTTAAATCTCCTGGTTTATACTTTATAACTAACTTTGTAATAGCCGAACCTTTAGCTTTACTTGCCCAATATAAATGTATATGCTTGCGAGCGTTGTTTACTTGACAGCACAGGGAACAGTTTCCAAATGGATTTTCAGTTGAGTAGTAAGTTACATAACCTAAAAATGTTAAAAGGTGTGAGCATTAGAAATATTTATCAAATTACATTGATGCTTATAAAAAGTTGGAGAATGGCATTTTAAATCTTACGTTTTACGTTTTTTAGGAATTGCACTCTTGCCCTTGGCTGTAATTCAGGTATAGTGTGCTTGATAGCAGCGACCGTGTAACACTTAAAAAAGTTACGTATGCACTCCAATTTCAAGTTTAAATTTGAAAGAAAATTTTACCTTGACCAATTGTTATTTTATTTTTAGTTTGTTATTGTTATTTTTATTTAAACTTGATTTACAATTTTCTTTGTATTCTACTTATAGAAGTACTAAAGCCAATACCTACAATGTATCATTTTTTTCAATTCAAGCTAGCAGATACGTATTTATATGTACGGTTCTGACAAGAAGTTGACAGCTCGTAGCTATATACTCAAAATTGTATAGGATTAAGAAGGACAAATAAGGAGATAAGAGAGATGAGAAATACAAAGGAGAGTAGGAATAAGCAAGAAATAATCCCCAAATAAAAAAGAAACTATAGATTAAAATTAAAAAAAAATTTTTCACTGCCCCCCGATGGGTTTGATATTTGACTGAAAACGAAGTTTGAAAGCTAATTGTCAGAAAACAAATAACGGAACAAGATAACAGATTGATAATGTGAAAAGAGTATGGATGCACTAGAAATACCTAATTACAGACATTCGATAATAGTATATCGTGATATAAGCGTGTAAAGCAGATGTATGATTTACATAACGAACTGAAGGTGGGTTCTACTTCAAGCGACTAAAAGAAACTATTATTTGCAAATGCAAATAAAAAAATTCAAAAAAATAAATAATTTTTGAAAATTTTTTTCAAAATGTATTCATTCAGGATAAATATTATTTTTTGCTACAGTTCTTTTTCAGAATTGAATCTTAGTTAAAATTTAACTTTTTTTAAGTTTCATTGGAAAACAAAAAAAAATGCAAGTACTTACCTAATGTAACTCCAGTTGATGGTTTGCAATCTTCCACTGAAGGATTTCTGATTCTACGAGCAAAGTATCGATTGCGTATTTCACGAGTGAACATTCCAATTACACTGTCTTCCGAAAGTTTTTTAAATGTTTTTAAATATTCCGGACTATAATTTCCAAAATTATTGTCGGGAGTTAATAAGCTTTCTGACACCCAAAATAGTGCACATAATACAAAATAAAATTTTAGAAACATCTTCTTCGAAATTCACTTCACAACTTAAGATAACATTTGTTGAACTCGAAGGAAATAGTTTTAAATTAAAATTAATCAATTTTTTGTTAAAAATAAAGATTTAGCATTGATTTGAATTGAATACATGCTTATATATACAGATACCTTACATTGTAAAAATATAATTATAAAAAATCATACCGGTTTTATTAACCTTGTAATTTGTCTATATGCATCCCCAAATCATTTAATTCAATATATTTAATCGGTATTCGATATAAGACCTCTATTTTTAACGATGTATAACTATAAAGGAAATATTCAACTAGGAAGTAAAAAAAATTAATTGAAAATAGTTAATAATATTAATAAAATTATTTTATCTCATCGATATAAAAATAAAAAATTATGTATAATTAGTACAAGCGTGAAAATATAATAAAAAAAACTGGTATACCTAGATATCAAATTATACTACTTGTATTTTTCGATAAATTAACTTTTTGTATATTTAAACTGGCCATAAATTTAATTTTGATGTTCTACAAAATTTAAATAACAAATTAATAGTTAGGATATTGTTTTGTTCGGAACAAAAGTAAAATGTTTCTTGATAAATCTGGAACTTGTAGAGGTGACAATTTTATGTACGTATTTAATTTTCACTAAAATTTAAGTGAAAAGATGCTACTTTTAATGCCGCCAGTCGCCGGAGTAAAGTAAAACAATATCTTTAATACAAATAACAGATTGTTTTACTTGAGTACATACAATAGCATACAATTGTTTTTAAAATTTGATCAAATTCAATTTTTTGCACATTTTAATTGTTTTTATTAAAAAATTTACATTTCTCTCAAATTTATTTTTATAATATTGCATATTAGTATTAGTAAATTTTAATATTTTATAATTATGGAAATATGGGAAGGTTTTACAGTTTTTAATTAGCAATGTGTTATTTGTTTTATCACCCGTAATATAATGAAGGGTAATTGAAAAAATCAATTGTTGATTGATATTCTGATAATGATAATATTATACAGAGTGTTCAACAAAAGTACTGTTAGTTTAAATTTAATTTAAATGCAATTTTTGTTGATATTGGAAGATACTATTAGTAAGTTAGCATCGAAATTGAAATTTCGATAGTACAGGTTGTAAGTAGGCGTGGGAAATTAATTTGACATTAATATATGCTGATCTAAGATTAGTAAAACGTTAATTCATTTTGCGCAATGAAAATATCAATAGGATACTACTTGCACAATAGTATATTGCCTTATTAGGAGAAAAAATTATATTCTGAATAAAAATTTATATATTTTCTTCAAACTTCATTATCCAAAAAGGATGAGAAGTTTGACTAAAGTCAATATTGCAAAACAAAGTTCAGTTGTATTAAATCTATTATTTAAAAGTTGAATAAATTATTCTTAGCTTAGTGAAATATTTATATTATGAATATTTTAATAAAAACAAGTTGAAAGATTCCATATACCAACGAAATATATTGCGAAAGCTGGAGCGGAAACTTCTTTGAACCGAAGCGTGTGGAAACAACCAAGAATATAAAAAAAATTAAAACATAATATCGAAGTATAAATAATAATATATCCCAAAGGAGTTTCGGCTCCCGTTTATGGAATCTGAATTTTGAGATAAAAATATAAATTAGGAAGTAATTTCAAATTTTGTAAATAATTAATTTATTATTATACCTAAGGAATATCAAATATGTTTTAAATTGATTAATAATAGAAATTCTGTAAAGTTTTTTGCTGTTGTTTTGTTTTAGTTTACAAGTTGTTAAAATTTAGTTGAAATTAGTGGAATTGAAATATACAAAGTAAAGAAGGAAAACGAAAAGGACGAAAAAATTAGTTGAGCGACGTAGGCTTGTACAAGCGCGAAATAAACTTGTTAATTAATTAATTGTTAATTAATTAACAAGTTTTTATGTTAATTATAAATTTATATAATTATGTTAATGTTGTTAATTAATTAAAAAGTTTTTAAAGTTATTATTTTATTCCTTACAGAAAACTAGATACGCTGTAATTTGCTTAAAAGACAATTAAAGTCGGTCAGAAACTGCTATTCTGTAAATATTTACAAGTACATATTGAAAAACTGAATTATTATCTTTGAAAATTTTAATTTGTCTAAGATAACTGATCCTGTATAAGTATAGTTGAAAACAAAAGATAAAATGATAAAAATCCAAAAATATCCATGAGGGATCTAAGGGTGCTTTATCAAATTCGTCCTATTATTTGCTTCAAAATATCACAATCCTGTAATTTTTTATGATACACTTCCTATCTCATATTCAAAGTTTGTAATGCTTTTGTGTAAGAAATGGTTCTACGCCCAAATGTTTAGGCGTAGAAAGGTTGACTATTTTTAATAATTAACAAAACTTTTAAATGACGAGTACCGAAAAGCTTTTTTAACTTTAATTTTAACTTTTTTTTAATATATCTTAAAAACAGAAAAAAGAGAATCCTAAAAATTTTAACTGTTATACCGAAAAAAACATCAAAAAACACTGACCTTATATTTTTAGTACTATACTATGCTTAGTACTATTTAGTGTAAGTTTGAAGTTGTAAACGATGCCAGTTAGATAATCCTTCAGGTTACGCTCACCATACGATCGTCTGTACTATGGACTTCATCCTGCTTGAAATGTCCGTCGCGGTACTTTTTCCTCCCTTGAGTTGGTTTCATTTATTCCTTATTCCTTTTTCAGAACATCAGTAAATTTCCAAATGGAATAATGGTTGAAGTTCAACAGAGAACTGAAAGTTCGATGCCGTCCTCCCCCAGAATGGTTTGTTTTAGGAAGGTCGTTGTGAACGGCTTTTATAATAATTCCAAAACGAGATTGGATATTTGGGAGGACGTCTGGTAGTCTGGTTGTCAATTATCTTCGAAATAATCAATCAGAGGTTGAAGTATCTTATCGTTAATAACGAAGAACTCGGTTTGAAGGAATTTCTCAAAAAAGTTAAACACTTCGAGGTCGAGGACGAAACTCAAAACCACCAACTTTCGAATGTTATGTGAGAACTGACTATTCTCACGGTTTTCATACTGGTCTCGAATGGTATGGTTAACTCTCCATATACATTGGCTGAAGTGAAAAAAGCAACCTCTCTTATTAATGCCCTCGAGTGAATGTTTTAAAGCATCGATCTGAGCGACTGTGAAATCTGTCATGACGCTATCAGGAGTTAGATTTTTAGATAAACAGAATTAGAGAAACGGTTTGCTTCAATTGGTTTCCCTGTACTTACCAATAATAGTCAAGTCCGTAAGATTTATAGAATTGGGGAGTAGAGCAGTATCTTTTCTTCTTGCTCGTCGCACAGTTCTCTTTATAGGAGGAACCGAAGGAAGTGCCACGGCCACGGTTGAGGGCAAAACATCAATCGACGTGGAGATAATCGGAACCAGAGTGTCAACCACAGTTACATTATTTTCATTGATATTTTTAAAAACTTGCTTAGTTTCGATTCGGGCGACGCTGACCACTTGATTTCCTTCAGTAATAGCATGCCCATTACCCTTTTATTGAGCATTAGGATTAGGAATTAGGATTGAAAGTGGAGGGCAGGCCAAAGCTTGCATGCACGCAGGCCACATATCGGGCTTATTATGCTACCCCCGATGTTGAGACCACAACGTGTTGATACACACTGGAAGGCCGAGCTAAGAAATTCCGTCAAGTCCGAGATTCGAATACAGAATTTCCGCTTTGTAACTTAATCAGCGATCCCACCAATCTGCGGCTGTGGTTTAGTATTGTGCATATTCTGTTAATCTTTATGTAGTAGTAGATTTTTTGTTTTTTTTTACTGTTTATAAATTGTAAATTCATAAGAATTAATCATGTCCTCTTTTGAATAAATATTATCTAAATGGTATTTCTTTTCAAAACCTTTGAGAAGCTGGTTGATAAGCACATTAGAGACGATGTGCACTACATCTACACCAATATGCATATCAGTCAAGAAAATCGTGCAAATTGAGTATTCACGAATTAACTCCAAGGATAGAAAAAACACTTGACGGACAAGAAATTGCTCTAGGGTGGAACAGATGGGCATACACCCACAAGGATTTGCAGATGATATCACAATCCTCATCAGCTGGAAATTTGGGGAGTTGTATTTTCATTCATCCAGCAAGCTCTAAAGACGATAGAACGACAGTACACTAAAGAGGGATTGTCGGTAAACCCGGATAAGACCGCTATGGTAGCTTTCATAAAATGTAGAAAACTACATGATGTGAGAATGCCCAGCTTGTGGGGAAAAAGGCTACAGCTAATAGGGGATGTCAAACACCTGGGTCTGACGCTAGACAGCAGACTGATCTTTAAATCACAAATATTAAAAACATAACAACCACAGGGATTACGGCAGTGTGGGCCTGTAGGAGAATGATCGGAAAATCGTGAAGACTAAAACCTAAAATGGTTCTTTGGTTGTACACGAAAGTTGTGACACCCACAGTAACATATGGATCCCTTATCTGGTCACATAAAGCCAAGAAAAGGGGTAGGACTACAATGATAAACAAGTTGCAAAGACTTGCCTGTCTGGGGGTAACGGGGGCAGTGACAGAAACGTCTACCTAACTCCTACATGGAGGCGATTCTAGCACTCCCTCCCCTACATTTGGTGGAGGAAATGGAGGAACTATTAGCGACTAACAATAAATAAACTTGGAGGAATAATCCCAAGAGACGGACATCACTCCATGATCTTCAACTCTATCAAGAGTAATAACTTGCTATGCATGCAATCGGACAGAAGTAGCACTGTAGGGAGTTTTTAAAAACATTTCAAGGTCCTCATACCTGAGAGAGAAGAAGGGAGTTCCAAGCAAGAGCTGAGGGCTCGATTTGACACCATCTGGTACACAGATGGATCAAAAACGGAAGCCAGCACTGGAGCAGGAAGGATGCGTTTATCATAAACCTTGACTGTCAAGTAACTGTCTTTCAGGCAAAAATAACTGCAATTAAAGCATGTGCAGAAACAATGATATGGAGGGCTTATGAAAAAAAGCGGATCTGTATCATGACAGCCAGACTGTACTAAAAGTCTTGGAAAGCGTGGAGACACAATCCAAGGTTATGAGTTACTGCCTCGACGTGCTATTGGCATTGGCACAACAGAATAGCTTAACGCTGAAGTGAGTGCTGGAACACGCAGGAATAAAAAACAACGAGAAAGCAAACGCCCTCGCCAAGGTAGCTGCAAAACGACAACTAGTAGGACCATAACCAACATGCGGGATAGGACCGTAAAAGGAGCTATAAAAGAACTAAGCAAACAATACCTTGCGTATTGGAGGGACCTTCCGGGACTGAGGCAATCGCGGATGTTTATCGGTGGGCCCTCCAACGACAAAAAAATCAAGAAAACTTTAAGGTGACCAGATCACGGCTGAGGAAGACAGTAGGACTATTTACAGGTCACTGCTGTCTAAACGATGAAATGTGGGGAGGAAGAAGAAACTTCACACCACATACTAAATGTGAGTATGTTCAGCTCTAGCCTCCATGAGGCTACAATATCTCGGTTGGCCTTATCCAACAACTGAAGAAATAACCGAAGAATCCATCGGTTTCATACTCAAATTTATTGAGAAAACTTATGGAGTAAAACTTGGAACGCGGGGTACAATAAGCATAGAGCTTCAGTGCAAGTAAATTTGGTGGTTTTGGATGGCTTACCTAGTATTTTTTTTTGGTGCATTTTTGTGCGTGAATCGGTCGTGCTGAATCGGCTTTGCCGAAACATCTTAAGATGCAAGCTTTGAAAGCTAACAAAAATTTAATCCGAAAAGTGACTGTTGTTTATTGAGGAGTGAGGAAAAAAAATTTGTAATTTTTCAATTTATTAATATTAAAATTTGAAATATTTGATAATGAAAAAAATAATTAGCTAAAGTAAGTAATAATGATTCTAATAGTATTACGAGTAGTACACTAGTAGTTAAATGAAGCTTACAACATTTCTATTGACTCCAATAAATGACGAGGTTATTCTTGAAGTGTTTAATAATAATCATTATTATTGTTAATTGAAAAAGGTAATATAAATAGAACAGCAACATACTTTTAAAGGAAAAACACGTAATTTATTTTTAAAGGCAATGCAAATAATAATATGTTTGTTCCATATTTTATGCATTCGATTACTACGCTTACCAGTTGCATAAGAAACAAGTACATATGTTAACAAAATTATAATAACATAAATTACACACATACATACATAAATTTCTTTAAAATTATAGGATAAACTGGTTTACTTAATTTCTAGTTCTAGTACTTAATTGTCACAGTTGAACGGCCTTTGGTTTAACTTAGAGCGATTTTATATTCAGTCACAAATAGAGGAAATATATAAAAATACATATAAATCTTAATATTCAATTATTATTGATCCGAAGTTTGAATTTTCGAGCAATATTTTTTTATTACATTTTCATTGAGTGCAGCGGCGATATAGTGAAAACAACGGACGGGCACTGAATTCCCAAAACAAAATAATAAATCAAATCATATTATCAAATTCCTAATTATTACTATTTTCAACAATTATTTTTTGTGGAATTTTTAATGATCTTTCACATTTCTAGTCGTTGCCCCTCGATTATAACAAACTACGAGCCGCTACTGCATATATGTGTTTGAAAGAGAAATGTGGGCCAGCTTACCTTGTCTGGAAGGTTAGTTGCCTATATCAACGGAGTCACATGGAATTTTATGATGTTTTATTATAAACTTACAAGAGCACAGTGAAAAAGTGACAATCTTTTACTTTTATTTTAATTTATTTTATTTCATTTTTTAACAACAACTTATGTTCTATATTGAAAGATATCGTATAAACATTATGAAAAAAGCTCAGTATAGCTATTAACGTATAAGCGATAAAAAGTAAGCCATATCAGATTTAGCAATATATCAGAACGAGCGATAGCGAGTTATGATACAAACATAGTATACAAACATTTGCAATATTGTATACTTACAGTGTATTTTATTTGTGACAACTTAAAAACATTTTAGTTCTAAAAAGTGTATGTGCATTTTTTGGGTTTTTTAAAATATTGATATGGTTATACAATGGTTCAGTTTTTTAACTGAAATTACAAAAATTCAGTTTTTCTATTTCTACAACGACAAAGTTAAACTCCAAGAAATCTCCAAATTACGACTTTCTAAACAGTCTTACTTGACTGTTATTCGGTCTAGGACAAAATCCCGCGGCCACAATCCCGCCGAACCACAGTCCTGCCGAACGAAAATCCAGTCGGATCGAAATCCCACAGGACATTTGTCGTGTGAAAGATTTCTTGTGCTAATAACATTCGGAGAGTTTTAAAACTTGACATTTTTTTAAGTTTAAAGCTTCCAAAGGGTTATATGTAAAGACCCCTAATGTAGCAGGTAATAAGTTAAAAAAATGGTAAACTCCCTTAATTCTAAAGATTAATAATAGTAATCATACATGTGAAACTTAATTTGTGAAACAACTTTAACAACACAAGGTTCGTAGCTTGGCCGTCTAAGAAGATGACTAACAGCCAACCAAGAAAATTAAAAAAATATTTTCCACTGTATACTCTATATTTGTTTTTCCAATGATCCATTCGTCTAATTTGCAACATTTTCGTTTACACTTAGGCAGTTTAAATAAAAATAACACAGTAACAACCCGTTCAAATCACCGAGGTAAGAATAAGACTGACTGCAAAGCTTGCAAAGACTGCAAAAGATATGTATATGGTTTATGGTTTCAAAAAATTAATTTTAGATAAAAGCGTCTTCAAAGCTAAAAATCTGTACAAGGTTTCAAAAATTCTAAAATACTTGGGTTGTAACAATTTAAAAATAGGTACTTTTCAGCAAATTGATTAAAGAAGGTAAAAACAAATGGGGTTCAGATGACGCATTTTTCCGCTAATCAAATTTTAGTTCTAATAAAATGTATTATATAGTAGCGTAAACACGAAAAAGGTAAAAAACTAAAAATCTCATCTCTAATAATAATTATATATGGATATAAATCCGAGATTTGCCGAGAATTCCGTTTGCCAAAATCGACATTCCGCTCCGGTCCTCACCGCTCTCGACGCTCCGGGCCGTTTTGACAAACGCTATACTCACTAAAAATGCAAATTGTTCTAAATGCGGATGACTGAAAGTCCAAAACATAACTTTTTACATTGTTGTAGGCAAAAGTTGTATGGAACCAACAACTATATGGAGCAAATCAACATGTTTCATACACCAAGTCAATGCAGGGTAGTCCAAAAACTGCACTAAAACCCGTCAGTTCCTTAGGGATATAAAATTGGATACAGAAAAAAACTTTTATTCACTTTTTGTTATTGAACTGAAGTAAGATGAGATCTAATTGTTATTAGAACCTCGTTGTTACGAATCTACTAAGTTTTTGAATCATGCTCTCGAGAACTGTATTTTAATAAACCTAGCTAGCTTACGCGCATAACAACATGTGCGGTTAAATAGCAACATGTGTGGAAATTTGGAATAGTTTACATTACAAATAATAATAACAATAATAGTTGTTCATTGTAGTACAATGTCGTAAACTTACATAATATTTGTTACTAAGTAGTTTATACAATATTATATAATTATCTTTTCATTTAATTACATCAAATAATAATAAACTACTACATGAGGGTAGGTACTTCCATTATATATAGCATAAAATATAAATCAATGTCTGTAATCAAATATCCTCTGATGACTATGTCTTCACGAGTGTCAGCATGAAACGCTGACATTATATTGTATAAAATATGTGAATGTATGTATGATTAATCTGAAAGTTTTTTTATTTGACAAGTAAGTTGTACAGATCTCACCTATCGCCTACAGCTTAAAATGACACAAAAACAACGATTGAAATTCTTGCATCTTCTTAATACGCACACCTTGGCATAAATCTCAATGATCAATACACTACATAATTTTCAAAAGAATAATAATTATTTATTTTATTACACTTTACTTTAAACAGAACACTCTTTTAAAAGCAATCAATAATTAGAATTCTAATCCTATCAAAATTCAGACTAAAAGGTAATATCAAAAAGTGCCTTGCTCGTTCGTCTATTCAGACGCGTTAGTAATCAAATAATGCGATCACATTTTTTCTCATTCTTTCAGTTAAATTTAACAAAATAATTATTTTAAAAATCAAAAATAACACGAGGTAATAAGCAATTAAGGAAATTATAAGTCGTTTAGAAGAAATTTTATTTTCATTAGTTACCTATAAATTATTGCTTTTTAATTCCATTTCTTGTTCTAGTGCTGATTTTCCAAATGGTTTACGGTTGCTAGTAACTAAGTAATAGTCTCCAGTTGTAGACCTAAAATTTTCGTTAAAAATTGTGTTCTTAAATCTATTTAAACAATACACTAACGATTTATTTGCTGCAAAACCCATATAAGTATGAACAATAAAGGTGTTGGCTTCAGGAATAGTTTTATTGGTGGTATAAAAATAAGTTGCCGGAAAAGATTCTGGATGCATCACCGATTCAGTATATAATTCAACTCCACGAAAATGATCGCAAGTGCCTACAAAGAATATTTCAAAATCTAATAAACTGAAAAACTTTATGTGTACCAAAGAATTCGATAGCTCTTTTAGAAACTAAATCTGTTAGAGAACATCCAGGTTGAGGGTAGCTTCCACCATTTGGATAAAAATCTGCATGACCTATCGAATTAATGTAACCGAATTTTCCACTATCTGTATGGATCACATCCATAAAATCAGCATCGTTTTTGTGTATTTTAGAATCGTTTCCTATAAAAGTTTCAGTTGTTAAAAGTGCTTGTAACAAGTTGTAAGCTTGTTCTTACCTTCTTTATAGTATAATGGTAAAGCAGGATCTATCGCTGTAATTCTAGGAAGTTTTTGAAAATTTGCTAATATTTTGCCGACCATTCCAGCGATGTGAGCCCCTAAGCTAAAGCCAATTATATGGATTTTGTTAATTGGCATTTCTCCAGTGGAATTGTAGAATTTGATAAATTCAGCTAATTTGTTTGCAACCAATTTCGTGTTTTGTACGGATTGAGAATACCAAGGAAACGGGCTCAAGTCTTTCCAATCCACCAATATTATATTGTATAACTCCTTTCTTTTCAAATAAGCTGCGTATATTCCGTAAATAAAAATATTGTTTCAGACCATAAGTGCCATGTCATGGTATGTAAATTCTTGTATATTATGTCAAACCGACATGAAAAATCTGACTATAATCTCTTAAACAGTTAGCGAAAATATTAATTCACGAACGACGAAGTTCCTATTGAATTATGTTTTGCAAATGAATAATTAAATTTTATCGTCGCATAATTATACATTTTTTTTCTACAGCAGATGTTAAAAAAAAGATATAAAAAGTTTTTATTTTAACATAAATCAAACATATGCAATTTATCCTTGCTGTTAAAATGCTACTTTATCTACTCTTGCGCTTAAAGTGTCACTTGTTCTAGTATTTTTAGTCAAACAAACCGCACTTTAACATTTTTCTTTTTTTCTGCTTCTTTTTTTCATCTTCTATAGAAATGAATAATTATTCATTCATCATCACAAATCTTATATTTCACTCATCTTTCCTACCGGAAAAACAAGAAGTTTACAAATAAAATTTCACATAAAAAGTAAGAATAATGAGTAAAAGTAAGGTTATGTGGGTTTGACATATCCTACCAGAATTGACACTACATCTTGACAACAATTGAAAAATGTCCATTGTGCCTTTCAGAGAAATAGTTTATACCTTGGCATATTTTTGTTGCATGAGGTCCTAATCCGCTTTCTGTAAAACCATGGATGTAAATAACTGTTTCACTATTACTGTCAAATCCAATAGAACGAAAGTTTCCAACTTTATGTGTCAATTTTAATTTTAGGGGAATTCCATTCCTTTTTCTAGTAAAATAAAATAGTTTGATGTGTTGATTAATGTTTCGAATTTTACAGCATTGTGAGCAGTTTCCAAATGGACGCCAACTGACATGAAACCGGAATGTTCCTTACAAAAAAATAAATTGAAATTAAAATTATAATAAATATTATGGATTTGATAATTTTACTTACCAATTCTCGTCAATCGACTTTTGCAATAATCCGCAACTGCAATAGGCTTTTGAAATATTTCAGAAAATTTGTTGATAGCATCAGCCAGATATCCTATCCCATCAAATTTAGAAAAAGGTATAATAATATTATTCAAAATTTTATTGGAAACTTTCACATCAGTTTTAATACTTGTAACTTGTAATATGTGAATGAAAATTAAAAATATTAAGAAAAGTTTAAAAATTACTTTTGTTACTATTTGTAACATTTCTGAATGATCACTGCTGTGTGTAGCTAAAATAATAATGATTTAATTCAAATAAAAATTAATTGTATTGCAGGAGGATAATAACAACCATTGTGTTGATTAATATTCGTAGGGAGTAGCAATTAATGATATCAAAATATTAATAAAATAATGCCTACCATTGAATTATCTTAAAATTTAAAATTATTTATTTATTATTTAATAGTTAAAATTATCGTAAAATTTTAACAGTGTTTTATAACAAATTTATTTATTATGTTTTAATAGCTAAAATTATCATAAAATTTTAACGGTGTTAATATAAACAAATATATATTTTAAATAACTATTACGTCATTTTTCGCAGGACTGTTCCAAATATGTCTTTTCATTTCCAAAAAATTTAATTTCAATTACCTTTTTTTATATTCTATTGTTTCTTTTCATTTTAATTTTTTTTAATTCTCATTTAATTATCCTCTTTCACTTTACAGAATTAAAAATTGATAGAAAAATATCATGCATAACATCATCATCACTAAATATTTGGTTTCATCATCAAAATATTTAAGATTATTCTTACTGTATCCTTTGAATTATTCAGTGGGAAACACTGAAACATTACGCACGAATAAAAGTGTCTGGTGTCTGGTCTCAAAGTAGAACTATTCTAATACCTAACTATTGTTGATAGAAATTTTTAAATTTTAAATCTTCAGGAAACCATCTCAATGATCCAAGCAAACTTCTATGATTCGTGGATGTACAACTACATAGAAGTTAATATATCCTAATTCAGAAAGTATATCTCAGATAAGAGCTGGATTTGATGGACAAAATTGCCAGTTATAATTGTTTTGACAGTGGGTTTTGACAGTGGACAAAAATAAAAGCGAGAATACCTAAAGCCTAGTGTCCACTTGAGACAGAGTCCCGAGACTTCCCATATGAACTATACTAATACCTATAAGTCTCAGTAATACTGAGACTAGTATTAGCATGGGTTTATATGGGGAAGTCTCGAGACTCTGTCTCAAGTGGACATTAGCCTTAAGATTCATTCAAAATAAACACCACTCCCAAAAATCTCTTATTGCGCCTTAAAGACAGAATTTGCTCGTGGAAGAAATTGAGTCTAAGAGTTAAAATGCAGAACATGTGATGTTTTGTACATAGACCAAAATAGTAGAAAGTTTCCAAAAAGTCAAAAAAGATAGATATGCCATAGTATGGTAAAAACTTTTGCAACATTTTATACTTACAGTGTATTTTATTTGTGATAACTCTTAAGTTATGCTTCTTAAGCATTTTAGTTCTAAAAGGTGTATTTTAGATGTTCATTTTTTGGGTTTTCTAAAATATTGATATGATAAATATTTAAAGATAAATAATTTCAGTGTAAACCAAATTTTTCAAATCTAACCGGCTCCCATATCTTACGCGTGCGACTCATCAGTCATCAGAAGTAATTTCTTGTATATAAAAAGTCACTGTTTGATGAATTAAAATATACTTTAAAACTGAACTTTGATTTGAGTTTCATTTTACAACCAAGTGAATTTCTGGAAAAAACGTTAGTGAGGCTGCTAACAGCCAGATGTCTACCACCTTCTTCTCAATCTTTAACTTATTAAACAAGAATTAAATTGGATATACAGTAGCAGTCATGAAAATTGTATTGCTGAATATTTCCGAATTAAAATAACAATTTACAATAAAATTTCAATAACCGTACTCAATATAAATGCAATACGCACATAAAGCTAGGTTTTTTAAACTGGAGCGGGGGTCTGGGGGTATGGAATACCCTCCAGTACACCAGAGTTTGTGCGCAAAAAAGTGTTGTTGAGCTTAAAAATTTAAGATTTCTGATTTGAAATTCAATAACACATTTTCTTTTTTTGAACACCATCACTAATGTGCTGGGGGGTAGTCCAGAACCTCCAGACTCCCCGGTTTGAAAAACCTAGCTTTGTTATTGTGTTAAAAAAAGAAAAGATATTTTTGATCTTATGAGTTTTAAACCAAAAATGTAACTTTTTATCTATTTCTATTTCATTTTCTATTCTTCATTATTAAGAATGATTATTAAATTAAATTAAATAAGTAATATCCTTAGAAATCCATTTCATTATTTTGGGAATAATTCCCAATGCAATTTCCATGACCGTTACTGTCTAGTCTCTCGAGTGTACTAGAAGCCTGCGACGTCGCCAATCTCATCTACACGGTCCATTAGCGACAGTAATCTTGTCAACACGGGCTACAGCGACGATAATTAATACGACAAAAGCCAAATATAGTAATGCGGTGATCCGGCGTTTTTATACAGACAGTTACTAAGCGGGTAGCTCATATGTAGTATCAGTTTATGTTAACACTTTACACGCCTAAGGGAGCGTTCAAAAACCACGTAGTTTGATTTTGACCTCTTTAGAACCCCTCCCTCCCATCATGTAGCTTAACGTAGCTTTTACCATGATAACCCTCCCCCCCCCCTAGATGGAACGTAGTTTTTTTTCCTATAATGTCCAGAAGACATGTTATGTTTTCTGTTAACAAAACTATTTAAAAATTATTTGGTATAAAAAATGAATAACACCAATATTTGTTTTTAAAACAAATAGCGCACCTATATAAAATATAAATAAAAAAAATCAAAATACGGAAATAAATATCCATATTATGTTGTCGCTTATATTCTGAAAATTGCTTTCATAATAAATGAAGAAAACTACGTAGCTTGACTATAATCCCCCCGTACCCTCACGTAGCCCTGCGTAGCTTTCTACCTAACCCCTCCCCCCCCTTGGCCAAACCACGTAGTTTATGAACGCTCCCTAACTGCCCTGTCAGAATAGTATTAATGTTAACGTAATTGGTAGATCGTTGGAAAGATGGCTTTAGATTGGAGCATTTGTTCAAGGTTAAGTCGACTACGTTACGTTAACATGATTGTGACAGCACAGTAAGGCAAGGCGTGCACCGAAGTGATGAGCATGTGGCGTGTGACCATGAAGTGACAGAGCCGTATTAAGGGGGGGGGGCTTTGAAATTGAAGTCACAAAATTTAAATTAGCACAGATTAAAATAAATTAAATTAATTAAAATAAAGTGTAAATTATGTTAAAAAATCTACAAAACTGGTTCAAATATTAATGGAATTAACAATTTTAACAAACTTAATTTTATTGTGACGCTCGTCACTCTCGCCGATAGTGACGAGGTCTCAAGCGATACAGTATTCAGCGATAAAGATTCTTTCAAATTTAACACTTTTTAATATTTCAAAGAACGAAATGCAAGAATATTCAAGAGCACTAATTGAAACGTACGAAAGTGATGTCAATTCAGACTTAACTGATGAGCTTTATTTTTTTGTGTGATTTGGTTAAATCCTATAAGTTGAATAGAATAGAATAGAAAAAAAATTGCTGGATTCTTTTCCAAACATTTACAATATTTTAAAAATATATTTATGCATACTACCTATCGCTAACTGTGAATCAGAAAGATCATTTTCAAAATTATCTTTTATTAAAAATAAATTAAGAAGTGGTGTTACATAAACACGTTTAAGTTCGCTAACTTTAATGAGTATTGAAAGTGATCTACGAGGGTGGTCTGAAAAGTTTCCGACCTCAACATGAAGATGGCAGCACTTGTCAACAAAAGCTAGGGAATTTGTTTGCGCATCCTTTGACAGGTACTCACCAAAATTTCCGCCATTTTGTATCCGCAGTTTTTGTTTGACAATCGCTTGAGTGAGTTTATACGAGTATTTTTGTGAAAATGGATAAAGTCGAGTATCGTGCTGTTATCAAATATATGGTTTTGAAAGGCAATACGCCTACAAAAATCAAAAATGAGTTGGACACTGTGTACGGAGATTCTGCACCATCATTTTACCACTGTAAAATTTTGGGCAGCTGAATTTAAACGTGGCCGTACTAGCTTGGGAGACGATGAACGTTCGGGACGTCCAAAATCTGCAACCACTGGTGATAACATCGCCCAAGTTCATCAAATGGTGCTAGAAAATCGACGAATTAAAGTTAGAGAGATAGCAGAGGCTTTCAATATTTCTAAAGAACGTGTTTGTCACATTTTAAACCAAGATTTAGGTATGAGAAAGCTGTCTGCGCGTTGGGTGCCGCGTTTACTTACTTTGGACCAAAAACGTGTTCGAATGAACATTTCTACTGCTTTGTTGGCGCAGTTTAGGCGCAATAAATCAGAGTTTTGGCGCCGATTAATTACTGTGGATGAAACTTGGATACACCACTATACTCCAGAAACAAAAATGCAATCAAAACAGTGGACTGCGAAGGGTGAATCGGCTCCAAAAAAGGCTAAAACTGTTCCTTCGGCTGGGAAAGTGATGGCGACTGTTTTTTGGGATAGTCATGGGGTTATCTTCATTGATTATCTTCAAAAGGGAACATCCATTACAGGAGCATACTACGCAAAATTACTTGACAAGCTGAAAGAAGAAATATTGGAAAAACGGCCACATTTGAAGAGAAAAAAAATCTTGCTTCATCAAGACAATGCGCCGCCTCACACTTCCAAGGTTGCTATGGCTAAAATCCATGAATTAGGATTTGAACTGCTTGACCACCCTCCATACTCACCAGATCTAGCACCAAGCGACTTTTTTTTGTTCCCTAAGCTAAAAGTTGCCCTCGGAGGACAGAGATTTTTATCAAATGAAGAGTCTATTGCCTTTGCAAATAATTATTTTGCAGAGAAAGACGTCAAGTACTATTTGGACGGGTTAACGAGATGGGAGCATCGCTGGAATAAGTGTATAGACTTGCAAGGAGATTATGTAGAAAAATAAAAAAAAAGTTTGTGAAAAAATTTGTTCTTTCTATGTTAGGTCGGAAACTTTTCAGACCACCCTCGTACTTCTACAAACAAATTTTTATGATTTGATAACTGAATTTCTGCATCTTAAAGTAAGAAAAAATGTTTTTAAAATGGGTATGTATACCTCCCGTGTTTTATAATAAAAAACTATAATCAATTATGTATTAGTATATTACATTACTAGTGGAGAAACCGAATGATTCGCTCACGCATTTGTGAGTTTTTTATTTACAGACGCATATAAGTGAGCGAAAGGGTTTCTCCACGAGTGATGTATAGCGTTTTGTTTTATCCTGCACTTATAAATCTAAAATATTTATAAAAATATAATTTATTATAATTCGTGTCATCAATAATTAAATTTGAGATTTTCAATTTGCAATAACTTCGAAAACGGCGCTAGATATCGAAAAACTGAGCAAAAAATTTACCCCCCTTTCTCGTACTCAACCTCTAGCAATTTGTGGTAGGAAGCCTTATGCAAAATTTTAGATCAATAGCGCGCACTTTGCGCGCAAAATAATTCTGAAAAAAGTTAGCTTTGGTTTTAAAATATAAAAATAAGGAGGCAAATCAACATAGACATCAGGTTGCGTTGCTATAGTTTGCATAAACAAATACAATGAATGACTGCATTTTTCACTCACTAGTGGGTGAAAATTTTTTTTATTCACAATCGGTTAGTAATCGATACATTCCTGATTTTTAAGAAGTTGGGAAGCAGTTTATTATTTACTTTCACTTGCCAACCAATCAGAGCTATTTTGTTTTACTTCCCAACCTACCTCAGGTCGGGAAGTGATCACTTCCCGACCTGCAAAGTCGCATGTTGGCAAGAAAAGGAACTAACGAAAAATGTGCGTCAAATTAATTAAGATTATTATGTCAAATGTCAAGTACAAATTTAGTGAAAGTTAACCTAATAGTTAATCTAATATTATTTTAGTTACTTTAAAAATGTAAGTTTTATAGCAATATTGTTAATTTAGTCAGAATAATTAAAGTACAATTATGTCAAATGTTTACCATCATTTTGTTTGATACATAAACAGCAATTTGCTTATTTTTTATACCAACTTGATAAACTAGTTTTTCTTTTCAAAAATGAAACAAAGTGAAAAGCAGCGTATAATTTAATACAAATTTTAATTATTTGTTATTTACTACCTGATTGTGAATAAAATAGTATACATACCTCGGTGTCAAGCTTCATTCCAGCGTCGCGCTTAGAGTTGACTTCGGCGCTTTGCGCCTCAGTCAACTAGCCGAGCGCTAGTTAGTTGACTGAGGTGCGAAGCGCCGAAGTCAACTATAAGCGCGACGCTGGAATGAAGCTTGACACCGAGGTATGTATACTATTTTATTCACAATCAGATAGTAAATAACAAATAATTAAAATTTGTATGAAATTATACGCTGCTTTTCACTTTATTTCATTTTTGAAAAGAAAAAATAGTTTATCAAGTTGGTATAAAAAATAAGCAAATTGCTGTTTATGTCAAACAAAATGATAGTAAATATTTGAAATTGTACTTTAATAATTATTATTCTGGCTAAATTAACAATATTGTTATAAAACTTACATTTTTAAAGTAACTAAATTAAAATTAGATTATTGCAGTTAGCTTGCACTAAATTTGTACTTGACATTTGACATAATTTTAATTAATTTGACGCACATTATTTGTTAGTTCCTTTTCTTGCCATCATGCGACTTTGAAGGTCGGGAAGTGATCACTTCCCGACCTGAGGTAGGTTGGGAAGTAAAACAAATTAACTCTGATTGGTTGGCAAGTGAAAGTAAATAATAAACTGCTTCCCAACTTTTTAAAAATCAGGAATGTATTGATTACTAACCGATTGTGAATAATATACTATTGCCCACTCGTTACCCTAGAAATAATTTGAATGAGTAAAACAAAGGGTTTTGTTAAAAAAGGTAGTTACGTATCCAAGTAAGAAACGACATGTTTCAATAGAAATTGAACAAAATAATTATTATCTTTTCAAAAATTTGACATTTGATCTTAAATAATCAAAAACTTTTGCCTGCGGCGCATTTTGTTAAAACATACAACAAACAAGGGGCCTCCAAAAAAAGTTAGCCCCGGTGTAACCGGGAATTTTTACCCCCTTTTATTTTACCCCCGGGGGTAAAAATTCCCTAGTGAAATTTTACCCCCCCGGTAAAAATTCCCTAGTGAAATTTTACCCCCGGTAAATATTCCCTAGAGAAATTTTACCCCCGGTAAATATTCCCTAGAGAAATTTTACCCCCCAGTAAAAAATGATTAGGGGGTAAAATTTCACTAGGGAATTTTTACCGGGGGGTAAAAAAGCTCAAAATATTCTTAGTGAATTTTTACCCCCTTAAGAAATTTTATAGGTAAATAAGAATTTTTATATCTGTTTATGTATCAAATTCCATAATATTTTACTGCGAAATGCTAAAGTATCTTCCTCAGTCAGATATTGGAACAATGAAATAGGATAATTTAAAAGTTTAACACAAAATTTATTTAAAACTTACATTTTCTTATACATTTTTTTTTACCGAAACTACCACTTCAAAATGATTTGAATTTTTATGGTTCAAATATATTGCCAGATTTTTATAATTGGGTTCATCGGAAAGGTGCATTGAACTTGGAAACCTTAGCCACGCTGGATTTTTTGACAATTGAGTAAAGGAATATATATCGGCTCCTAGGAGTGCTGCAGTGAAAAGCATCTCAACATCTGTTGCCCAAATTGCATTTTCGTCCATTTTTGTTATATTCAGGTAATTCTTAACACCAGAAAACAGATCAACTTCTTGATTTTGAGTTTTCATAAATTCGGTAATTATCTTTCGTACTTCCTGGTGGTGATCTTCACTTCCGGTAATGCATAAAGATATGCACCTAAAAAAACAGTTACCGTCTGCCTTGACGTCTATAACTGTATAAGGCGAATGGAGCAACGAGTTTTTTGATTTCGCAAAGTCGGAATTATTCTCAAATAAAAGTCCAAGCTTCTCACAAAGTCGTTTTTGCCAAATGTTATTTATGGGACAGAAACGAAATTTTGATTTTTCCGTTATGCAGTTAATTTCTTCAACAGATAATTCATGTTCTTCATTTTCGCCATTTTTTTCTTGAGATCCATTGTCGTGGTAATGTTTTAAATTACTGATGGGATACCCTTTTTTTAAAGATTTTCCCACTTTCGACCGTAAAACGCAGTTGCCATTGCTCAGAATTTTCTCTATGGCGTACGGTCCTGTATAGGGTGCTTTTGTCCAACCACCTTTGCGATCATCTCGTCTGCAATTTCGTACCAGTACCGATTCTCCAACTTGAAATTTCACTGCATTTGCACGACGCTTATCATAAGAAGTTTTTTGTTTTTCTTGACTTTCCTTTATATTTTCAGCGGTCTTGTGAAATACACACTTTTGAATTTCTAACATTTTTGAAAGATTTTTTTCAAAATCATTTTGATTGAATAAATTATCTTCCATTTCATAATCTATTTTTTTTGTCACTTCAACGTCGTCAACGTCCATTCCAAATAACTCATTTTCCATTCGGTTAATTTCGTTCATTTCGTCTATTTCGTTCATTTCGTCCATTTTGTTCATATCCTCCATCTTCCTTCCATCCATTTCAATATCAACAGGAAGTTTTGGCTCTCTGTTATATAGCAGGAAAAAAGGTGAAAATTTTGTGGATTCATGACGTGCGGTACGATGCGCAAAAAGAACTCCGTCAATTACATCTGGCCATTTGCTTACATTTTCTTCTTTATAGAGTGTTTTAAGAAGTTTATTTTTAATTGTTCTATTTTGTCTTTCAACAAGTCCATTGCTTTGCGGGTGATATGCAGACGTTACCCGTTGCTGCGTTCCCGTTAACATAAGGAGATGATTAGAGACTTGGTTAACAAATTCCCTACCTTGGTCGTTTATTTGTATCGACATACACGAATGTCTGCAAACAAGTTCAAATAAAAATCGAGCAACAACTTCGGCAGTTTTATTTTTTATTGCCTTGATTTCGGACCACTTACTAAAGTAATCAATTGCTACAACGATATATTTAAATCCATCTACTTCGGGAAGTGTAGCTAAATCTATTCCAATTTGTTTCATAACTTCTGTTGGTATTGGCACTGGTCGGAGTTCAGGAACAGCTTTTAAAACGGCTGGATTTATTTTTTGACAAATATCGCAATGCTTAATAAAGTTTACCGTGTCCGTGTATATAGTTTGCCAATAATATCTACGTTCGATAATTGATATTGAAGCGTCTCTCCCACGATGAGATGATAGCGATATCGATTCAACGCTTGAGTCTGTACCTTGGTGAACCATTGATATTATTTTCTTTCTTTCTTCCAAATCTACTATTACTGGCAACCACCGATGTTCTGCATCACCGCTCGTGGTTCTTTCACTAATTTTAATTGTCTTTTTGTATAATAAAGTTTCGTTCTCCATTGTATAAGGTTTACATTGTTTTCGAAAATTAGATTTTTCATTTTTTCCTTTGATATGTTGAGGATACGTTTTGTTAGTTAAAAATTGCTTAACCATATTTAAATCCAAAGCGATGTACTTTGATGATTTGGCGATTGCAGCTTTATCTTCGTTGCTGTATTCATCACTTTCTCGTGGATTAAACATTTTGTTTTGATTTTGAGGATTTATTTTGATAATAATATAAAATATGCTGGCTTGATTATTATTTTTCTGGTTTGATATCTCGATTTCTTGTGTCTCACTTACCTTATATAAAAATTATAATTATAATATCGCGGTTGGTATAACTACATTTCGTCGTTGACAGGGCCGATTTATCCATTAGGCAAGAAAGGCAGCTGCCTAGGGTGGCAGTCTTTTAGGGGCGGCAAAAATACTAATTAATTCTATTTTTTATTTATTTTTATTCTTCCAAAATCTGAGAAAGATATTTTAGCATCTCAGAATAAAATATAATCGAATTTAATACATAAACACTAGTAAAAATTCTGATTTACCTATAAAATTTCTTAAGGGGGTAAAAATTCACTGAGGTTATTTTGAACTTTTTTACCCCCCGGTAAAAATTCTCTAGGGAAATTTTACCCCCAGTAAAAAATGATTAGGGGGTAAAATTTCACTAGGGAATTTTTACCGGGGGGTAAAATTTCACTAGGGAATTTTTACCGGGGGGTAAAATTTCACTGGGGTAAAAATTCCCGGTTACAGGGAATTTTTACCCCCTTTTATTTTACCCCCGGGGGTAAAAATTCCCTAGTGAAATTTTACCCCCCCGGTAAAAATTCCCTAGTGAAATTTTACCCCCGGTAAATATTCCCTAGAGAAATTTTACCCCCGGTAAATATTCCCTAGAGAAATTTTACCCCCCAGTAAAAAATGATTAGGGGGTAAAATTTCACTAGGGAATTTTTACCGGGGGGTAAAAAAGCTCAAAATATTCTTAGTGAATTTTTACCCCCTTAAGAAATTTTATAGGTAAATAAGAATTTTTATATCTGTTTATGTATCAAATTCCATAATATTTTACTGCGAAATGCTAAAGTATCTTCCTCAGTCAGATATTGGAACAATGAAATAGGATAATTTAAAAGTTTAACACAAAATTTATTTAAAACTTACATTTTCTTATACATTTTTTTTTACCGAAACTACCACTTCAAAATGATTTGAATTTTTATGGTTCAAATATATTGCCAGATTTTTATAATTGGGTTCATCGGAAAGGTGCATTGAACTTGGAAACCTTAGCCACGCTGGATTTTTTGACAATTGAGTAAAGGAATATATATCGGCTCCTAGGAGTGCTGCAGTGAAAAGCATCTCAACATCTGTTGCCCAAATTGCATTTTCGTCCATTTTTGTTATATTCAGGTAATTCTTAACACCAGAAAACAGATCAACTTCTTGATTTTGAGTTTTCATAAATTCGGTAATTATCTTTCGTACTTCCTGGTGGTGATCTTCACTTCCGGTAATGCATAAAGATATGCACCTAAAAAAACAGTTACCGTCTGCCTTGACGTCTATAACTGTATAAGGCGAATGGAGCAACGAGTTTTTTGATTTCGCAAAGTCGGAATTATTCTCAAATAAAAGTCCAAGCTTCTCACAAAGTCGTTTTTGCCAAATGTTATTTATGGGACAGAAACGAAATTTTGATTTTTCCGTTATGCAGTTAATTTCTTCAACAGATAATTCATGTTCTTCATTTTCGCCATTTTTTTCTTGAGATCCATTGTCGTGGTAATGTTTTAAATTACTGATGGGATACCCTTTTTTTAAAGATTTTCCCACTTTCGACCGTAAAACGCAGTTGCCATTGCTCAGAATTTTCTCTATGGCGTACGGTCCTGTATAGGGTGCTTTTGTCCAACCACCTTTGCGATCATCTCGTCTGCAATTTCGTACCAGTACCGATTCTCCAACTTGAAATTTCACTGCATTTGCACGACGCTTATCATAAGAAGTTTTTTGTTTTTCTTGACTTTCCTTTATATTTTCAGCGGTCTTGTGAAATACACACTTTTGAATTTCTAACATTTTTGAAAGATTTTTTTCAAAATCATTTTGATTGAATAAATTATCTTCCATTTCATAATCTATTTTTTTTGTCACTTCAACGTCGTCAACGTCCATTCCAAATAACTCATTTTCCATTCGGTTAATTTCGTTCATTTCGTCTATTTCGTTCATTTCGTCCATTTTGTTCATATCCTCCATCTTCCTTCCATCCATTTCAATATCAACAGGAAGTTTTGGCTCTCTGTTATATAGCAGGAAAAAAGGTGAAAATTTTGTGGATTCATGACGTGCGGTACGATGCGCAAAAAGAACTCCGTCAATTACATCTGGCCATTTGCTTACATTTTCTTCTTTATAGAGTGTTTTAAGAAGTTTATTTTTAATTGTTCTATTTTGTCTTTCAACAAGTCCATTGCTTTGCGGGTGATATGCAGACGTTACCCGTTGCTGCGTTCCCGTTAACATAAGGAGATGATTAGAGACTTGGTTAACAAATTCCCTACCTTGGTCGTTTATTTGTATCGACATACACGAATGTCTGCAAACAAGTTCAAATAAAAATCGAGCAACAACTTCGGCAGTTTTATTTTTTATTGCCTTGATTTCGGACCACTTACTAAAGTAATCAATTGCTACAACGATATATTTAAATCCATCTACTTCGGGAAGTGTAGCTAAATCTATTCCAATTTGCTTCATAACTTCTGTTGGTATTGGCACTGGTCGGAGTTCAGGAACAGCTTTTAAAACGGCTGGATTTATTTTTTGACAAATATCGCAATGCTTAATAAAGTTTACCGTGTCCGTGTATATAGTTTGCCAATAATATCTACGTTCGATAATTGATATTGAAGCGTCTCTCCCACGATGAGATGATAGCGATATCGATTCAACGCTTGAGTCTGTACCTTGGTGAACCATTGATATTATTTTCTTTCTTTCTTCCAAATCTACTATTACTGGCAACCACCGATGTTCTGCATCACCGCTCGTGGTTCTTTCACTAATTTTAATTGTCTTTTTGTATAATAAAGTTTCGTTCTCCATTGTATAAGGTTTACATTGTTTTCGAAAATTAGATTTTTCATTTTTTCCTTTGATATGTTGAGGATACGTTTTGTTAGTTAAAAATTGCTTAACCATATTTAAATCCAAAGCGATGTACTTTGATGATTTGGCGATTGCAGCTTTATCTTCGTTGCTGTATTCATCACTTTCTCGTGGATTAAACATTTTGTTTTGATTTTGAGGATTTATTTTGATAATAATATAAAATATGCTGGCTTGATTATTATTTTTCTGGTTTGATATCTCGATTTCTTGTGTCTCACTTACCTTATATAAAAATTATAATTATAATATCGCGGTTGGTATAACTACATTTCGTCGTTGACAGGGCCGATTTATCCATTAGGCAAGAAAGGCAGCTGCCTAGGGTGGCAGTCTTTTAGGGGCGGCAAAAATACTAATTAATTCTATTTTTTATTTATTTTTATTCTTCCAAAATCTGAGAAAGATATTTTAGCATCTCAGAATAAAATATAATCGAATTTAATACATAAACACTAGTAAAAATTCTGATTTACCTATAAAATTTCTTAAGGGGGTAAAAATTCACTGAGGTTATTTTGAACTTTTTTACCCCCCGGTAAAAATTCTCTAGGGAAATTTTACCCCCAGTAAAAAATGATTAAGGGGTAAAATTTCACTAGGGAATTTTTACCGGGGGGTAAAATTTCACTAGGGAATTTTTACCGGGGGGTAAAATTTCACTGGGGTAAAAATTCCCGGTTACACCGGGCCTCACATATTTTTAATCCGGCTCTGTGAAGTGGTATAAAAGTGAGAACCACAATCGTACCCTGCCGTGCTAGAGAAAGACAGAAACCACTTACTCACCACGCCACTGCCACACCACTTGCTCACCACTTCGGTGCGCGCCTTGCCTAACACACCTATTATATAACCACCTGGTTATCACCTCAATTGCAAATAGGTATCAATGTAGTGTATAATACAGTATTACATAGTCTTGCTAAAGGCAGTAAGGTACCCCCACGAATGTGCTATAATGTAATAATTCAAGAAAATATAAATAAAAAACCAATCCAACTAAATATTTAAAAATATTTATTAAAAAGTAATTTTTAATATTTGGTAAGCCCTTCTCTGGCTTGTATTGCTGTTGCAATCTTTTCGGCATACTCTTTACTAATGAGTTTCAAATCGATGGAGACAACTTCTTCCATTCTAGCTGCAATTTTTTTTTAATTGACTACAAATGCTCGATGGGATTTAGATCGGCTGACTGCGATGGCCAATCTAGAACAGTCAGCTTTTTCGAAACAAGCCAACGCTTTGTGGTTCGCGAAGTATGACATAGAGCGTTATCTTGTAGAAAAATTATTGTGGAGCGGTCCACATTTGGAAAAATGTTTTTATAAGAATTCATTAAAGTGGATTCCAACATTGCGACACGAGTCGCACTATTCATGCGACCCTCGCACAAAAACATATTCTTCACCCCTAAGGCTCCCATGCAACGACAGATCATTACGCTTCTCCTTCCAAATTTGACCGTGTGTACGACGCTATCGACGCGATATTCTTCTCCGATTCTTTGCCGCACGTAAATCTCCAGGGGTTTCAAAAATCTAAACAATTTATTATAAAAAATTACATAAAGATTTATACTATTTTAATTTAACCGATAGAACAAATTAAATTGTTAATGTTTTATTATAGAAAGAAATACTACTACAAAATTTTCTCAAAGTTTGATCCGTCGGACCAAACAATTTTTGACCAATCCTCATGCGTCCAACCCCTGCGTTCCTGAGCTCATGCTAGCCTGGTTTTCATATTTTATTCTGAAAGCAAGGTTTTGCGCCGGGTTTTATAATCGCGTAGTTCCGCTTCATTTAATCTTCTCAACACCATCTGTGAAATTAATGGACTTCCGCTTGCAGACATTTCACTAACCAGATGGCCATTTTCCTGCGATTTCTTAGTGATTTTCGTTGCAACATCCTGTCTTCTTTTGCAGATATTCGTGACTACCACTTTCACAAAACCTTGTTATAGCATTTTGTTTACTAATTTGAGCTTGACTGAGTCCCTCTTGGTGCAATAAGATTATTTGTTTTCTTTAAATTTCACTTCAATTTGTATTTTTTGCCATTTTCCGGATTGTCATAATATATTTAAAAAAATAACGATTTTAAAGAGTGCTAAGCCGTGAGCAAAGCTATGTATACAATAAAACATAGCTTCTTCCGTTTAAATGGGTCATTATTAATGATTTCCAGTAATCCGCCGTTTTCGGTAATCCGCCGTTTTCGGTAATCCGGCAGTGCGCTTTGGTCCAATATGTGCCGGATTAGCGAGAGATAACTGTATATACTACCATAGTATATCAGTGACTCTACTACAAATTCATATGATCAGAGACCAATTTAAAATATTAACACAAATATCAAGAGGAAACGAATTCAAAATATCTACTTACATATATAGTAAGTACCTAGAAGAAATCGTGATCAACTTCCGTGAAACGGCGCGCAGCTTACATGATTAAAATCATGCATCAATTTTACACCAATATCAATCTTAATAAAAATATTACTAATTATTATTAATTGTTTTGTTGCCAATCGACAATGAAATCAATGTGCTATATTAATAATAAATACTAATTTAACCGCAATATTCAAATAAGATGAGAACACCATCCAATTTAAGTGCAAAGTTTAAAAACAGAGTTATGAAGTAACAAAAAAGTTACAATTAAGATGAATCAACAAAGTTACGAAGTTACCAAGAATCTTACAATTAAGATAAACCACGTTTTTGACTAATTTTTGCAGCTAGTTTTCTTCTGAACATCGCTGATAAAAGCAGTTTGTACAGCCTGATTGCAAAAATGCTTTCATTGTCTAGCCTTATGGGTATTATAAAATTATTATTTTTTGTTCTAGAAAATCACGGCGTTACCTGATTCCTCATCTCGGACCTATTATGGTTATTTCAAAATTTTTAACCACCCCATCAAGGAAAAGCAATCAACAATAATTATCGGTGCCGGTCGTGAATGGATTAACAAGATTTCTAGGTGGTTATTATAATATAACACATAAAAAATTTTATTTTTTATTTTTCATTTTCATATATTTTGCTTGTTCTTTAATAGATCTTCCATATGGTTCGTGATTGTTAGTAGAAAGGAAATAATCGCCCTGAGAATTGCTGCAATAAAATATCAGTAAGTTTTAGAATATTGTAATAAATGTATTGGTGTAATTACTATTTTTGCGCTAAAAAGCCCATGTAGGAATTGGCAATAAAGCGAGTTCTTCTTACGCTGGTCATATTTAAAGATTTTAATTTAACTGCTGGAAAAGCTTCTGGATTATTTACCGATTCTGCGTACAATTGAACTGCTCGTAGATGTTCACAAGAAACTAAAAAAAAGATAATCAATATGTTACTATAATTTAACCCGTATTTTATGTGCACTTAAATCGATTATTATTAATTTAAACTAATTTATGTTTAAATTTCATGGCTAAGGTGTTAGCAAGTCTGATTGTCAAGGTCTTCTCGACCAGGCCCATGCAGGATATTTTCTAAAATTAACTAAGCTATGCAAGTAACTTCAAGGAATCTTTTTTATAATTATTAATAATTAATAATTAAAGTAATTTGTTCAAAAAAAGTAACCGTATTTCTTAAGGATGAAAGAAATACTTTTGTACATAGATTGAATACTTACTAATTAATTCTAGAGTTTTACTCTTCGTTAAATCCGTCAAACGGCATCCAGGCTGGTATTGCTTATCATAATTTGGGTAAAAATCGGCATGACCAATAGAAGTTAAAAAACCAAGTTTACCTGGATCAGTGTGAATGACATCTACATATTCGGCATCATTTGTAGATATTCGTTGAGAAATATCTGAAAATTTTATAATAAATCAATCAATACTGACAAATTTTGATATAGACGTTAATATTGCTTTTGGACAGTATTTTGTTAATTTATTTAAGAGAATCCGCTTGAGAGAGAGATTATTTTCTATAATAGAAAATAGATACAATTTTTAAACGAAAATTCCCAAATTTGATGTTGATTCAATTACCCAAGCCAACATTATTGTAAGCCATTTGAATTTTTTATTTTATTTTATAAATAATTTATTATTTCAGATATTCACTTGACTAGCGATAATTATAATCTTACACACTTCATGTAAACTTTGTTAATTGTGCAATAATCATTTTTCATGGCAATAACTGTAAATAGATACTATCTTTACCTTGATTATATGTAAACTCGCAACATGAACAGAATTTGTATTGAATATTTGATTCTTTTTGTAAATTTTATCAGAGTGTTTCTTATGAAAATGAAAATACAATATTTTTTAGGTTTTTCGAAAATCGAAATTATCTGAGAGGCATGAAATTTCTATACTATTTTATGGAATTTTTGGACTTAAAGATGGGGGGTTGAGGTAGAGTAATTCGGTAATACGAGTTTTAACTGTATCTATTTTCTTTAATACGTAGTTAGTAGATATTAACAAACACATTTTTGAATATTTTTAATTTAAAATTTTTTTATACTATAATTTGAATAATAAAAACTTTAATAATTGCTGGGCATCTAAGCGGCGGCTCAAAACAGGATATTCTACAAATGTTTAATTATTATTAAATATAAATTCAAGTGAATTGGTTAGTACGTTCAAGTTTTTAATAAAATTCAAGGATTAAACAAGAAAGCATACCTATCTACTTCTGGTAAATAACCATTACTTAAAACAATATTTAAATTTTAATTATGAACTTCTCTCAAATTTAGTTGTCTCTCGAGACAACAAACATTAAATATAAAAAACTATAAATTGACAGCGTAGTTATTAAGTATTCAGCATTTTTGTGAGTTTCAAAATTTTATTAATTACAATTTGTATGAGGTGTCAAACAAAGGTTTATATTATTCCGAATTGTAAACATGTAAGCAGCAAAACGTGTTCGCTATAGATTTTTTTGGAGTTTCCAACAAATTACGTATTTGAAGATCCTATTGATATTTAATGCAAATATATTCATTATTATAAAAAAGCGACATAAGTAAAGCATTTATATTAGCTTATGGGCCGAAAGAAATAGTTATTAGACTCTACTTATTGTATTAGTCAAGGTGAAATAATAATAATTAATGGCCTGATAACTATGTATTATAAATCTAGGCAAAGTTTTTTTGAATATCTTGCATTAAATTTATTATACCTAATTAAACGAAAAGTAAGTTGGTACTTAAAATTTTGAAAACACAAAAAAAATTTACTTTCAATTTCATTCAATTGTGAAAACAAGACCACAAGCTTGTTATGCTTGGTAAATCCAACCGAGAAATTCAAATTATTGTATGTATAGTGTATCGTCGATATATTATACCTGTATCAGACATAAGTGGTAGAGCTGGATCCAATGCAGTAATTCTTTTAATTTTTTGTATTTTACCAATTTCTTTTCCAATGTATCCACAAATGTGACATCCTAAACTAAATCCAATAAGGTGAATATTTTCAATTGGCATTTCCCCAGTTGCATTATAAAACATTATATACTTCGCTAGAGCTTCTCCTACAAATCTTGTATTGTCTATTGCCTCCACATACCATGGTATAGGCGTATAATCTCCCCAATCAACAGTTATTATGTTGTAGCTTTCGTTTCTACTGGAATATGCTAAAATTTTAAATTCGTAATTTAAATTAATAATTAAATAATAAACTTTAAAATATAATCTTTAAGAGGTAGGTCAGTACAAAAACTTGTGTTGAGGAACTATTCAACCTCTACCAGCGATAAATCGGGGTATATAGAGAAAAATTACAGATGAGCAAGAAATATATCTACATTGTAGATTAAAATGACCTATATCTCAACTATAACTTTCCTTACACAATAAAAGTTAATTGGATTACCTATGGTGAAATTGGTTAAATTAATAAATTATTAACTAAGTTCATTTCTATAATATTTTAACTTGAATTTGAAACATTAATACGGACAAATTTTGTGAAAATCTATATTTACATTTGGAATATTTCAAAAATTTATTTATTTATTTCTATTATATGTATATCTCTTATTGGGATTAAGGTAAACTGGGTCAAAAACATACCTAAAAGTGGTAAACTGAGCAAAATGAAAATTTTACTAAAATTTTAACATGGTAAACTGGGCCAAATGTCAATTTCACTAAAATTTTTTAATTTTACTAAAATTGGCCCAGTTTACCGTCACCTATTATTGGTTTATTATTGAAAAATTAAAAAAAAAAAAACTAAATCTCCTTTTAGTTTTCTTCTTGACGATTATATTACCTTCAAGTTCTACATACCTTATACGAGTAGTTTAATTAAAATTTAAAAATGCACACCTTGTCGAATAAGTAAACTATTATAGCTGTTTCCATGTTCCGCAAATCCTGGAATAAATATTATGGTGGGAAAATGTCTATTGAAGCCTATTGATTTTAGTTTTCCTGGTGTTTTATCGCAAGGTATATTGAAGGTTTTTCTCTTCTTTGTATTGGTATAATACAAATGCATAAAATCTTCTGCTTTATCAACTTTACAGCAATACGAACAGCAACCCCTTGGATGCAAACTGACTTTTACTTCATATTTTCCTATAAAAAAAAGTTAAGTTTTAATAAAAATTTGCCTGTATAAAACTTAAAACAATTTTTTTAAAAATTAAATTACATACTGACACAAAATTTTAACCAACATAATAAAAAATACTTATAATAAAATTCGGAATGTTAAATTAATAATAAATAAAAATAAATAAAAAATAAAAGAAATAAATACACAATTTATTTATATCAAACAATAAAATGTTATTTTCATATACATGAACCCACCAAATTTTTATTTTTATATTTCGCACTAATATAAATTAAAATTATATAAATTTTTAAAAAATATATAAATTGTTCAGCAAATGTTTTATTGTAGAATATCTTCCTATCGTTCTTTACAGTTCACTAAAATCTTAACTTTTCATTGGCATCCCTTTAATCCAGCTACGTAATAATTCGATTATTTAAATAAATTATAATTTATGGGATTTAAATCTTCTATCTCATAAATTACGTTTCCAAATTTTATAAACCACATGTACTTTATTCTAAAAACTACAAATTGTCTTTACATTTAAAAAGGTAACATTTAAAAATTACATTTAAAAAAGTAAAACCCACAGAAGTAGGAGTTAGTAATTTTTCGAGCGTAAAGATCTATTATCATAAAATAGATACACTGTTTAATAGACAGCAAAAGAATTGTATATAATTTATTTTCATGCTATTACGGATCTTAGTAGGGTAAGGTTGCCAAAGTCGTACCTCTTACGTACGTACTCGTACGTAAGTACGTACTCGGCACGTACTCGTGCCTTTTAAATATTAGGCGTAATATCACACCAACTGCGCCCCTTCCGACAAAACGAGTTACTCGTCCTAGACCCTAAAACAATATGGTTGACCAGGGAGTAACTCGTTTTGCCGGAAGGAGCGCAGTTGGTGTGATATTACGCCTAATACATATTTAAGAGGTACGACTTAAGCGGTGGTACGGCTTTGGCAACATTACCCTAAAACGGACGCTCACTAACCTCTCACATACTACGTTCCAAGGGAGCGTGTGGTGCGCAACCTCAGTTTTGAAAGTCTCAGTTGCATACTTTCATACTAAAATTTAGAATTTAAAATTTAAAATACTAGGGTTAGATTGGAAGAGCGCTGTTAATGAAACCGAAAATATGTCTACAATTTTATTAAAAAAAAGAAAGAATAAATCTAAAAATGATACCGATTATGCTCTAAAAGACCACGTACCCGCATAATAAACAACCATAATAAATTAAATATATTAGATTTAATGGTCTTTTTTTGTACTGATAAGTTTTACTATGGTTGTTAGAAGATAATGCCGAGATGATAGGATTATTAAAAAATGTCGGTAAAAAAGCACAATATAATAAACTAATAGCATTATAATCCTTTAACAATATCTTATAATAAGTAGATTCCTATCAACCAGCATGAGAATTTTGTAATTATATCTCAGTAGTTGTAAAGAAATTGTTTTAAAATTAATTGAAATTTTGTCTGGAACATCATGCACACACAATATAGTACCTACTTGTTATACCTCATAATTTGAGGTTATGTTTAATTAGTGCAACCATTATACTTTTAAATGTACTTTTCTCACGTGTAGGTACTCTCAAGGATAGTTTCAACTTCCTCATTTTTAGTACCTACTTATTATTACACATTAGCGTTAATAATATTTACACCTACTATAATATATTGTCATGTTTTTTTTGACTTCCAAATAAGCTTCTCTACAAATCCTAATCACAAAATCCAAAATTTTATGTTTAAATTATTCCAACTAAGTATAATTAAATTTATTTACCAATAAACATTAAAAAAAACAAAATTTTCAAAAACAACTCAGGAGACAAAATTTCTACTGTCCACCTCCGGTGGCCATCTTGACAAAAAAAGCCCTATTTCCACATCTCACTGCTGCCATCATAACTTTATTGGCGCGAAAACAGTCTTTTCTTCTTCCACTTTAGACTAGGATTGTTCTTGTTAGGGTTGACTTCGGGGTTCTAAGAGAAGCCAAAGTCACTGTTAGATTGTGAGTATATTAATTGTTCTTCATCGAGGTAGCTTGCTGGGCTCGTATCAGATGTGACAGTAACCATGGATTTTTGTTAATGAAAGCAAATCATCAGCCCAGGAGGACCGCCCGGCTTTACGTGCCCTCCGAAGCACGGAGACGATCATATGAAATTTCAGACTCTTTCCGGATTTGAACCGGGTACCTTAGTGTTAGTGGTTATTCAGCTTACATACTAGGCTAAAGAGAACTCTGAAAAATAAGGACATAAAATTTTTTTAAATTTATATGAATTTTATTTTTTGTTCAGTTTTTGTCAAAACGGCTTGGAGCACCCGGAGCGGAGGGACCGGAGTGCAGAGTAGCGCAGACTAATTTTTATGGTGGATCCGTGTATTGCTATGGTCGTCTTTGTCGAATTCGACTCTGCGCTATCTTGCGCTCCGGTCCTCTTTGCTCCGAGCCGTTTTGATGAAGAATAAGGTAGAACTCGAAAAGGGTGAAACTCGTTTCAGGGTGGATCTGAAAGTGCGGGTGCGAAGGGAATCTACCCTAAAAACAAGTTTTGCATTTATAAAATATAATTAGTGTCAGGGATTTGATGGCATTTAATTATAAAAACCGCACAACTATTTTTATGGTGGATCCGTGTATTACCATGGTTGTCTTTGTCAAAACTTGAATTTGACAAAGACTAAACAAAAAATAAAAATAAAAATAAAATTCATATAAATTAAAAAAAATTTTATGTGCGTATTTTTCAGAGTTCTCTTTCGTCAATGTTCTTTTATTTCAGTGTTCTGTTTTCTCATTATCTGTTCTTTCATGTTCTGTTTTGTCCGGTTACCATTTAAAACTTGTTCTCTCACTAAAGACTAAAATGATATTATGTCCATTGTTAAATGGGTACCCTCAAAATAAGGGGTACTAGGAAAAAAAAATTTTATAACAATGGTAAAAAATATAATTATTGTGATCTACGCACTTCTATTAAAATATGCATACACGCATTAAATCTTAAAACCGGATCTATATCCGTAAAATATTTAAAATGCTTTAATTAAATCAAGTTTAATGGCAATGAAAAACTGGTTTTCTCTAGGTGTACCAATATATTATGTATTCTCGTGCGAAGAGTTCGTAAAAAAAGAAATTCTTTAATATATTTTATTTATGGTACAAACAAGAAAAAATCAATTGATTTACTATTTGCATACTTTTTACATAAAAGTAAAAAATAATATTAATATTAAAATCTAATTTTCATTTTCCAGAATTTAAGATCGTGGAAAACTATTTATCACTAAAAATCCAAACCTCAATTAAAAAATTCTAGATTAAAACAACCGAAAATTAATTAGAAAATTTATTTACCTATATTAAATGTTCATTAATTTCATTTTCATTTCAATAATACATTTTGATCGAACGAAATATCGTAAATAGCTTGTAAAAGGTTTTATGTTATCTTATTATATTAAAAGTGTTTGTAATCCAACTTGCTTTTAATAAATAATTTATTTAATGCGTAGTATATTTTGAAATAATTAGATACCTAAATAATAATCGTAAAATTTTTGCGCGCAATATAGCCTTTTCAGCGAGATTCATCTCAGGTGGAAAGGTTAAAAAGTTAAGAAGTAGTTTGCACATACTTATCATATAAAATATTAAAGGGAATTCAAAATTTATATTATTGCCTATTATAATGATCTTATTAGTAATATTAACTCTTGAAAATATATAAAATTAATTAAAATATCAGAGTTAAAGGAATTAAAATTAAAATAATATTAGAATTAAAATTGATTTGTTCCTTTAACTCTAATTTTTTAATTAATTGTATATATTATAATGATCCACTCGAATACCACAAACGTCACATTTTTTTATGCATTATGTAACTTAATAGTTAAAACACTTTTAAAGTTGCTGTCCTTTCACTGTTAAATTTAGTTGACAAAACTACAATGATTTCCCACTTTTTTGAATTTTAATTTAATTTGGTGTTTTTTTATTTATATCTATGAACATAACGTAGGTATAAGTAAGAATAGTAGTTATGAATTTTGGACCCACTTTTGTAGAAACTTCTTGTTTTTACAATTTTTATTAGCTTTTTTACGTTTATTGACGTGTAAAAATGTATTTAAAAACTTTATACATATCCACCTACGTTGACGTTTTTACATGCGACAAAGAATTAATTTTTGCAGTCAGAATAAAAAATAAAATATAAAAGTTTAATTAACATTTATATAAGTAAATGGCTTCATTTGAATAAGGATTGCTAAAAATATGTAGATACTTCTTTCACTAAAACATATCCAAAGCTTCGACACCAAACAATGCTATCAAAGATAGCCTCTTTCTACATAGAATACAAATAGTTCAGATGGATTGACGGGATCTGTCAGGGAACCACAACCACGAATCGAGCATCGACAGCTGCACTATAGGGACCGAGCGTATTTGCAACTAGCGCCAGTAGTGGTGATAATTTGCATGATTGGTGTGATCATTTCAAATAGTTTTCAAATAGTAACATTGCATATTTGAATTTGTTTATAAATTATAAGCATATCACGTGTTTATAACAATGGCAAACGGTAGTAGTGTTAATTGTTGTGTTGTTGGGTGTGCAAATAGTTATTCAAACACCGAAAAATCTGTAAAATTTTGTTGGTTTTCCTTTCACGAACGTTAAGAACATGTCTCGATCCTACAAGTGCGACAGCTTTCTCATATTATGATGAACTGTTTTTTTTACCACTGACTGTTTTTCAAAAACACAGGGGATTTCAAATTAATATCATTGGCTAACTATTCGCGCTACCACATCGGCTGACTAGATAACGAAGCGGTTTAAAACATATATTCGGATTCGGAGTGAAACAAAATAAAAATTTTAAATTTAAAAAACCTTGACTGTAATACAAATTCAAAAAATAAAAAATTTTAATAAAAGCACCTTACTTTAAAAACTACTGCTAACTTTAAAAAGAGAAAGATGATTTTTTCTTCTTCATTCAGCAACATACATTCTCGGACACTTTTGAAACTCGAAAAATTAATTTATTATTATTTTTTATATACAAGTTTTTAATATGGAATGGATAAACAGGTTTCGTAAGTGGAACAAATTTCCGTTTCCCCTGACTTCAAAATTAATGTTTAAATTTTGTAGTGTGGGGGGGGGGGGTTATGTTAATTTCAATAATAAAAGCAAATTACTTTAAAAACTACTGTTCCCTTTAAAAATAAAAAGATAATTTTTTCTTCTTCACTCAACAACATAAATTCTCGGACTCTTAACTCGAAAAATTAACTTATTTCACCCCCCCCCCCCAATACAAAATTTAAACATTAATTTTGAAGTTAGGGGAAACGGATAATTTTTAGTATGGAACAGGTTTCAAAAGTGGAACAAATCTTTGTTTCCCCTGACTTTATTGAGTGAAAAAGAAAACATTATTTTTTTCTTTTTAAAGGGAGCAGTAGTTTTAAAGTAAGGTGCTTTTATTATTAATTTTTATTTTTGGAAAGTTTTTTACAGTCAGGCGTTTTTCAAATTAAAAATTTTTATTTTATACATTCATAATGAATGGGTTGAAACCCAAATGTCATAACAACTTCCATATTGTCTATATCAATTATCGAATGTGTGTATATTGAAATCTATTAATTTAAGGGTTGAAAGAATGTGTGTTTTATTATTCCAATGTGAACTCTTATATATTTCAGCAAATATAATATTACAGATGTAACAAAATAATCATAAAAATATACGAATAACAATATTTAATACATAACTCAAACCTCAAATTGGCTATGACCTTCACATCAATAATGTTCAGGGTGTCCGCCGTTAGGCGCCACTTTACGGTATTCGCTCGGTCCCTATAGGAAAGAGGACAATTTTCAGTGTATAATAAAAAAAGAAAATTTGTGGATTATCCATTAGTTTTCGAAAAAACTCGTTTTTAGGTTAGAATCTCGAGTGCCTTGGTTGCGTTCGTCAAAACCGACGCTCCGCTACTCTCCGCTCCGGTCCCCTCCTCTCCGGGCGCTACGCGCCGTTTTGACGAACGCTGACTCGTTAAAAACATCCCTCTAGGTAGCTCAACTTCGCCAAAGGTGCAACTCGAAAGGGGTGAAACTCGTTAGCAACGCTCGATGTGTACGATACGGTATCACAATCGCGTCTGACTGCCAACACTAAGACTATATCAGAACGCACGCACCGTCAATAGAACTTGGGAGCGGATCAATTCCCTATGTAAAATGCATGTAAAATTTTGATTTTCAAATGCCGTTTTCTCGAAAACTAATGGATAATCCACATCCAAGTGCAGTCTCAAAATGCTCAGAAAATTGTCGCGGAAAAAATCGCGGCTCGATTCGTGGTTGTGGTTAACTGACAGTAACCCAAATGTTTTGTGATCGTGAAAAAAATCCCGAAAATAATCTTTTACTTTATTGATTAAGTGATGGAAGATAACAAAATTTTGGATAATTGAGTAGGTAGTTAATATCAAGTAGATATGACACCACTATTATCAAGTTCCTTCTTTTTTCCTTATTTCTTCAAATACTTCTGGCAAACAAATGGCTGTGTATCATTCAGAATTGATCGTTGTCCAGTTTTTCTGAAAAAACCGGCGATCATTTACTTTGAAGTGCTTCCTGTGCAAACAACTTTTGTTGGATTTAATTAATTTTAAAAAACCCACACAAACGACTGCTATTTATTTTCGGGCTCGCACGATTTGTTACCTGTTACAATGCCATAAACATGTTTTGAAGCACCATGCATTTCATTCAGTTTCTTCTTTTAAATATTATCAGACTACAAAAATTTTATATTTTTGATAAAGTAATTGACGAAGTAGAAGTAAAGCCTTCACTGGAAAGCGGGTGACTATGGTTCAAATCTTAGGCGCGTCGAATACGCTGGTATGATCTAAAGTCCAAAATGTGAGCTATGGGGAAGGCCTGAAAGTTTGATCGCGAACGCCCATTGAAGGTACGGCATATTTAAGAAGTATTTTTTTATATTCTGTATTGTATTCCAAAATTCTCTATTCATGATCTGATATTTATTTTGTAAATTCTATAATATTATGATAAATAATATTTTTTTAATTTCCATAAGTTGATAACCAATATTTTTGAAAATATTTATAGTAAATATTTAAATTTTCTGAATTGGTAGACATTGCAATAACTCAAGATTCTTGTTTTCAAATTCGTCCATCCCGCGCATGACGTCACTGGATTCAGCAGTTGACGATTCTCCATAAGAAATACATTATTTCTACATGTTTTACCGCAGTTTTTAGTACTAATTATATAACAATTGATAATATCTAATTTTTGTTGATAATAAAATAAAAAACTTGAACATTATGTATTAATTATAAATATGATTTTTTATTATTAAGAGAAAACTACAACAGGGTCGTTCCATATGAAGTGCCCACACTCAAAACTTTCACTTTCTCAGCAGGAGACGAAAATTGCAGGAGGTCTAGAATACAGGATATAAGAGCACCCCTATTTAAGGTTTTTGCTATTCGCCCAACGGCTTGGCCGTGGCGGGGCACGGAAAAACCCAGTATTTTACATTTTGCCCCGCACGGCGAATCACTGTTTTCACTCTATCGTCTGAACAAATTGACTTAGAGCGATGGGACTTGTTCTAAAATGACATACTTGCTTTAACAAACAAGTTAAAGAAAAAAATGTGAAACTTATCAAATTTAAGGGTGAAAAAAAACACCCCTAAATTTCAACCGTTAATAACTCATAAAATAATCTCTTGCTTTCCACCATATTTTTTTTTCGAGCATCTCTTGTTCATTGTCTACTTAGAAAAAAATTTTAAATCGTGCACGATCATGGGATCTGAAGATATGAATTTTTTAAAGTTTATATGCATGCGCATTTATTGTGGTTTTGTACCTATGTTTGCAAGGCCTATGTATGTAATTGCAGCCAGAAGTGTGATAATCTTAAGCTTATTATAGCATAATTAAAGCTTGAAAAAGAAGATGTTGGTAATGCAATGTTTTGTGTGTTAGAACCTGTGTTAGGCCTGTGTGTTAGAAACATGATATGTGGCTGTGGATTAAATGGTCTGTGCCTGCCAAGCAATATGACCGTGTGGATCTGGCGAAGTACATTCTTTACCTAAGTCTATTTAAAGAATCCTACCACGCACACCTGCAACCTATTAGGTTGCAAAGGAGAAATTTCAATCGTCAAAATCGAACAGCGAGAAAGTTCCACTTTTGACTGTTCTCCCAAGGAGCTGATCTGTCCGGCGAACAGTGGCCAAGTTTAAAGCGTCCGAGCGCATGGTCCGCAAGGCTAAGAAGATCGCCCTAGAAAAGGGAATTTTGTCAACCCCTAATCCGAAGCCAGGGAAACCAATAGATCGCACCACAGTCGAGCTGGTAAAATCATTTTATAATTCTGACGACGTGAGCCGAGCCATGCCGGGCAAGAAGGACTTCGTTTCCGTCAAGGAGGCGACTGGCACTCGAGTGCACATCCAGAAAAAGCTCGTCCTGTCAAACCTTAAGGACCTTCTTACCCTATTCAAGGACAAATTTCTTAATCAGAAAATAGGATTTTCAAAATTTGCAAAGCTGCGGCCAAAGAACTGTGTGTTGCCCGGTGCCAGCGGGACCCATTTGGTGTGCGTGTGTACCATCCACCAGAACGTCAAACTAATGATCATCGGTGCCGACTTAGCGAAGTTGACGAAGTTGAAAAGAACAATAATACATATTTTGGAATAATAAAGCTGGATAAAGAATTACCAGTGCGGTAATTTGGATTCGAAAAGTTTGGAGTAATTTATTATTTTAACTGGAAATATCTTATCCAAAAATTCACTAGTGAAAATAAATCTCTGCATATTTGGAATGGAAAAATATTACGATGACTCGTCAACCGACGTTCCGGTGTTTATATAACAACCATATCAGGGCCGTATTTAGACTAGATTTTCGGGAAGGGTTTTAAAAAATTAAAAAGATAAGTAGCTAATTTATTAAACTCCAAAGAAACTAAAATTCAGAATAAAAAATAAAAGTATAAAGTATAAAGTATTCAAAAAAAAAACTAACTACAATAAAAAAACAAACATAAAATATGAAAATAAATACAACTTATCGGGAATGTGAACTCTTGGCTTAAATAAAACAAAACCTTAAACTTTCAGTCGACGTTTTGAGTTATCTCTCCGCATTTTAAAATAATTTAAAAATATTAAAAAATAAAAGTTTAGCACAAATAAATGTTTACTAGGGCATAGAAAACTGACTGAAAACTGGCCATTAACGAACCGCAATTATAAAGGGTTTCCCAATAAGAGGTTTAAAAAAAACGAGTAGGTATTTTTTAAGAGCTATCAATGGATGATTATTTCTTTGTAAAAAGGAAGGTATTCAAAGGTATGCCATTAACAATGGAAAACTATATCAGTCAAATGACTGCCACTGCTACGCTTGCAGCATCATATAATTTTCATGAAATTTTTCATGACCAATTCGCACATTTGCGGCTGTATGTCCTCGATAACTTCACGAATTCCATCTTTACCCTGGTGGAAATATTTCTCTGAAAAAGTAAAAAAAAGTCTGCAGAAGTCTTACAAACTATGAGAAACTCAGAAGTCTAATTCAGAGTTTTCAGAGAAATATTTCCACCAGGATAAGTTCTTGAATCGATTGTAAAGCATTGGCGTGGCCCCAAAGAAAAAAGTCTAAAGATGTTACAAGAAGAGATCACAAGATCTCGGTGGCCAATTGTAATCACCTCTTCGAGAAATAACACGGTCAGGAAACTTTTCTTGAAAAATTGCGATGGTTTCGTTGCTTGTGTGGCAGGTAGCGCTGTCTTGTTGAAAATTTTAATAATGGCGTAGGTTTTACTTGTCAAATGAATACAAAATGAAAGCTCTTATTGGAAAACCCTTTATAATTGAAGATTTAAAAAAATTTTGTTTTGAAAATTTTAAAAAGTAATAAAATTTAAGTAAAAACGTTGGTATGCAAATACAACAGATGTAAATGTTGCCGACAATTGAAAGATTTATGACTAACGTCCTGACCAGATTAAACCTTATAACCAAAAAAATACTGCGAATATTGGGTTGAAATTGTGGCGAACATTTGAATTCAAATTCAAATTTGATAGGTTGGCAGCTGTGGTTGACAGTTATGAGTCAGTGGTACCACCAACACATGTAGGGGTACCATGGACGGACGGAAAGGCGGCCATTCAGTAACGACGTTCGAACGACAACGACTGGAAGACGACCACGTGCTATTTTTATTGTAATTATTTATTTTTGTATATAAGTTAAAATTGGAAATAAACTAATCTCCAAAAAATGTTGAGAGAGATGTTGAACAATTTTTTAAAGCAAAAAAAAATTTAGATTTTTAAAAAATGTCACATTAGGGTTATCCCATTATTGATAAATAATTTCAGGGGGGGTTAACCCCTAACCCCCCCCCCCCTTAAATACGGCCTTGCACCATATCTTGGCATTAAAAGAACGGCGTGTAAAAAAGCTGAAGAAAAGCAAAACATGCAAGCAATTCATGTGTAAAACTCAGTAACTTATCATAGCTGTTCAAGTAAATCTTGTAATCTTGTAAATCTTGTAAATATTTCCTACATTTTTGTTTATAAAAAGTACATTTTTCTATTTTGTCGCGCCGCTTCTGAGATACAAATGACAATATCTTTTGTATTTTTTTAAGTCATTGTAACTCGATAACGGTGCAAGAATATAGATTATAGAGAAATGTAGATATATAAATAAAAATGAAGGAAATGAAATTTGCAACGAAAAATATCTAATAAGTTTTGCTGTAAAAGCGATTTTTGTGTACCATAAGGGAGTCTTACAAATTAAGGTATAATTTACTGTGCGAAAACTTCTGTGAGTCACTGTATGTGAATATACAAGACTGCTTGTGCTGTAAAAATTAACGCGATTAATCGACTGTTAATGGAAAAAACTGCATATTGTTAGTTATTTTCATTTCTTTAAAAAATTTACAAAAAACAAGAATTTTTTAGTAATGTAAACCGGAACCTTTACTTAAGTAGTAGGTATTTATGAGGTGCCGGTTACCGGCACTAAAGTAAATTTATTGCTTCCATAAAAATGTGGGACTTAAAGTTTGGCAATCATCAAGTCAGTTTTTTAAATCTAAAATAGACTTAAAGAATTTTTTATATGATTTACTTTAAAAACTAATAGTTTTTCATTAATCGATTAGCTACATTGTTACAACGACCTTGACCCACTGTTACTCTATAAGTTACTAAATTCAAAAAGACGTACATATAAGTTGTATTTATTAAAATTAAATATTTTATTTTTTGACTTCAAAAGACCTACGGACCTCGGCAGGATATTTTACAGCTTTAAGGTTATTTTCACACTGTCGCTCTCGGGAGATTTCCTACTTTTTCTAGGCCACTTTGTACATGTTTTTTTTTTAAATATAATTAAACTTATTAAAATACACAACAATAAAAATAATTCCACCGTAACTTTTATACCGGTTTTTCTAATTTATTTATTTTCTTTATTATATTTGTATTTTAAAAATGTATTCATAAATAATAAGAACTTGAGACGATTAGGAAATGCCCATGAGATTTCATTCATGGCAAATATTAAAAACAATAGTTAGAAAAATATTTGCCTATTTCATCTAGGGTTTGAGCAAAACGCAAAAGATAAATATTGTAAATAGTATAATAGATTTAATTTTTAATATTAGCAATGCAAATTGGAAATTAATATAATTTTTTCATTTTGTACCAGTCGTTCATCAACTTTTTATAACTATCGACCACGCAAATAGGTATTTCCAAAATTCTCAAATATTTAAAAACAATTTTTTACTTACCAAAAGCTATAATTTTTGTATTACACATTTCTTCGGAAAGTGGCCCAACATTTCTCACCATCAATACGTACATTTGATGAATAATGGTGAGGAGAGGTCCTATGGCATCAGTTCGCGAAAATGTTTTCAAAGTTTTTGGTAATGCGTTATCAAAACTATTGTTCGTGAAGCACGACGCTGCACCAAATCTAATTTGACTTTGCAACAAACATGTTATAAAAACAAATTCAAAAAACATCATGTTTACGTTTGAGACCACTTTTCCTTAAACTTTATCATAACTTCACAGAAGCTTATGCATCACTGAAACCAATTGTATAATACAACTTTTCATGGGGTCTGTTATCTTACTCTAAGAGCAAGTAGGATGTATGATGATTTTGCCTGACACAATACGCGAGCCAAAAAGGAGTTTGTTGAGACCTTGATCGGTTTCTTATATTTTACTTTTATTTAGTGAACCTATGAATTTGATTAGTCTCTCGCACTTTTTCCTTATTATTTATAACTTAATAATAATAGTTATTATCAGAAAAAAACAATCAATAATCGTTTAAGTTTCTTTTGCATTAAAAAAACATTAATAAAATAATAGCAGTTACAATCACTTTTTCTTAAAATTACCGTTTAACCGTCGTTAATAAACTGCAATAAATTAGCTAAGAGTGCGTTTAAAAATGCATAATAGTTTTTACTATGTTTATCACCAACACTGCATTCGCAATAGACTTTTATAGTACCTATTCTATAATAATTATTGGCCTTCGATCGAAATTTTATAATTTTATAACAATTAATTACTATTCTAGTTCTAATTAATCCTAATTTACCTAATCGATGTTAATGATTTTAGTCTGATCATTTTAAGTTATTCTTTTTTTGCGTACCGTAAACAAATAATTGTAGTTATTAGATAAATATTTTATTTAATTTTCGAAAAAACTTCGACACTTAATTTGTCGTGACCATGATTTTAAATTCGCTTTATTGTACAGGAACACTTTAGGACTTTTCAATTAAAATTTACCAAATACAATATCACTTTTTATTACTGTTTATTGAAGTGGAAATTAAAACGAAATTACTTTGTATGGCTTTTTCAAGTTTTTAATAATTTTTGAAAATTATAAAATTCTGAAGGATTTTTACATTTCAATGAAGGAAAGTATGTTTTTGACCTTTAATTCAAATTTCAAGTTTATTACCACCTTTGAACTATATATGTAGGCATATAAATAGTGTTAATTTGTTTTCTAGTCATGACATTGTCTGATCTAGGAAAAAAATATTAATTATGTTAATATTATTTCATTTGCAAGGTGAAAATATGCAGAGTTCTTAACAAATCTTAATTATGTGTAATTGAAGGTAAGTAGTACTCCAAATGAAAGTGAGCAAAATTTAAAAAAAGTAATATTGTCTCTTGGTTTCAAGACACGGTTTTACAATGTTTACGTTTAATCAATTACTAAACTTTTTAAGTAAATATTACCCAACGCAAATTGAAAATAAATGTTCAACGAATGTTGCTTGTACTTAGATGATTGTACTGCATGTGCTCAGATTATAATAAATATTACAACTTAGAATCTTATTCTTAGTATTGTATTAGCTACTCTAAATAAAAACACAGAATACTTTCAAAGACGAAAAGATGTGTCAGATTGTTGATCTCATTTTGATTAACAATACTGAGGGAAGTACAGTCGCCCTTGAGTAGGTTCTTCCACTCTTTAATTTTTTAATTTTTTAGTACAGACAACGTTGTATTGTCGTCAACCTCGAGATAACTGATTTTTCCTTTTTTGACTAGCTCTTGATGAAGATATAAATAAAGAGTCAGTTCTTTTCCGGGATGCTTTACTATAGAGGACGTTAAAATGATATTATGCTCTGAGAGAACCAGGGAAGGAAGTCCTAATAGAAATATCTCTGGTCCTAGAATCCTTGGGGGTTGTGGCGATGAGACACAGAAACGGAAGAGAAACGAGAATATGTACATACATAACACAGTGGAGTCCTTGAAGAAGAAAGCACGGAAGACCGTTAAGAACGTGGGCGCAGGAAGTGGTAAATCAAATCCCATTTATTGGTGCATTATAGTAATTCATAAAATTTTAAACAAATTACAAGTACAAAATACAAATACATTTCGAAATACAAAAAATTGTACATCCGGCACCTCAATTGAATAGCATAAAAGCATTGATTAAAATACCACTCGTCAATCGGAGATCCTAGTCTTTGAATAAATCTCTGAATTTATCTGTAAAGATTTGGTTAAAATTGTAAAAAGCGTTTTTATTAAATAAATAAATAATAAATTTTTTTTAATTTTAGAGAGTCCAGATCATCGTCCTGACATCCGAGAACAACAAATTAAAAAAGTGATGTTTTTTTGCTTGGAAGATAAATGTTTAATCCCTAAGCGTTAAAATTCCATTTCGCTTCCTATGATACTGAATAATATGCTGTTGTTGTTGTTCACAACAACAGTTGTTGTTCACACTGCAAGATTACTTCTAATCATTAATCTATTTTCAGGAAAGCAAAACCCAATAAACTCATCAGTAGTTGTAAATAAAATATTGAAATTTTCGTCAACATCTAAATTTAAGGCAAATTTGAGGCGATCGATGGAAGCCAACGAGTTGTAAGAAATAGATTGGGCTGACATAGATGAGTGCAAAACAAGATGCCAACAAGAATTTGCATTTAAATTCTATGCGCCAATGCTTGGTACCAAGAATTTTAGACGAAAGGCAAGAAAAAGTAAATTTTTGTACACTAGATGTACTTTTAACATTTTTTTTAAAGGTTTCCCTAGATTTCCTTTTTGGATTGTCTCAAGATTTCTTTCTGAAAAAGTAAAAAAGAAGAAAGAAAAAGGTTGTCTGTTGTATTACTAAGAATTCCTGATTTCCTACTTTCTTAAGATTTTCTTAGATTTCCTATGATTTCCTTGAATTTCCACGCATTTACCAAATAAATGTACTGGTTACGTTTACAAAGTTATTAAGTTGTTGTATTCGTAAATTAATTATTTAAATAATTAAAAAAATATATGTCACTTTATTTGAATTAAAATTTGGCCGTGTAGATTTGGGGACTTTTGGTATATTTTTCTCCTAATTAGCCCAAATACGGACTGAAGTTAAAAATTGGAATCTCGACATTTCTCTCTTTAACCACCATTTTGTTAACACACTAGTAGGCTTACAAAATAAGCACAATATAATATTGTGCCCTTAATTATAATTTTATAAGATAATTTTTAATTCTAGGGCTTGGATATCATTCTATTCCCAAATGAATCATTCATTCGTTTTGTTCTTCAATCGCAAAACTGATTCATGACCATGTTTGTCTTGATTTTATTCAGCTAAGGATATTACCAAACCTGACATAATTTCTATTATGTTTTTATCAAAATGTTCTTTTTCTCAATTATGCGCAATAAAAATAAACAAATTAATGCCAGACAATAATAATCACTTCATTATTAAATTTTTATGCAAATTTTTATAACTTTACGTAAACTGATACTTTGGAGTTGTATTATTGTAATAATTATGCTTGTTAGTAGTATTTTTTCAATGTTGATAATTTATTAGTAATTAATATTAATTATAACTGAAAAAAAGAAATAAATAGTTTTTGTTCTGTCGACTTACTGCTTTCTTCACATTTTGGTTAAATTGAATTTAAATTAAATAAAAAACGAAAAATTGATTAAATTGATAAAATGAATCAAATCAAGAATGGTATGTAATTAGAATCTTGTGTTTTTAGCAGGTTAAATAGGTTAAGTTTAAATAGATTTAACAATTTCTTTATAATTGCAATAATTATTAAGGGGGGAAAATACTGTAATTGGTATTTTCTGAAATTTTTTATAGGAAAACTACACAACAGATCTTTTTAAATTTTTCAATATAAAATTTTATTTATAACAAATTCTTCGATTTATCGTATAGTTCAAGTTTTAAATAATTAAACACAATTAAATATAGAGCCTTATCCTTACTAAACCAGTAGCCGGTTTGGTGCACACATTAAGTGTTTAACAACAAGTATGCGATACTGATGACGACTAATGAGTCAGAAACGTATGTTGTGATGGCTTGATAGTTGAAAAAGCAGTATGTGTCTATCGCTCTATCCTTAATTGTGTTTAATTGTTTAATATTTTATTTAGTATACTATACAATAGGAAAAAAATATTTGGCTTATTCCATATATAAGTTTGAATTATCTTGAAGTCAAAAGTCTAAAAAAAATTTAAAGAAGATAACTGCATCCTTGACAGAAATTCAGTCATATTTACTAAAACTAAAACTTTTAAAAACATTGACAAAGTATTTAATATACCTATGACTATAGTCCGACGAGGTAAAATTTTGATATTTTTAGATTTTTCTAATATTTCAGATAGAAGCTAAAAAACACCAATATCTTTGTTAAGGAGAATGGCTGCCTATATTGGCAGATGTCTACTTTAGCAGTACAAATTTACGGAACCACAGAATCAAAATTGTTTATATGCTTGCAGCAGAAATCTAGCCAATATATCACGCTACAACTCTGGTGAATTTATCAATACGAATTTCTTTCTGATATTTCGAGAGAATATTTATAAAATATGATAAAAAAAAAACAATTTAATATTTTACAATTTCAGAGTGTTTCTCTCCTTAAGTTGTAATAGTACTTATGTAATCATCAGAACTAAAACTACGTAATTTTTATTTTATGCTAATTTTGATTATCTATAAATGTTTTCCAGAATCAAAAAATGTTACTTGAATTAATATTTCGATTTTCAACGATTTTCAAGTTACCGTTTGAAATTTAAATAACACAAGTGCGAAACGAAATATGATTTATATGGGCATTCCACACGCCAAATCAACCACTTTTGAACCCGACCCCTTTCGATTTGGCCGAAACTTTTTTCTCGTTTTCTACCCCACTAAATATATTTCTCAGAATTTTTTCAACTTTTTTCAACCAACCCAACAAAAGTTATAAATTTTTCAAAAATTTGGCTATTTATATTTGGCTATTTTTTCAAATACCCATAACTTTTTCAAAAATTGACTAAATCCAACGTTCTTTTTTTTAAATTTTTCAGTTTTGAATGTACTATTCAGATAAAAATATGAAAAAATTTTTCGATGTTAGGTTCCATGAAATTTTTCAGTTTTTTGAGAAAAATCATCAATTTTTCAAATTTCAACACTTTTAATTTTTGATTTTTTTCTTCTGAAAAAAACTTCAACTTATTCTGCAGTTAATGCCGCTAAACCCAGAGTGGGCCGACTCTGCTTTCTATTTTTTTTAAATTTTTTTTGTTTATTTTACCACAATCTAACTTTGTTTTTATAATAAATAAAATTTAAATAAATATATCTTAATTTTTTTTTACTTTATTCGTAATCTTAACTAATGATTTATAACTGAAAATAATTTTTTATTTTATTATTCTGGGTCGTTTAGATAATTTTGGATAGAGTAAGGAACGTAGAGATTAGGGATAAACTTGCAGTAGAGCCAGCAATGAGGAAAGTAATCGACAATCCACTGAGATGGTTCGGACATCTGAACCGGATGAAGGGCGATATGCCAGTGAGAAATGTGTGGCAGGTGGCAGGCAAAAACAGCGAAGAAGAGAACAAGAGGCAGACCTGCAAAAACATGGGACGATAACATTGGACAGATACTAAAAGAGATGGGGAAAACATGGAACGAGGCAAATCAAATGGGTATCCGGACAATTGTTCGCCGGCAATTGTTAGCCGGACGATTGTTCGCCGGACAATTATTCGCCGGACAATTGTTCGAATAGGTTAATTATTCGCCGGATAATTGTTCGCATAGGACAATTGTTCGCCGGATAATTATTCGTCTGATTTTTTGTTTATAGATAATTTACCTTATGAAATATACCATATACCAAGAACTGTTTGAAAAACATACTACAATAGACGCAATTTAAAACTTTGCTGAAGATTAAATTTTTATTTAAAAAAAAATTTTTAATTTAAATTAAAAAAAAAACTTAAAAAAATTATAATAACATAAAACAATAATAACAATAAATATAACAAAAAAAGAATTTCTATTAATTTAAAAAAAATACCGTGTTATATATTATATTCATATATAGATAAGAAATTCAATCAAGTTAATAAATGTTTCGTTTAAAAATAATAAAATGTTTAAAAAAATAAAAAAAACTTAAATTTTGTAGGGGGGGGGGGTTAGTTAAAGTTAATTTTTCGAGTTAAGTGTCCGAGAGTCTATATTGTTGAGAGAAGAAGAAAAAATTATTTGTTTCCTTTTAAATGGAACAATGCTTTTATTGCTAATTTTTGTTTTTGGAATTTTTTTACAGCCAAAGGTTTTCAAAATTTTCAATTTTATTTTGAGACGAAACATTGAGGTAATTTTTCAACTATAGATGTATATGTTACCGACAATTTGCGAAATCCGGCAATTTGCAAAATGCCTAGGTAATCTGCAAACCGACTAAGTCGTCAGCTAATATGCAAATTCACTAGTACTTTAGGAAATCTGCAAAATGGCTACGGTGTTTCAGGCAATTTGCAAATTGTCTATATTGTTAGTTAATGTGCTTTTTGAGTATGTAACAAACTCACATTGACTAGGCAATGTAAAAAGCGATATTTTAAATAGGTAATTTTAAAAGAACCATTTATTAAAACATAGCTCGTTGAACATTTTACAATTTTAATTTTATTTTTTTTATTTTTTATTTAATTGCATTTTATTTTACAATAAAAACTATAAACCTATAAACATTAGGTTACTTATTTTTACATGGATTAGAAAAGTGACAGCGACTATTACACATTATTCCATTTTTCAGGCATTTGCATGATTTATTTATGCACTTCTTTGTACAATTACATTTCAACATTCCCTAATTTCGTCTGCAGGTACATCTTCTGTATGTATAACAGAACAGATCGAACAGATCCAAGGAATATGTTAGGTGTAGTTCTTGGCGAAGAAGAGGGATTTTATAAAATTGGCACTAGAGCAGGAGTTCTTCAGAAATGCTACAGTCGAAATGAATTTGAACCGGTGACACAAAACTTTATGCAGAAGATGTACCTGCAGACGAAATTAGGGAATGTTGAAATGTAATTGTACAAAGAAGTGCATAAATAAATCATGCAAATGCCTGAAAAATGGAATAATGTGTAATAGTCGCTGTCACTTTTCTAATCCATGTAAAAATAAGTAACCTAATGTTTATAGGTTTATAGTTTTTATTGTAAAATAAAATGCAATTAAATAAAAAATAAAAAAAATAAAATTAAAATTGTAAAATGTTCAACGAGCTATGTTTTAATAAATGGTTCTTTTAAAATTATCTATTTAAAATATCGCTTTTTACATTGCCTAGTCAATGTGAGTTTGTTACATACTCAAAAAGCACATTAACTAACAATATAGACAATTTGCAAGTTGCCTGAAACACCGTAGCCATTTTGCAGATTTCCTAAAGTACTAGTGAATTTGCATATTAGCTGACGACTTAGTCGGTTTGCAGATTACCTAGGCATTTTGCAAATTGCCGGATTTCGCAAATTGTCGGTAACATATATATAGATTACTGAATTTGTATTTGACCGGGAACAGGAACATTCTCCTGATCTTTACACACATCCTGTCCAAAAAGTACGTCGCTACTTATAAACGTTTGGGAGATATGGTAACACAAGCATTTATATAACGAACAATTAGCGAATAATTGCCCGGCGAACAAATAGCGAACAATTGTCCGGCGAACAAATGTCCTAGGCGAACAATTGTCCGGCGAACAATTATCCGGCGAATAAAAGTCCTGTGCGTACAATTGTCCGGCGAATAATTGTCCGGCGAACAATTAGCGGCGAACAATTTGCGGCGAACAATTGTCCTAGAATCAAACAAATGGCACTAGATAGAAGAGAGTGGCGGAAATTTATAAATGAAAATGCCACTATATTAAAAGAGATAAGGGACACCTCAACATCTTCGGGTATAAATGATGCTTTTGATTTTGATTGATTGATTAAATAATTTACAGACTGTATATTCCTCTGAATTAGAAAAATTTCTAATAATCTAAATAATTTATAAAAGAATAATAAAAAGAATTTCTAGTATATCTGTGTCTGGTATCACACTGTGCAAGTGCAATTGCTGAGTTCCTGCAATGGTTTTCGTTTTTACAATTGGTCATTTAGGTCGTTTACAGCTTTATTATAATCCACTTCTGGCGAAAACTTTACCGTTATATGTAGTTGGAAGATTATTCGATGCAGAATGGTGCCCATGCATATAGCTCGTAAGGTGTGGTTTTTGTTTATCAACTGCTAGTTGAAGACTTGCTCTCGCAGCTGCTCTTTTGATCGTACCACCAATTCCATCACTCGAACCTTTTCCATGAGCAATCGCAAAAAATGCCATTCAGCAGGCATTCCAAAATTACTGTTGTGGTAGTATAAATTGACAAAAATCTCATCAAATTAATTTAAAACTATTCAAAAATCTTCTCATTAAGGGAAATTTGTACATTTATAACATACTATAGATATATTTATTTAAATTCAAAAATACACTTTCCTCAATTAAAATTTATTATTTATGATGGACTAGTTTCGACTAATCAGTCTTTATCAACATATTCCGTCAATATTCAAAACTAGTCCATCATAAATAATAAATTTTAATTGAGGAAAGTGTATTTTTGAATTTGAATATATCCTCAATGGGTCATAATATTATATATTTATTTAAATTTAATTTATTATTTATTGGATAGTGGTAAAATAAACAAACTTAGCAATTGCACAGGCAAAAAGGAATGGTTATGATTTTAGCAGTCTATGTATGTTTGTTAGAAATTTATCTAATTCAAAAGAGTTCATAGCCTATAAATTATTTAAACGGCGACCAAGAATAATGAAATAAAAAATTATTTTCAGTTATAAATCATTAGTTAAGATTACGAATAAAGTAAAAAAAATTTAAGATATATTTATTTAAATTTTATTTATTATAAAAACAAAGTTAGATTGTGGTAAAATAAACAAAAAAAAATTTCAATTGAAAAAAAATAGAAAGCTGAGTCGGCCCACTCTGGGTTTAGCGGCATTAACTGCAGAATAAGTTGAAGTTTTTTTCAGAAAAAAAAAATCAAAAATTAAGTGTCGGAATTTGAAAAATTGATGATTTTTCTCAAAAAACTGAAAAATTTCATGGAACCTAACATCGAAAATTTTTTTATATTTTTATCTGAATAGTACATTCAAAACTGAAAAATTTAAAAAAAAGAACGTTGGATTTAGTCAATTTTTGAAAAAGTTATGGGTATTTGAAAAAATAGCCAAATATATATAGCCAAATTTTTGAAAAATTAATAACTTTTGTTGGGTTGGGTGAAAAAAGTTGAAAAAATTCTGAGAAATATATTTAGTGGGGTAGAAAACGAGAAAAAAGTTTCGGCCAAATCTAAAGGGGTCGGGTTCAAAAGTGGTCGATTTGGCGTGGAATGCCCCATATGTATGTGAATGCTAACACTCTTTTGGCAACCTGTCAGATTTTAATTATTTTAATTTGACATATTATTACTATATTACCTTTTCTGATATAGTTTAATAATAATATTGTTTATAAAACATTTCTTCTGTTATCTTTCTTTTATCAATCTTTTATATAATAAATATTAATTTATAGTTTATAATATATGTAATTTAACAATAAACAAACTTAGATTTTGTTTAGATATATGAATTTTTTAACACTGAAATCATCCCCTCAAAGGCAAAATCTGACGACTACACTACAAATATAAATTATGTAAGATAATATCATGTATTTATTATGGTAACAATAAAATATAACAAATAAAATATTATAGTAGTAGGAATTATACTTAATACTTAATTGGAATTAAGCTTATAATATAATAATAAACTTAAATAATTATGCAATTAATGTATAATAAATTTTTTAATTATATAGGTATTTACCAATTACTGCTAAACATTAATTATTATTGAAGTATTAATACAAATAGCGGAAGAGATTCATTTTGCATATAGACGTAATTAAAGTAGATATATACATATTTTATTATATTAAAATACACACAAATAAAGAAACATAGTACAACTTTTTGTAATAATATTTGTAAAAAATAATGTTGAATAGAGAATTAAAAACTCTAAAAATATAGAATAAAATATGTACATATTCCCATTTAAAAAACGATTGAAAACATTATAAATTTGTACAATAATTGGATAAACCTGGTATAATGTTATTCCTATTGTAACCATTGTTATCAACAATTTTTATACTGGAAATAACATTATACAGTAGACGCTTATTCGACAGACACGGTCGGGACTGTAAACAAGCCGCGTGATGGAAATTTATCAGTGGATTGAAAGGTTGGTTTATGTCTTGTATTGTATTTATTACAATGCTTGGGAACATATAATTAGTAATGAGTAATATTTAGCAAGAAAAATTATATGAAATTTATTCTGTTTACGGTTTTTCTCTATTTTTTTGAACTGAAATTACGAAAACATTACCAGTTCCACTAGTACTTTTATAACACATTTGCAAGAACGATTCGTGAAATATAATTTTCAAAATTTTTTCTCAAAAAATATCGACATTTCGAATCTAATATTTTTTTAAATTTAATGTTGTACTTAGAAAGGACATTTAAAAAAAGTCAGCCCAAATATTAGACTTGGCGTCAGCGAAGTGCTGCTTGTAGGATCTTGATCCGGCTATTTGAATGCCGGCTAAACGGGCTTCTCTGTATTAGGTTATATTCGACTATTGTAAATTTGGCACATAAAAAAATATAGACTCTTTTAAAATAATGTTTATAAATCAAAATTAGTTTTTAATGCTTGATGGTGTTTTCGTAATTAAATATCAATCCAAGTTTTAAATTGACAGCTGTCAGCTATCACACTGATATTAGCTGTCAATTTCATAGTTGATTGAATATGTAAATAAATATAATATGATTATGCATTAATTTACAAAATAAATTATTTTAATTGAGATTTGATTGACATTAATTATTACCTTATTATTAATTAAATTGGAGTTTAATTGTGATAATTAGTCTTGCAAGATCTGGATGCATTGGTAGGGGATTCGATCTTGTACGAATCCTTCACAGTTTCAAAATACTTAAAAAAAAAATAACTGAAAGTTCTTCAGCGTCCAGACTTCTTCAATTAATGGAGGTTTTCCAATTGATCAACTTTATTATTGCTCTATTGCAATGAATTCTGAGATCTATGATTTGGCATATATAGAACCTCTAATGTACGCGTTTGTACTTTTTACATTACTCTCCAGCTTCTTTATGAAATTTTCTATAATTATGAAATGCCATTTTAAATTTATGAATTTAGTTTATTAATTTATTAATAGCTAATAACTTTAATTTTACATTAGTATACTCCGTTTAGTTATTTCAAATCCGACTGTATTTTGTTTTACTACAATACTACATGGTCCACTACATGGTGTTCAGCACTTTATTATTATAATTTTACCTCGGTTTAAAATATTCAGCAGTCACGCACCTTTAATTGATTTTCAAAATTATAAGGTTATGCATTTATCCTTCAATTATCACACTTGGTAATTTCTTTACTGAAAACCAAAATAAATAAATATTATTTAGATATTTTAACTACCAATAGTTTAGTATACTATCAGTTAATTTCATAGGTAATGAAACCGCACAACCAATCAATTACATTCGGAATTAGAGTTTTGCTGAAAAGTGATCTAAGGGTCCCATGGTCTCTCTACTTACGTATAATTATGGTGTTACTGTAAATGCTCACATATTTACTAACTAGTCAAAACTAGTAGTTTTAACTAATAATAACTAGTTTTGGTAAGTGACCATAGACACTACAAAAACTGCAGTTGTTTTCTTTTTACTATTATTTTCAACCATTTTTTGCTAAGTAAGATTGTTAGTCAATTACGAAAGCGTCATCAAACAAAAACAAGATTTTACTAAATTGATTTAAAAATCAATTTAGTAAAATAAATAAACTAGTTTTGACCAATCTGCTACAATATATCTTGATTCCTGGTTGACCTACAGAACAAAAATTTTGGGTGCGGATCGATATGCTGGAAATTTAAAAATGGTTTTTATATTTATATATTATCGGGGATTACACAAATAAAATAAAATCGCTTTTAAGAATAAATTTTAGTATGAAATACAATTAGAAATAGAGACACTATTATGGTTATTCATACATTTTAAAAAAAGAAAAACAAGGAACCAAGTTCGGATTTAAAAAAGTTTGATTTAAAAGTCGTTCAAGAGTCCTACAGCCAATAAGTCACAACTGTTTGCTTGTAATTCGGTTTTATAGTGTAGTATAGACTACACTTTTTACTAAACTTTTTAAAAGTTTCTTAGACTTTTTGGTCCAATATCTTTTTTGACTCCCCGAAAAAAGGATACAACATACATATGTGTAGAGAATTTTATTGAAACACTTATAATTTTGATTAACATTTGAAATGAAAAATACTTTGGGGTATCTTTGGGGTATACCCAGGGGTATATCAGGTTTGGCTCGCGCAAGCCGGTTGTTAAAATTTTTGAAACTCGGCGAGCCGCTTGTTAAATTACATCTAAACCAAAACATAAGACATTTTAACGGTATGTTTATGCAAAACATGCACATCGCTAGGTGTTATGTAATTTTGTGCAATAAATGTTTTGCTTTGTTATATAGGGTCATTCATTTTGTGTGATACATCTTTGAATTTAAATAAAACAAATTGTGTTTGAGGTATAGCAGATTTTTTATTTTAAATTAATGACTAATGAGCATTCGATACCATTATGTTTTAAAAATAATTTCTTTCAAATGGGCTCCACGGCTTTGCTTAACGGCGCTCATCCGACAGGTCCAATTTTGGGTTACTTGAGCACATAAGTTGGTCTCAATCTCACCAATGTCGCGAACATCGTTGTCCTCAAGGTCGGCAATTGTTGCTGGCTTATTGCTATAGACCCGAGATTTAACTTAACTCGATCTTGGCGGGACGGCCAATCGAAATCAGCTCGTCGTGAGATTATGTTGTGAAATTAGAATCGGTTTTCAACTTTTCCAGAGCCCAAAAGCGAATGCACGACGCATGAGATGGTCAGTAGTTTTCGGTTCTTGAACTATTTGTATTTTGCATGGATACAAACCCAAGTCTTTTCGCAAAATTCGCCAAGTTGAAGCGTATGAAAGATTAAGTTCTTGAGAACGACGTAAAATTGAGACGTTTTGGTTCTCGCGCACACTTTGTGCCACCGCACCAATATTTTCGGTCGACCGTACGTTTCGTTAATGTTCTGGGATTGCTCGATTAACCACTGAACCAGTTTCTTCAAATTTCTTTATAATTCGCCGAATGGTGAGCTTGGAAGGACGCTCATTACGACCGTAAATTGTACATAACGCTCGAAACGTTCTCTGAAAAGAATTCGCATTTTAATAATAAATTTTTACTATTACCCTGCGTTGTTGAATCCTGTAATTCGCCATAGTCAAATGGTGAGTATGACGGAACATAATAACAGTTGAATGAAAAAAAAATATTTTCAAAGAAAGCCGTAGTCGGCTGTCAAAGTTGTATCATAGAAAATGAATGACCCTATACATAATATATCCTTATTATATATTTTATCCTGTACAAAAACAAATGAAGATATGTACTCGTTTACCGTTTTTTTTTCTTTCTTCGAAGTAATAGTGTGGCTGTTGTTTAAAATTTGGCAGCCCACCCCTGGGTATACCCCCTACTTTGAGAATTACCGGTTATAGACGGAGAAGCAAAGATCAGTTATAAAGGTGGATATCCTTAGATTAACATTATTAAATTTAATAAACTATAGCTGCAACCCAACAATCTTCAATATCTTTCAAGATTATTTTCAATCAAGTAACTTAAAAATAATTATTGGCAATACTTATTGCTTATTGAGTGCTGTGAAAATTAATTCAATTCGGTTTTTCACGGATTGAGAAATCCTTCAACATTTAATTTTTTTTTCAAGTGCCACATATCAATTTAACAAATACACTCATCAGTCATCTGACGTGAAACCAAGATAATTTACAATAAATTGATAGAGTAGTTTTCTCAGTTTTCCTTTGCTTTCTCTAAGTCTTCTGTTAAGTGTATGGCTTTAAACAGTCATCGTTGGACTAACTATTTTATATTTCCTGTATATTTGATTCCATGATTGCGGGTAATATCCAAAATGCTTCACATATGTATGTATATATGAGTGTTATCTGAGAATAGTAAATATTTGATAATATAATAATTTTAATTACAGTTCTCTCAATTTAGCTTGATGATTGAGTTGCTCAAACAGAATCGAGTTGAGAAGGGTGTTTCCCTTCATTCCTGACTGTGAGGTGAGTGTAGAGTTATGTGAGATCATGTTTCAATCTCTTTGTTTTAGTCCTGAAGATGGTTTAATAAATAGCCGAAGCGTTGACCAACAGTCTGTTTGTTTTCTTGAGCGTTCCACGATCCCGTTATCCTTTTTCAATATAATTACAACTATGTTCGTGGCACAAATTGGATCCTATTCTAAGACTTACGCAAATGCGTAGAAAGTCTTTATCTAATAACGTGCCCATCAGGTGAGAAAAAGGGTATGCCTCGAACCAAGCCTCGAATTATTTTGTTTTTAAGATCTAAATCATTCTTAAGCAAAGAAGAATGGGTAAGTTTTGAGATAGGTAGATCCCATTTTTACTGAGAACCTGCTTCAGATGGCAAAACTTCTAAAGGACATATTGCTGGCTAAGCCATAACTGCTTCTTTTAAGTACGAGACCTCAAAATCCGTTAAGGATGGACTAAGGATAGAACCAATGAGTGTCTTTGTACTATATACAAAAGAAATAAAAGCTAGAAGAGCCACATCTGCCGTTTTTCTAATGCATAAACCACCAAACCATATGTCTCGTCTTCTAATTTAATATTTAATAATTTTTCCAAATGAAATCTCATTGAAATGTCAATTGAAGTCATTAAATCTGAAAATTTCCATATCGGGGTACGCAATAAATAATTTAATTGTGGAACGAAGCCAGAATGCTGTAAAATAAATAAGGCCATAATATGATGATTTATTTCTTTTAAACGATCTGAAAATTGTGAAATATTTTGATGTTTTAAAGCAATTTTAATTTTAATTTAATCAATTAAATTTAAAAAAATTATAATTTCTTGCTTTCTCTCCAAAGACAAGAGTTTGTTAAAATATAGCTCACATTTGGAAAAATTCAAGTGTAACCCAAAATTTGTTTTAAGTCTTCTAAACAACTTTGTAACAAGACGTCTAAAGGTCGATCCCACTGCGATAGAACGAATTCCTCCATCCTTCTTTTTGAGAGCTGTAAGACTAGCACCATACAAAATGTTTGCAAAAGAAAGAACAACTTTTCCATTTAACATTACATTACATAATCGCGTAATTTCGATAAGGAGAGTTTGACCAGCTTCTCCCGTTGTATTTAGAAGTAAATCCTTTAAATCAATTCCACCAGCACTGCCATTTTGAAATAAATTTATTGCGAATAACACTTGGTCTTGTGATGCGGACAAGCTTGCATCTATTTCTGAAGGAAGACCAGGAAACTTGAGGGCACGTGACGGGATTGGATGTTTTGATTGCAATTCAGCAAGCGTCTTCTTGGTATTGGGAGCCAAAACATCATCGGAGGACAACAGGCGGACAGCTCCACGAACGTTTCCATTTGAGATTTTGCCTTCCAAATTTTTTGTTAAAGTTGAAGGATTTTTTTAACAACAGGATGAATGAAAATTAAAACAGGAGTTAGAATTATACAGGTTATCTTCAATTTTACTTGTTCGAGATTTTTTCCTGTTTCCCTTTGTTTAATTTTCAATACGAAGATATTTATATGAAAATATAAAAACGTCCTCCTAAGCTTCCTGAGTGTTTTCTGAAACACATTTTCTTAAAATTTCCGATAATTTTCGGGCTACAGGAATTCGTGCACTCCGTGGGATTCTCCTTATAACAGCAATATTGACTTTAAAATCCTGGATTTGCACATCAAAGGTATTAAAAATTGGTGTGGATTGATCCTGAGATTGTTGAATATTAGTATGTTGTTGATGGGATGGTGATTGTTTTGAAGGTTGCCGAAGAACATCTCGATGACACTTGGAAATATGAACTATTAAACAATGATTAATCTTTAAAAATTTTAAGACTTGACAATGTGGACATCAAACTGCAGTAGAATTATTAAATTGAGAAGATTGACTCATTAATTTAAGCTTAAGCTAACAATAACTATAATAATAATAAAAATATTATAAAAATTTCACATTTGTTATCCGACATCTTTTTAATTTCCAATTAAACATTCCAAAATCCAATTTAACTCCAAAATTTAGCTGTCCAATTTGATGTATGTCAATTTTTAATTCGTGCCGTTCAGCGTGGGGTCTGAAAAAGATAGTCGAAAAATGCCCAAGTATAAGTAATGATGAAACATCTAACAAAAGGTTGAAATAATAAAATATGGAAATAACATAAGGAAAATTAAAACGGAACTAAAAGAAGATGCGATAATATGAGAGATACTTTATATAGAAATTAAAATTGTAATTAATAGAAGTAGACTATTAAGCAAAGCCGTTTAATTTGCCAAGTTTCTGAAAACTAAATTTAAAATAAAATAATTAAATGTGTTAAAGAAAATTTCAGTTTTAGAAGATGAAATCTTATGGCACACCTGTAGTATACCTATACATATTTTTTTATATTCTTAAATTCACAACGTGTTGATGATCAACGGAAGGCCGAGATAAGAAAGTCTGTAAAATCCGAGATTCAAGCTCAGAATTTCCGGCGTGTAACTCAACCAGCAATCACACCAAGCCACTGCTGTGGTTACCTGTAGAATATAAAACCATGGATATTTAATTAAAATTATAAAAATGGTATTTTGTAAAATCAAGTGGTCCAAAATATTTAAATTGCTGACGTGGATAGTTACAATAAACAGTTTGTATACAGTCATTCGGTATAAAAAAACGAGTAAGACTTTGCTAGATGAAGATCACTTTAATATAAGTACTGAATAATTAGGCGTATATAAGATTTTGTTTGTAAGCCACATACATAATATATAATATATATTGCTGTGTTTATCACCCACATTTCAGGACAGATTAATACGCATATGGTTGCCGGAGATATGGGATATTTTTTTTAATGTAAAAGCAAATAGTTGCATGACAAAAAATGATAATACAGGTGAATAAATTGATTGATAAAGAAGTATGTAATACAATAAGTATCTCTGAAATACTAGAAGAAACAGCACACCAATATATAGAGCTTTAATAGTAAATACACATAACTTAGATGACGAAATAATAAACTTTATATATCGGTGGATTGGAGAATAATCGTATATTTAACAAAACAAGCATCACAAATTTTACTCAATATATTAGTACAATATGTTTTAATTTCATCTTATACTAATCAAATTTTATTCAGAATATTTTAATATGTAGAATAGAAAAATGGTTTATTAAATAAGTAATATCGGTATAAAAATGTTCAAATACTTCAACTATTCAGTTGTTTACTACAAAAAAGTGTTCCAAGTCAAATTTTACTGTGGTGCACCAAATTCTCCTCCAGCATATTGTTTACATTGAGCATAACGTTGCTTGTACCAATCTGGCAGTGTTTGACCTTGACATCCGTATCCTCCTAATTTGTGTATAGTGATAAAATCATCGCAATTGATAACTCCATCTAAATTGCAGTCCTAAAAAAAATTCATATTAAATAAAAATACCCTCTTCAAGATGAAAATTATATTATTATTAATATTATTTAATACTAAACAAAGTTGAGAATATCTCTTATAAACTCTATAAATAACAAATTACAACTGAATCACGCAAAAGAGTATTCGGCTGAACCACGGATAGAACCGCGGTTTCTCGCTCCCTAGCTTGCACAAGAATGCCGTGTTCCAAAATTCCCATTGCCTTTGACTAATTTTTGATTATTGCTTTTGTGATATTTTTAAAATTCTTATTGGAATTTATATTTCAGTTATTATGATCTTCAAAATAATGTTGTATTGTTTATTTTTCCCCCATGTAGTTGAGTTTGGATTGACAAGGTGGGAGAACGAGGTCCCTCGCCATTTAATTGCAATTTTATGTTTTTATTTATTTGGATATTGAATTGTCTTAAATTTAGACAGGTTCAGATATTTTTGGAAAATAATTGATGATTATAATTGGAGATTAATTTGGAGGAAAAAATTTGAACTTTCAAATATCAATAATTATTATAATAATTGGTTGATATTGCAAATTTATTAATTTTAAAATTAAAATTGGAAAGGTATAATTCGGGTTATCTTTGGTTTTATTTTTCCATTTTATGCATGGATATGTTTTTAAATAATTTTTGAATTTGTATTTTGTGCGAAGCTTTTAAAGTATTTATTTTTGAGTTTTGGCGTCCCAATTGCATCTTTGTGTTTGGAGTTTGGATTTTTCATCTAACCCGCCAATATAATTTTTTAAAGAGTGTAGAGTGTAGAAGGAGTTTCTTTGGAATTTGGAAACCCGAAAATATGCATCTCAATATAATATACACAGTACTGCGTAAGTTAAAACGCTAATTTAAGTCACTGTTATCTTTTAGTCAGAGCGCTATGCAGAATTCTTTTTAGATTTTTTTACTACGGCTTCCGTAAAAATAAGTAAAATGTAGATTTCTTGGAGTTTGGATATATAGATTTAGATGAACAGATTTTGGCAGGATGAATTAGGAATTTAAATCCTAGGTCAGCCAAAAGAAACTAGATCAGAAGTATCTCAAAATTGAATTATTTTACAGAAAAACCATTTTCAAATAATATTAAAACCATATAAATAATTATAAGGCAATAAAGTTCGGATATATGCAAAAAAAAACAAAATTCCGCCGCAGCCTATCACTCAATGATCTCATATATTGTAAATTGTATATAAATTGTTGTAATAAGGTTTTAATTTTATTATATTTCACAGGTTAAGAATTTATATATTTAAATATATGTAAACTATATAGTATAGATACATATATAAAGTATTGATGTGCGAAATTAATATTAAATATCAAGTAAAAAAATATCGTCACTCTCTGCCGCAATACCTCCAATCACCAGCACACCAAATTTTGTCCGGAGATACGATGACATAATGTTCATTTTTGTTTTCTATTGTGGTAGCCTTAACAAAGATATCGGTAGCCCTGGCAAAGATATCTATATGTATCACCCCTACCCTAAATCTATCTATAAAAGTTTTTTTAACAAAATCTAAAATGAAAAAAATTTTTTATTTTTGTACGCCACTGAATTTTTTCCAAAATTTTTATATACGTCACATAATACCGTAAGAAGTCACAAATAAAATTTCTCCAAGATTGGTACAACAAATTTTTTCGGTCATCTAGCGGATTTTTCGAAAATAAATTTTTGTAAATTACTGACTGCCGATTTACTGATTCTGAAAACATTTGCGAAAAAATTTAACAAACAGCCTAAACTTGGTCGCTACCTAGTGGCAGAACCTTTTACTTATAAAGTAACGTTCCGTCAGTCCTTACGACGATATTATAAAATATTTCCCACCAAACCACCTATTTTTGTATTCTAAAATAAATTGTTAAAAGCCCTCAACTCAACTCTTATGCTGCACTCGGTATACAAATCAACATTAACCTAATTTTGACACATATGTCACAAAATTATGACGTTTATTAAAATTTTGAATATATTGTTTTATTTTTGCCAGCCATCTGACAAATTCTCACAAAAAATATATAAATTAAGATTTCAGTTAATATTTTCTATAATTTTTCTGACCTGCCCCGCCTTGTTACAATTGGCTCGGTTTGTTTTCTCACCAATACTTATACTTTCAAAGCTCCATCGACACACCAAATTTTAGCTGAATCGGTTAAACATTTCCGGAGATACGACGACATTTTTATTTTTTTTTATTTATTTTATTGTGGTGGCCCTGGTGAAGATTTCTCTGGCAAAACCTTATTTTCACCATTCCAGCCCACGAGGCATACGTCCAATAAGTTTGATTGCAATCGACGCAGAAATGCCGGAGAAAATCGATCGACAAAAACTTTTTTCATGTTTTTGCCAAAAAAGTTAATTTTATTTTTTTCATGTTGCATTACTGATTTCTATCGAAGGATTACATATGCTCCCATATCCATTAGGATCAATGTACCTACGTACCAAATTTGGGTAAGATCCCTTCAGCATTTCTTGAGTTATTCACTCTTAAAGTTTCAACTTTGACAACTTGTGATTTTTGACAGACGACAGATAGAAGATTAATTTTACCTATTCTGGATAAAGCCTTTGAAGGCCTTTAAAATAACATATCGCAAGACAAAATATTTTTTAAAAATCCCGTATTATTTTCTTGTGGTGGCACTCCTGATTGATAGATCGCGACGAAAACCTTATTTTCACCTTTTCACCGTGAACCCTACCACCATACCAAATTTGGTCGTAATTGGTTGGATGGCTCGGAAGCAAATCGATCGACAAAATTTGACGACCGACAGACCGACAGACAGACAGACCGACACAGAAATTTTTTTTTTACTTTTTGCAGATCTTTACGTTTCTGAACACGGTGATCTCGAAAATGCAAAAAAAAAAAGTTGAAATTTTTTTTCGATTACCATACCTCCAATTTTTTTTTAAAATTGATTAGAGGTAATTAACAAGTTAAGTAAATACAATAAAAATTAAATCTTTTTGTAATATGTATGTATCTATCTATACTACTTACCAGAAAATTTGTAATTATTAATTTTTAAATTTTAGTTTAATATACGAATAAATTATGCATATTTTATTGCTATTAATTTTTTGACAAATATACATGACACATTTAAGTAATAAAATAATAAAGTAATGAAATTTTGGTTTAATTAGCGCATTGCTACAACTGAATTTTGCAAATGAAGCAATTATTATTTTTATTTCCTTTATATTATATCTTATTCTTTTAATTGATTCTGTTCTTTATCGAAACACTGAAATAATATTTAAACAAAGTTTCCCAATTAATTCATTTAAATTAAATCTATTGGAATATTAATCTAAAAGATGATTTGAAAATAATGTCGGATTTGAAAAACTCGCCGCCATTTTAACATATTTGTGTTGGCAACATTGTATTTGCTATTTTTGTTATTTATTATCATTGAGGTTTTGTGTTGATATCATGTTTTGTTGTTCCAGGTAATTATATATATGTGTAGTATTGCCATGGAAAGGAATAGCTCGGTTTGGTTTCCAATTAGGGCTAATTTTTCAATGGCGGCGAGTAAAGTTCTGCCACACTTTTTCCGAGAAATATCGAACCACCACAGCGAGTTTTGTTTGTGAAAACTCACTATCGGAATGGTGAAAATTTCTCAGTGCCTATTCGGATACTGACCGCGATTCTTGGTTATCACAAAGCACCAAATGAATCCGCTGCTCGTTGTTTGATCAAAAAATTTGAAGAAACTGGTGCAATACTAAACATCAAATGTTCAATTTTGATCATTTGCTTAAAAATTTGCTTCACTTTGGCCATTATATTATTTTTACCAAACAAAATGACGAGCTTTTGCAAATCCGACTTTTTTTTTGAACCACCCTTTATAAGTAATTAAGAAATCACTTGAACGGAGCGACAAAAACGTCGCGTTCGGGTCATGTTTTTTACTCAAAAAGTAATACCTAAAACCTCGATATATTGATAAGAAAAACATCAAAGCAATTTTTAGTAACTCAAGTTACTAGGTTTTTTAGTTGTACAGTAGAGGTGGATACTAATCAAATCAGCTTTTTTTACTTTTGGGATTTGTTCCCTTATGTTAAAATGTTCGTGAGCTAGATGTGTTTATTTTGTTTGTTTTGTCTAGCAGTAATTCTTGTATGTAGATATTTAATAATATACTATAATAAGTATATTGTTGTGCATTTTGTTGTAAAGACGGCTTTAGTTCGAGTTTGAATTAATTTTAATGTTGAAATTTCTCAATGTCAAAGTTTTGAAAGAATTTCGATAAAAATTGAATTATAGGAGTAATTTTTATGAAAATTAAATGGAAAATTAATTTTCAAATTCAAGAAAAAGTCAAGAAATATTTGAATTTTGGAAAAGTTAATAAATTTTAATTGTAAATTTAATAATAATTATAAGGTCGAAATTATTGGTAGAAAAGGACTAAGTGACAACCAAATTCGAATTTGGAATCATTTAGGTAAGTATATCACTATTTTAGAAAACCTAAAAAATGCACACACACTTTTCAGAACTAAAATGTTTTTAAGTTATCACAATTAAAATACACTGTAAGTATACAATATCGCAAACGTTTTCACCATACTATGGCATCATCAGGCGATGTATACATCGCTAATATCATGGTTAATATCGAGTTACACTACCTAAACCACGTATCAATCGATTATTTAGGTAAGTACTTGAAAATAATTACAATATTGATTTGGAAAAAAGTTGTAATTTTGAATATTATCGAATTTTTGAATGTTTACGCCATAATAATGTAATAAATACCAGTGGCATAACAATGCAGCCACGGGCCTGTGCTCTAGAGTGAAATTGGGTCCCAATTTTTTATTATAATAGCAATCGCACATTTATCATTATAGGCCCATTAACGCCCGGGCCCTTGATCGATTGAGCACATGGAACACCACTAGTTACGCCACTGATAAATACTCGCGAGGAAGGTTACGGTCTGATGTATAAGTGCTTCGACTACTAAGCAGAGATCCATGGTTTGAACCTGAGTGAACCAAGAAAATTATTCTAACTGTCCTCTCTCGACAAGGTAATGGCAAACCACCAAGGTAATTTGCCTTGAAAACCCTTCATAAAATTATGTGGTACTGTGGAATATATACTCGTAGTTTTTATATAATTAAGCTCTTATATGAAAATTCGATTTTTCACTCTACTGTTGGATGGCGATTATACCTTTTAATACCACTTATTAGCAGGTAACAAAAATAGGACATCCAAAATTTATTCAAATCTTTCCTTAAAACACTTTCTCCTTGTAATTTTGATAGTAAGTACGTAAATGGTTTGCAATGTAATCTTTAAATTGCTTCCAAATTCAATTATTAATGAGACATTAACTGTTTATGTTACCAATAAATTTGATTTAATTTTATTTGATTTGATATGTGAAAAAATACAATTAGTTCGAATCCTAATTAGATTTGATAGATTATCTTGCAAAAACTGGAATATGAAACTATGCTTTTTAGATAATTAAGTACAATCTTAAAATTTAATTTTGAGACTTAAGGGGAATACTATTAAATTTCATAGGTAAGTCCTAAAATTATATATCCTTTGTGACGATGATATCATAGTAAAAATTGAAAATCGACAAATGCATTAACATAATAATAATATACCTATTCATTAATTAATAATAAATTTTTATTAACTTTTATGTTGTTTATGATTGAAAATATAAAAACAGATTTATAATATTGGTAATAGATTAACCTCTTACCTGTTGAAATTTCTGCATATAACCTTGAACTGCAAGAGCGCCACAATAAGGATCATTGGCGCAGGCCCCATATGCTCCTGGTTCATCTGGATTTTGCTGATTTATTGTTGGTTTACCTCCATCTGCCCAATAGGCCCATGTCATTTTAAATGGACCACAAACCTCACCCGAACATCCAGCGGTGGTATTGCAAATAGAACTAGAATGACAAATGCACCCTAGGCATTCCTGACTGAGAACCAATGGGGTTTGAGACGATATTTCTAAAATTTAATATTTAAATATAGTCAATTATTAATACGATAATAATATTTTTAATTAATATTAAAATAAATGATAGTATGAATTAATTTGTTAAATGTCAAGTAGCTATTATGTGCAATATTTTAATATTAATTATTCGATTTATTTTCAAATATTTTATACAAAAAAATGGAACTGTAATTTTTTAAAAGATTTCAACGCTCGTGAAGACATAAACCTTTTGTCATAATGTTTACAAATTCTTTAGTACAAAGTAATTAATAAAATTAGCCTTGAGGTAAAACGGGACAAAGCAAGTAATTACGACATAAATGGTTAATTAAACTAATTAATTATAAAATTATGATGGTAAAATACACTATAAGGATTTTTCTTTTTTTGAAAATTTCTAAAATTTTATCAGAAATTGAAAGCAAGATTATTTAAAAATAATTGTATGGTAGGTGCAATAAAAGAGAAACAACTTACGTGACACATAAAATATGCAAAAAAGGGAGAAAATAACTAATAAATATTTTAACATTTTGAGTAAGAATATATAACGTAACGGCGATTACTTTTAACACTAAGTTGAAACTTTTCACAAATTTGCTTTTATATCAACTAATATATTTTTATATACTAACTTTCACCAATAACGAAACCCACTCTTCGCGTGTTAGAGTGAATATCATAGGCTAAAAACTTGACGATATATTTCAACTTGACTTTGTATTGCTTCTGCCTTGACCTCAGCTTTAGCAAGTTTCGGATTATTACTTCAGATTGCTATGATTATTGATAAGTTACCAGTAAACGCCTACAATAACAACAACATACAATGCATGCATGTTAATAAATAAAAATATTTTTATCCGTGAATCAATGGTCCAGCTTTTTGTAGGTAGGTTCATTAAAAATACTCATGAGTAGTTCCATTGGAATTCGTTTAACAGGATTCGTATTTTCAAATTTTTATCAGAACATATTTTGAATTTCAATTTTTTTTTATAGTATTGTTTACGTTTAAACTTTATTTTATTGTTAAAATATTGAGTTGATTAGAAGAACTTATTTATTTTTAACATAATATAATATAATATTAGCAGGGCAGGGGCATATAGCCGCCCTAATTGTTTGGTACTTCCCAAAATGATTTTTGGAAATTATTCGGCGAGAGATTAAAATTCACCTGGATAGCTTACTGCGTAGACTATGTCATAACACTGCTTCCAAGCAGTTTCAATTTTGGGAGCCAAAATAGTGATTTACATTTTTTCAGTACTATTGAATTAAGTTGGTCACATACAACATAGTATATGTATTCCATTTTTAGCATATTAAAATATTACCCTCAGAGTGATTACCTCTAGTGATTACTCTGAAATATATTAATTGGAAATCGCCACGTGGTGTTGCTGAGGTTTGGCTAAGGACAGCACTACTCTGGAAAATGGAGGCTTTCTAACCTCCATTTTTCTCCTCTTAGGTTAGTATTCTATCTTAAAAGTTTTTCAATATTTTATTTTACATTTATTTTCGGTATTTTGGTTTATATAATTATTTTTTTTTCTTCTGCATTCATTCATTTTGTTTTGTCATTTTTTCCCTATTTTTATTTTTATGTTTTTGTTTTTCGTTTTTTTTTGTACAACTCTTTTCTGTATTGTTAATTTTATCTGTATTTTAATTTTAATTTCATTTTGTATGTTTGGGAAAATGGGACATTAAAGATCCCGAAACGTCGGACAATTAATTTGTTTCATTTGACCGCTAACTCAACTATTTTCCCAATATTTATTTTTGGGGTTGTTGGAATTCTCAAGAAAATAATAAACACTTTTGTTGTTATGGAATCCAGAAAATAACAAGCAGATCTCACAAAATTTGTACATTTGAGATTTTAATATAATATGTAGATCAATCAGGATGCGTAATTTACGAAAAATTATAAATAATTAGGAAATACCCTGAAAGGCAATACAAAATTCCCGCAACTGCAGGCGCTAGACCGTAACAAATATGTAGATCCGCTTTGTTTTCCTCAATCTGCTGCTGTTGGGTCCTACCAAGTATTTTACTGCTTTGATTAGCCTAGATCCGCCTGGATTCCGACTACGAAATGCTTTAAAATTTATAATGATACGGCATTTATTCAGTCTGTCAGACTTCTGCAATAACAAATTTTTAATATAGCTTTGGTCTCCCCTACCATTATACTGAAACCAGTTCTGAAAACGTTTATATAAATTTAAATAATTTTCTCTGTTGACTTTTTATTCAGCAAATAAAACCGTCTTGGTTTTATGTTAACATACAAAATGTCAATAAATTATTATTTCAATGTTAGTTATAATTATTTTTTTGGTAAGATATACTAAATTCAATTGGTTATTAATTAAATCTTTTTTAAATTTATGGAGTGCTTTAATTGAACATAATAATAATTTTAAATAATTTCAAAATTTCCATTAGTTTCTTATTCATTCATCTTACAAGGCCACGCGTAGATAACATATCTTATATTTTTATGAATTATTTAATAATTAGTGACGTATTTTATTATTGCTAACAATTTATTCTAAGTAAGCAAATTTATAATTTCAATAATATAAGAATTTAAATGCAATAGTCACGCACCTAGTGAAAATTATGGTTTTTAGTTGCCTAGTGTTAATTTAGCATAAAAAAACCAATTATCCATTTACTTTTTTTTCAATTTTCCTCTTCCAGGAATATTGTCTCGTTCATGATAGTCTCGTTCATGATACGAGGATGGATAAATTTACACTATGCCATAACCTGTCCAGTTGAAACAGTAGGCCAAGTAGGTACCAACCTAAATCATGACAGACTTTTGGCGTTGGTTTCTTTTGACCGTCAGCATTTGGTCGTTTTGCAGCTGATAAGAATTTTTCTTTCAATAGCCTCAAATTTCGCTGACGATGTTGGCATTCCAGAAAGCGTTAGAAGGACATTTTGTCTTTTTTGGCTCGGTTCTCTTGATTATCCATAGACCATTTGAAGTTATGGAAGTTTCGACTCCAAAAATTGAAAGTCTTAAATCAAATCCTTTTTTGGCATTTTCTTATACAGTTTGACGAGATAAATCGATTGGTGCATGCAGATTTTACGTTAAGTATGATGTTTCAGGATTTATGTGTCTTTAAAGTTGAAAAAATTTGATCGTCATTTTGAACCGCATACGAGCGTTTCCCTCAAACGAAAATGCGTTTGTCGAACTCCTAGCATCAAAGCACGTCGGTTTTGGTCAAAAAAACACCCTCTAAATTTTTGACGATTTTTGAAAAAAAAACTTTTTGATTCCAAAAATTGAAAGTTTTTTTTGGCGAAACGTTTTTGGCATTTTCTTATGCAGTTTGACGAGTTAAATCGATTGGCGCAGGCGGATTTTACGTAAGTTTGAAATTCTAGGATTTATGTGTCTTTAAAGTTTTTTTAAATCATTTAATTTTTTTGATAAGCCGATCAATCTAGGAGATACAAGCTAGTTTTCAGAAGGTTTGATGAATGATTTTCTTAAATTTATTTAATTCTAATATTTCCGAGTTTTTTAAATAGTTTCTTGATGACAACAAACTGTGGCGACTATTTTTCAAATATGGTGGCAGTAAATTATCCCGACTATTAAAGTGATATCATAACAAATATTATTTTCGTAGTGCTATTGTGATGGATCCAAAAAAGTGGGATACACCAAATCCTCTGAGAAGAATTCAAGAACCCGAAGTTTGGATCTAGACTCAAGTCGCTACCATTAATAACTAGATATCATCTGATCAATTTTAAATTTTATTTTATTGTTGTAATACTGTAAAAAAATTTAAATTGTAAAATTGATATGTAAAAATTCTTCGTACTTTAGCCCTCAGTCCAGTCACGCACATTTTATGGACTTCCTGGAGAGGTTGATACTAATTACGAATTCTGTACAAGTCAGAAAGTACTAGAGCTTATCTGCATTTTATTATTTATCGTTATTTTGAAGCAATTTATGTGTATGTAAAGTATGTGTTTAATTACTGTACCATATTAATAATTTTGATACAAATAAAATAAATTTAAAATTTTTGTAGAATTCGGCCGGATTTCCAAAAGTTCCCCAAATTCCAGAACTGGTTAAATTATTATTAATTTAGGTAAAATAATATGTACACCAGAAAATATTAATTAATATAATTATATTTTTAATGATGTTATTTTTCAATTATTAATTTATCTGTAGAACATAATTTGTCATTAAATATTTTAAAAAATTAATAGATTTTATAAGGTATTAATTAGAGTTGAATCATTACGCAACTAAACGATTTCAAAACTCATAGTAGGACCAATGACACTTAAAGATTATGTTAATTTTTGACAATATTTTTATTTTTTTATGTAAATGACGTAGTTGCCAAATAACTGTTGTAATGTTAAAAACCAGTGACTATAAAGGCAACTAGATGTACTTGTAGATAAATCAAAGAAGATGTGTATGTAAAATACAGGTTAAAATTGTGTAATTCGCAATTTATAGGCATTCACTGTAAAATACTGTAATACTAAAATAATTTTCTGTTATAACCAGCCCATGAATCGAAAGGTTCAATGAGAATAAATAATTAGTATAACCAAATTTATCATATTTTTAAAATCGGGGTAGAATTTATAATTCAGATGTTTCAATTCAATGAACTTAAACAATGAACATTATTACACTATAATATTTATTATGCAAATTTTCAAAAATCCTTATTCGCCTACGCCTACACCGATATAATCAGGTTTTAATTATATTTTAAAAATTGTGAATAATTAATAGCTAATTAATTAATTAATAAGAAAGAATTTTTCAAAACTTAAAAATGATATCATCGATGATTAAATTAGCGGGTAAATAGATTTTCAGGCATTGTGTTTTTTGATAATATAAAAAACCCTGTCGGAATCCTATCTTCATGAATAAAATCAGATCTACTCACATCTCACTCACATTACTGCTTGGAATCTTGGTTGAATTTATGCAAATTATGCAAATTGAACCAAAATTGTTTAATCTATATAAGTTTAATGGGATCCAGTTCGATGCAGCCGTTTGGGCGCAAGTACAATTCGCCGCAGCTTGATTCAATGCGAGTACGGTTACGTATATTTAAATATTTAGGTTTCCTTCTGGGTAAAAAAGACGGAAGTGAATGTGTTTCTTGGTTCAAGAAAAGTTTTGGGTAAGTGTTGGTCCAGTGGACTGATTTTTATGAGACATCTTTCCTTTTTTTAACACCTTATTTATATTTCACTTTCGTTACTCGCAGCAGTTAAAAAGCATTATTTGCAATAATTCAATTCACATTAATTTTATTTCCATCGACTGATCGTATTATCACGGACACCGTCATTACGGCGATTCCAGTTCGGCACCATCATTTCAGCAATTCTGATTCGTCGACAGTCAATTCGGAAACCCGATATTCGGCTATGGCAGTTTCGGCGATTCCAATTCGGTACCGGCATTTCAGCGATTCTAATTCGGCACCGGCATTTCGGCGATTCCGATTCGGAGATAGTAAGTTCGACTACGTTGATTTGGCGATGGGAGATATACTTAGTACTTAGTACGGACGCCTATGGCTTTTTGAACTTAAAAACCTGTCGTTAAACGTTGGTTATCTCCCAACCTTTCTTAAGTGGATCCCTTCTTTTGTTATTTGCTCCTTTTCAATAATACTTATTGTATTAATCTTTCCTTGGTTTCTCCCATTTCAATGCAATTCAGCCTTTTCAATTAAATTATACCGTTTTCCTTAAGTAATTATCTTTTCGAAAATTTCAATTAGGCATTTTGAGTTGAGTTTTTACGTCAGTTGAGTTTGGACGGTGGAAGAGTCACTTTTGTGTAAATAATTATTAAATTTTTTGCTTAAAAAGTATGTACATATGATACCTGTGATGCATGTAAATCAGAATTTAATTTAAAAATAAAAAATACTTTTTAAAAATATTTTTACTAAATTTTAACACTTTAAATAAATTTTCCGTCACCGAATTGACGTAGTCGAATTATCTGTCGCCGAATGGAAATCGCCGAAATGCCGGTTCCGAAACTAGCATAGCCGAATTTCGGGTCGCTGAATTAACCGTCGGCGAAAGCGATTCTGCAACGTATATTCGGCGACGGTCAATTCGGCGACCCTAAATTCGGCAAATTATACATTTCAAACGTATGGTTTTTTAAATTGATTTAATAAAGTAAATTATTTTTACTTTTTATTTTAATTTTTACTGTGGGCGTAGACTACTACTTGTTCTCTGTATGTTTCTCCACTACGGATAATATAGAGACAAGTATCTACAATTTCTCTTTTCCTCTAATTAGTATTTAATCAAATTTTAACATCATTTTATTCATATTTCGAACAGCTTTTGTGAATTATTCTGAATAATTTCAGCCAAAAATAACAGTTACGCTATGATGTCCGCTGAGGGTTGTGAGTATATGTAGTTTCCTAATTGCGTAGACTGTAGCCATTCGGATTTTCATCTGAATTCAGAAAGCTTTTAATTTTACATTAATAACTTATTTTCTCAGAATATGAACCTCACTGCAGGTGAAAATAATGAAAATTAAAAATTTTGCAGGCGTTGGGAAAATTTACTACGAATTTACACGATATTTTTTCGCTAATTATGCAAAGAAAAATACCCTTAAAATTATGATATCATCTCACAAGTTGGTTCATATTTTTCGTAATTTTATGAAGAATCATACTATCAATTTTCATAATGATTGGTTTTATACTTTTTAAGTTAGTCCCCGCAAATGTGCAAAATGTGTTTTAAAGATAAACGCGTAAAAAAAAATCTCGGAAACTATAAATTCAAAACAGTACACAATAATCTAAAATGCTTACATATAAATAAAATTTTTACAGCGTATTCTTGGATAGTAAAGCTAACGGTTTATGCAATAAAAAAAATCAGATTCTTTTGAACCTCCTAATGTGGTTTTCCTCCTTAAGGAAGAGTGTCAGACGTGTGATTCTGACTTATTGGCGGTAAAAAATTCTTTTTGTAAATCTGCGAAATACAACTCCACGGAATTATTTACGACGTCATTCGATAAAAAGCAACGTCCTCTCAAGTGTTTTTTGAGTTTTGAAAAGTTATAATAGTTCTTCCCATTATTTAGTCCCTTATGAAAACTGAGGCCGACACTTCTCTTGTAGAAAATTGTATTGTCGCCTTCTTGGATGGTGAAAAGCCCTTACGAACCCATTGCATGGACGCTTGTTCGTGGGAGGGTCCAATGGTTTACTCAGATTTCGTTCCAAATTCTCCTCGCCAATTTGTTGTTTAAACAGTTTTTGTTCAGGACTGAGCAGCTTGGAAATCCTTCCTGCCGACACTTTCCCAAACTTCATATAGAATTTTAAAAACCTTCGTTCCTGATAATCCTATTTCTCATAGGAATATAAGGTAAAGATAGGTATAGCAATAATTAAAACTTTAACTCGGCGGTCGATCAACACGAAATCGTCAACTTTCTTGATTATTTCGTCAGTTTGTGCTTCCAGAAGTATTCCACACTTTGAGTCATCATGAATAGATACCCTGTCGCATTTAAATTGCTTGCAGAAATTTTTGACTTAGAAAGGATGAACTATTTACTCCATATCTCGATGGGACAGTTTTCTGCTTTGATCAAATTTTCTGTTTTTCCGTAATTTTTGCCTAATTTACAATAATTTGCTACTGAATGATGGATCTGTTTATTTGTTCTGTTAGGCTTCTAATGGATACATTTCTTTCCGTCAATACTTTTATTTTAGCAATTTCTTAAGAATAATCCCATGTTGCCACTTTTGATTAAAAATTTGATGTTATTGGTTTTATATGAAAGCTGATATTGAATTTTCATAAAAAATAATGTACTTGACACAACAAAGTATCATTTAGAAACCATAATTTTTTTTCTGTAGATGCAACACCACCATTACGTGTTTACGTAATTCAAGCCTTCGAGAGTTAGGCTTCTTTAAAGCACTTTTTTTAATTTCCAGTTTCATGTGGCCATAGCCCACAAAGTTATGTAAAGTGTGTCCAGGGACACCCTGTATATTGTACTTATAAATCATAGAGTCTGGTTTGGGTCCATAACATCAGTTGCAAATTTAAATTTTCAAACAGCTTAAACTGTTGCAGATTAGGGGTATGAGGTACCCTACCTCCTATCCCGATAAAATCGATGTAATAAAATTATACCTCCAACCGAAATTCCAGACCAAGACATGAATCTTGGTTGGGAATAATTCGCGTGTAATAATCGAGTTAAAAATGCCAGACGGGCATATGAATGGGGTTGGTGCCGAGTGATATTTACTCAAATAATAACAAAATAAATTGGGGTGTTAATACACTTTATTTATTATTATGCTTACACAATGTTTTAACATATACAATATTTTTTTAATAATAATTGTAATAATAGTCTTAAAAGTCTTTTTTTGGCAAAAACTAATAATTATCAATAAAGGCTTTGCCAAAAGATGATTCCAATTATAAATAATTTTTCTATAGAAGTTTTATAACTACAAGGTAATACATACTGTATTTTTACATTCATAGCTATATTTTAAGCGTAGCGCAAGTGTGAAAGGGTTAAATAATTACAAAAATAAAAACTATAATATTTAACAAGCACCTCTAATAACTTACAACAAAATCTCTAGATTGCACAACAAATATTATGAAAAGTTTAAAACATCAATAACGAATTATGGTAAAAATATTGTACAACGGAAAATCATTCCAAATATTTGATTAATCTTTCAATTAATAAGCAATTTATTACAAATAAACGCTAATTTAAATACGGCAACTCGTAGACAATTTTCAAGCAATCTTTATTTTTCATTGCCTTCCAAAGCAGAATCACAGTCGAATATGCCAATGTAATAAACTTTGGTAACTTTTATTGCCTAAGTTGAATGAAATAAAAATAATAGAACATTCAAACCAAAATTTGATTGACAAAATATCATTTTTATACAGAAAAAGTCCACTTTTGAATAAATGCGGTGATCTTGTGCGTGATATACGCCCATTTTAATATTTCTTTATTAATCATATGGAATAATTTACAATTTGTTAAATCCTGTAATTATTGGACCTTCTTACCAAAAATTTCACATTTATACTTTATATTTCTATCTTAATCATGATAAAACAACTCAGATATATTTTTAAATATTAAAATAAATCATGTCATGGAATATTCTGACCAAAGCAAAGCGTTTTTATTAATTAATTAGGTATTTTCAATTAACTATTTAGTAGGTAGGTAGTATCGATGAAACATACCAAAATTTGTGATATCACTGAAAATTAAAATTGAAATAGATAAAATATGTTTAGTCAGAATATTTTAATTCTCAACATCTTAACAATAAGCAATATTACTGTACATTTCCATAGTACCTTCGTTATTAATAAATACCTACACATAAAAAATGTAAACACGCATTAGTCCAACCTTTAATAAAAGAAGAAAATTTATTGAGGCCTGTGTAAATTGCATATTACGTGCTGAATTATTACAATACATAAATACACGCATTAATAAATAGACCTTAGAAAATATCTTCACTTTACTAATATGATACAAGAAATTTTACCAAAAGTCCTTGCAATTTGACCTAAAACTTTTTTTTATTTAATTCTAAAATTGAGTTTTCAATAAGTACAAGCATTTTTGAATAACGCATTCGATAAAATCCATATACATTGAGATCATTTTAAAATGAAACATTGTTGTAGTGAGAGTAACATTAATCTTGGTTTACACTACAAACTCAGCATGAACTTAATTAAAAATCATTAATTTTATTAGATGAAGCCGTGCTAGCTCACCTCCAATGCGAAATAAAACTTACACTAATGAGATTTAGGAAAAACCATTTAAAAAAGGAATATCACAAATATTGATCAATATATCATACATTTAAATAAAAACTATGATACAAGAGATAGAGAGAGAGGGACAGAGTAGGTACTGCAGTAATAGTGTCACAACATTAAAACACTAAATTCATTTAACACTGCAGTAAATAAATTATTTTACAATCAGTGCATTCTAATTCTAGAACATTAAAGAACATAATAACAAATTCAAAATATTACATAAAATAATATGTAAATATAAATAAAATTAATTTAATATCATGAATGTAAATGATTATCTAATTTCACGAAAAATTAATAATAAGCTTAGGGTGCAGCTTATATTAATTTTCAATATGATTATGCTGAAGTCCACCTCGGTATAATTTTTAATGGATACAATTTTTCACAACCTCAAAACAATTTTTGTAATCGACCAATTATGAGCCACTTATCCTTTTTACATTTTCTACATAACAATTTCAATACTTGGTGTCATTTTTGATAAAAATTTTATAAACCAATCTTATATGAAAGTATAAAAAAAAGAAATCAAAAAGCAAATTTTCCCCAAGTTAATATACCAAGACAGACTCCATTGTAATTAATTCTCATTTGACATTAGAATCTTTACCATCGCACAACATTTTTTGAGATTGATTGTTTGGGGGATTACGTCTAGCCGATTTTGATCTAATTTGTCCAGCTAATAATGGATTTATGGCGTACAGCCAGTCGTGAACTTCTTTTTCGTTCAACGTTTGCAAGAGGTAACCTCTGTGTTTACTAACAACGCTGAATGTATTTGGAAGCCTAATCGTGCCAGATTGATCTTCGGAATATTCAACTTGAGCGGTTGCCAAATTAATTAATGCACGTTCTACTGGATCCTTTTCATCACGGAAAATAAACACGTAAGGTCGACGAACGGCCTAAAAGATTATATTAATAGATAACAAAACAAATTTGTCATAGTGCAAGACACTAATGATACTTCATGAACCATGTCATAAATTGAATTGCATTATCAATGAAAAATAATTATACAAAAAAATTAATCTTTTCAAAAGTTTTTAGTTCAAGTAACAACTTTAGTAAATATGCAATAGTATGATAATTTTCGAGTTCGTTACTACGTCGAGCGTAAAATGGAGAGAGTCCTGCCAAGCAGAAACTACATAGCATAGACAGCCAAATATTTAACGAAGTAAACAATTTAAAATTATACACCTGACCCATTACGCATTTTGGTTGATAAAGTTCAAAGTTCATACCAATTAATTTAAGTAATTTGTTCAGGTCGAATTAACAATTCATGCAGTAGCGGATTTATCCATGGTCGCATTCGGTGCTAAAGGAACGCGTAAAACTCAAGAATTTATATTATTAATCAATAAAACATATAAAACTCAAAAAGCAACAAATTTTAACAACGTTTCCTTTAAAAAAAGCGTCATGTAAAAGGTTGTGTCATCGAAATTTATTACTTATTTATAAATCATATTATTATTATTAATTATTAAATTCACAAAAAAGATTAAAATATTAAAGTTCGTGCCGACGATTACAACGGTCTAAAAATAAAAACAATTGAACAACATGATGTCGACTTATTGAACAAAGCATTACATTTTTTAAATGAAATATACTGTATATAAATTTGTAATAAGATGAAAACGTTTTATGAAAGCTTATTATCATTGCTTTCCTAAGATAAAAAGTTGCAAGGTTAGAAAAGGTTAATAATTTATTTTAATTAGTATTTAATATAATAATGTTTATAATAATAATATTATAAAAATATAATAATTAGTCATTAAAAGGTTAATTACACAACCCAACTTAAAATCTCAGCTTCCCTAAAATCTTCAGCAAATCAATAACAAACAGAATAAGGTAGGTTTTTCAAAAAACGAAGAAAACTATCTTTTAATAGACACTAGTTTCATCCTTATTCGTTACAATATTAAGTAGAATATATTTATTTTACATTTTAAGGCTTTTCACCTAGAATATACAAGGTAGGCGAAATGCAGTGGTATTTCAGACCGCTACAATCCGAAATAGAATAGCTCAAATAATGCAATTACAGCTGAGTACCATTTAATATGTAAAGCCAGAAAATTTGAGAAAATCAAAATCTATAAAACAGTACATAAATTTTGAATAAAAATTTAAAAAACATAACATAAACATAAAACATAAACATAAAACATAAAAAAAACAGCTAGTAATCCGAGAGGAATAAAGATTAATTTTTGTTAGCAAGCATTAACCAAAATAATATTAAAAGTAAAAAAACAAAGTTATCCGAGATATAATGAAAATAATAATGAAATAATAATAATGAAAATCTATGGCATGGGAATGTACTATACGTATTAAGCTGAAAAATAATAAGTGGTTTAGACAAAAAATACTAATAGCAAAGTAAAGAAACAGGCAAATCTAGATGACAGAATAAGGTTCACTTGGGTTGCATACGGAAAAAACACTTTGCGATGAATGTATGGATGTTCAAAAACTCCATCCGGAATAAGCTGAAGCAAAGCATCTATAAAGAAAAATATTGAGTATAACACTGAATGCCCAAAAAATATAAACACCCAGCTAAGAGCAACAAGAAGATAAGCAAGGTAGGAAAGCATGGAAATATTTTAGGAAGGCTTATATCAAAAAGATGGAAACAGCTGATTAAAGAAGAAGAGCAAGAAGTTCGTATATCTGCAAGATTTCCTATGAAAGAAATAAAAATGTGATTTTATATAAAAGAGAAACTGTTCTGGTTGAAGAACTTAAAATAGTAGTTTAATATTACCCCAAATGCAAGGCCAAGATAAATAAATATTTTGGGACAGATATCTTCTTATGATAATCTCCCAAAAAGACCAAAATGATTCGTGTTTACCGGTTTCGGATTTTAAACCATCTTCAGGACCAATGTGATTATAGAATTTCAACTTAATTGCAAATATCAATTTTATCTCCATTTAATACAAATGACTGAAACATTTTGTTTGCTTCAATCCGTATCCGTATGGAAAACTTTTCTTATATACTAAAACCCAGGGCCGTAACTAGGGCGGAACTAGTTAGGGAGCGCCAAATTTTCAATTTTAAAATTAAATTTAAAAAATATTTACCTATAAAATAAAAGGCACTTTCCTAATTTATAAAGTACCTCGAGGGTTTAATTACAAAATTTCAATTTCATGTTTAAAAAACGAATTATTCATTAATTACATAATAATTATTACAAAAGATCTTATTAATGTTTGTTAACAATAAGATTTCAAAAAAAAAAATCCTATGAAACATTGTTTTTTCAATTTTAATAAATGCACCTCTCGATTTACGGTCCTGGTGGGTAAGGCCGCATCTGAGGGGAGGTTTTGGGGGTCCAAACTCCCTCCGAAATAATTTTCTTCCTAATTATAATAAAAGATTAGCAGGATACCTGTGGCCTTTACCACGCGTAGATCAACTACCAGCTGATGCGCGATTGGTCCTTTAATATATTTGCTTCATGAAATCTATTTTTTTGAGAAAATATTTTTGTATCGCGATTTTTTAACTTTACAATAGAGCGCTTGACTTTGAAAATTTCAAAAATTTTCGTTTGCGGTGCTACATGCTGGGGATATCCCCCAGATCCCCCGGTAAGAACGCAAGTTTTAAAATCGCCACGGGCGTATCATATCCTAGTTCCGGCTTTGCTAAAACCCCAAATTACAACAATGTCAGCAAGCTTCTGATGTCTAAATCCGCTACTGAGTTTCCGGTAGTTAAAATTTAATTCATCAAAATCGTTAATCCAATAATGCGAAATGAATTCTTAACACTTTAAGAATAATAAATTCTGTAGAATAAATTCGATAAAACATTTTTGTTTAAGACTTTTCACAAAAAATCCCCGTACATTTTAATCTTACTTTTTAAATTTCACTTTTTCCGCTATGTTTCTTTTTTGAGCGATAACTTTATCTGCAATTTTTTAAATTATATTCCTTATTTTCAGTTATCGATTTGGATAGAGTACATTTTTCCGAGTAGAGCTAAATATATTTTGCGAAGTAATCAGTCCCAAAAGTTTCAAAAATAAGTGTTGTGGTTATTAAAGTAGACCAATCGTTTATCAAAAAGCCGCTGGAACACAGCTGCTCTTGAAATTTCATGATAAATGATTGGTCTACTCTAATAACTTTAACAAACGTTTTTGAAACTTTGGGATTGAATGTTTGGAAAACTCTCTTTGTCAAGGCCATACGTTGTCGACATTTTAATACTATAAAAACCGTACTCTATCAAAATCTTCAAAAAAAAAATAAATAGAGTTACAATTTAAAAAAATTACCGATGCCCTAGCTTAAAAAAGAAACAGATTCAAAAATTTAAGCATATGTAGCATTGGCTTTAATATTTTACAGAAATGCAAAACAATTTGAAATCTGAAGAAAGTAACATAAAATAATGATCACTTACCACCCATCGTTTTTTCCAGCCGTGAGTTTTATGATCTAAAACATTAAGATAGCCTTTTCGTGCAACCACGGGCGAAATACGTATTTCTTCCATATCTGGTACATACAACACAAGTTCTGGATCTCTTGGTCCTTGGGGAGATGCCGGTGTGGGTGGGAAAGGTGCGCATTCTCCTGGTAACGCTGCACGTTCGGGCGAACACAATTCTATAGATCCTGATACTATACTGGAGATCATACTCGTGGTCATATCTGATACTTCATCTGAAGGGCTTGTGTAATCGTTACTTTTTGAGTTGGGATTATCACGGCATTTTCCTTGAACTAATTTAATATATTTGTTCAATAAATCCTTTTCTCTTTCTGTATATTCACAATGATCATTGTTAGCTACAAAGAAAGAGAAATTAATATGGATATCTTTACAAGTTACAATGGGAAATACTTACGGATTATATGAATGTTGCTGTTTTTAGCAACCATATTGCAAGCTTCTTTTTCTCTCTTGGTATATTCTAATTGAGATTTGGTTTGGTTATTACCGCGATCTAATCCTAATCGTTCACGCAAAAGCAAAGTGTGTCGAACCCTCTCAACTTCTTCCAGGCGCGTTAATTTTTCAAGCTCCCACTGATGATCAAATATAAGCGAATCTCCGCGAGGACGCCAACCGTGCAAATTTTCTTCTCCTCGAACGTATGTCGTACTTGTGTCCAATACGCGTCGTTGACGTCTTTGAACTCCTAAGAAAATACAACAGGTCAAGTATCTCATAACAACCTCTTGTTTTCAGGCTTTATGAGACAACAAATAAGTCGGCTTTAAGATCCAAAAAAGTTGCCAACCAGAAAGTTCAAAAACGCTCATCGAGTGCAATTATGGGTATTGGAAAGAGTGCATTGCAATCTATTTCTAATTCTTCACTCATTCGGTTGCCTAAAGTCAGCATCAAACATAGTTTGATATTATTAAAATCGATGTCTCATAAACTTGAAAACCGTAAATCTCCACAATTATTGCACAGTTTTTAACTTCAGAGATCATGCAAAAGATGCAAAAGTAGTAGGTACACCAAATGAAGGAAAATCATTCAAGCAGTTAGAATAGTTTACAAAGGCTTAGGAAGGATACTATTCTAGGGAACTACCTGGACTACCTGCTTCACTAGCTCGTCTTAGTAGCAACTCGTACACCCCTGTCAATCGATTGGCTTCGGCATTGCGATAATTTCCAGAGAAAAGATGTTTGAATGACCTGGGACCCGTACGAGCATCTCTTCCGTATATCACCATACTTAAATCTTTGGTAATTATGGTGGGTCGTCCACAATTTTCGAGCTAAATTAAGAAGGCATTTAAAAAATAACATTAGCTTATAAAAAGTTGTTTTCTTACTTCTAAATAAGCCGAAATTGTCATGAAAATTTGTTCTCCTTGGGAAGTGACGCGATTGAGAAGAGGTGAATTATGCAATGAACTATCCCAAGCAGCTTCAAACATAAACATGTTTCGATCGTCACCGTGTACTTCAATATATTCCCCAGGAAATAAAGCCAATGATAATACAGAATTATCGTTGTCTTCATCTTCATCAGATTCAGGCGAATTTCGTATGCGACCCACCACCAATTCACGAACGTCACGCCAACGTAATTCTGCTGCTTTATCGTGAACAATTGTCATTCGTATCCGTCGTTGAATTCCTTGATGTAACAAAAATAAGCCTCTGCAAGGAAAATCGTCACTGTGTTCCACCACAGCTGGAACGTATTCTCCGCTAGGTGCAAGTTCGCAAATCTCGAACCAAACCAATACGTCAACTTTAGCGTGAATATGTGCTGTACATGGAGATGGTAAGGCTCCAAATTTGCTCGAACGAACAGGTTGAGAAATTGGAATAGAAGGTGGAAGCATTCGTCGAGGAGGCTGTCGGATTGAACCTTCAAGTTTCGCATCTTTGTGTAATGGGTGTTGCTGATAATGTCCAAATACTTCAAACACGATTGGATGTCCTTTTATGTATTCAATAAACGATTTCGTAGTCGAAACTGTTATCTATTTAAAAACAAAATCTATAACTTTAAAATGCTTTTTGGGCATACGCATTACATACATTTTGTACGTGGTAGAATCCTAATGGAGTTCCTTTTCCGGTATTTTTAACTGGTTCGGTCGAAAACGCTTCGTCGTGTCGATGCAGAAAACTAGAAAAGCTATGGTAAAAAGCAGAAATGAAGAAATACGCAAAACTTACTTAAATTGGCAAAATATGTCGGCATATTCCGTAGAGATGCCTATTGCTTGCAAAACTGTAACTCTGAACGTGAATTCTTTACCGACAGCTAAATGCTCAGGTATATCTTCGTCTTTAAAATCTGAAGACACCGAACTATCGCCCTTTCCTGAATCGGCATCGCATTCAATCAACTCGTCCATTTTAATAGAATCTATCGCGTTATGACCCTCGATAATACGATCTTCTAAATTATGGGAATTTCTCTCCATCACTGCTGATTTTTAAAGAAAATAAATTTCCAAGTTTAAAACGTAAATAAAGCATCACTCACCTTTAGAAGACTCGAAAGCAATTCTGGCACTTTGCCGAACACCGACCTGATCGGAATTGTCTTCATCAATCACCGCTTGAACGGCTACCCGTAAGTATCCTCGGACATCTCCTTTTTCGCTAACGATTGCAACTTTTTGAATGAGAGTCACGGGATATAATAAATTACTGAGATACACGAATGCTCTTCCAACCATTCGGAACCACGGAAATCTGTCGTAGAAAGGATCACCTCCAGTTAACGACTCCACATTATAATCGGGTGACGTTGGAGAGAGTTCCGCTTCGTTGTGATACATTTCGCGCATCAATTCCAATCTTTGCCTGCATAAAACAATCGGTAGCGATACAATCAGAAAATAACTTACAGCGAGAAAAAATAAATTTAGAGGTTGGTGCCACCATAACAAAAAAAAAGCGAAACATCTACGAGTAGTCCAACAAAGCTAAACAAGAAAAAGCGGAAAGAAAAATAAAACTCACTACATAGTTTAGTTATAGCATTCCAACAACATTAAGTATTATGCACATTTACTGGCAAATATGCAATTTGAAACTTTAAGATGTGACGATAAAAATCCAAGAGGCAGGCGGTGCTTTATTATATGATTTTCGTGAATGAAAAATGTGTTAGATTGCGGTGAAATGTGGGGCACCAACCTCGAAGGTAAGAGACTTGTAAGTGAGAAGCGTGATGACGTGGGTGGGCATTGAGTTAGACAGCGTAACAAAGGAGAGTCTTCCATGGCTGTCGGACTTGGAGTATCCATCTCTTCATTATACACCAATCTCATCAATTCCAAACGTTGTCTGAGTATACCAAGAAAGTTTATAAGACAAATAGTAACAAGATCGATGCGATATCTAATCAGACACTAAAAAAACATTTGAACCACTTACCTTAATTTATCAAGGCTCCAGTAATGAGTCGCCCCATTCTTCATATCTTGAACTTCGACGCCGACAATTGTCTTTGGTACAGCGCACTCGTCATCTTGATCGTATTCCACTATTGGTTTTAAGTCGACAGGTAACGGAGAATACAGTGTATCCGTCAAAAGCGTAAACTGAAATTGGACCTAAACGGGAAAAAATTAGTTTGGCGGCTACGGTAATTTTTTTTAGCAATAATTTACCTTTTTCTTCAATTCAACTGAAATTGCGTTGGCTTCTTTAAGGAAAATGGCGTTGCCCCACAGATCGTCTCGAAGTGATGTAAACTGATGATGTTTCCATTTTCGCCACGCCATGGCAGCTAGCTCATACTCTCGTTCTGCCCAGTTGCATTCTGCGTCAAATAGAGGGTTCACTGCAAAAGCGCTCTCTTAAAAAATACATTTGATAAATTTTGAGAGCAGTTTTATAATTCTGACGTTACTTTTACAAAATAAAATATTAACAATCGTAATTTACCGAAAATGTCGTCTTCATTATTAAAATCTTCCGGTGTATACGAACTATACATCGACATGGTCATACTTTGTTCTTCCACTTGTTTCTGCAGAGCATCTATTCTGGCTTCGTAGCTCTAAAAGAGTTCAGTCACGCAAGGCATTAGTAATTTAACAAGATTTACCTTTCTCTGTTCTTCGAATAGCTGATCTGCCGTTTCCTTTTCTTTACGGAAGTCCTCTTCCATTTTCAAAAGACGTTTTTCCATTTCGTACTTCAAATCCACTCCTTGCTTTTCTAAAAGTTCAATCTGAGCAAAATTCCAATCGACGTGTTCACTTTCGCCTTCGGTATTTGAGTTGGATTTTTCAATTCTTTCTCTAATCGCATCGGGTTGGGTAAAACGAAAAACGTGATTTTTGCCCAAAATTACTCGAGAACCAGTTTTAAGTACAATTCGATCGAGAATCTACAGAAAATACACAACGTAATGAAAATATAGACTAGAAAGATAGAGTATATTGTACTTCACGTCCGTTAACGTAAGTTGTGGCACCGGCACTTGGTATGAGAGCTATCTGTCCATTTTTATTTTCAAAGATGCAATGTTCTGGTTTGATGTATGATCCAAACAATTGGATATCTTGAGGTAGATTTGCTTCAGCCGAACCTACTCTAGTAATTCCGTCCTAAAAAATGCGAGTTATTCAAGGAATCCATTGTAAGTGGAAGTAATTTTACTTTAATGTAGTAAATTAGGCACTCAGACATGGAGGGGTCTTCGTTTAAGTTGACCAAATGAGGTGTCTTCTTGGGCGAATAAACTCCGACAGTGTCTCCGTCTTCTTTTACGGCTACGCCCATCTCTGCGAAAACTGCTTCGCGCTGAACACGTATCGCTTCTGTCTTCTTCAGTTTTTCTTCCCACGTTTCGTTCAATTCTTGAAAGAGTCAAAATTTAGCGCATCCAAATGTAAATAGTTAACGACGTCATACCTGCAATTAATTTTTCGCTTGCTTGTAGTTGATCCACAGCTTCGTCTGCTAAAGCTGTGGAAGTGGTTCGAACCCGATCGTTGTCTTTATTATTTCGGGATGTTTCCGTTCCTAAGAAGGTTCAGTTAAATTAGTCAACTTGATATTACAATATTCCCTTAAGCTTTTCCGCCAAAAACATACAAACAATAAATGGACAAGAATACAATTCGGCGTATGGCACTTATTGAAAAGCTGACTTGCGCAAGCATTTATGACTGTAGTTGAAATTATGCATACTAAATTACGGCACAAGTTTTGCAAACACCTTATATACGAGTGTATAGAAGCAAGTGACTCGCAAAGGCTGCTTTTAATGCTAAATGAACAATAGCGAACGTAAATTACTTGATGCTATGACAAGTTACGAGTGGATTGATTGAATAATACATTTAAGGCTTTCGCTTAGGGTATCTCAAGCCATCGATATGCTAATACTCACTGGGTACTTCTTTCTTTTCATACAAAACTTTACCATCTGGACCTAGGCGGCATAAGTAACATAACAAAATAAGCCACCACAATATTTACAAAAATTAAGTATGCCCTACTTATAGTGCCTTTTCGATAAAATTTTGAGTTCTTTTTTTTAATTTTGATCTAAAGAAATAAGAAGAATTTCCCAAACAAAATTTTGGGCGTCTGTTTCATACGAACATGATTTGGACAAACTTTGCCCGAAACAACGCTTAAAATTTTGGAATTTATTCATGCATATGGTAGATATTTATTGGAAAGACGCTAGACAGCTTTGTCTCCTGGATTCTAATTGTATTTAGCCAATTGCACTACTATTACGATGGGCTACAACTTTATGACAAAAAAGGGCAGAGAAAAAGATAATACCAACCTTCGTGGACTTCGATGCCTTCCGCTTTGAGAAGTTCCCGTAACTTCTGAATCTCTTCTTTGAGTTCGCGAATAAGTTTGGCGTTAGCATCTTCGTTGATAATAGCTTTGCATACAATCTGCTTGGCTCTATCAGCATACCTAATAATATTTATATTAAATTGGAAAAATCCTCGTTTCGTTTGATATTACCGTAAAGTAGAGAGAGTTTCGTCGTAGTTAATGTCTGCTGGAGAAATTGCAGCTATCATTGCAGTTTTGCTGTTTCCTCCCAAGTTTTCGCGCAGTAACCAGGTCAAGACGGAATCTCGGTATGGAATAAAATCTGCTTTCTTCGATTTTTTGTTTTTCATAGCCTTACGATATAACAATAATTAGTTAGGTAATAAAATTTACAAACACACAAATATACTTACGGACTGTTTTCCACCATAAGAAAAACGTAAAAAGTTAATAAAGAAAAAAGATTAATTCATCAAGAATTAGTTTGATAATGGAATCAATTACTTACCACTTCGGCAAGAGCAGATATTACTTTTCCCAGTGTCGTTAAACTTTTATTGATATTTGCACCTTCCTTTAATCGAGTTCCTTTGGCTCCCGTCGAGTCGGCCCTTTCTGATCCAGCTAAATCGACCAAAGATATTTTTGAAACCTTTTCTGTCGACAGTTGAGTGGTGGCGTCGTACCTATTGTTTAATTAATTAAATTCTGTACAGATTTAGGTCATTCAAACAAAATTACCTTTGCTGAGTAAAAAATATGGTAAAAACAGCATGGGACCGGGAACTGGTTTCGTTCATATTTGTTGCAGCCACGGTCCTCGCTTTATTACCTTCGTCTATTAAATTATGGATATCTTGGTAACTAGTAACGGCAAGTTTGCTTAAGTCTTCTACATACGGTCCCAATAAAGGATGTTCTCTAACTCTCAAGTTACCCTTATTTTTAGGGTTCAACAAATCTCTAACTCTTTCGCAGTAGATTTCCATATAACTAACTTCTACAGAATATTTTATGTCGTCGTTATGCTCGAGTACACGAATAAATAAATCTTCGCAAATCAATGGTATAATACCCTGCTGATCCTCTTCTTGTCTGCCCATCATTGTATAAGATTTGCCCGCACCAGTTTGTCCGTACGCGAAGATGCAGACATTGTAGCCATCAAAAGCATGTTGTAACATTTCCTCTCCGATATCTTTATAAACTACTAATTGTGACGAAAATTGAGGATCATCTTCCTGTTGATAAACAATGCCCGTTAATTCAAATTAAAATTTAATTTTTATCTACTTACGTTATGTGACCAATAAGAATAATCAAAATTAAAGCTTTTTTGAGCATCTTTAACTCCAGGCGGTGCTTTAGGATTTGCAATAGCTAAAAATGTATAATCATAATATTTGATAGTCTTAATATCGTTGGTACCTACTTGTGGTATTTCCACCCATGTCTATGATGCACTTGCATTCTTTCGAAATTTCACGATTATTGAACGGGCGAACCCTCACGGCTACTTTGACTGATGACATTTTTGTTGTTTTTCTTTATTTCAATCTACGAATAAAAAATGCATTGATTTAGATAAAGCCTTTAAATTTAGGGTTAATTTTTAGCGATGTGTGAGAATTTTATATTTATTTGGGACACAGTTAACATTATTTCTCACGCTAACTTCCGCCCCAGCTTTGGTTGGGGAAAAAGTTGCTCCATATTGTAGTAAAGCTTTAAATTTTATTAAAAACTATATAAGAAACTGTGGTCTTATTTTCTTTTAGATTTAATAAAACACAAACTTTTGGTGCTTTATTACCTAATTTTGATTATGTTTCGTATTATATAACAAAATAAAATTTTTATTAAAAAAACATACATTTTATGTACTTTACACCATCATACAAATTTTTGTTATTTGCGCAACGTTTCCCAAAAGAATTCCTAAATCCAATATTGTGGTTATTCGTTCTTTTTCCCGAACGCAATTGCTTTCGTCAGAAGAGTTATGATTTTTGTATTAGCAAATAACAATTCAAAAGTTTTCCCCAGATACATCTGTTACTCATGATCGGCAACAAAATGGAAACATAAGAAATAAATCAAATTTTTCGTAAAATAATAAAAGTATATTAAACATTTCCAAAGTACACGATTAAGCCCAAAATTGTATTCATCACTTACGAGGAGTTTGTAAATATTTAAAAATTTTGTTAGGACATCCCCAAGGGACTCGTTGTTTTCGTAACTTCTCAGTTTCCTACTTGAATACACGTTTAATTTTGTTGTATTTTTTTAAACTTACAGCAGACAATGACAACAAAATTATCTAAATACAAAATGTCCTCCGGAAAATTTTATTACATCTTCTTAATCGATTCAAGATTAAGAGAAGAAGAGCTATGTAGCATATTGATTTATGAAAAGATTAACAACGTTAACAATGGAAAAACCAACAGTAAAAGCTTACCAAAAAGTCAACTGGGAAAAAATCTGAACTACGCTTAATTCAGCTACACCTGCATATAAACACAACACCTGTAATGCAATCTTGTAATAGTTCGGGTTTGGTATTGATCGTTTCGGTGAAGTAATAAATAAAATTTGATAATAAAATGATAAATTTGAAAAAAAAAAACAATTTCATCTAAAGAGCTTCCAAAAGCATTAGAAAAATATAGCAGGCTAAGTTCATTCAATTCAAATTAGTTGTATTTACCCTTGACATTTATTAAGGAAAAAGAATAATTCACCTAATTTTTGAACATGAAGAATATACAATTCCAAAACGTCGCACTATCGTTCGAATGTAATCACACTTTTGATAAATTAATCCACAAAATTAAGCTGAACATAGTTTGTCTAAAAACACCCTGTTACGGTCATTTTGTCTTTCTATGACGTCTTGAAGGGCTAAAAGATTCGCGTTTGCGTACAATTCGCGTTCTCACAAATCAATAGCTTACTTCACCAATGTCGAATTAGTGTTCACGATGCGATCAATATATTATTGTTATTATCAAAAATATTCTTTTATGAAAAAATTGGTAACTAATAATTGTTTTATGGCATCTAATCGACTATGAAAAACAAACAAGTTGAAATTGCATCAATGGGGTTAGCCTATCCGTGTTATCAAACAATATCATAAAAGCACGCCAACACCTCCTTTACTTCCTTAGAACTAACTCCTCAGGGTTATTTCCAAAAACATCATAGAAGCATAATATAATTATGTACATAATTTTTATATGAGAAATCAGTAGCGTTTTAGTTTTATGGAGGCGATTAGGCTAATAACAATAAAAGGAAAACACGCGAAAACAAAGCCTCATTGCTAGGCTAAAACGTTTTAAAAATGTGGTTTTCAAAAACTGCATCAAGAAAAGAAATTTACAAAAATTATAAATTTTCAAAATTTTCTTCAAAATTTAAATTTTTGATCTAAATTTCTAAATAATATTTCAATATAACAGAGAATTATCCTCTAAAGTCTAAACCGTATTAAAATTGCATTTCGGTGAATTAACCATTAGCACAGTTTCAGAGCAATATTGTGCTTGATAAGTAGGCCATGCTCTAAAAATTCCAATAAATTGCACAAAATGCTCTAGCTAAAAGGACGAGTAAATTATTAAATTGCAGAACAATATAAATACATTAATACTATTTAAACGTAGAAAAAAATGTATGCATTGCAGTGAATAGAAAACTATGCAGCAGAATCTTCCGAGATAGTATGGTGCGGATTCTGTGGCTAAGTAATCGCAATTATTGCTGTGTGATGGAATTAAAATGTGTTTTAATTCAGGTTCTATAGACCCTAAAATTATTCTATGCCTTCTATGACCGTTTAATGTATTTTTGGACAAGTGCACGAGAAACATCTGTGAAAGAACTGGGAAATGCATAAGGTATATTCAGGAGTATATTAAAATTAAATTTGTAATTGTGCACACCTGATTGTCTTTAAATTTGGTTTTAATAATACGAGTATGTTGTTTTGCTAAAAAAATAATTGTTTTTCGATATCAGCAGAATAAGTTCTGTCAGGAAATCATATTTTAAAGTCCTGCAACAATTCCTTGGCATAACCTACGGGCAATGCATCAAATACGATGTAGAAAGTAATGGGCAAGTTTTCGATGCCCATACATAACCGGAACCTGTTGGTTATGAGAGAAAATCCCATAAAAAATTAGAACCTCCAAGAATGGATAATGGAGTAGTATGGTTATTGCCCAAATTACCCAAATCTTTTAAACCTCAAAAATGATATATGTAAAGCTATTAGATAGTAAATAGATCTGGAAGCATTTTCTATACATAATAAAGCTTCGAGTCCATACGTCCTGACTCGTTTATCAAAAAACCATAATTTTTTTGAAAATAAATCAATCAACAGATTTCAATTATATTAATACTATTTCAAGTATTGTAATTAATATAAATATTGGGTCGTATACAGTTCTTTCATCCCGTGCTAATCATCCAAATACTGATTATATAGTAATTTTAAAGAGCAAACTAAAATGAAATAACAAAGAGAAAATAGCAATAACTTTATATTGACAAAAAGTGGAAAAAAAATATCAAAAATTTGGTATAATATACTATGTGTGTCAACGAAATAATAATCCCTAAAGCAGTAAAATTACCAATATCTAAAATAGAATTATAATAATTCTAAAAAGTCTTAACGGATGACCGCAGTACCACAGTATTATTAATTTATATGTATCAAAAACGTTCCCCTTTTAACAAACAAAAATTCAGACAAATAGGTCTCTGGGCCCACGCTCATGGTAAAAACATCAACAAATTCGGATATAAAAAAGCAATGATATATTAAGAGTTGCACTCCTAGACGACAACTGCGGCCGACTCAACCCTTTAAAACACATGCCCTAACAATTTTACGTCGAGTACACGCACCGTCAACAGAAATGGGCTCGCTTCGAACAACTGGGTGTTTATTTTTTAGTGCAAAATAAAAACTTGAAATTTGAAATAAAAATCTCTTACTCAAAACATTTAATTAATAAAATTTTTTCAAGTTTAATTTCTAGTTCGTGCACCTCCAAAATCATTTAAAAATGTAATTTAAAAAATGAAAAAGTCACCAGCAACAAGCGGATCACGGGAGAAATAAACGAAACCACTACCCCTTTTAGTTAATCGCTATTTTATTAAACCCCCCTTCCCTCCTGTTATGGTTATAAATCAGGGCCATCCAGATCGACGTGGTACAAATCACGCCAGTGTAACTTTAATGCCAAAATTCCATCACCAGATTATTATGAAGAAGATTGAAGTACCCACGGTACTACATGGTTCGCATGCCAACAAGCTAAGCTACGCTAAACTTGAAATTTGAGTAGTTGTTAAATTAATCGATAATAAAATTTAATCTTCTGTTTATTCCAATAACACCAAATCTATAAAAACTTGTACGCCCGATTACCGTGTTTGACTCACACTTTTATAGGTAAATGATATAAAAGATTCCGGAAAACTATTCATTTCTATTATTAATTTATGTTATATTATTGATATTTTCGGTAACCACTACTTAGGTTGTACATCTATTTACTAAATTGGTGATAAAACTTCAAAGTTGATTTATTTCAAATTTCTGAATTTTGATTTTCAAAATGTCCCTGCTCATGAACCTTTATTAATCGCCAATCAGTTCTCTTCACAAAGGTTTTCAATATAATTAATTGATATTAATTAATTTGTGGAGGTGCTACTAAGGAAATTTAAAATAGTATGTTTGCCAGTGGCGTCTCTTATGAGGAGCGCGAAAGGACGCTGTCCAATCAAAACAGAATATTAAATCGGTAAATTTTAAATACATTATTAATTAATGCCAACGCTTACATTTTATTGATATATTTTTAATCGTTGGTCGTCCCATTATTATTGGGGTTTGATTTTGCGGTCTTTCATGACAATAAAAAATCACTTTATTATATCGGTGAGAGCAACAGTTGTGGGTCCATCCGGAAGGGTCTTTGTATGTGCTTAAAGTGCGTGGTTATTTGTCATTTCAGCACTTATTTTTAATCAATCAATAACCAAAAAGACTTCAAATCATGGAATGACCACAGCACTCTCTGACTATTACAATTATACTATGACCAAGATCATTTTTATGACCTTTAAAAAATTTAAAGGTCCGTTTTAATGATGACGGAATAGAACAGTAACAAGAAAACTACACTAATCAGTAATCACATTTCTATTTAGCAGTTACAACGTTAACGGTAAGTATCTACTCAAAATAAAAGATAATGCTGCTTTTATTATTTTAATCAAACGAATGTATTTTAAGTATTGGTTGCACCGATAGTTTAAGGAATAAGACATGATGAGTAATGCAAGAACATAAAAAATTTATATACGTTTGTGTTTACGTCAAGTGTAGGAAGAATTGATTCTAAGATGACAAAAGCATATAAACAAGCTCACTCGTGGCAAGAAGTTTTGAAACCCTCTTGCACATAAGTTGCTACTATTTTGAGGCTTTGCGATTTGGAATTGGAAATCACGATAGTTCTAGTGCAATAAATTTTGAGTTATCTTATTATCTAAATTAAAAGAATAATTAAGAGTTATCTTAATTTGATGTATTTAGAGATTCATTTAAAAACATATAACAATAACGTTGTTACAAAAAACATGCTAATTATGCTGTGAATTTCCCGATGAAGCTATCTGAAGTAGGAATCTGCAGCAAGTTACGTACATCAGTTCTGGAACATTCCTAAGTAGTAAATTCGTCAGTTGAATATATCGATATTAATCATGTTGATCCTGAACTCGCAAGAAGAAATCCCACAAAAATAATTGGGAGTAGTACGTTAACGCCTATGGCACGTTTTTATTTTATAGGAATATTTTTGACCACAAATTGCGTTTGAAGCGGTTCCAAATCCAAAATTAAGGATTATAATGGTCCAAGAAAGACGTTTCTATATGTCATTCTATTGACATTCGTAGCTAAAAAAATGGGATCTTTGTTTTTGAGCTATTCTGTAACTACCGAACTATCAAATAAATGTACTATAATGCTAACAGTGGCACGGCTAGCAGTCAACTGTGGGATGCTCCACCCACTAAAACAAGTACTCCAACGAATGTTCAAATTTGACTATTTTGAAATCTAAATAAAAAATTGATGTAGATAAAAATTATTCGTTTCGTTTAAAATATTTCTTTATAAAACTCAAGTTTTATCATTCCGATTACCTCAAACTTAAAATGTAAAGTCATACATATCACAAAAATTGATACTACAGATAAAAAGTTTGCTTGCTAAATGCTGATATATAACGATCAATTTTACAAAAATTATTCAGTGCTATCAAATACTTGTTGTAAAAATCAGGTAATAAATCTAAAATGCTCATTCCAAAAATTTTCAAGTGCTCTGTCCTGCTCCTAGTCTCTCAAATTTATATTAGCTTGTGCAAACCTACAGGGAAGTTGTATTATGGTGAAGTCAAATCTCTATCAGCCGTAGAGAGTAAGAATTCTACTTTTGGAAAAACAAAATCAAATTTTTAAATTTTAGAAAATCTGCTGGATTCCTGGACGGAAAAGAGCAAGCAAAATATTTGGGAATTAAGTGGTCAATTTGAAGGCGATATAATTTTAAGTTCAAGTCAAAGAAATGGTATAATCGATAATGATTTTCGATGGCCAAACAGGGTAATCCCATACAATTTTGATGCGGGTTTCAGTGCGTTGCATTTCAACGTTAAATTGTAGTCACTATTTAAAAAATTTTTTACAGCTTTGGAACAACAACAGTGGATCACTAACTCTTTAATGGACTATAATACCAAAACTACCATAACAACTAGGCGTGCAACCAGTTCAGACAAAGATTACGTACTGATCACCGTAAGTCACACTTTTTGTTCGAAATTATCTAAACCATAAACTAATAATATTATTTTTCGCAGAAAAGATCTCCTGGGTGTTTTTCTTATGTTGGTCGAATCGGTGGACAGCAAATTTTAAATTTAGCAGGGGACAAAATAGGATATGGTTGTTTAAGTCACGGTACGATTCTCCATGAATTTTTACACGCTCTTGGTTTTTACCATCAACAAAGTTCGACAGAGAGAGACGATTATGTAGAAATTGTTTGGAATAACATACCCACAGGTCAGTAATGAAAATTTTGCATTTCGGTTTTAAAATAATTATTACATTTTTTTAGAAAGTCAAATAAACTTTGAAAAACATCCTTCAAATGTAATATCAAATTTTAATCAAAAGTATGATTATGAAAGTGTGTTGCATTATAGCGCATACGCTTTTTCAAAGAATATAATTGGAAAAACTATTATTACAAAGGTATTCGTTATATATATATATTGAGTATAAATATCCGAAAGATACGGAACCTTATGAAAAATTTTATGATAAATTTTTATCATAAGATTTGTTATCTTTCTCAAATTTATAATCAAATTTTAAACTTTTTGAATTTTTTAATTTAGGATCCAAAAGCAAAGATCGGCCAAAGAAACGGATTTAGTGAAATTGATATAATTAAGCTTAATAAAATGTATAAATCAAGTGCTCGTACTAATAGCCAAGGCTTCACATCTGATCTAGGATTAATTTTTGGATTAGCGACTTTTGCTACGATACGGTTTAAATTTATCTAAGTAATCTGGTTGGCGATAGATTCCAGGATCTTCAGATATAATCTTCAACTATTAGTCCAGAATAAATAAATAAACGATTAAACATTTTTATTAGTGCAGACATTAGTTTTAATATATGCGAGGTACTCATTAAATATTTTTATTTTAAATACTTAAACCTTGGCAACAATTGGAAAAACCTTGAAAAAAAATTAAAAAAAAAAAACTTGGAAAAAATTCGGTTTCACTGAAATATGTTAATGTTTATACAAAATGAGGAGAACCGTGTTATTATTTTTTTACTGTGAAAATTGCAATATTTTCGTTTTCTTTTCAAATATTTCAAATATTTTTATCCAATGAATAATGTTTTTGGTATCCCCAAAACATTCAATTTTGAGAAAAAAAAAGGTGTTTTACGATAAACAATGTTCAATGTTTTTAGAATAATCGCAATATTTGTAATCTTTTAAAAAAATTTCTGTTTCTAAAAATCCATGACATATTATACGTACGTAGGATACCTTTTAAGTTTTTACAAAAACCAGGAAAGAAAAGATTTCTTTTTGAACAAACTGTTTTATTGTTTTCCAAAATAGTCGCCTTTGAGATTTATACACTTTTGTATACGTGAAAACCAAGTTTCGAAACATTTTTTCCACTCTGAAGATGTTCATCTCAGAAATCAAGTTTTTGAAGACTTCAACTGCTTCATGAGATGATAAAAATCTTTGTCCACGGATTTTTTGTTTGACATTAGGGAACAAAAAGAAATTGTTAGGCGATAAATCAGGTGAACGCGGGCAATGAGACATTAATTCGATGCTTTTCTCCTTCAAATAAGCAATTGTTTGACGTGCTGTGTGAGAGCTGGCATTGTCATGAAGAAGAATGATTCGACGTTTTTGGTTGTTTTTCCTGATTTCGTCGATGAATTTTGGTAAACAAATTGTTGTATACCATTCAGCATTCACTATTCTTTGATCCTTCAAAGGAATGGTTGCGACATGTCCAATAAAACTGAAGAAGAAGGCGATCATTTTTTTTTGCAGTGCTTCGTGAACGAACAACTTTTGTAGGATTCGGTTCGTCTTGAAACACCCATACAGTGGATTGATGCTTGGTTTCCAGTTCATACTAATATATCCAAGTTTCGTCACCTGTGACAATGTTGTATACGGATTTTGAAGTACCTCGATCAAATTTTTGAGCATTTCCTTACACCAAATAACACGAGCCGATTTTTGAATTTTAGTCAAGTTTTTTTACTGCAAATGTTCATGCAAAATTGAATGTATTGCAGTCTTCGATGTGCCTAAAGATGCCTCTATTTCACCATATGTCACATGTCGATCTTCTACAATCATGTTGCCCACAGTATCGATGTTATCTGGAATAAAAACCGATTTTGGCCAACCAACACGAGATTCATCACTGACAGACGCACGACCACGACGGAATTCTGCAAAACCAATTACAAACTGTATTTTCAGATGGTGCTTCATTACTAAAAGTGGAACGAAGCGATTTTATGCATTGCTGTTGAGTTAGGCCTGTGCTAAAATCGTAAAAAATCATCCAACGAAAACCTTCACGTGAAATTTCCATTTTTCTCACAAGATCGTATTTTAAACGCTCACTGTAAACATAGTATATTACATTACTAGTGGAGAAACCGAATGATTCGCTCACGCATTTGCGAGTTAGGCGAGTGTGCAGACGCAAATAAGTGAGCGCAAGGGTTTCTCCAATAGCGCCATCCAGTGGTCGTTTGTAAAAACTTAAAAGGAGACCCTTGAAGTAGTAGACAAGATAGTGACAAAAAGGTCATTAGTTCAGTTTGTCTTTCTCATCATCATGTTCTTTTGCTTGTTCTATTATGGATCTCCATTTCTTCCTATTCTAACTTTTCATCTTCCAGTCTTTCACTCTCATAGTCCCCAAGTTATTTGTCACCTCCTTCTATTTTGTTCTTGGTCTTCCTGTCGTTCTCTTCACATCGGGCTTTCATCCCATTATACTGCTGATCACTCATACTTGATGGGCTCTCAACATATGTCCCAATCATCTAATTCTCACCATGTTTTCCTCTTTCAATTATTTCTCAATTTCATAGTTAGTTCTCCTTTTGAACTGTTCATTTAATTACTTATTTAGAGTATTTTTCTCATTTTCAAAAATTCTTAGTGTTTCCTCCTCCATTCTTGTTTGACACATTATTACTGTTCGGTATTCAATTACTGGTCTTATACATTTTAATTTTTAACAATTATCAATCAATTGGATTTGCTGTTTAAAAGCTTCTGGGTGCCGCAATATGCTCTACCAGCTATTATCCTTTCTTTTATTATGCCTTTTCTTCTATTTTTGTTATTAATTTTTAGTCGTGAGTATTTTGAAGTTCTTCAAATTCAGTTCTTTATAAATATATTATTATTTTTGCATATATTCTGTCACTGCGACATCCTTTCGTCGAATCTTGATTTAGTGTTTTTTGAAAATTTCTTGATTATTAAGAAACTCTTGAATCGTTCGCTTTTTATAATCTAATAAAAATAAAGCCCGCAATTGAAATTACAATGAAATAATATTTCGAAACCTTTTCACACTTTCCTTATCATTCCAAAATATACTGATATGGTTGATGACCTATAACATTTGTCCTTCTGATAATCGGCAAATTTGGGAAGTACAATTAAAACAAATTCCTAATAAATTTTCTGGCGAAATACTGCTATATAAAAACCAAAAAGTGTTTAAATTTTGCATTCAAAATATCGGCTAAATCTAAAATGCTAGTTCCAAAAGTTCTCGAGTGCGCTTTCCTGCTGCTACTTTCTCAACTATGCTTAAGTTTGTGCATGCCCACAGAAAATTTATATTTCGATGTGCGACTTCCATCACCTGAAGAAGGTAAGAATTTTATTTTAGAAAAAACAAAATCCAATTTTTAATTTCTAGAAAAGCTCCTGACTTCCTGGACGGAAGAAAGCAAACAAAATATTTGGGAGCTAAGTGGACAATTCGAAGGCGATATCATTTTAAATCCTCGTTCAAAAGATGGTCTAATCGATGTCGATTTTCGGTGGCCAAACAAAGAAATTCCGTACAAATTTGATGCAAGTTTTAGTATGTTGAATTTGAACGTTAAATTTGGAATACAATTTTTAATTTGTGTTTTAGAACTGAAACAGAGACAGTGGATCATGCAAACCCTAACCGAATTTAATAACAAAACTTGCATAAAACCCAGGCTTGCAACCTCCCACGACAAGGATTATATACTCCTCTCGGTAAGTCAAAATGTTTAATTGCAAAATAACTGAAACCACTCCAACTGTTTCCCAGGGAAGGAAGTCGGGGTGTTTTACTAAAGTTGGTCGATTTGGCGGACCACAAGTTATCAACTTAGCTTTAAATAAGCCAGGGAAGGGTTGTTTACGTAGCGGCGCAATCATCCACGAATTTTTGCACGCTCTTGGTTTTTACCACCAACAAAGTTCGCCAGAAAGAGACAATTATGTCACCATTGTTTGGGAAAACATAATGAAACGTAAGTAACTTAAAATATTAAGTTCTATTCTTTTAAATTAATTTTTAGGTAATAAACACAACTTTAGAAAATACAAATCAAATGAAATTACAAATTTTAATCAGACGTATGATTACGAAAGTGTGATGCATTATGGCGCTTATGCTTTTTCAAAAAACGGACAAAAAACAATTATCACCAAGGTAGGAATTCCTTTGAACCAACTTTGTATGTGATATTAAAACAATGTTATATTTCAATAAAAAAATTTTAGGAACCAAACGCAAAAATTGGACACAAAAAAGGATTTAGTGAAATTGATATAATTAAGCTTCATAAAATGTACGATTGTTAGAAAAAAATTTTTCACAGTAACACATTTTTTAGTAGCTATTAAAGCCTCAATCGAGTGATTTGCCGAGCATCAAATTTTCTTTGACCAGTCAAGTTTTTCCTGCTCAAGAAGAAAATTTATTTTAATTTATTATAATTTTTTTTTGAAAAATTCAAGAAGTAGTAGTATTCATTGATATTTCTCAAACAAATTTGTTTCCAAAGCACACCTTGAAAATAAAAAACGCTACGAACTTCTGCATCAACCTGTATATAAAATTGAAGCTAATAAAATTTAGTACAAAAATGTATTTATTTATTTTGTAGATATTTATCTCTTTTTGTTAATGTCTCACGTTTTTTTATAAACTTTGTCTCTTAACTTCTTTACCGCTCGTTTAAGAGAAAAGTCCTGTGGGTAATAGTTTTAGAGCATTAGATTTCCTTTAAAATGAGTATAATATTTTATTTTTATCTTAAACTAATAAAATATTAGAACAATTTGAAAATTTACAGATATATCACAAAAAATCGTGTTATTTATCATGTTATAATGAGTTAATGGTTACAAAATTTTTAAACGAATTCTTATGCCAAAAAGTCCCAAAGTCGACTTAATTAACTCTCAAGCACTACACAACAGCTTACTAAAATTTCCATAATTGTCTTTTTTAGTAATAATTATTACTAAAGGCCCTTAAGGGCGTAAGTCAAAAATTAAAATAGATGGACTCGCTTTCAAGAATTTGTTCAAAAACTGTGTTATTTTTTAAACCAGAGATAATATTAAATATGTTTCGTGTAATTTTTACACATTATCAAGTCATTGATAAGTCATTTCAATTTTGTTAAATTTATATTTAAATTGTTATTTTATTTGTAAGAATTTGATAAATTTTAGATCTAAAAACTGTGGAGAAAAAAACAGTCTGAAAGAGTGAAGAGATAATGTAAATTTAACGGTTCGAGGACCTATTGCAACGAGCTAGCAAAAAAAATTAGTTCGTAGTTGAGAAAAGCTTTTTAGATCGACGACCACAGATACTACAAACTTTTTCAGGAAGCTACAGGAAACCGTAAAAATTCTCTGCAATCAAGAAAGATGAAATTATACTTTAAATTTTCCAGTAGTAGAAGTAGCAATGAAAAATGTATTTTCCATCTGGTTTTAAAATAATTTCGTCATTTTAACTTTTCACTATATTATTTATGAATCACGGGCTCCATAGCTGGTGGTTGGAAATGCCAGATCGATCTGTATTGAGAAGTTAAAACCGAGTAAATGTATCCAAAACGCATGCAATTTTAAATTTTCATAAAATCAATAATAATATCGGCTAGGTACCTACCTACTCATTATATTTTGTTTAAAACTTAGTAACAAAGCCTAACTGTTTCCTATTTAAATTGTGCGGCATGATTAGGTATAAAACGTGTTTTGGATTTTCTCGTGAGTTTGTTAAACGATTCGAATCGCAATTTACAATACTAATTAACAGCAATGCTTCAAATCATCAAATTACTTCTAAAATTTAAATTACCACAAATTTATGTAATCTCGGATGTATGAATGAGTCATAGGCGCCAGTTTCGCACGGGGGTGTATACGTCCCGACGCCACCCACTATAGTTCAGATCAATGTACATGACCTAGGTTTCGTTATAGAACCCCAATCGCTTGCTTATACTACATTAAAACTTTGTTTAAAAATAGTAATTTTTATTAATTATTAAGCAATTTAAAAATTAATAGTGTAATATATCGCTATACGTACGCGCAGACTTACTATGGCAATAAATTGTAAAAGAAGAGAAAGTAAAAACTTTTTATAATAAGATCGAAATTTTGCATAAGAACTAGGATTACAATCCCTAGATTACAGATTCCAAACAATTTTTGAATAAGTACTAAAATTCCGAAATATTCGATAATATTCTATAATTTTTTTTTTATTTAATAAATTTTGCACTAAATATTCAATACAAATGTCATGTTATCTATATAACAATGAAAAGATTTTTCAGTGTTTTCCCTTTGGACAGTTGATACATTAAAAAAGTACTGCGGTATCTTGTCATCAATAGTACGTCACGACAAAACTATGCCAGATAACAATTTCATTTTGTAAACAAATTTTAAGGCAATAAATTGATTTTCAGGACTATTAGTCTCATAACTATTTGTCTCTCTAGAACAATTATTGATCTTGGCGACAACTGGTCTTACAATTCCTCTTTCGTTAATAAAAGATTAAAAAGAAAATTATTCTCATGAGCTTTCAACAATGCTGTTGCTTGAATCTTCTTTATTATACAAACATGAGGGGTTCATGTATCCAAAATTTTAAGAATTTTTTAAGTGAATACACGAAATTCTTAACCAATTAGGTCGGTTAATTTTGAAGCAAACGACCCTTATTTTTATAATATTAACTTTACAGATTAGAAAATGTAATATATTTTAAATAATCTAGTATACTACGAAAAATGTATTTTGAAAATACCTAGTAAAGATTAAATTTTCTATTTTCGTGCGGGTAAAATTAATAGTCATAAGGCCAACAACCACAGAGATCAATTGTCTCGAAGCCAATGGCTGCGGGGCCAACAACGGTGAAGCCCATAGTTTCAAAGATAAATTGTCGTAGTTCCTAGTGATAATGGCACTACAAAAACCAATTATATCGGTACCAAAATAGTCTCAAAGACGAAATTGTTGCTGAGGCCAACGGTCAGTCGCCAAGACCAATATTGTTGTTGTAGCCAAGTGGTAGCGGCACTGTGAGAATGATGGTTCGGACGAGAATTTCCCGATAAATTTTTTATTTTTGACTTTGGATTGTATGAAAGCACAGTCTGAAGGCAATCAATCAAAAATAAAACTGTACGAATTACGATATAAGCACTCGCTGAGTGCTGTAAATGCAACCACAATTATCTGTGCATGATCCGTTATCAACTAAACTATTAAGCTTTGAACTCAGATAACACTTTGACAAAAAAATTTTTTAAATAATATATGTAGTATATGCTGTTCGTATTACCCCGACTTACCTAAAATATTTTCCAATTAAAAATATTATGTAACTTTTGAAACAGTAATTAAAAATTGTATGATATTTTAAATTGAATAACAAGGAAAATTAACTTTGAAATTCATAAATATTTTAAATAATAATTAGTTTTAAAAAAACATTGATTTATTGCATGTTTCGTACTTGCCAAAGTTGTTTAACAGAAAAAAAATTTTCAGATAAAAAATAATACTCCAATAATTTAATATTCATTAAAAGTCCCTCTAAGAGTAATTTATGATATCAGTTTTGAAAGTTAATCATTATCGAATGCGTGTGATGTTTGCACAACGAGTCGCTGCGTCGGCCGAGTTATGTAAACATGTAAATTCGATAATGATACATTGCAATACGTGTTTCATACAAAATATTATCTTCTACCTCATCATTTACAAAATCAAAAATATTTATTTAAATTGATCTTTTTTGATTTTTCAACAAATCAAAAAATAAGCATAATTTAAATGAATTATTTGAATTTATATAATTTAATGTAGTTCAGTAATCTTGTCAGATTTTAATTTAACATAGACTATGTTTATATAGAGGCTAATATTTCTTAATAAATGAATTGAATTACATTTATTTTTTCGATTTTACCTGTTTATGAAACTAAATTAAAATAAAGGATTGCAATCTGATTCAATCTAGGTAAAATTATTTCGTGAAAGACGCCATTATTTTGTAGAATTGCACGTAAAATTTCAATAATATGTGTTGTACAAATAATGGAAAATTTATATAAATAAATATTTAAAAAGATAGCATGATAAGAAGTGTAATAATTGATTAAAATTGAAGTAAAAACTGAACAGAATGAAAACAGGAAAATTAGTAATCAAGAAAAATTTTTAAATAGATAGAAAGTTATATTTAAAAAAAATAATAATAAAATTTACATTGAAAATAATGATTGAATATAAATAAAAATTAAATTTGATAGTTTAATTAATTTTATAACTTCCCTCAATTATAAATGCTAAGTCATAGCAATATATTGCAAAATTTTATATATGTTGTAAATCATTTTGAAAAGCAGTACCTCAATTTTAACATATTACAGTAAGCTATTTTGCAATACAAATAAAAGTTGAAAGTGCACTTTTCGGAACGATAGTAAATTAAATATTTAATATTAATTAATCCCAAAATTAGCTAGGTACTAAAATTTAACCATGTAAATTTACCTTCTTTAAACAAACTATCTATTAGTTATCTTTTGTGAAATATTTATTACTGAATGCATTTTAGATAGATTGTAACTACACCATTTATAAAATCAAAATGAAATCTTATCTTACTTTTCCATTAACGACGCCAACGTGATAAAGAAAAGTACTACATATTATAATCAAAATAAATGGATTGTGGAAGATCTTCCAACGATGTTTGTGTGGGTGTTATGTATCTGTTTTATTCGTCCACGAATACAGACTAATGCGTGCATCAATTAATTTGAAATGTCGAATGTTTGGACTTAGAATGTTCATTTTTTTCTTTGCTGCATAAATCACAACGCTATATTGGTAAACTAGATGGGCGATTTCGATCACAGTGTCAGATTTGACACTAAAATGGCTTCATCACCATTCTGTTGGATAGAACAGTGTTTCCCAAATGTCTAGAACTTGCGGACCCCCAAAATTAGACACTAGTATCATAGGGACCCCCAGAAATAATTTCGTTACAAAAATAAAAATTAAAGCAACTAAAAGGACAAAGTAAAATAAATTGAAAATTAAAGAAAATAAACCAAGAGCATTCTCCCTGAATATAGGGAGGAGAAAAATTCGAAACAATAAGAAAAATTTATTTTAAATACTTATTTAAAAAAAAATTTTTTTCTTTTTATGTCGAGGTTCGCGGACCCCCAAAAAACATGCCGCGGACCGTTCAATATTTGGGAAACACTAAGATAGAAGACTAGCATAATGCGCTTTTGTGGGATGAAAGAAAAATATTGAAAAAAAAAACCAGTTAGAGTCATACTCTCATCAGTTCTTATTTTTAGACTGTACCGCCCAATTAAATAATGTGAAAAATACATGACAAAGACTAAATAAAAGAAGTCCAACTGCCATGAGATATGAAATCACAATAAGTTGGTGCATGTCTGGCGTTTTAGGCTTTCCAAAGTTGATCAAATTAAAAAATAAATCTAAAATATCTATCCTCAGCCAGATTTTAACAAAAGCAGTGACTAAATTAATATATATGGTTTGGCTTAAATTTGGTATTTATCCATATTTCAAATCATGCCAGCTGGATTGAACTCATGTTCTAGAATTCGTTTTTGGTGAAATATGTTTTTTATATACAAAATGAGGAAATGGATATTTTTTGTCCCAAAAAAAGTCCTGGCGCCCGATAGGGGCATTTTAAAATTTCGGTAATTTTGTAGCTTTTGGATTGATTTTTTTTCTCTTACGTGGAACATTGTATTTGATTTTTAACCCTGGAACTGCACACTAGGATCTCAGAAACTCCAAGTGCCACATTATAAGCATTAGCTTCTAATAACTCTTGGAGTTTCTGAGTCCCAGTGTGCAGTTCTAAAAAAAAAGTTCAAAAAAATTGGTAGTTGTTAAAAAGCACAATATCTAAAAATTTAATATTTTTTATATAAAAAATTATAGTAAATAAAATTAATAAAATGATATTATGATAATATAATTTTTATAATATTACATTTTTAATATTTTAATAATTAACAATATTTAATTTAATAACTTTTAATGATTTTTTAAAATATCAAAATCCAATAAATTGTCAAAAAACCAAATATATTGCAATTTTTTGGAAAAATTGAAAGTCGTTTTACTAAAAACCCACTTTTTCCTTCTAAACATTTAATGATTTGAAAAAACACTTACGCTGTATGCCCTCCAAATTTTAATATTATTTATTATTTTCAGTGATACTAATTTTTTAAATTTTTTATCTAGCTGTTTTAAAAATATATACACAAACATTAAATTTTGGAAAAAACTGGATTTTTTGAGAATAACGAGTTTCAATTTCTTCAAAAAAATTGCAATATATTTGGTTTTTTAACAATTTATTGGATTTTGATATTTTAAAAAATTTTTTTAGAAATACGTTAAATCTTTATTTTTTAAAAATTAAGTACAATGTATATTTTCTCCTAAGAGAAAAAACCTCAGGAGCTTACCGAATTGGCAGTGATATTTTTATGTTGTACTCCAAATTTTTAAGAATCAATAACATTGCTTATTTCAAAACAAACCGTTATTGGGTTTCAAGAGTTCTTTAAAGCAAAAAAAAAATTACGAGTCTCCTGATTTTGTATAAACTACAACATATTTCAGCAAAAATGAATTCTGGAACATGAACGCCCAGCCTGCATGATTAGATAATATGGCTTCAGTCAGCTAAATAATAATTATAAAATTTCATATCTCCGAAACTAACAATAAATTGATATAAAAATTTGGAAGACTTATAGGGTAAGCCTCTTCCCAAAACATACAAATTTCTAGATAAAAATGTGTTTTTTTAAACATTTTAAAATTTTTCCAAAAAATTGCAATATTTCTACTTATTTTCAAAATGCAGGTATTTAGATTTTCATATTTAAAAAAATTTAGTACGTAAGAGAAAAATATCGTCACTCTCTGCCGCAATACCTCCAATCACCAGCACACAAAATTTTGTCCGGAGATATGATGACATAATGTTCATTTTTGTTATCTATTGTGGTAGCCTTAACAAAGATATCGGTAGCCCTGGCAAAGATATCTATATGTATCACCCCCTACCCTAAATCTATCTATAAAAGTTTTTTTAACAAAATCTAAAATGAAAAAAATTTTTTATTTTTGTACGCCACTGAATTTTTTCCAAAATTTTTATATACGTCACATAATACCGTAAGAAGTCACAAATAAAATTTCTCCAAGATTGGTACAACAAATTTTTTCGGTCATCTAGCGGATTTTTCGAAAATAAATTTTTGTAAATTACTGACTGTCGATTTACTAATTCTGAAAACATTTGCGAAAAAATTTAACAAACAGCCTAAACTTGGTCGCTACCTAGTGGCAGAACCTTTTACTTATAAAGTAACGTTCCGTCAGTCCGTACGACGATATTATAAAATATTTCCCACCGAACCACCTATTTTTGTATTCTAAAATTAATTGTTACAAGCTCTAAACTCAATTCTTATGCTGCACTCGGTATACAAATCAACATTAACCTAATTTTGACACATATGTCACAAAATTATGACGTTTATTAAAATTTTGAATATATTGTTTTATTTTTGCCAGCCATCTGACCAATTCTCACAAAAAATATAAAAATTAAGATTTCAGTTAATATTTTCTATAATTTTTCTGACCTGCCCCGCCCTGTTACAATTGGCTCGGTTTGTTTTCTCACCAATACTTATACTTTCAAAGCTCCATCGACACACCAAATTTTAGCTGAATCGGTTAAACATTTCCGGAGATACGACGACATTTTCATTTTTTTAAATTTATTTTATTGTGGTGGCCCTGGTGAAGATTTTTCTGGCAAAACCTTATTTTCACCATTCCAGCCCACGAGGCATACGTCCAATAAGTTTGATTGCAATCGACGCAGAAATGCCGGAGAAAATCGATCGACAAAAACTTTTTTCATGTTTTTGACAAAAAAGTTAATTTTATTTTTTTCGTGTTGCATTACTGATTTCTATCGAAGGATTACATATGCTCTCATATCCATTAGGATCAATGTACCTACGTACCAAATTTGGGTAAGATCCCTTCAGCATTTCTTGAGTTATTCACTCTTAAAGTTTCAACTTTGACAACTTGTGATTTTTGACAGACGACAGATAGAAGATTAATTTTACCTATTCTGGATAAAGCCTTTTAAGGCCTTTAAAATAACATATCGCAAGACAAAATATTTTAAAAAAATCCCGTATTATTTTCTTGTGGTGGCACTCCTGATTGATAGATCGCGACGAAAACCTTATTTTCACCTTTCCACCGTGAACCCTACCACCATACCAAATTTGGTCGTAATTGGTTGAATGGTTCGGAAGCAAATCGATCGACAAAATTTGACGACCGACAGACAGACAGACCGACACAGAAATTTTTTTTTTACTTTTTGCAGATCTTTACGTTTCTGAACACGGTGATCTCGAAAATGCAAAAAAAAAAAGTTGAAATTTTTTTTCGATTACCATACCTCCAATTTTTTTTTAAAATTGATTGGAGGTAAAAAAATCAATTCAAAAGCTACATAACTACCAAATTGGCTGAAACCTTTATGCTAAGTTTCTCAAAGCTAGCATTTGAAAACGTTATTGCACAACTGCACCTGGATCCGATGCTGTTTGAACTCGACCGCCCACTACCACCTACTACACCACCACCTACCACTAATCAAATAAAACAACCGCATTATTCAATTTCTAACAAAAAAATTCGATAATTGTGAAATAAAAATATTTTTTCAAGCAAGAAACAACAAACTCACCTTTTATTAATGTTTTTTTTTTAATTTTAATTTCCAATTTTAATAAACTGGCGTTTGACAGTTCCAAGTTTTCATCCTTATTAATAACACATACCAACTTTTACCAAATTTTATTTTTCACCAAAACAGTTTTTGTAGAAATTGTAATTTTCGATAAACGAATATATCATGTTTACATGAATTAATATTATAGTGTTATTTACTTTCATTAATAAGTAAATAGCAGTGACTCATCCCCAATGAAAAAATTGTCCTAGGTAGGGATTATCTTTTTTTCACTGTTGTGAAAATTCAATAATTATACTACATAACCTCAAAGTATTTAAATTATTAATTAGAAATTTTACGTTATTAAAATGAACCAAGACAAAACTTCCAAAAAGTTGCCCTACAAAAAATCGATTGTACGTAACACTGTGCAAATAAAGCCACAAACTGTAGTTCTTATGCATTCCGAAGTATCAAAACCTTCGAAAAAAATTTCAGCGCCAAATGTTGCTACAAACGTCGACACCACGTCATTCGAAGCTCCCGAATTAAATTCTGCTTTAAAAATTGTAAAAAGGATCGAAAGTGTTGAGAGTGTAAAACCTAAAAAAGTTAAAAGTGTACTGGACATTGGTAAAAATAAACAAACTGTGGTCGAAGAAAAGGTTTGTTATATTGTTTGTTTCGTTACAAGTTATTAACTTTCTATTTTCAGGCTTCAAAGTTAGTGAATTTTCCTTACAATAAAAATATTTATAAAGATTTAATGCCGTTATGTGTGAGACCACAACCTGCACAAGTTGTTCCTAATTCATCTCGAGAGTTTGTGCTTCAGAAAGATCGAGAACCATCGTTAAGTGATTTTTTTGAACCAAAACGTTTACCAGAATATAAATTTCAAGTGTCTACACAGCCCAGTCAAAAAAATTTAGTTAGACAGTTTGATGGTTTAAAATTGTACAGAACTATGAGAAGTTGGAATTAGTTAGTGTTTTTTAGTATTTTAAATAAGTTTAAAGTATATATTTTTATGTTCGTAATTTATTGGAATAAATGCATTAGTACTTAATTTATATTTGACGAAATAGTTTAGTATAACACTCACAAGTTTATAGATCTGGAAAATAATATTTCAAGATATTTAATTACATATTATTTTATTGACATTCGATGTTGATGTGACATCATCATTTATCGGAAGACATTATAAACTTTTGCCCAAATCCACTGTTGGTTTATTCAAACCATTCAGTTTGAATTGTTGCCATTCAGCTTTATGTGGTCTTTACGGAATTGAATTTGATGGTTGTGGATTTATAAGAATTTAAAAGTCAAAAAAGAAAAATAATATTTTTTTGATTTTAAATTAATAAAAACTGTGCTTTAACAATCTTTGTTTTTTATACATTTATACGTTATACAAATAGCACCTTCAATAAGTAAATATAAAATTATCGCGTTTTGCCCCTTGCAAAATTCATAACAATTTGAAGACTGTAAAAACTGAAGTAATAACAGACTTGATATTAACAAATGTAATTTTGGAAATTGTTTCAGATATAAATTTAAATTCTTTTTAATATACTTTGCCAAAAATTACATTACAAATTTTGAAAATGAAAATGAGTAAATCTTAAACGGACATGCGTCAAAACGGACAGATGTTTGCCCTGTGTCGTGATGGATTTTTGACATAAATTGAATTACGTATTTTGAAGTAGGAAATAAAATAAAAGTAAGGTATTAACAATAATTAATGTACCACATACTTTCCTCTAGTTTCCTTTAATATTTAGTAATGTAGTACTTTTGATGATTATATGTAGGTTATGAAGTTTTAGGTTATGTGTATTATATAATAATCGTCTTCAAAATTCTATTGCAGATAGTAATGCTTCGAATTACGGCAAGAAAAATTCTTGAGCGGGCTAAATTGAGCTCTAAACAACTAGCAACTACTTCAAGATGTGACTTCGCAAGTAAACCCGAAAAGATAGAAGTTTTCATCGATGACAAGCCAGTACTTGTCTACCCTGGTACGACGGTTTTGCAAGCCGCCGCTTTAGTTGGTGTTGAAATTCCTAGATTTTGTTATCATGAGCGTTTGGCAGTTGCCGGTAATTGTAGGATGTGTCTCGTGGAAGTGGAGAAATCTCCCAAACCGGTTGCAGCTTGTGCAATGCCTGTTATGAAAGGTTGGCGTATTAAAACCGATTCGGAAATGACGAAAAGAGCAAGGGAAGGAGTTATGGAATTCTTACTAGTAAATCATCCTTTAGATTGTCCTATTTGCGATCAAGGTGGAGAGTGCGATTTGCAAGATCAGTCTATGGCTTTTGGGTCAGATCGTTCTCGATTTACTGATATCGATTTTTCTGGTAAACGTGCAGTTGAAGATAAAGATATAGGTCCTTTAATTAAAACTATAATGACGCGCTGTATTCACTGCACTCGTTGCATTAGATTTGCTTCAGAAGTTGCCGGAATTGATGATCTAGGTAGGTTGACAGCTTACAAAAGCAAATATTTATTAATCAAACTATATTTTTCAATAGGAACTACGGGTCGTGGTTCTGATATGCAAGTGGGAACTTATGTAGAAAAGTTCTTCTTATCAGAACTCTCTGGCAATGTAATCGATTTATGTCCTGTAGGGGCACTTACTAGTAAACCTTATAGTTTTACTGCAAGACCCTGGGAAATTCGTAGAATAGACTCTATCGATGTCTTAGATGCCGTTGGTTCTAACATTGTTGTGTGCACCCGAAGCGGTGATGTGATGAGAATATTACCAAGAGTTAATGAGGAAGTCAACGAAGAATGGTGAGTGACACCAATTTTATTTTCTGACTTACTATTTCTGTCTTATAGGCTCTCAGATAAATCAAGATTTGCATGTGATGGCTTGAAGCGTCAACGTTTAGTCACACCTATGCTAAAGGTAAACGGCGAATTGAAACCTGTTGATTGGGAATGTGCACTCATTGCAGCAGCAAAAGCTATTAAATGTGCCAGTAAGTTATTTATAAACTTTTAAAAAATAAACAATCGTGCAATTTTAATTTTTTAGAGGGCAATGTAGCAGCAATCGCAGGTGGATTAGCAGATGCAGAATCTTTAGTTGCTTTGAAAGATCTTTTTAATAACTTAGATTCGGAAGCTTTATGTACCGAACAAACTTTCCCCATGGAAGGCGGTGGTACCGATATTCGTTCAAGTTACTTATTGAATAATAAAATTGCAAATGTGGAAGAAGCTGATTTAGTGTTGTTGGTGGGTACGAATCCACGATTGGAAGCACCTTTATTAAATTCTAGAATACGAAAGGGTTTTATTCATAACGAAACAGAAGTAATATAGATTTTTTAATTTTGTTTTCTGGTGTTAAAACAAATTTTTAATAGATTGCAGTGATTGGTCCACAGGTAGATTTACGATATGACTACAATCATTTAGGGGAAGATCCAAATATTTTAACAGAAATTGAAAATGCAGAACATTCGTTCTCAGGAAAGCTTCGAGAGGCTAAGAAACCAATCATAATTATTGGCTCAGATATGTTAGAAAGGACAGACGGGCCCGCTATTTTCAAAGCTGCACAAAGTTTAGCTTATTGTTTACAAGGACAAGTTAAAGATGACTCTTGGAAAGTTTTCAATGTGCTGCATAAAGTTGCCAGTCAGGTAAATATTATATCCTCTATGTACCTTCTGAAAAGTTTAACTTGTAAGACGATTTTATTTATAGGTTGCAGCATTAGACATTGGATACACTCCAGGTGTTTGCAAAATTCGTGACGATCCACCCAAGGTTTTATATTTATTAGGGGCAGACGCCTGTGCAATAAATAAGGAAGATTTACCGGGGGATTGTTTTATAATTTATCAAGGACATCATGGAGATGTTGGTGCTAGTATGGCAGATGTTATCCTACCGGGTGCTGCTTACACCGAAAAACAAGCTACTTACGTTAATACGGAAGGTCGCCCACAAGAAACTCTTGTGGCTGTTTCACCACCAGGTCAAGCACGTGAAGATTGGAAAATAATTAGGGCTTTAGCTGAAGTAGTAGGAGTAGAACTATCTTACGATAATTTAGATCAAATTAGATGTCGGCTTGAAGATGTTGCTCCTCATCTTACAAAATATGGAGCTGCAGAAAATGCTAATTACTTGGCAGAATCTGTAGAAATAGGACAACATATTAAAGGTTGCATTCAAGACACTCCTTTAAAAGTAGAACAGCGCTGTTTGGAAGATTTTTACATGACTGACGTAATTAGTAGAGCTTCTCCTACTATGGCAAAATGTATATCAGCAGTACAAAAGCAAAAGGAGTCAAAATATTGAATAAAGTAGTTCTAGTAAATTAAGGTAACACATGATTTTTTTTAAATACAGTTCAATGTTTCATTATAATATGTATAACTAGCTCGCTGTAAAAAATATATTATACGATGAAACTTAAATTTTTATTATATTACCAGATGTGATTTACCAATTAATTAAGTTTTGTTTTTCAACATAAAAATGTTCTTGAAAAATTGTAGGGATGTGATTGTGTTACCCAAAGTCATTAAAATACATAGCATATTTTTTGTTGAGGAATTGAATGGTTAAACCCCGAGAGACACAATGACGGTAGTTATTTTGCAACTGAATTAGAAATACTATATTATATAATAGTATAGCAAAAAAAAAAGTTATACTGTGTCTGGGGGTTTTGTCGAATGCTTCTTAGTTTGGTAATGAATTTTTGAAAATAAGATAGCAGTTTAACTACTTGACTGTTACCCAAAAAAACTGGGACTAATAATTCGTAATTCTGGTTTCGATTTTAACATTTTATTCTGCTTTTTTATTTTATTTCAAAACACGTCATTTTTACGCATTTTCAAATTGTTACCTCATTTTCAAAAATTAAGGAGCAACCCACAAAACCGCCGAAACACGGTGTAATTTTTTTGCCAAAAAATTTGAGATTCAAATACAAATCGTCAACAAAGAATTTATTTTTTTGGCCCCATTAATGTATGAATAACTTTTTATACTCAAGTATGATAATATTAGAAGTTAGAAACAAAATTTAAAGGAAATACAGACTTAAAATGATCAAACAAATATTTACGTCTGGGGGTTTTGAAGTGCCTCGCTAGAATATCATGCGATTTACAAAACCTAAATTTTTCGAGAATATGATTTAGATTCATTTTACAATCAAGAACATAAAATTTAGAGCATTGCTATGAATATTACGTTTTCAATTTATATTATAAAAATATGAAATTTAAATTCAAGTATAATTTTGTAAGATTTTTGGCTAACAAAGCCGTTCGTACTTTGTGCAGCCAAAAAAATGTTTGTTGACTTACAGATAGTAAAAAATGTAATTCTAGAGGATCCTTTTGAGTTTTTCACAATTTTTAGTTTACTTTATTCAGAGATACTTTTTATGCAAGAAATTCATTAATTCAACTCGCCCATTGTCCCCAACAAATGACAACGAACCATTTTTCTTAGGAGACATTTGTATTGTAGGCACATAAAATACAATCAAACAAGTACGATTAATAAAAATTGTTACAAATTAAAATTTCTTACAAATTTATTTCACATGCTTACATTTTTAAATTTTATTGAAGGCAGCAATATCAACAGATTGAACAAAATCTTCAAAATTTTGTATTAATTCTTGTAACAAATCAATGGAAACTTTGTCGTCTTCAACAACACATACAATTTGTAACTTATTGATTCCATAACCAACTGGTACCAATTTTGAAACACCCCATACTAAACCGTCCATTACGATGCTACGAACATGTTTCTCCATTTCTTTCATATCTGTTTCATCGTCCCAGGGTTTAACGTCCAATAGGATACTCGACTTAGCAATAAGAGCAGGTTTCTTTGATTTTTTGTTGGCATAAGCTTGCAATCTTTCTTCGCGAATCTTTTCTGCTTCTGCGTCTTCTTCTTCATCGGAACCAAATAAGTCTACGTCATCATCTTCGGCGGGTGCAGCTGCTGGAGCTTGTTCAGCTTTAACTGGACCACCTTTACTGAAAGCTTTACGTTGCGCTTCAGGAAAAGAATTGATATGATTGTACCAACGGAGTGCATGTGCGAAAATTGCAGCGGGTCCTTTATTGAGCTGTTTAAAAGTTTCGACGTCGGCTTGAGATGGTTGATATCTAAAAATACCATTTAAATTGTAAATAGGTACACGTGTATTTCAATGTATTAAAATAACTTACCCACTGATATAACTTTTATCTTCCAAATATTTATTGAGTTTGGTTACTCCGGCTTCGGTTTTTAAATTTCCGAAAGACATTTTTAATGATATAGCGGGGAAGAAATTACAACAGGACTATCTAACTGCGAAGACTTTACGGAAAGAAAGATTTGGGGTTAGCAAACTTGACATTCGGGAAATCCGCGCATGCTTCCTTTAATATTGGCGCTAATTCAAATTTAAACTCACAAACAACTTCCTATTGAGAATTTATAGATTGGCATAGAACCCTTTTGTAATATTTAAAATTAATTTACTTTATAAATACTATAATATAAAATATATAAGACAAATGGGGAAGGACTGAAGGTCTGAAGAATCAATATAAAAATTGCACATTGCAAGTATTTAGAGTTTACATATTTAATACTTCATTAATAAGGTATACGTAATATAATATAATATAAAAGACGTAATACTATATAGATAAGTATTTATAGTGTACAGTATTTGTTAGTATTGAATGTGCAATATAAAATTAATAAATTAAAACATTACTCTGACATAGGATCTTATCTATTATCTGTCTACCATGCACTGACGCGTTATGAATGGAAAAACGAGATTGTCGCTATTATGATTTTTGAGCTGATGAAGTCTTCGAGGATGTTTTTACCAAATAAATTTTCCAAATAAAATTTCCTCAAATTTTTAAACAAATCTTGATTACGTTGATTGTCTAATTTAGTAATTACTTTTTATGCCTTATCTATTTAATAGACGCAGAAAAATTACCTTCATTTGTCGCTCCCCCGTATTACTGTCCTAATAAGGGTTTGGTGATCATTAAATTTAGTGAATAAAATGCATACTACGCCCGGGCTCGAACGGGAGTCTCGATTAACTCCAGCATTCAACCAGTCAACCATCAGGCGCGGATCTAGACTTTTGGCAACGGAGGGGTCACAGGTAGTGAATATTCATTAGGCCTGAATAAATATGCGCGGTCGTCGGACTGCGTCAGCTAAATGCGCCGCAGGCGATTTTTCTTATTGTCCTAGAAGCACGTATGTGAAAAGTTAGGATTTTCATGAATATTATAAGTTTTTTTTTTTAAATTTAAATATTAAATTAAATATCGACACTTTTTACACTTTAGAGAAGCTTTTATTTAGCCACAATTATGGCTTCAAGGGAAGGGGGTCATGACCCCCATGACCCTCCCCCTGGATCGCCACTGTCAACCATACCAGTTTTATAGAGTTCACGACATTTAATCTAGATTCAATTCACTGTTGATTTAATTAGAGTGGCTGAAGCTAAAGTTAACCCTAGGAATTCCGTTCGTTAACTGTAATTCAAGGATGATCTTCCGTTATACAACTGGTCCTTATTCCCCAAGACGTAACCATTTTTCCATAATGCTTATTCAGACAATCGTTGTGGAAATGTTACCATTTTTTATAGATTTTTTTTTATTTTTGACCTTGATGTTCTGTCATTTGGTCAGACTTATGTAAATATAGAATCAATTCTTAAATCCACAACGTGTTGATGCACACCGAATACCGGAAGACTGAGCTAAGAAATTCTGTCAAGTCCGAGATCGGAACCCAGAATTTCCGGTCTGTAACTCAACCAGCGATCACACCAATAATCCACTGCTGTATTTTTTATAGCTTAGTGTAAGAAAATAAAACCCCGTTTAAAAAGCATTTGATTAGAACTCTGCAAAAAAAAGGTACATAAAAATTCATGACTTTTGCGTCGATAAACAAAATTCATCATATTATTGATGAACAAACTTCATCATTGTGAGAAACAAAATTCATCAATACAATGATTTTGTTATCAATTATCATATATATCAATAAAAATAATGAAGTTTTCATCAATAGATGAACCATTTTCTTCGGTAAAGGCAGTACGTTTGTAGACGTGGCACGGTTAAGTAATTAATTTTAGACTGTAATAAAAACCGGAGGAAGTCGTTTTAACGCGAAGGTTTCCACGTCGCTGTTTCGACGCGCCACATTTCGATAAAAAAATATGTATTATTTTTTCCTATTTGTGAAAGATGCTTTGAACCTATTTTCTAATTGGTGTCTAATGATCACATTCCTTCAAACTCTGCACAGAGAAAAATATTTTACAATTTTCAAAATAAATAATTAAATTACTCAATTCGTAGTTTTTCCGAACAATTATGTGAATTCGTTTCTTTCTGTGTGGCTACTCGTAGATCTGTCGTTTTCGGAGAAATTTCTCAACAAGTGAGTGGTTTCCCATTATTCCATGTTTTCAAGTTCTGAGGGGTTCTTAGATTTGCCGTTTGCGGGATATTTATTTAACCGGAGCCGGACACGTCTTTGCGTTCAAACGTCTCTGCGTTCAAACGGCCGCGTTCAAACGACGGCGTTAAAATGTCCTAGACCGTTATTTAATAAGTGCGTATTCTTCAGCGATCCCGTTGCCTTCAAGTTAGGTATGTTTTGGGGTGGGTAGGCTAAACTCATTTCGTCATGGGGACTAAATTTTTCAAAAATTATAGTTTGACATGACCGTTATAAAGGTGCAAAGGCACCATGCAAAAGGATCATGCAAAGGCAGATCTGTTCTGGAGGTTAGAGTAGGTTTAAGATATATTTTAGCAAAACGTTAAAAGTCGTTAAACTGGAGATTAGAGTAGGTTAAACGAGCCGCGTCGCAACGCATTTTGTTATTTTGTAACTTATGTTACAAAAAACTACATTAGCTTTAAAGCAGCGTCCATTAATTAGGTATAAGCATAATTTTTAAAATTTTAGACTCCTTTTTCTCCCCCCCCCCATGTAAGAGTACATACGATTTTGTTAACTCACCACTCATCTTACGTAAGGGTTATTTGGAAAATGTTTTCTCTCCCTCCCGATTCATTAACTCAAATTAGAATTTTTTACATGAATATGAATATAATATAGTCCTAGTGCTCTATAAAACTTGATATATTTGATGATACCAAACTCGAAATTATTTTTTACTAATTATATAGTGGTTAACCAGGTAGATCTTTGAATAAATTTCAATATTATATAACAACAACAGTTGTAGACGTTTGCGAGTCGGCATTTAGGTGGGGACTTTGCTCGTATTAACGACGGCTTATTCCTAACGACTTTTAAAAGGCTTGAATGACAAAACAATTATTCCTGACCTTTGCGAGTCGGCGGTCAATATTGTAACTTTGATTGGATAACCCACGGTTTCTTCACGACGATGTAGTAATGAGACTCCACTCGAATAACAAAACAATTAATATATCTGACCTTCGCGAGTCGGCGGTCAGTATTGTAACTTTGATTGGATAACCGACAGTTTACTCACGACGTCGTGTAAATGGGTCTCGGCTCGAAAACAAAACCATTATTCCAGACCTTTTCGAGTTGGCAGTTAAATAACAGAGCTTAGACTGGATAATATGGACGATTTATTTGTGACGTTTTCGGAAAAATTCTAATTCTAAGAAATAATTTGAATTAATAGTAATTGCTTGGTGAAATATCGATGGTTCTGTAAATTACAAAAAAAAAGTGGATTAAATAATTATTTTTTATCGATGAAGAGCAGTTTACCAACTAACGCGATCAAAGCAAATAACTTATGACAACAATAATTTTAACTATTAAATAATATAAATAAATAAATTTATATGCATTAAAGATTGCAGTTGTTGGTGCGTTTCTCCAGCAGTGTCGGATCGGTTTGAGAAAACTTAAAAGTGAAACGTTAAAAATGACTTAGCTCTTTAATAATAAAACGAAATATACGTGTAATAAATAAATTCAACGATGGTCCGTATATGTTTCAAAAATGAGAAAAATATTTGAATTTTGCCAAACCAACGTCGACTGACGTATAAACACAAACAAACATTTATTACCGCATTTACCAATATTTGTAAAATTTTCAGAATTTGATTTTTAAAATGCTTATTTCGATAGTATAATTCGTAAAAAGAATATTTGATTTGGAGTTTTTAGAAAAAACGTTCGGTTATGCCTAAAACACGCATTATTTGTGTACGGCAAATTGGCTAGACGCTAGAGATTTTAAACGAAAATTTAATTTCGCGATTTATTCTGCTATTAAGCGATTTTCGACAAAATGTTTAAGATACAAAAAAACGCTTCTTGTAAAATGAAATCGGAGAGCAGCAAAAAAATTTCCAAAAGTTGCATGGTTTCCGCGCTACCGGCGCAACAATCGCAAAATTTGAAAATTTGTTTATACGGTCGTAGCCCCGTAGCGGCCATATTTATGTACTGATTTTTAAATCTTACACGATATCGCTTGAGTCCGGAGGTTTACCACAAAATCGATGGGATAAATATTTGCCTCATCTCAATCAGGAAAGCCGTAAAATAGAAACAAAATTTAGAAAGAATAATGTCAAGGTGTGCCTTGGAAAATATTTCGGAAAACTTTGATAAATTTTTTTTTAATTTAACGACAAAACCGAGTCGCAGTCGTCACAGAAGCATTTTGAGTGGTAAAATTTTTATAAAACAATTTTTCTTTGGCGTAAAAATTTGAAAACGAAAGAGCCTGCCATGTACAGCAATTTTGGAATAAATTTAGAATTAACTGTATATTTCCAAATACACCGGCGAGATATGTTTCGAACGTAAAAGTATAGTTTATAGCTGTTCTCAAAAAGGTATTCGATAATTCATTCTCAAAAAGAAAATACCATTTCAAGTACTCATTCAGGCCTATTACGTATCACAATCGTTATTATAACAGTGACAGTTATGAAATAAAAAATTGATGAACCGCGTTTTGATCCGAAAATAGAAATATTACTTTCTCTTTCTGACACATGTTAGCTATAATAATGTTTCTCGCTTTACGCTATTTTGAAACTTTATTATAAAATAAAGGTTGACCGTTATTTTTAGAGGTTGTGATACATAATAGACCTGAATGTTTTTATAGAATTAATTTCTTACACATTTTGGAATTCCTTTCTGTGAGAAACCATTTAATTAAAAAATTTTAATATAAATATCTCACAAAAAAGTCACCACCGACCATATCCTCGTCTCAGAGCAACAGTAGGACATGTATAAAATCTTAGTTGGGAATAAATTCGATTTTATAGTTTAATTATTATTTGATTTTTGAAATACATGGACAATATTATTTGATGACAATATCGTCACAAAATTTAACTTATTGTTCTATTCGATGCAGGCATTATTTACAATGCCGAAAATATTCTTATAATAATATTTCTTGGTCCATTTCGATGCAAACTTTTCTTCGATTCTTTAACTTTCGAACCATCTTTGGAGTTTACGAAAACACTCGAAACACTTTTGCTTAAATTAATAATAAAATTTTATAATTGAAACTTTGCAAATTTGTTAAAACATCTTTATTCAAAATAAATCAAAAAGACAAACTAAAAACTCGGTTTAATTTTCTTTGGTGTTGAAATTATACTGGACTTCACATCATCGTTAATAATAGCTAAAATTTCTTACCGGCGTTTAAGTTAGGTACAATCTCGCAGTCAAACAATTAATTACAAATCTTAAAAAATTAAATACAAATTTCATAAACACTGCAGCTTCGATCAGTTGCAATAAACTGTTATATCTGAGAGTCGAACACAAATTGCTGCAATTTGGTAAAACAGAATAAAATGCCTCGAAGCGTTGCACCAAACCCAACAATCTGACATCATTTAAAATAACCTAAAATGTAACTTCGATAACGATTGCAATAGCAATTTCACAATTTGCTTTATAATAATAAAGCAAATTTGAATGCTCGGCAGTAAAAATAAATTTTCAAAAACGTAAATCTTTTGGATACCAAGAACAACACACGTTGCACGATTATAAACAGTTTAAAATCGTTTCGTAAACACACACACACACATTTTACATTTTGGAGAAATTCGAACAGGCGAAAAACCTTTTGCAAGTAGATTTATATATCATAACATGACTGTTTTTCGAAAAAACTTGGTTTGCATCTATCTAGATTCTAGATCTATTTGATGTGGAACGTGAAATAGGCGAAATATTCTCGGCTTTGGTACTTTGCTTTGGTATAAAACTCGAATACAGAACTTGCCTTTCGATGACTTTTGAGATTGCTGCGGTGAACTGTTACACTTATCTAGTAAATTTATTAGATTAAGTAATTGCACCACAATAAAATAATATTCAAACTTGTAAAGAACTTGGCGACCTAAAACAAATAAACGATACAAACGAAGAAATTTAATAAAAATTTATAATTAGCTTACCTAACCTTCAAGTTTGTATCGAATGGATACATTTTGAAAGGATATAAATGGCTTACCCTTTTAAAGTAGTTATAAATAAATCCATCGGTGGTCCGTAATCGTCTCGAAAATGCAAAAACGTTAGAATTTTGGAAAAATCAAATAGATTTTATTTAAAACTATAAAAATCGTCGGAAATGTCAAATTAATTATTTCGAATAATAAGTAGGCGTGGCTAAGTCAGTTTGCTGGCAATTTCGAGGCCCACTACGACGCGACATGGACGCGACTTGTTTTCCGTCTAACTCGGTTTACGTGTGCGAGAAAGAAATGCGATAGGCTACGATTCAAAAGTTGAACGTGGGTTATCGAAAATCGCACAAAAACCAATATTTTAAAATCAAAATTGTGGGATCGATCGGTAATTTAACGTAACTTAACCTAGCCCACACCGAGCGGGATTTTTTTGTCGATTTTTCGAGACATCGGACGGGCGGCTATGCCGCCCCTTTCGAAAGCCTTTAGCTTTTTCAGTCGGTTTTTTCGATTTTAGGCTTCGAGCTTTAGTATAAAGAGATTACAAATGTTCTGTAAGGAACTCTTTGGACTACTCTCTTCCCTCACGTAAAAGTACACTAACATTTTCTTCTGTGTATGTACGTAAACTGATTTGAATATTTTTCATGAGGGAGGGGGGTTACGTTTTATATGCTGAATAGTTTTATATTAGTGCAAAGAACTCCTAATGTTATAGGTGTAACTCTATCAATAAAACAAACACTTTTTTTCTGGTTATTTATTAGTATCATCAGAAAGAGTGTCGAACAATAAATAAGTTTACCTGGTGCCGAGATATCTTTGCGTCGAGCTAGTAGGTGCCTAGTTAGCTAGGCGCCGAGCCGACTGCTCCAAGTTTTGCAGTGAGGTAATGTCGCTAGCTCCTCCATATCAAATTTTCTATTGAAATTGTTATCAAACAGTTTTGAGCTTCGTTTGATCTATTTACAGCCGTCCCCAAAAGATTTGAGAATACGATTCGAATCGAACGACGAGAACAGAAGTTCAGTAAGGCTCAAACGATACTCAAACATTTGATACCAATTTTAATAAAAATTTTGATCGAGCGACATATACCTCTTACAGTGATAATTTGGCGGCACCGAGTACCTAGTACCGGATCGATAAAAAATAGCTTATAGTACTTACTTACCTTAGCTCCTAGCTTATCTCTTTAGAATATAGGTGAAGACAATACCAAAAATAAAATATTTAATTTTTCAAATGTAGAGAAAGATAATAATTATTATTGTCTTTAATCAATTAGTTATTGAAACTTATAATTTATAACTTGCAGATTTGCTTATTTAGTAGAGTGACAATGACACTGACTAAGTACATACATTATTTTTTGAACTTTTAAATAATCAAGATAATATGTGCAGAAATCCATTTGCTAATACGAAATCGTATGTAGAAGAGTTAACTTTAGCGTGGCTATATTCTATTAGAGTTCTTAGTTGGAACTTCAGAGAATATTTTGAAAGTTGTTTGTTAAAATTGTAGCTAAGAAGTTTAGCTCCTTTGATATTTGATATATCAATGTAGAAATCCGCCACTTGCAGACTTAGATTAACATCTGTTATAAGAATTAGTTAGAAACGAACCAAGTTTAGAACAAAAACAAAATTCGAATCGAGAAGCAGTGGCGTCACGTTACGTGGGGCCGACGGCGGTCGTCCCCTGTTCCTCGTAAGATTTTGATTAAATTTGTCGTCTATGATCGCCACTGCAAAGAAGTTAAAATCAAAAGCAGAAAAAATTAAGATTTGGATTTTAATTCAAAGAAAAGAGACTAGTACTTTTATTTTATCACTAATGATAATGAAAAATTCACCAAAAGAAAATGAATAGTGTTTGTATAGGAAATTTTATGGAAGTTGATGAAAAGCTGGCTACAATATATCCAGTTAAAAACAAAACATTACCTGATATCATTGGTGTTTAATTTATTTGATTTTATAACTTCAATATTGGAAAACCACGGATTGTGGTAAAACTATGACTAGCTCATTTTAGTTTACAACAGTAGCGCTTTATGATTTGAGTAATTACTTAATTGTTTACTATATTTACACGAACTCAATGCATAATACGCTACTGTTCTACAATATATTATTATTCGTAATTTAGGTATTTATACCATTGTAGGAACTTAGGAAAAGCAAAATAATTATACAGAATGTAAAAAAGTGTCGGATATAAATTCATTTTAAAATTTATTTAAACTGATAAAAAGAACAATAATAAATAGCGCCCGAGACTTTTTTACATCCTCTATTATTAAATCTATAATCTTACGAGAAACGCTAACTTTTAATAAATTACAAAACTTGTTCCCTGCATTTTTAAAATTATTTTACGTTTAAAGATAAAATTCACAGTTAGTAGTGACTATGTAAGTAATAAATTGACTAGATTTTTTACAAGCCTTGGAAATAAATTCGCAACCCATTATCAAAGTCTAATTTTTTTATTTTTTAATCAGTGCTCTACAATGTACAAAAGTCGTAACAACTTTTACAGATTATTGCTTTTAATTTATTTACATTCATAAAAGTTGTTATCTTTTTGAACCTGCATTGCCACTGACTTTACAGTCTTTCGGTGACAGCGCCGCGTCTTCATTCCTTTTATATTTCAACAGGAAATACTGTTTAGATAAAATTTGCAATAACGGAGATGTTTACATTATTGGAATATTGATCGATGCAACTAACGCGTCTCGACCAAAGTACATGCCCAATTGGTTTTGCCTATTGGAAAAGTCAAAAAGAACAAAAACGCGGTTTAGTAATGGGTGCGAACGTCTTGTGTTTACAATAATTAATTTAATCCTAATTTTAAACGGATGTCGTAATTTGCTCTATAACTTGAACATTTTTAATAATGGGTCTTCGGCACGAACTGTACTGATTCCATCTAGCTAATCCTTCCGGCACACTTCTACTTGGTCGTAAGTTTTGATTATACTGATGTAGATGCCTGTACTGTCCAATGTCCGAATTGTTGTGACTGATACATTTTACGTTAGGTTGCCCGGTGCATTCTATGTTAGCTGCGTAACTCAAACTTTTTGGCAGATAATGTGGCACAAATTCTCTTCTACATTTGTAAGAATGTCTGTGTAAACTATTTCGGTCAAAATGATTGTGTGAGGGGTAAACGCGTTCATAGTGATTGCTGCCTTGCCTGTATAGCGTACTACAAGGAGTGATAATTTCTTGAGGGTATGCTATTGGAACTTGTATTGTATTGTTACAAATGCATTCGTTCATGTTTACAGTGCAATTGTTAAAATTGCAGTTACTAATATTGCTAACATTAACGCTGTGATCTTTCTTTGTACCCACCAAAAACATTAAACTAGCACCTATTATGGTAGAAAAGAAACTAAAGTAATAACCATATTTTGGATAAAGTTGATTTATGTATCCAGTTATGGGAACTCCCAACAGCACCGGAATTGATTTAGCACCTTGAATGAAACCCCACGCTTTGGTAAAGTGTCTTGCCCTTATCCTTTCCAACGTAAACATCTTCAAAGAATAACTAAAGCCTCCCAAACAAATTCCATACAGCCATACAAATAATACGTAGCCGTGATATCCTTGAACTGCACTTAGCGCCAATAAAGATATTCCTAAAATAAAAGATATTACAAATCCAGAATTACGTTTAAATTTATTGGTACCTACCAATTCCAATCATGGAAGCTTGACATAAATACTGCCTTGATATAATGCACTGCGAATTAGGTTTAACGATTATAAGCCCAAAACCTACGGAACCCAATGCCGAAGAGAAACCTAAGAACGTTTGCAATAAAACTAAAGCGCTATCTTCCAAACCTTCTTTTTGACCTTGCAGTGCCTGTAATAATACATATAAAATATCATTAGTAAAATTAAATCTACACCTTACAAGGTAAAACAGCGGGCTGTATATTCCCAAAGCACCGGTAGCACTTGCAACTAAGAGAACTCTAAGGCCTCTGCTCTTAAGTGGAGTAAAATCAAACATAGGTGGTTTCTTAACTTTAACGTGAGTTTTTTTTTCTTTAACTTTCTTCCTTTGGTTTTTGAGATGCATTATTGCTCTTCTTTGGGGATGGTATAAATTCGCCGACCGATATACAATTGGCAGAAAAAATGCTAAAAACAGCAATCCAGTCACAGCTTGCATGCCTAGACGCCATCCTAATTTTCTGTAAGCAGTGTTATCAAAAGAATTGCAGATCATAATTTACCTTCTATACCCAACAGCTTCCTTGTACAATACCGAGAACAAAGCCATTCCAACTCCAGTACCGGCTTGGGCAACCATCTCGACAAATTCTCTTCTACGTTTAAAATAATGACCCAAAGTAAGGCTTGATGCTTCTCTTACAAATCCAGCGCTGGCGCCCAAAACAACGCCGTAGCTAATTAAGGCTTGATGGAATTGCATTGCGAATGAGGCAAAAAGGCAAGATAGCGTAAATATTAATCCTCCTATTGCGGCTGCTATTCTTGTAGATTTTCGCCTGGAAGCTGCCACCACAAACGGAGACATCAAAAATGAAATACTGAGGCATAGGGCTCCCATCCATGCTGAAAATTATATTAAATAATTAGAGTAGTTTAGAACAACCTGCCGCCTGTTAACATTTTATTAAATCCTGTCCTGTCGTTCATTTATTTTCACGGTGTTCAAAATGACATTCCATTGAACGTCAATATTCAAACAACTATCAAAAACATCGTAAATTATGAATGATTTAAGTGGAAAGTGCGTAAATGTGGTTTTGGCTGTTGAAATGGGACGGGGAATGGAATTTCTCGAACACAATGTAAAAATTGTAGCAAATTTTAATGGGAAACTATTGGAATCCGACCTTGTAGAATCAAACGAACATCCAATGTTTAAAACAGAATTGGTTTGGGAAACCGATAAAAAGGAATTACGAAGAATTAGAAGTGCCAATGCTCCTTTAAGAGTAGAAGTGCAAACCATCGATAAAACTAGTCGCAAGGAAAGAATTGGATTTCTTCTGTTGAGTCCAAGATGTGCAAGCATTATTCAATTCAGTTCCGAAGCAAGCATACCTTTTAAATGGCACAAACTTTTGGGAGTTTCTCCAGAATTTAAGAGAAAACATCCAGCGTTGTATTTATCGTTAACCATTCGCGATCTTGCGGTTACAAATCCCGAAGACGAAACTCCGTTTCTATTAGATGTTACAATAGAAGAAGAACATCCTGTAGAAAATATATTAGAAGAAATAAAGGACAAAATCCCTGTACAATATTTACAAGACGGCTTTGTTCAAATTGGAAGTGGAGAATGTAACGAAATGTTTTTATTAAGTATTATCATTCAAGTTGCATATAATTTGGATCTACTTCTTCCAGAAATTTTGATTTTTAATCAAAACAGAGAAAAATATTTTATTTCTTTCAAAATATTTGGTATTACAATTAAATCGAAACCTTTTTGTAGAGATTTACATGCCAACATACCCATGAACGAAAAAATTGTTGTACGAATTCTTTCCGAATATGAAATTCTAAAAATGTATTTTAACGAATATTGTCAGATAGTCGTGTCGTTCTATTGCGGGTCTGATAAATTGGGAGCAACTCAATTACCTGTGCATCAGCTGTTGGAAAATCTTTCCGAAAGCGAATTTGAACTAAGGCAAGCTTCTGTATATTCCGAACAAAAATGTTTTTTTAAATTTCCTTCGCCTCATGGCATAATACCGTCGGGCAATAATGATAGACAACCTTTTATAGAAGTAGGAACCTGCATAAGTAGAAAAGAAATTAGACCAAGATCTGCGGAGATCAGCATTCCAAGTTCTGAAAGTTTAGCAATTTCTACCATAGAAAGTGGTTTATTAAATAATCTCGAAGAAATCATCGAAATACCAGATTCCATACAATTAATGGTAGACGAGGAAAGACCAAACCAAGAAGAAATATCTCCGGCCAATTCTCAAAATTCAATCGAAGTAGATTTTTGTGAAAAACGTTCCATCGAAACTGAAAGACATCCTTCCAAGCGTTCTTCTAAACATTCGATTGCAGGTTCTTTTTTGAAAAACTCTGTCATAGATGATTTTTCTCCGAGAAATTCTATGAAAGGAGATGGTAGTGACATAAATGTGGAAATTGAGAAGCAAATTTTAAGCAGAAGTCGGCCAGTTAGTGCGAGCGGAGACCAATCCGATAACGCTCGAGTTTTAGAACTACCAAGTATTAATTTAGATTTTGCACCTATCGAAAGGAAAACCCAATCTGAGCAAAATTTACTTAGAAGACATAACGACGGTGAACAAACTCATAGATCAACGGGAGGCGTGAAAATTAAACCACCGTTAATGCCGACGTATTTCAATATTAAAAAGAAAGTTGAGGAGATTCCTAAGAAAATAATTATTGCTTATCAGCAATTTTGCTTAGATATTGTAGTAGAAAATATAACTTTGAAGAAGAACATGAGTGGAAATATAATAAATTTCAAATTTAAGCACCCGAAAGCGTCAACCAGTATTATAATTTCATCAGAAATTGAAAACGAAGTAGGCGAAGATTTACTGTTGGAAAATACGCGGTGCAAAATGTTTTTCATTTCTTCCACCGAACAAATAAGAAAACTTGTTTATGCATGGCCGCCGAAAATTCTGCTATTGGACGAAAATAATCAAGTACTAACGGAAGAAATCGATATTTATACGGCAATGTTTTTAGGAAGAGATCGAACGGAATGTACCTACATCACCGAATGCAAAGCTATAAGAACATACGAACCGTTGGCAAAAATTAGTTTATCCATGTACTTGCATGATTACGGTTTATCAGCTCTACCGCATCCAACAAGCAGTGATCTTTTACCACCAATTCTCGACGAAGATATCGCTGTGAAGGAACTTCAGGAACTGCAAGACTGGAAGGACGTTCAGAAATCGCACTATTCGGCTGATTTAAAGATTCTCGAAAAAGATTGCTTATTTAAATTGCAAACGGATTGGAACAAGAAGAAGATTCAATTGGAACTAAAACTTACCAAGAGTGTTAATCGATGTCAGACACTATCTCAAGATCTTCAAACTGCAGTTAATAACATTCGTACAAAAAATGCTCTGCAAGCAAAAGAATCGGCGTTAAATTTGCATTGGAGTTTGCAAGAGAACATTCAACAAAATATACAAAAGTATTGCGATTGCAAAAATAAAGAACTAATCGAGACCATTAGTGTGTTGGAACGTGAAAATGAAAATTTGAAGAGCATTATCAATGATCAACGGCACGAAGTGCAACAAATTAAAAAAACTGCCTTAACAAAGGAACAGACCACAAATTTATTGCATCAACTGCGAGGACTGGAAGAAAAGTTTGAAGAAGCACAAAAAGCAAAGTCTTATTTCAAGGATCAGTGGAAAAGGGCAGTGAAGGAAATTCACGACTTACGATCAGAAGAGCAAAAAGTAATTCAGGAAAAAATCCAAAATCATAAAGTTGAGTTGAGCCAATTCAACCTCGACGAGTTTGTAACCGATTGCGTAGCAATTAAAAAGTTTGAATGCAACGAAAATGTGTACGACGTGCCATCAAGTTCCATTTTTGAAAGTTATCAATGGGAAGGTAACATTGATTACCCACCGTCGATAACAAATAATGCTTCCACAACGTCATTCAAAAATATATAGAAGAGTTTTTCGCTAATATACATATTATACAATTTTATTTATACTATATTTATATATTTATAAATTTTTGAATTTTTATATTATTGTTTTCATATTTCTTTTCAATTCAACCTTTCCAAATTTATTATCGACCTTTTTGATCAGTGCTTTATGTTTCCATTGCGGAAAATACAATTACCTTAATTATTAATATTGTAGGAATTATCGGGGGGATATGTATACCTACGTAAATCTGCACAAAAACAATCAATATGGTTAACTTTTTATCGATGTTTTATTGTTACTGTTATCGGTGTGTCGTGATTGCTCTGCTAATAGAGATTCTTTATTGTTTGTTTTTATGAACAGAGTCCTTTTGGTTTTAACAAAAGAAAAATAATTTTGGTTTTATTTTTCCCACCGCACATATTACAGCTCAAAACAAATTCAATAAAATTTTCGTCAACCGAAAAAGTAAAAATTTATAATAAAAGGAAAATATACACGCAAATTGCGAGAAGATTACGATACGATAACAAGATCCAACAAACCAGAAATATTAATGGTTGGTGGATTACTTTTTATAAATCTTAAAAGCGTTTTAGCATTAAGTATAATATTTTGTTGGCGGTAATCGTAACATTTTATGTTTTTTTTAAGTTTCTCCGGGGAGTTTTAACTTTTTGCTTTTCCACCAGTCACTCGTGCCTAAAATTGTACATATTTTACCACGAGTAAATATAATTACATAATTAATTTTAATGCTGTAAACTTTTGGTTACAATTTAAAAATTTGAATTATTCAGAACCGAACTTATATCGGTACATAATAAAAATAAATTATGAAAGGGAACTATTTTATTGATGCTATAGGTAAATTATACAGTAGTTATTAAAATTTTTTGTTAATCAAGTCAAATCACTCCCCGAACATAGAAAGTTATTTGTAATTTTGTAGATTGTAATTTGGTACTGTAATAACGGTTCTCGAAGTTCGATAGATCAATAGTTTATAACTTTTAACTTTGATTAATTTAAATATGTACGACATGACATCTTACGTATGTAAATTGTTACCTATGTCTAACCTCTAACTTATTTTGAAAAAATTAAGTTTTCTAACTAACACAACATATAAGGGCTTTTGGCTCCAACATAAGTTTCAGTATTGAGTCAGAACGCATTGCTATTGCGATTTTCAAATCTTGTAAGTAAATTAGCAAATTAATTAGGTAATCTAGATTTTATTTACCAGTTATTTTTTTATCAAAAGTGTTAGTGATAAACGGTTATGGGCCCAAAGCAAAAATCATGCAAACGACAAATTTTAGAAATTAAAATGAGTATAACATAGCTACTTATTAGGTAGTACTACCTGTTTTTATAATTGATTAAAAAAAAATGTAATTTAAAAGTTTATTTTAAGCTAGATATATACGGTTCGTTTGAGGTTCTTCATACTCGTTTGAAAAACCTCTCAACAGATTGACTTCAGATTTTGACAGTATGTTTATAACATAATAGCTAAGAGCAACTCATATTTTTCATTCGTATATTTGAAATGTGCAAAAAGTGGTTTATGTTCATTTATCATTTTCATAACTAAAGTTTTTCAAACTTATAAAACGCTTTGAATACGATCAGTTTGAAATTTTAAAGTGATATTTTTTATATTGTTAATAAGTGCAAAAGCTATTAATTTGTTTAAAATTGTAAGGTAAAACATTATTAGATATTATTAAAAGAGGAAAGAAAGCAAGAGATAACCGTTTAAAAAAGAAAAAAGTGTCAAGTTCGTTCTATATAGAGGTGAAGAGACAGCTCATAGATTGTGAAAACACAATAAGAAGTTGATTTAAGAGAGAAAAGCAGTTCTAAAAATGAGAAATAAGAAAATATTATTGAAAACAATTGGAGATTGAGAACGGAGTTTTATTAGACATCATGCTATAATATAATATTCATATAACACTATGTACAGTAGCGGTCATGGAAATTGAATTGGGAGTTATTCCCGAATTAAAAAAATAGATTTCTAAGTATATTATATTCTTAATAATAAAGAATTGAAAATAGAATAGAAATAGATAAAAAGTTAAATATTCCATACCCCCGTTGGACCATACCATACCCTCCAGCACTCAAACATATCAGTATTCAAAAGAAGAAAATGTCTTATTAAATTTCAAATCAGAAATCTAGAAATTTAGAAATCAGATTTTAAAATTTTAGAAATTAGTGTTTTTCTTGGCAACCCATAAGCTCAATATCACTTTTTTTACGCACAACCTTCGGTGTGCGGTTATCGGAATTTCATTGGGAATTGTTATTGTAATTCGGAAGTAATCACCGATGCAATTTTCATGACTGCTACTGTATATTAATTTACGACCGGAGTTTTTTTTATGTTTTCTATCTAGCTATGAAAACAAGGAGTTCGAAGACAAACAAAATTTTATTTTTTAATGTCAAAACCATTAACATTAACACACTCCCTTAACAGGAAAGTAACAGGCCCAGAAGTCGGGCCAAGCCTGGCCCTATCCCGGGCCAAGTCTGGCCCGTCATACTTTCCTGTTAGGGTCATTCTAAAGTTTTTCTAGTCTGCAAAATACGACTCCACAACATTTTGTAAGTCGTCATCAAAAAGCGACGCTCTCTCAAGTGTTTTTTGAGTTTAAAAAAAAGATAGTCATAGAGGGTAATGGGCGTCCATTGGCGGAGGGAGGGCAGCTTTAAATTTAATTTCAATTAATTTAAATTTCGTGGAGAAAGTTATTACCGAGTTCGCGAAAGAACCACGAAATTTGAAATTTGTCTTTTGGGCAATTAAAAAAATTAAAAATTTTTCGTGTTTAATTTTTTTTATAATAAAATTTATTTTTTATTTTACCCCTTACTGCAAAAGATCCCATGGACGCCCATGTAGAGGGTGAAGGCCGCGGGACTGTAAAGTGGATGTACTTTCTTAAAACCTCTTTCAATGATTACTGCTTCAACAATTCGTGCTTTATGCACCGAGCAGTTGTCGTGAAGAAGCAGAATTTTCTGACGACAACAAACTGTGGTCAAGTTTTTAATTTTGTCTTTGTATACATTTTCCGTTATTGCACTCCCTTTTTAAGAGAATCCCCTCCGCGTTCCAGAAAACTGTGGCCATCACTTTTCTTGCAGAAAATTGCGTCTTGGCCTTTTTGGGTGGTGAAGAGCCCTTACGAACCTATTGGTTTAAGATCCAGTAGTGCATTCAAGTTTCATCCCCAGTTACAATTCTATAGAAGAAGTTTTTATCTTGGAATAAAGCAGTCAAATTCTTCTCGCAAATTTGTCGTCTACACAAGTTTTGGGCAGGACCGAGCAGTTTGGGAATCTATCGTGCCGACACTTTACTCATTCCCAAATCTTTAACTTTTTTAATAATTTCGTTAGTTTGTGCTTCCAGAGGTCTTCCACATTTTGGGTCACTTGACTTGGAAATAGGACAAACTATTTTCTCCATGCACTGCCACCATTCTCTTGTTGATATTCTTCAAACTACCGCCTGCTTTCTTGTACAAGTTTCACGTTACCCATGTCTGCTTCTCTAAACTGGTATAAAAATGACAAAATGTAATGGATTGGAACCAAACTTGCAGATATTTATGCATCGAATTCAAAACAGGAAACAAATTTCCTGTTTTATTCTTATTAATTTCTAAGTTATTGTAAACTACAAAAGCATTGTTAGTAATATATTGAGATGTCCCGAAGCTCTCAAATTATAAAACATTTATTTTTAAGAAAACTTATTTCGCTTACGGGCCATTCATTTTTATGAAAAACGAGACTCTCAATTTCAATATTTATAATCCAAATATTAATTTTTATTTTTATTTCGTTATCCGATTTTATTTTATTTCCTGTCCAATTTTTATTCCAAATCTTATTTTATTACTTAAGCTTCAATAATTGCATTAATTTTGAATAATGCCGTTTAAATTTTTGATTTTAATTAATGATCTATTTAATTATAATTCTATTTCAACCATCCAAATCAATTTCGTATTTATTTTCTTCCAAATATCATTTTCATATCCACTGCTTTTATATAAAGGCTATTAAAATCGTCCAATTGAAGACAAAATGTCTTTTTTAAATCAATTTTATTTCACATAAAACACAAAATTATCTCAACGAGAGACGCAAATTACAAAATTTTTACGGAGAGCTCTGTAAATGCGTCCGTCCACTTGAACGGATCTGGCAAATAGCGAAGTTCTAGCAAATTTTCGTGCCAGTAATTTTATGTTATTTAAAAATTTACAAATTTACAAAACTATTTACAAAAAAGTTAAATTTAAATTTAAAAACAGGTAAAACAAAAATTTAAATTCAACAAAATAAAATTTTAAAATTCAAAATTAAAGAAAAGCGATTTTGGAACACGACAATATATATAATTATCAACTTAGAAACAAAAGAAACAGAGAAGTGATAAAAGTGAGAAATTGGTAATAAGTAATATTAATACATAAAATTTTAGATGATGATCCCATCTTATTAATTTATTCATAGTAATTAATATTGGTATTACATAGATTCTAATGATAAAATCCAGTTCTTGGTGTCGGAAGACAATTATTAAAGAATTCGGAAATTATAATTTAATTATTATGTGCCTGGTAATTTATTTGGACTTTTAAATTAATTATAAATAAACAAAAAACCAAGTCGTGAAGGTAAAACTATTTACATATTTTCATATCATTTTAAGTCATATTCTAGACTTAAAATATAAGTCTTTAATATAATATAGTAGAATATAATATAATAGAATATAATAAGACTTGATTCAATTTATTCAAAAACAAAAAGGTGAAAAGTAACAAAGACATGAAACTTCAATTACGGTTTTTGAATGACTAAAAGGTTTTTCTGAAAACAATACAAGAAGTTCACTTTATGATAAATGATAATCAATTATCAAAATCAAAGTGTCACTTTTTTTAATGTAATTATTTTTAATTCAAAAATACTTAAATGCCACTTTAGTGCCGCCCGACACCGACGCTATAAATATTTTAGTACCTGGGCGCTAAAATAAAGGTAATTTTAATTAAATTTAATATTTATTTAAATAAAGCGCGGTCGTAGGCAAGCAGTTTGGCTGCAGCGTGGGTTAGATCCCCGACTAAGTACATCTGACTATTTCGACCGTGTCTCTCTCTCTCACAAAAATATGCTGGCAACATCTTTGAGTTATTAAATGACCAAATATACTGGTCAGCCTTAGATCCAGTGGCGTAGTTAGAGGTTCAGCGGCTCGGGGCGGTCTCAGAATTATCACCCCTATTTCTCAAAAGTAAATTTTTCTATACCTCATTTTGCTCACAACACATCATGATTCATCAAATTATTTAGTACGAAGAATAATGACAAAATTCTAATAATGGAAATGGAGGAATGATTATTTGTTTTAAAAATATTTCATTTAATTATGACATTCCTCTTACAGCTTCTCTAGGACCGGCACTGACTAAAACTTATTTAGTTTCAAACAGTGTTTAATCTGAAATTATGGTTAAACGTTTAAGAACGTTTAATTTTAAACGTTTAATTTATTTTCAAAAATGTTCCCCCCTAAAAAGTGCGTCCTTTCTAGCAGCCTTTGACCAAAGACGTCAAAATGTAGTAATTGTTTATTTTTATGCGCTTAGGATATTACTGCTAATAATTTTTGATTATGAATCTTTAGAAGCGACATGACTTCTATGTCTATTCACTTGTTCGAGATACGCATTATATTCCCACTAATAGAAATGGAACATTTCGCCGTCACCATTTCGTCGTCACCGTTTCACCATCGGCCGATTCGTCGTTGGCCATTTCACCATCGACCCAAAACAACAAATAATAGAGCAGAAAAAAGGCTTTGTAAAACATAAATGAACTTATTCTGGTTGCAATAATGAAAATAATTCGAATTTTATTTCATTAATCTGCAAATTCTTAAATTTTAAAATATTATATTGAGCCTTATATTTAAAACTGTAGAGTTTGCTTTTTTACCTCGTAAAAAATCCTAAAGATGCTCATGTTGACATTAAAAAATTAAATATTGAATTTCCGAAAGCGAAATGGGTCTACGGTAAAACGGCGAATGTTATAGATCATCCGCTTATATGTATTATTACCTCAAATGCGGTGCTTTGATTGGTTTTATCAAGCAAGGATGAGAATATTCACTTGAATATTAGTATTAATAAAATATAATAATTATTATGTATTATACAATCTAAAAGGGTTCATAAGCTGGCCCTTGATTCATTTACAGTTTTACATTGTTGACACTGGGCCCGAAGATCATCTTAATAAATGCGAGCAGGGTGCATTGTGTTTTTATCTCTAATTTTAAATATTACAGCCAAAAATAAGATACAACCAAAAATATGATAGAGCACTTGTTGTTTTTATAAAAACATTTGCATTTTGCTATTGAATTATCTAAATTTTGTTAAAGCTCTGAAAGTATGTTCTCACAGCAGCGGATTGCAAAAAGTGAATCTGCAATTTGGTTTGTCCTAGTCCTTACAGTTGCGGAAATTTTGGGAGCTTCCTGGTCATTTATATGTAAATCTGCATTTAGTGGTTTGGTCGATAAGAGATATTTTAGGTTTAAATAAAAATGTGCAACCTGCGAAAAGCACATGATTATGTTTACTCTTAATCGTTTAATTTATATTATTTTTAGTTACTAATAATATTTAATTAACCGATTGAATAAAACTTTTCTTTCCTTAAAGTATAACATGGACAGTTAAAATATTAACCGAAAATCCAATATAAAATTAAAATATATAAAGCTATGTGAGATACGATAAAATCGAAAAAAAAAAAAACAGGTAAAAGTATACATTTTAACTTGATACTGTCACAATTTTGTTAATTTTCAACTTTTTACTTCGGATTCAGATTCATCCTCCAACTAATTTAATTTTATTTAAAACTTTTTTGATTGGAAATATAATTCGAGTACAGGCATGTATTTTTCGAATTGGTCTAACGATTGTGATCTGGAATGCACAGTTCACACTTTTTATTTAGTTTTTTAGTTTTAAAATGTAGGTCAAATATCAAAAAGTTAATTAAAAAAGAGCATTTTGATACCTATTTTCATTTCATTAATGAAAATAGTCAAAACGGGAATTTTTAGCTATAAAATTCGAAATTTTCTCTTAAAAAATATAGGCAATCATCAGGTAATTCGTAAAAACATTATCTTTATGTGATCACACGAATCACAAAAAATGCTATATCATAGATACGTTTGATAATGTTTTTCACACTGGTATCATAAATTACTATTATTTAACCGCCGCATCGTAAATTAAAGAATCCTGCACAAAATATGGAGATTTTGACTTCAATGAACTTAAAACGCTATTCGTTTCAAAATTTTAATACCGATTTGGATTACAGAAATTTACGATAAGCGACTTATGGTTAATTTTAAATTAATTAACTTTAAATCATGTGTGAATCAAATATTGAATCACACTAAATTATAGACTACCTACTTGAGTTTAATCTATCGTGTTTCAAGCACATTAACTACTTGAAATATTTATAACGAAATGCATTTTCTATCACTTTGTTTTTCCAAATAATTTATTTCAAACTTTAATTACGGTATCAATAACTATCAGTTTGCTAAAAATAAACTCAGAATTAAAAAAAACTTAAACCAGCTTTATTTAATAATTTATTTACGAACATAGGGTTAGCAGTTTAAAAAGAAAATCGCTGTTATTTTCCTCTTTTTTTTGCAAAAACACACTAAAATCATTACTACTCAAATTTATTATTAAACAGCAAAACCTTCGCCCAGTGAAATTTATTACGGATTCTTTCAATATAAAGTTTTAGTATTGCATTGGAAATACTAATTCTATTTTTGCCGACTAGGTACTTCGGTATGAATCTATAGAGTGTACTTTTTCGATAGTTCTCTACATTAAAGGTTTTTCTAAAAGTTTGAAAATGAAAAATTTTAATTGCTCTAATGCAAACTTCTCAAAACGAAATTAAATTAAATGTTGTACACCACTCATTGTGCAACATTATGTAAAATAATTTAAGTTAGTGTTCTATCGATATACCAAAAATATTTTTTTTGTATGAGCATGCTCTGCAAAAATAGAACCTCCTGTAGAAGAAATTTTTTAATATTTTGCGTACTTGTAACAAATTTTAAATTTGTCGGATTATTTCTCGAGTTATTACAAAATGTATTATAATAATTTTTTTTAATAATTCTAAAAAAATTTGTATTAATAGTTCATATTATAAATTATAATACATAATACAGAAAATATTTAAAATAAAAAAATGTTTTGTTCTAATTTAAATATTCATTTGTAATAACTCGAAAGCGAATAACAAAAAATAAACAATTTTTTTTCTAAATGTTTGTTTACTCATGCAAGAAATTGTATTTGGTAAAAAAATTATTTAAAGCTTCTTGTAATAACGAGAACGAATAGAACGATCTATATTTTTTTTGTCAAAAAATAAGGATTATTTCTCATACATACTTGTATTCGTATGCAAAAAAATTACTGGTTAAGGAAGTGGAGGCTGAGATATAATTTTTTAAAAATTGTTTCTTACTTTTTTACCTCAACAAATAAACAAATTTAAAATAAATACCTGATTTAATTTTATACCAAGCGATGATAATGATTCTCAGTCATATAACTTTCATAATAAATTGGTACATTTACAATTTCCTGCATCTCTGATTATTTTATTCAAAAACCACCCCGAATTGTAGTGTAATTTTGCATAAATCTCGGAAGAAAAGCTGTCGAAACTCACGAATTGCTCAAGCAAGCCTACGAAGTCTACTCTATCGTGTGTAGTTTCGTAGTCTATCATTTTCCGTGCTCATACCAAAAGATGTACTTTCAAGACAAGATTCTTAAAATAGTCTTGGGGTGACCCTGAGGTGTGAGAGAGAGATGGCTTACCGTCCTTGGAAAGTGGCTTACGGCCAATAGGATGCTAGACCTTGGGAAGTACGGTCAATAGGATGCATAACGGTATATAACACGGTATGCGGTGTATACCGATATAGCGGTGTATACCGATATACCGTTCTATACCGGTATACCGGCATATATGGTACGGTACGGTATGGTAAACCGGTATATAACGCTATACGTATAACACGGTATGCGGTGTATACCGATATACCGTTCTTTAGACCAATGTGATGCTCTGTATGCCATCCACATTCTATATAAATCAGCTATCCTGATGTACTGATGCTTGCTGCGACGAGTAGAAAGAGGTGAGGCAATAAAATATATTTCATAATTTTTAGGACACACCCTGTATAATACAATTAATGTCATAAATATAGAAAGCACAAAATTGTGTATAATGAAAACTAGGATTTTATAATAAAATCAAATATTTGTATCATTAATCAAAAGAAAATTATATTACTCTTGTAATATTGTGTATATCCAAAGAAATATGAATTCAAAATTAAATTTAATATTTGTATTTGCTACAAAAGTTCGGAATATAACATTCTAAAAATTTCCAAAGTAAAAATGTGAAAAATTGTTTACTTTTAATAAATTATTAACCGAAGTGTTTTAAATTGCAAATGGGTGTACACTATATACCGGGTGTAAAGTTTAAAGTAACAAATATACAGTGCCTTCAGAAAGTATTCGTACATTCCTATGTTAACAATGTTAATTGTACACTTTGAAGCCGTTTTTCGTCTTTAAAAATACGATTTCCTGGCAAAATTTTTTAGACATTTTTTGTTGCAAATTTTATTGCTTTCAATTTTGTTTATATACATTTTTCGATTATATAAATTTAAATATAAATTTAAAAATTACGGAATTAAGCTGTACACTAATTTGTAGCAATGGAAAATTCTGACACTATCACTGATAGTAATCTCAAGTTATATATTGGTTTCTTTTAAGATATGTTATATTTATTTTCAGTTCAGCCACACAAAATGGATTCTAAAAACAAATTAATAATGGACGCTTTAAAAATTGGAAATCTTTGCGGTTTAGATATGTACGAAATAAATTATTGGACGTATTTCAATCGAGTTTTATCAGTTTCCTTATTACTGACAATGTTTGCGAACTGTGTTTTTATAAGTGTATCTAATTGGAAAGATTCTATAGAAGTAATATCTGTAACTTTTGGTATTACAATGGTTCGAGTTATTTTTTCCGCTGAAATAATTCACCAAATAAAACTATTTTATATTGTAGATAATAATAAAATTTGTTATGACGTTGAAGAACAAAGAAAAAATTTTGTCTTTGATAAAACAAACGGAGAATTTTTGGCCAGCCAGTAAATATGGTCCCGAATTTCAAAAGGAAATAGAAATATGGTTTGGTTATGGCGAAAGGCTAAAACAACTTATGTTTTGGTTGTTAGTGTTCATATTAATTATATTTGGAATGAGACCTCTCCTTTTACGCAACGGAAGGACTTTTCCATTCCAAACGTTTACCAGCATTACGGAATCGCCGAAGTACGAAATAACTTACACTTACGAAATAATTTTCACAATTTCCGGATGTGTTATAACTTTTGCCTTTGAAACTTTATTTGTTGCTTTCATTATTAACATTATCTGCCAGTTGAAATTATTAAAAGAAGGCTTTGCACGTTTAAAATTAGGTTCGGTTAGTAATCCCGAAACGGAGAAGAAGGAATTGAAGCAACTTAACGAACTCATTGCTCATCACATCCTAATATTGCAGTAAGTAATGCTTGATAATTAGAGCACGGCAAAATAATCTCTATAAAATTTTAGATGCGTCGATTTAATGCAGGAAATATACGGAACCACATTTCTAAACATATTTATGTTTAATATGCTCAACTCAAGTTTTAGCCTCATGGGTATAATTACAGCAGAGTAGGTTAAAATAGTAATTAAATTAACGGTTTTATCAAAAAGTTCTAAATTTTAGAGATACAAGTCCCCAAGCTCTTTCGGTGTATGTAATACTTTTGTCGCTTTTAGTTAGTCAACTTTCGTTTTATTGTGTGCCAGGATCCATACTAATTGAAGAAGTAATACATAAAAAGAAAAAGGTTCGGAATTAATTAACATATTTTTGTGTATTAGAGCGAAGGGGTAGCAAATGCAGTTTACTCTATCGATTGGTGGATAAAAACACAACCCGCTTTAAGAAAAGTGTGTTCCATAATAATTCAGAGAGTGAATAAACCGGCAATGCTAACTGCCGGTGGGTTATTTCCAGTGGATTTGGATACTTTCGCTACGGTAATGGATTTATTTTATTTTTATTATTAAAATTTAAAATCTTAAAAATATAATTTTAAGATTCTCAAGAAGACCTCGACTTTTGTTACGTTTATGAGAAGTGTATACTCGAATGATAAAAACATGTAAGAAGTTAAAACAGATTGAAAAAGTTTAACAAGTTATCAAGGAAAGCGTATTGTCTAAAAATTTGCACATGCGGAAAAGTCATTTTCACTACAGCACCTGCCGCATAAAGCGCTTTGCTATTTCGGTCTTATAAATTCTGTAAAAGTTTACTGGATTGAAATTAAAACAAATAAAATAATTAAACAAGATTAAATCCAAAAATTGCTTTTGTTCATATAAAAGAAATGAAAGGTAAATAATATACCGGAAAAACAAAGCTTGAAACTTTTATTTTTATTCAACATATTTTATCCTAAAATATTGTACAAAAATTGGGTCAAAGAATAGTAATAAACTTGCACATTCACTTTGCACAGTTGTTTAAAAGTTACTGAAAATGCAACTAGTTTAGAATTTAATGTAGCTGGCACAAATAAATAAAATTTGGATGCAGTGTTTTTCCGTTTTAAATTATTGTAAAAAGAATTCTGTCTCTTAAAAGCAAAGATTATTCGATAAAACTGCTTAAAAGTGGCAAAATAAAATGGAAACAAATAAAATTGAACGACTTTAACAAAACATTTGCCCATATTTTGAAGATTCAGTGATAGGTATTTCCACATTTTTCTCAACAAAAAAGTACGTTTAAAATAATGTGACAAAAATATCCGAGAAATAACGGCAATGATTGAAAATGTTTTTGTGAAAACACAAAGATTTTCAATTTCTCTTTCATTTATAAACGTAAATTTCTAAAATACAGGTATCTCTTTCTGAAGTACGATAAAAAAATCGTTTTTTTCAATATTCAGATACCGCAACCTAATGGGGTTTTAAAAAAACTTAGTACAGGTTCTGGTGTAAAAATGACAATGAACAAGATCATAGGCACTTTTTCCAATCCGCTTTAAACAGCCGAGGAGTTTAAATGATGTAACCTTTCTCACGGATAAAGAGACCGTAACTTTGTTCGATCTTATAATTTGAGATTTAAGGTTGAAATTAAACTGAAAAATGTTAAATTTAAAATTTATTTTTCAGACCATTTAGGTAGTCTAGATTAAATTAGTATCAAACCACACGTTATTTCAGAACATAAAATATCAGTAAAGTAGGCGAAGTGCAGTAGTCACTCTCAAATTAAGAATATCGAGATTATTTCAAATTGTAACTGGGGATTCCGATATATTAATTTTGTTTATGCATATAATTGTATGAACTCTAATATTATAGATAACTGGTTAACACAAGCGTGATTTAGTAGTTTGTGAAGACCATTAATTTCTCGGCCTTCGCTCTCATGTAAGAGAATTACAATCATAGCTGAATAACATCCCTACTTACATCGATATTGTTGCCACTCGTGAATATTATATAGTTGTTCTGTGTGCAACCTCATCAAGACACAAAGCTACACCATAATATAATCTGGTGGTTGCTTGTTGAAAATGTGTGGTAAAAACAGGACACTTACAGCTTAACTTGGATCCTTAACGACAAGAATTAGATCACTTACCTATGCATATTTGTGATTTGTAAAATTATTATTGATTTATCACCAATCATTAATGTATCACAGACTCCCTAGTAGTATAAAATGCCCACACGTTTGTACATACATTTTATTTTCTTTCACAGTGAAAATGCAACCATACAAAAAAGCAATTGACAAACAAACCTCTCTGATCAAATAACATGTAAAATAAATAATTCAAAAACGTAATTGAAAAAACGTACAGTGGATATAGGTGCGATAACAACTTATAACCTTATTTTAGGATTTAGCCAGACTGCCAAATAAATTTTATAATATTTTTTTCAATATAAACATTGGCGTAACTGAGGGTCCAATATTTTGGGAGCTTAAATAACGACCTTTTTTTAACTTCTTACGACTTATTTTTAATCTTCTTAGACCTTGGAAAAAAATCCAGACAAGCTCTTTTTAAGAATACACTCTTTCAAATCAATTAATCCTTCCAGATCTCCAATAATTATTGTTCACTTTTCCAAATATTTTTCAATGTTATGATTAATTTTCATCTAAAATTGGGACGATCAAAAATCGAAAAATTATTAAGTAAAGATCACTTACCCAAAAAATAATTTTTATTTCGCCCAAATACAAATAAGACTCAAAATCTCAGAAAACGGGAGACGATTTACTCCACCTCTTCTCACTTTCCACGAAAAACCTTTTTTTCTCCACCGTTGTCATAATGCCAACTTGATGGTGAGAAAGTGGAAATAACAAATTATTTACAAAACCCAAAATAAATAAAATATTTACAAAATTTTCCAAATTAAAAATTAAAATAAAAAAATTGAAGCTTAAAAATATGACAACCAAACGAGTTCCACTGTATTTAGGTCAGAGGCAACCGTCCCCGGCTCTCGAAACCGTTTAAAAGCTAGTCGCCTCTTTTAGATGGACTCTTAAGTAGAAGATTTTATCAAATTCGACTAGGAATATTACTGTGATGAGTTTTTTAAAAATCAACCCAATGCAATATTTTAAATGGCAACGTGAAATGTAATTCATAAGGTATTAGCATATTCTCGGTTTACTCTCAGAGCGGTTTTTTACTACCTTCTTTCTAGTTTTAGCATAGTTAAAGTTTTATATTTTCCTGCGTTTATAAAAAAAACAGAAGCTTTTCAATTTGAAAATAAATTATTGCGGACTGGAAATGGAAACGACTAACACGCAGTTCTGAAACTGCTTTCTTTATGTTCTGCACGTAACCTGATTGACTTTATGTTCAAATTTACTCTTTAATTTCACTACGAAACAGAAAATCTCTATTTTCCAATATCGATAACCCAAATTGGAAACAGGGAAAAGTCACTTGAAATCATTTTGCTTCAATTTTCATTCCCTAACATTTCTATTGAAATGCCTATTGCATAATAATAGAAAAAGTAGACCTTGAATTAGTGTCATTATTGAATTTTCGGTAAAGTAATGAAATTACATTCTTAAAAATTTGGCAGCTCAACAGGTATCTAAAAATTATTGTGAAAGCACTTTTCATATCATGTAGAATTTAACCTCGTAATCCAAAATAATGTGAATCATAAAATTTTTTTATAACTTTTAAAATAAAGAGGAAAAACGTATTTTTTCATAAAGAAATTTCAGCCGGTATAACGTATAAACGCATTTAGTAAGCAATTACCAACAAGTTTTATGAAAAATATCAGTTTAAAAAGCTTCTTTATCATAAACATTATTTTTCTTGAGTTGCTGTGAGATAAGCAAAACATATTTTCGTAAGAGTATCGACAAAAATGTATTAGGCACAATTTTTTAATACCAACCGACTAAATATAAAAGTGTACGTTAATACAAATATCCCCCATTATTAAATTTTGAAACATAGTTAGCTACACCGAGCTAAAGAATTATGAACTAACAGTGTAGCTAGTTAAGCTCATTTGACGTTTACAATATTGACTCAAGCTGTAAAAATTGGGGTTATATATTTTTATGACGAGACTATAAGCCTGTATTACGAGAAGAAGTAAAGTAGATTTTTATATTAAAGCGTCTTCTTCGTACAAAATAATGAAATCTGAAGATTAAATTGAACAATTTCCTGTTGTTGGATTTAGGTGGTTGTAGTTGTTATGTCATACAAGTAAATGCAATATTTTGGTAGATTTTCTGTTCTAAAACCAAAATATTTAATTACACTTTTTTATTACAGAACATTTTAAATTTAAAAAATTATTTGTTGATGAAATTAATATTAAATTACAATTTTAAAATTTCATTTTGCTTACTTAGCTTGTTGTTTTTGTATTTTAATAACAAAAAACTTCTGTTGTAGAGAATTTATCATATTATTAACATTAACATGTTAACGTGAAACAAACTAATCTTTTTAATTAAACATTTTGATCTTTATAAATATGGGTTTAATAATAAATAAATAAATAATTAAGATAAGTTTTGAGAAATTTATTAATATTAAATTAAATTAATTCTAAAACTACTTAGTATAAATGAACTTCTATTACAATTCACAAAAAATTTTCATTTACAGTTACAATGAGTAAGGGATGAGAGTAATAGGATTGCAAATTTAGTATCAAATTGTAATTTTATTTTAGTGCAGCCAAGTGAAATAAGATATTTTGAATTACTTATACTAAACTTGAGAATAGTGAGTCTTAGTATTTTGACGCTATAACGCTATTAAATAACGAATAATGTAAGTGCTAGCTGCAAGTCTTCAATGATCGTCCTTAATCTGTCTGGCTATACAGGATATTTTGTTTAAAATGAGCCTTATTTTGCCTCATTTTAATGACACACGTTCATTTTGTATGGAATATTTAAAAGATACGTATTCGGTTAAATATGATGATAAACTTTAAGTTAAATAAAACAATGTGCACGAGTAGTAAGCTTGTGTAGTTATTCATTCGAAAAAGTAATCACTTTCATACGCGAGTAGAATACAATAATTTTGTATATAGCAGATGATTATGTTGGATTGTACCCTATTTAAAATTGTAGTCTATTATTTCAAAATAATATTTTTTTGGTCATTTTGATTGGTCAACTAGTGCAATTGTTTACTTTTCTAAGGTTTATTCTCCAATGCCATTAAAGCTTTATTATCGTTACAGTATAAAATACAAAAGTGTAATAAACTTATTGCGCAATCCGCAATAGCAGTTGAAAAATAATTAATTCACTGGAAAAACTCTAATTTTATCAAAATACTCTAAAAGTTTTAAATGAAAAAATAATAGAATGAGGTTTTGTTTCTTTAAAAATTTTTTAAATTAAATATTACATATTTGTATCGATTTAAAGTTGAAAAAAGAACGAACTTAAAAAGTGAATTATTAAATTTTTATTCGAAAGCCTTCAAAGAATTCCAAGAAATCTTTGTGATTTAAAAGTTTCGTTTAATTTATTGTTTTTTGTTATTAAAAAGCTTTCATTTCTTATGATATGCCGCTAATTTATTAAGCGGTAACAAATAAATTTAATTGCTATTTTTATTGCGAGTAAAGAAGAAAATCCACTGTTTTTTATAAACTGGTATTATATAAAAAAAAGTTAAAATCAGCTTAAAAATAATAAAAGCGCGTAATATAAGTCATTACTTCATAAAGAAATACGAAAATTCAAATTAAAACATGGTTTATGAAAATATTTTAAAATTGTTGAAATGAAAAAGTAAAAACCTAGAAAAAAAATGTACTGTAACCGACTCGAGGAAGCCCTTTGATACCGGTTTTAAATAATGCTCGAATAATAGTACGAAAGAAAAGCTAAAGGCGCAACAGTGTGCGGTCTACCACAAAATTGGAGAGAGATCCACCCCTTTCCTAGTGGCACACTTTTCCAGATATTTTTAGTGATTACCGCGTTTATCAAAACGGCCCGGAGCGCTTAGAGCGACGGAGACCAAAGCGGAGGGTGTGGAGATCCAAGGAAAACAAATCAAAGGCAAGACACGAAGGTATTCTAATTATTAAGGAAACTTTTGAGGGAACTATAACCGGAAACTATTTTTTTTGGAAAATCCATTTTGAAATATTTGTATATTATCATAAAATACAGTTCGCTATATTACTTTGCACCACGTATTCTATTGAAGTAAGTATGACAAACAGCTTTCGTGTCTGAAATTGGTATCAAAATAGCTGACTTTTGCTTAATTTGGAAAAAAAGTGTATTTGATTTAATATTCTACGATATTACAAATAACAATATTTTATATTTAAAAAGTGATATTAAAAAACTTTATTGCTACGGAAATATTTCATTTTTTATATTATTACCTGCTTCGTCTTATTATTTAATTTCCAGTCACAATAGCTCAATTAAGTTTTTCTTTATTACATATTTGAACATTTTGTTTTTCATGAAAACGCCAATTATTTAGTTTAATATGATCATCAATCATTTTCTTGCTGATGGGTAACAGATTCTAATTAAAAAAAAACAATTTTATATTCCATTTTTGGTTTCATTTTTAAAATTATATTTATAATTATGAATAATTTTTATATTATTATCTATTACTAGAGAATAATAAATAAATTAACGTAATAATTTATCTCGAAACTATGTAGGTACTATCTAATTATTTATGTAGACAGAACACAATAGTAAATGTACCTTAATTTGCATTAAATAGTAAGTTATCAGTTTTGCTAAATAATATTCGATAGATTACTACATCACATAGTATTTAATCAAATCAATTCAAAATAAATTAAAAAAACATTAAAATATTTTAATTATATCAGTAAAGGCCAATTTCATAATAAAAATTAACAGGGTATTAAAATTTAAAAGGCTACTTATAAGACAAAAGATACCAATAACAATCATCAGTTTTATTTTAAGTCGCCTTTTAAATCTTAATGGCCTGTTAACTTTTAGTATAAAATTGGCCCTTAGTATGAAGATATATAAAGTAGAAATTTTAATCACAAATTAAAACACTTGAAAACCACAATATTTGGGCAAAAATAGCACAAATAATAGAAATGGAAAGTTAAAAATTGTGTAATTCTAGTAAAGCAATAAAAATGGTAAAATATAGTTTTGATAATGCAATATACACAGTAACCATATCATATCATTCATGTTGGTATATATCGTATAATACATATAGTTAGGGTCAATTTCATAATAAAAGTTAACAGCAGAGCATTAAAATTTAAAAGGCGATTTAAAACAAAACTGATGATTTTGATTGGTCTGTTTAGTCTTAAGTCGTCTTTCAAATTTTAATGCCTTGTTAACTTTTATTATGAAATTGGCCCTTAATAATATTAATAAGTTATTATTTTTGACAGATATCTCTCAGGCAATGCAAAGTTAAAAAAACTTTATCGGCAAATCCTTGCCAAAATGGCAAAACAATTTTGTTGGCTTTCGATCTTATGCGTAGTATCCGACCAAAGGAGATTTAATTAAGTTGAGGTCATCTTACCGTGCTCAGGCCTCCCACAACAAATTCTATCAATTTTACGTAGAAATTTAGGAATTTTTATAATAAAATTTAGGAAGTTTTGGGAATTCCGAAGAAATTTGCAAAACGTAAAAATTTATATACTTCGTAGCTGAACTTGGCGTTTTCACACTGGTTTTTGTCAAAATTAATTTACCGATTCACTAAACCATTTCACTAACTAAATACAATAAAACTGAGTTTCAATATTTTAAGTTGTGGTCCAACCCAAAGGTTAGGTTGTTATCCATCCTAATGCCAACTTAAAAATTTTTTAATTTAAATTTTAAAATTTAATTTAAATATATTTTTACCCCTAACTATTTTTCAAAAAACACAGGGTATATGAAGTTATAAAATACAATAATTTTAAGAATTTAGCATTTTTTACAATAATTTTAGGAATTTAGAATAAATTTTAAAATTTTAGGAATTTTTGAGATTTTAGGACAAGTGAGAGCCCTGCGTGTTAGTGGAATTGGGTATCAGAACGATCGTATCTGATTATCTAGAAAACATTATAGGGAAAGGGATGAGTGAAGATTGCTCTCAAAACTTGTTATTTTAAACGTTAAGAATTCTCAAAAACAAAGCCTTTTTTGGTTGTCAACCATGCTGATGTCTATTACATTTGAAAACATCTGTTTGTATTGGAACAGGTATAATGGTTGCTGATGCATTTTTGTGCGTATGTTTTGGAACACCCGGTGATTGATTTTGTAAGTTGTTTTATTGAATTTAAAATTATACTTCGATATCGGGGAAGTTTGGCGTCGGCGTCGTGTGAATTGCTTGCTGTGGACTGCATGGGATGGTGCAATTGGGGTTACTATGGATTTTGTTGGCTTTCGATCTATGCCAGGTGATTTGTTTAAGTTGAAATTAACTTTACATGTTGATAGAATTGGGTATTGGTGCGTTGCGTATGTATTAGAACCGATTGAGTATGAATGGGTAACTACATTGGTATCCTTAAGCAGGGCTGGAACTAGGGCGTGGCGAGAGAGGCGCCCGCTACGGGCGCAAGTTAGTTAGGGGCGCCAAGTTTTCAATTTTAAAATTATATTTAAGAAATATATATAAAATAAAAGGCACTTTCCAAATTTATAAATTACCTCGAGGAGTTTAATAACAAAATTTCAATTATACATATGTTTAAAAAACGAATTATTAAAAATAACATAATAATTACTATTACAAAAGATCTTATTAATGTTAGTTAACAATACGATATCAAAAGGAGAAAAAACTCCTATGAAACATCATTTTTTCAGTTTTAATAAATTCCCCAGCGATTTACGGTCGTGGTGGGCAGGACCGTATCTGAGGGGAGGTTTTGGAGGTCCACACTCTCTCCGAAATAAAGCTTGAGATAAAATCTTAGAATATAAAATATAATAAAAGATTAGCAGGATACCTGTGGTCTTTACCACGCGTAGATCAACTACCAGCTGCTGCGTGCTTAGTCCTTTAATATATTTTTGAAATAAATTTGTTTCATTAAATCTATTTTTTTGAGAAAATATTTTTGTATGGCGATTTTCTAACTTTACAATAGAGCGCTTGACCTTGAAAATTAAAAAAATGTGCCTGCAGCGCTATATACTGGGACCGGACCCCCAATAGGGGCACAAGCTTTAAAATCGCCACGGGCGCATCATACCCTAGTTCCGGCTCTGTTCTTAAGAAGTGGTACCTAGTTGAATTGTGTAATAGAAGTAGTATAAAGAGTTAGTGCTTGTTCACAATGTACATAAGACATAAGAAATACATAAAACGTAAGAATTATAAATTCAAATAAGGCCTTAAACGCACATTGAATAATATTTGAGTTGTTCTGTTATATGAAGAAAAAAATTCCACATAATGTAGTTTAAGATTTTAATGTTATTCGGTACTCTATTTAACCTTTTTTTGTATTTATATTTTTAAGTCTTATGTACGTCTTATGCCTTACGTACATTGTGAACAAGCACTAAGTTTCATTTTAGGCTTCTATACGAAGTATAGTAAATAGCCTTATGTACAGCTCTCGTGGCCGTCCGTCCGCATATTTTAAATTTAAGAACTATTATCAGCTTAACAAATAGAATTTGAAACATACGGACGGACGGACACGTACTTATGATTTCTATATTATTGGAATGCTTTATAATATTTTACAATAATTTCACTCCAATAGTATATTATAAAGAACATAGATACGTTATAATTGACATAGATTTTTATTTTCTTAGCATTGTTTTTGTCAAGTTACCTTTCCGTCTTCAACGGAAAGTAACGATTGTTTTAAACAATTGTTTTAATTGGTCTATTACAACTTTGATCAGACGAGATTATAGTACCTTATATTTCAACTTATTTTTATGTTTTATATTTCTTCTCATAGCTGGAAAGTTTTTGTAACACGCCTACTCTAGTTTGGTTAATAAATAAACAATGTTTGGTTGGTAGCCTTTCATTTCTTTGAGATTATTTATTTGGGGTTTTAGGATAGATTAAAAAAGCCTACCTCGGCACTCGCCGCCGTCGGAGCATAACTACGGAAGAGCATTGTTTTTTATGTTTTTGAAAACAAGTGCTTACACTTGATAAGTTAGATTTAGTACGTTTTAAACGATCAGAATAAATTGTTTACTATTACTATTTTCTTTCACTATTTTACTTTTAATGTTTTAATCAATATTTAAATTCAGCTAAATATCTTCCCTGTAAGGTATACTTTCTCTCAAAACTTTAAAAGAATATAACTTATATAATTCAATAAATAATTGATTAGCAATATCGGTTTACTTTAGATCAAAATACTTTAGTGCCGTCTGCCACCGACAGTAAAAGTGACTATGTGACTCTGCCGACTTGTCTCAAAAAGTTCATCATAACATTGATTTCATGCTTTCCATGTTCATAATAATAGCTATTTATGTCATGAGTACATAATTTAGGTCTTTATCGGACGAAGCCTAGTTAATGGCAGAGCGAGCTTGCGAGCGAGGCCAATAAATTGGCTGAGTCCAAAAAGCCTAATTATGTGCAAATGACATACATAGCTTTATGTTCGACTGCACCGTAGAAGATTTTCTTTTACATTTTTCCACTTTGACATTTAGGTAATAAAAATTGTATAATTTCGAAGAGTGCTTTTTCTATTGCTCCTGGTTTACATAAGTTGTTTATTAATTTGGTTTAAAATTATGTGAAAAAATGGAAGAAATCGTTGAAATTGCTTCAAAAGCTAACTTTTGTAATCTATTATAATCAAAGTAATAATTAATGTAATAGTTTTTAAATTCAATTAAATAAAATAAAATATTAACCTTGACGTTTAATTCATTGACATTGACAGGCGGCCGTTTTACTTTATAAATAAAGCAAAACGGCCTAGTACCATAAAATGTTATCTTATGGTCGCTAAGTGATATTGCAATGATGTTATTATCATACAGTCGGACATAAAAATATATATGTACATATAAGAATAATATTATAGTTTTTGATTTTTCGGAAGATTAAATTATATTATATTTTTTGTGTACTGCTCGAAGCTAAATCTGACTTGAATGTTTGGATGGAAATATAAAACTACTAACGTGTTGCTGTTATAAATAATGCATATACTACACAAGAAAATATAAATTTCTATGAAGTGTCTCGGGCCCTCAGGAGGTCGTAGCATGATAAAAATAGTTGCAAATACTTTGAGTGTATTTTATTTGTAAAATTGCATGCAGAGTATAGTTCATATAGCAACAAGCTAAAATTTAACTCCAGAAAGTATTTTCAAATTATGTAAGCTTTAAGCTCAAGTCAAGTTTAGAAATAAGAACTTAACAAAAATATGTCTGTAGTATAAATATTGTTATCGATAATTTTGATATATCTAGTATGTCATTAGACCATGATAATAAACATTCGAAAATAAGAAATGACACTAATTAGTAAATTATACATGTATTATACTGCATTTTTAAGTTAAGAAGTTTTAGTCTCAACATAATTTACAAAAACCAAGAATAATAGCGACTAATTGTTCAAAACATTAATATAAATGATGGAGCTTGTGCGCGGCTGTTATTTATAAGTAATATGTTAGATTAATGGTTGTGCGGAATACAAATTTGCAAGCCTGAGCTTAAATTAGTAAATGAAAAAGACATCAAAATACAAAATTACGGCCATTTATAATTATTAAATTTTTCAAATGCCGAAGTCTTTTAATGCCGCATCGCAAAGCTCAAGTTTTAGTTAATTTGTTAAATTTCACACAGAAACGTGAGCTTATTCGTAATCCATGCAAATTATTAAGTTAAAAATAATTTACCTGTTGCCATTTGATAAAATTCGTTGTCGTCGTATTTTTTAACTAAAAATTGCATCACATATAAATAAAGTAATCCAAAGGCTAATTGAAGTCCAGAAGTTAAAACGTGTGCTAAAAAAGCTGCTCCACATACCAACCATCCCCATCCGCCTAAAAAATAAAATTTATAATTTTTATGCAAAGTGGTTATCAAATATGCGGTATTTAGACTAATAAATTGTTAACTTATGTTTTTAAAATTCTTCCCGAGCGGTATGTCGAGATTCTAGAAAAAGTAGAGTAAGCGGGACATACAATTTATGGGGTTGCATAAAAATATTTAAACTGTGTGATTTATTAATCGTATATTTAAAATACCAAAGTGGCGATTAATTATATAGCTTTCTGAATAATATAACTTGACGTTTGCATGCCATAAGTTCAATATGAAAGATTAAAATTATGTATTACCTGTCACTTAGTATCGACATTCCGTATTAAAAATTAACTCATCACTATTACGTTCTTTCCGACATATTCTCTTAGAACGTGTCAATCACGTTAAAAGAAAATGAAAAAATTGATAGATTGATTTGCAAAAAACATATTGAGAAACTTTTTTATTAACAAAGTTTAAATCTAAATAAATGTCAAGTCCAATAGATAATAACACTTAATACAAGGAGTTTAATGAAGTTAGTACTATAAGTATCCCCATGAGAACAAATTACACTTAATTAGATTTTCCGACTTTCGGGGTTGTGACATACCCTTGTTTAAGGAAATTACCTGATTTTCAAGTTCTCTTAAAATCGAGCACAAAATGTCTTCGATTATAAGACGCTATTCCCTTTCTAGTGATCATATATCAACAAAATCTCATTTTAAAACAAAATTCCGCACTCAAATAGGTACCCACACTAAGGAATTCGCTATGATTAAATATGAAAATACCCACGGTAAAAATGAGTTTTTTATTAAATTAGCAAAAAAGTAACAAATAATTGAGCGAATGAAAAAATTGATTAATAAAAAAAAAAACGAAAGAGAAACAAGCGTTCTAAACAATCAAGTTAATTAATTTAAATTATTTCTTGCCATTTTGTTTATCAACGAAAACGGAGTTTAAACTTATCGCATACAATCATCTTATTTCGTTTAATCTCCTACTCATCTCATCTTACCTCACTTCATTTTATTTTATTTCGCCCAGTAAAAGTTTTTATCGAAAAAATTTCGCAAATATTTTAAGTTTTTCTACCTTTTTGCTATTATCAAATGTTTAAATTTGGCAATTTTAAAAGCTTAATGATGATTAATAAAATTAATTTGCTAGGTATTAGATTTTCATTAGATTTAATAGAAAGGTCACTAAATGTTCCAAAAGACGGACGATGGTGAAACAAATGATAAAATTAAAATTACCTTCGGGATAGTAGTGCTGCTTAATTGTATTTGTATCGACATCTCTTCTTCGTAAAGCTGGGATATTTCTATGCAATGAATGAAGTTCACGATCGTAAAGAACCGGAAAGGAATCCTCATCATCTGGAAGTCTTGTGATTGGCGTAGTTCTTTCTGAAATCAAATAAACAAAATTTTTAAAAATGCCGCATTTTATTAACAGAGTTAACTTATATGGGGTCTCCTCGCAACCAATACAAAAACTTTAAGCAGCAATGAAGGAAATTTTCCGAAGAAAAATTTTTAACTAAAACTTTTGTCTCAACTCTCAACGGGTACCACTGTTCAAAGTAGTTTAGAATTGCCACCTTAAAATACTTGTACCATGAAACTTGATTTTGATTGATATTTTGTGTTTTAGTCTTTTTTGAAAAACTAAATTTATTTCCCAGAAAAACTGCAATTATGTCGAAATAAAATGAAGCATTGCAAATTAAGTGCAACTGAATGGATGTATTTATTAAAAACTGTGTTACGATTTTTTTAAATTAAAATATGTATTTCCTACCAAAGATTATTTCGTAAATCTGTGTAGTGTGAAAATGTCCATAATTTGGTCTCAACATAATTACTTAAGAGGTTTTGAGGCCACCGATTAAAAATCGGAGATGAATTAAAAAAAAACAACAAAAAAAGCGTTTAGAAATTTGGTAAAAAGTACTCTTGTAAATCCAAAAGCATTTAAAAATGAATTAATTTTTGTGCAAACTTAAGTGATACCTGCTAAAGTGCCAATTACGTTGTGTTTATCTCTCAATAATTTCGATTTTTCAAATATTAAATATTTAATACAAATTAATTTTCCAAAATTCAAAATTTCACTTCAATTGTTCTTAAAATTGATTACCAACTCTTGACGGATATAATAAACCTAACTTTAAAAATAATTTTATTTTCGTATAAATATCATAAAGCTCGATTGTAAACTTTAAGAAAATATATTAGCTTTTGGTTTTATATTACTAATTACATATATTATGTAAGACTAGACTTTCGGATGCTATTCTTTAACTATATATAACTTTCACAATCAGTTATATTAGAATTATTTTTGGTTGCCATTTTGGTTAATTTGTAAATCAATTTTTTTTGTTTTTTTTTTGTTTTGTGGTTTCATTTGAGCTTCACAATATTACTAGTACTTTGTTTTTACAATTAGTTAAATTACAATCAATTGAATAGAAAAACTTACGATTAATTTAGGGTGTACGTTACCATAGGTTTATTTGAGATTTTTAAATTTTGCTTAAAAATTGTACTCACAACATTACTTCTAAAGTACCTACATATACTGTGCCTCGTTGGCTATTTTTGTGATAGAAAATTTATAATGAAAGTTATTCTACAAATAAATATTAATTAATAGTTATTTTCTATACAAGACGATAAAATTGAATTTTATCGACTAGCGGAAATTGTTAATTTACGAGCGACGAAGTCGCGAGTAAATTATTTTTCGCGAGTCGATAATGAAATTTTATCGTCGTGTATAGAATTTAATTTTTTTCTATAGCATATGTTAAAGAAAACATTTATAAGAAATTTATAAATTAAATTATTGAGAGTTTTTATTTTATTTTTAAAATTTTATATTCAAGCTTTCGAGAATTTAATGTTCTCTATTTTTTTGAAAATTTTTTATTTTTTTAATAATTTTATTAATATATAAATTCAAGAGCTAATAATTTAATTTGAGTAAAAACAAAGTATTTTATCTACCCTTGCTGTTAAAATGCTACTTTATCTACTCAAATGCTATTTTATCTACTCTTGCTGTTAAAGTATCATTTTTTCAATTATTTTCAGTCGGACAAATCGCACTTTAACATCTGCTATAGAAAAAAGTAATTATTATAACTTGTAAATACTTTTTCGCAATAATAAAAAATTATATATTTTTTTCTCTTAATTTTTATTTATCACGACATGTTTTGTATGAATGTAGTATATCTTAAGGTGCTTACAGAAGATGAAGTAGGGATGTCAAGATATACGATATTCGCATGAAACATGTTATGCTAAATATAAATTAAAGGAAAAGAAATATTATAATCTTTTATTATTACAAAAAAATTCAAATGATAATAATTATTAAAATTATTTCGTAACAAATTTCATTTTTAATAAAATTATTTTAATTAAGTTGTACTTTATTATAATTTAATTTAAAAATACTAAATTTCCATAATGCGGTTTTATTAACAATGACATCCCTTTACGCAATAATACTAAAATTGCTTTTCATGAAGATGACACAGTCATCATTCTTCTTTAAAATAAAATTATTCAATTTAATAATTAAAAGTTATTCAGGCTAAAACCACATTCACGATATTTAGTACACACAAATATACAAACCTACCATTCCACCAAATATTAAAAATTCAGACATCGATCAAACAAACACAGTTAAATTACCTAAAAGTGACAGTTGATAAAATGTTAACTTTTAGAATACACCTACGACGACAAAGAAAATAAAGTGCTTCCGATGTTTAATAAAATCATATAAACAGTTTATTATTACTATTACTCTATAAGGCAATGCTTAGACGCCTTATACTATTATGCACATTACTATTACTATTATACACATTCCCAATCTGGAACATAGCCTCTAAATCGAATGTCAATATCCTACAAGTAATTCAAAACAACTGTCTCTGGGTCATTACCGGAACTTCAAAATTTTCCCAATAATACAAGCCATACGACATACAGCTGACATAGAACTTTACGAGACGATATGCAATACACCAATATAAAATTTTTCATGTAGGTACATATGCATCCGGAAAAATCAAACAACAACACATATTGCTAAACTAACTAATTTTACAAATGCTCTTCCACTAAAACATTTTACACCACGGCACTGGGTTTTTTAAATAATTTTTTTCTCAAACACAACATTTTTGTACATATTCCAAATTAGTCAAAAGAGATAACCAACTGAAAAAAAAAAATTAATATATGAATTTATAATCTGTAGCAATCAAGTTAAATTAGAACTACAAAATTACTTTAAATTGACATTTTACAAAATACAGAAATAAATCATAATTTAATAATAATAAATATTTATTCGCTTAAAAACGAATTACATATAATGGTACTATTATAATTTCTACCTAGCGCCATTGCACTCCTGAGATTTTGCAATTTTGACAAATAATTTAGGTAAAACTTATACTTCTAAAAACATCAAAATTTTTGTATTGTTCACGGGATAGCTTGTATAGATATTTTTTGAACCTCTCAGATTAATATTATGTATACAAGAATGATATGAAAAAGCAGTGTTTGTCATTGTCAAGTTGGCCATTTGCGTGGTTGGCATCGTTTTGCTTTACTTAACCAAAGAATTGTATTTATAGTATTGTGAATAGGAAACGCAACACATACCTACACAAATATAAAAGACAAAAAGCTATTTAGGATAACAAAGCGGTTAAATTAAATGCATTGTTATAATGCTTTGTGTATTATTTGATTTTTTCTACAAATACAAAATAATTAAGTTAAAATATAAATAAAATTAAATTATTTCAAACTTTTTGTTGGAATATTCGTATAATGAAAATCTAATAGCTTTGATTTTTTTTATATTTTGTAATAAACTGTCATTTTATATTAAACTTTCAAGGCTAGTACTAAAAGTGCGGTATTTTAGGGCACGTACCAAACGAGTTGCTTAGCAATGTTCGTATTTTTATATTAGTAACCAAATGCATCAACTTTAATTTTCTAGATAATGCTGTTAATACATGCTATTATTTTTTAAAAAGTCCTCAGATTTAATTACAATTTTTAACCTAAAAATATTTTGCAATGCACTGATTGTGTGTCACAACTAAAGTTGGGGGTTTTGAAAAATACCTAAATATTACCAACTTAACTTCACATATATAAAAGTCTTGGTTTAAAATATATTTTTGATTTATATTTATTTTAAAAAATTGGTGATTTAATTTAAAATTATAATTATAATACTAGCCTGATATACTTATATTCATTACCTGATGTGAAGAAAACAAATAGGTTTAAAATTGTTTATCGATTTTCTTGCTATAGAGAAAAGACGAAAACGGACAAAAGGTTAGTTGTTAAAACACAATCATGTAATTAAATTATGTAATATTACATGTGAACCATTCAAGTTTTAAATTTGTTAATAATAAAAGTTGATTTTCGAACCTAAAAGAACTGCCGAATTTTAATGAAAAACCTTACAATCTACGAACATTCTCGCTTTTTCATCTTGTTTATCTAATTAGTGTAGCGTACTATTCCCTTTGCCGTGGTTTCAAAGCTTGAAACTTTTTTGACTAACATTTACATATACTATGCTAATTATTACTGCTGCAAGTTGTAAAACTTAAAGTTTCGAGACTTATGTATAAGATAATTTACGATCATGTTTTACGTTTAACACGACTTAAATTAGTTATTAAATTTATTTTACATTTGTTGCAGGTAGCGCGCAAATCAGGTTTTACAATTATTTTTAGCCATGAAAGCATTACATGCCTGTTACAACAGGTACAATAATTATTGTAACAATAAAAATTAAAGTAAAATCTATATATCTCTCTCCAGTCCTTTGCTCTACGTAAGAGCATAGTGACCACTTCTTTTCTTTTTTTTAGAAGGGTTCTCTTGGCAGATACCTCTATGGTTTGCTGTTGCCTGCCGATGGAAGACGGTCAGAATACAAATTTTACTTCGCCTGGGATCGAATCAGGAATTTCGGCTTTACCAATCGACGCACATAAGCGCCAGGCCGTGACCGTCTTCTCTATATATAATGATACCTATATACCTATAACGGTCTAGGAATTTTCGGCGCAACCGATCCGGCGTAGTCGATTCGGCGCAGGCACGATTCGGCGCAGGGACGATTCGGCGCGAAGACAATTCTCGCTTCTCGGTTTCGGTTTATAATCTCGGCTTTCGGCCTCGATTGTAAAACTTTGCCTTGAATGGAAAAATGTTAGTTTTCTAACTTGTATCGAAAATATCTACAGTAGTTTTGTATAAAACACCAAAACGGATTACGTAGAATCGTCTTTTTGTGTCGTCCCACATTTTCAACTGGGTTACTCCGAATTGCCTTTGCGCCGGACTACTACGCCGAACCGGCTGCGCCTAACTGCCGTAAAGTGGATGCTAACTGGATGGTAAAGTAACCGAAAAAACTAAGAGAAGACACAAAAAACATTCAATGGCAACTTATCTGGCGATCATGAGTCAATCAGAGTTTTTCTGGGGTTCTGAATTGACAAAATTGAGTTGGAAAAACTTAAACTTCAAGATCTAACAATACAAAAAAGTACTTTACAAATAACCCAAATGCAAAGGATACTTCTAGATTAGCGATTTTCTTCCATTTGACTTAACCAGTAATAGTAACAAGGTATGAGAAATTTGGATGTTATTTAAATTTTGGGCAAAACTTGGAGCAAATCAGAAGATGGTGTCTTGCGAAATACAATACAAAACTTGCCCAAAAAATATAAACAGAACCCAAATTGAAAATCCTCATTGGACATAATTGGATTTGGACAAAAATATCTTGCAAAAACCTATTTTAAATATTTATTTGGAGACAACTGTTTAACTGTAACCGTGTGCTGCTCGGATCCAACGCGTTTAGGTTTTTACGAAAGCTAGATCAAAAAATGTTGGCTCTCATAGTCTTCGTTACGTCCGTCTTTACTATACTCTTCTAACCTGTTACAAACCGTTCGCGCCATTGGCACCTTATTTATTGTTTTTGAAAAAAAAGTTTTATTATTTCTACTTTTTCTGCACACACATAATAATTTCAAATTTACAAAGGACGCAATAAATACTACAAAGTAAAACTGGTTACTTGCCAATAAAGTTACAGAATAGGTATGAAACTATCCTCTTTAATTGAATTGAATTGTTCAGTTATTGTTTTGCTTTAGAAACGCATTTACTCGTAAAGTATAGATCCGATTATTAAAATTTAAACACTGTTTATGCAAAACCAATTTGTCGAAATTTCAAATGATATTTTTTATCATACAAAATTTGTTGTGCAAAACTGATCCTCATTTAGAAGTTGTAGTTAGATGAACAGCAATAGTGAAAACAGAGTATTGGAATTTTTCAAACATGTTCTCATGCAAATTTGCTTTTTTCTGCATCAGGAATCATGGGTTGCAATTATTACAATCTGTAATCGACGCGTATAAATAAATTAACGAGGTTCGTTCAAATATTGTTTTGCAACAGCCACAGAAAAAGTATTTACCAAATATTCCTTCTTTGTTATTCGAAAGTCAATATACGGATTGATTAAGAAAAATTTAGTTTCCGAAAATTTTATACTTTTATTCAAATAATTAAGAAAGTTGGTGCAATTTTAAGTAAAAGTTTAAATTTAGAGAAGGGTTGACAGTTTTCCAGCAGTAGTACTCTCGATTTTCCGCAATTTCGTGGTAACTATAGGATAATTTTACAAAAATATTTAATTAAACAATATGAATATTTTCGTTGAATAACAATAATAGTTTTCTCTAGGTGCACATTAATATAGATGTAACAAAACTATGATAAAATAAATTAGTTAATATTATCATAATATTATATTTGCTAAATTTTAGAGCAATTCATTAGCTAGTAATTACAACAAATTATATCGATAAGTTATTTGATGTTGAATTTCATAAATTGGTGCTAAACTTAAAGGAAAGAAAATTACTTCGTTAAAATTTTGCTGAACACGGAATTAAATTTTTGTTCATTTAAAAAAAGGGTTAATGCCGATCGACCTAACACATCGGAAAAACAATTCCATAATGATGTGTTCAATGCGGTATATAAAATTTCCAACCCTTAAATTTTTTACTAAAATCAACTAAAGTTCCCATTAAACATTTCACACTAACAAAAAATTGTATTTTGACCCTCGATCGTATTTCATTATTCACATTTCCATTATTCAATGCGGGAATTGTACTATAGTCCAGATTAAGCAATATGCAATTATAAAATGTACAGAATGTTTATAAAAGCTCTAGGATTAATGATTATTATTTATGAAATTGGTTATAAAAATGCGAATGTAAATCTTTTAATTATTGGAAAATAATTTTGGAGATATCGAGAATAATTTAAAACTTTGTGAGTTTTCAACTTAAGAAAAAATATTAGCAGTCATTTTAAAAAATCAATAAAATTCTTTGCGCTATTATAAATTTAACTTTTCCTTCAACAATAAATTTGCATAAAATATATTTTATATTCAAACTTTAAATAAATTTTAAAACGCGCAACGACAGCGTAACAAGTAGAATGAATATCAATGGGTAATTTTAAGTCTATAAACAAAAATGCATTGTTGCTCAGTAACGCACGAAAGCTTTAGCTTGAGTGCTCTGACCTAAAAGCAAGAATACGTAAATTTAAATTTTCGGGAAAAAAATATGACGTAACGTTGTATTTGATAATATAATTCTAATTGAAACACGTCACTTGCAAAAGACTTTTCGGTGTAAGTGCTACTGTTTCAGTAATTAATTGTTTAAAATTATCTTATGAATTGGTTTAGAGAGTTTAAATTGCATTTCCACTTGCATTACATTTATTATTGAATGCAAATTGGCTTTTATAAATTTTGCGAACGTTGGCACCGGTTTATTGTACGTGCATGCGTTATGAATTGTACTTAATTCTATCTTCAGCTGGTATACCTATAAGAACCTACAAATACGTGAGGGAAATAGTCGAATGCACCAGTTAAAAAGTTCCTCTGCTGTTTGAGATAATAATCTTAATTCAAAGAACACGAAACGCTGGAAAAGTTTTTCAAGTTACAAGTAGTAGGTAGTTTATATACCAATGAACCTACTCAAAATCTAATTGCACTTGAAATATTCACGGATCTTTTATCAATAAAAACTTTTCCTTTACAATTTTGGACATCCCACTATAATTTCATTTATAACTCCAAATAAGTAAACGCAATAAAGGCAAAATTGAATTAGGGATGTTTGTATAAATGATGAATAGGTATTGTCGACATTAATTCGTGTATTGCACAACCGTAAGTAAAAGACATAGAAACCCTTGCGGTGTTAAATTAAATTATAAGCTTCTTAATTTTAATCAAGAGTTGGCAGTGCTAATTTAATTTACAACATAACCTAATTCTTTTTTCTCTAGCGACTGTTGAAGTTGGAGAAATTAAGTACGTATTAACTACTTTTATATCGCAGTAAATTTTAGAGTTAGCAACATTTAAAAAACAATTCTTTTTCTTTTAAGTGAAATATCCTAATTTCGGAATGACGGAATAAGGATTAAGTTTCACCGCAGTACTCGCAATTTTGAAATACAATCCATCGCATGACACCCTTAATTAAAACTAATACGTAAATGCGGTTGCACTGGCTGTGTAGTCTGATAAATTTTTGGTATACAGGGTGACCCAAACTTCACCCCTTCTCAAGATAAATGGATAGCACAACCTCGCGGTATCCATAATTTAGCACGAAGTGTTAGGGCAAGAATTTAATTTCTTATAGCGAATTTAGTAATAGGTACAACAATAAGTAGATTTTGAATAAAGCACTCGCTTTTACAGTCAACAGGTGAATTATCTTAATTTGTATCCTGCCCCTCCTAATCTTGATTTCAACCAACCTATGAAAACGAATTAACTCCTACTAAAATGTAATCTCGCGAAACAAACATTTTTACTAGACAAAACTATTGGGTTTATTTATTTCCGTTTAACTGGAAGTAAATTTAATTTAGATTTTGGGATTCGTGATCTACAATTAATTTTACTTCAGTTACCCATAAGTGGTTTAAATTTCAACTTGGTAGTGCAGTAGTTTCTTGCATGCATGGGTAACACCTGCAAGTGACATCAACTACATTAAGGATTACCCCAAGCTTCGGAGGTATAAAGATTAATGAAATTTTAGGTAGTTTATATGCAACGTTAATGAAAGTGCCATAATTTTTAAATTCACGTCGACGCCAAACTCAAACCTGCTTATTTTGGAAGAAGCCTGGTAGGAGCTCTAGGTATTTTCGTTTACGACGTGTTGCATGGAAAATGGAAATCAATATTTCTCTAAGCATTTTATACTCATGTATTGCTTTTAAGTTCAATTAATGTGCAACAAACCCTACTGTCATTAGAGCTAAAACTAAAATGAAAGCCATTATTTCACCAGCATTAGGTAATTACAAAATTAACTACCAAATTACGCGTAATGGCAGCAAATTTAAATTTGAACTCAACTTTATAGCGAACACTTTTAAACTTTTTAATTTTGATAAACTACTTTAGACTTTTAAAATTTATAAGTTATGGTTAAATAAAAATACACCAATAAATTCATTGCTTTCGTTCGGAAAGTATTTCCTTCTAAACTTTTGTTTATATTCCAAATTAAGGTAACAATATATTTATTTAATTAATCGTGGGATTAGAAAACTTAGTGTTTGCATTTATTGAAGAACTTGAATGCAAAGCTTTTAATATCAAAGTAATTTAGTTGAACCAAAGAAGAAGTTATTTTTTAATAAACGCCGTAATTTTTATTTAATTTTGATTTAAATAGCTACTTTTGTTTCAGTTTTTGTAATCCTATTCACTACAATACAATAGAAATTTGTTAACAAACAATTCTGAAGTTTTCATTTTCATTATTTCTTCCATATTTGTATTAATAAATTGGTATATTTTATTTTTAATTATTATAAAATGTCTATATACAGGGTTGCCCATATTCGACGGACCCATCTGGCAACGCCATAACTTTTGACAGAGATGTCAGATCGCTTAATGACATACCGCGTTTGAAGCGTCAGTCCAAGCAGATTTTTACCATGGAACAATACACGCCACGCGAGCGCTCTGAAATAGTTGAAATTTACATTCAACAGAACAAGTCAATTGTGAAAACTCAACGTGCTTTTAAAAAATTAAAAAATGTGAAAAGTGCGCCTTCTAAGAACACCATTAAGCGTTTATACGAAAAATTTTCGACTGGTGAGGCTCTTTCTAATCCGAAGAGGCCAAATAAAAGTCGACCAAGGCGATCGGCCGAGAATATCGCTGCCGTACGAGCCAGTGTTGAGAGGTCCCCAAGAACATCCCAAAAACGCCGTTCTCAGCAGTTGGGCATGGCTCGGTCCACTTTACAACGGATTATTCGCGTTGATTTGCATTTGTTCCCGTACAAAATTCAATTGACGCAAAGATTGTTGCCTGCGGACAAGCCTCGTCGATTGGAATCGAAAAGTGGTGATTTGAACTGGCCACCGCGTTCGCCCGATTTGACGCCGCCTGACTTCTTCTTGTGGGGATATTTGAAGTCAAAGGTTTACGTTAACAAGCCAAGGACCGTAGAAGAGCTCAAGGACAACATTCGTGAAGAAATAGCCGCTATTCCGGCCGAAATGTTGGCGAAAACGATGGAAAATGCTGCAAAAAGGGCACAATACGCCATCAACGCCAGAGGCGGCCATTTGAGAGATATCATATTCAAAAATTGATGTAAACAAATCTACTTGGAACAAATTAAATGATTAAGATTGCCAACCGCCAAATTTTTATATTTTTCTTTGATTTTTTAAAAAAAAACATGGGTCCGTCGAATATGGGCAACCCTGTACACAAAAAAATTCTAATAACAAAACTTTTTTCATTAAATATAAACAGGAAACACAAACAATATAAAGAAACATTCTGTAGGCAAAATAAAAATAATTATGCCAAATGAAATTTTAGAATCACAAATTAAAAGCTAAGCAAACATAATAAAATTCAAATTATTTTATAAACGTTCAGCTATAGGTTATTGTTTGTAAAAGGTAATCATTTATATAAAATTATTATTGCTGTTTATACCAAGTTTCCGGATTTGACTGGTATTTGATGACAATAAATAATTATGTCAGTTGGCCTACACTCTTTTGTAGGTTTGAGCACTATCCACTTGCCACCTCGTCAATTATTTTTAAAACCTATTTGATCATTAGTTTTCCTAAGGCTTAATTTATTATTCCTATAAATCCCAATAATTACTAATACCAATGACAAATAAAAATTTAATTTAGTCAGAAAAAAATCACAGCCTTGAGTCCACATTGAGGGAGATCCACCTCTTCCTGGTAGCACACTTAGCCGAGTACGACCGGTCTAGAGGCATATTTTTAGCGAGTATGGCGTTTGTCAAAACGGCTTGGAGCGTCCGGAGCGGAGGAGACCGGAGGAGACCGGAGCGGAAGGTCGGTTTCGACAAATGCAACCACGGTAAATCTCAGATCTACTCTAAAATCTAGACATATATAAGGTATTTAATTTTTAATTAAGATAAAAACCCCCGGATTTATATTTTTAAAATCCCAACCAAAAAATTTGTTTAGACTAACTAAGTAAAGATTGACGTATACTGGCTTCGACGGACGGCAGAAGCTTTTGTTTGTCTTAAATAATTTTTATTAAGACCGTTAGAAGGAATTACACTGGTGTAATAATATCAATGAATTCAAATTTAACCGCACACTTTAGAGACACCTAAAATTATAATTTTTGCTGATAATTTTGAATATGGAATCGTCCGCTGGACGAAACGTCCGGGGATGAATCGTCCGGGGATCAATTGTCCGCTGGATCAATCGTCCACGGATAAATCGTCCGTTGGATCAATCGTCCGGGGACCAAAGGTCCGGGACCAATTGTCTGGGGACCAAACGTCCTAGAACCCAGACACTTACTCGTATACTAAAAAATGTTTACCAGAAATGGTTAATGCTGTCTATAGAAACCATAAAGATGATAAAATCATCTTTTGGCCGGATCTTGGGTCATGCCATTATCCAAGAAAGCTTAAATTGGCAAGATGGTCAAAAGAGACCAGTTGTTTCAAAATATGCAAATCCGTCTAATATCCTTTTCGGTGCTATTAGGATAGCACCGAAAATGGACCATTATGTTTTTAAATTTTTTTTTCTGTATTCCACTAGTATTGTATTTTCATAATAAAAAATGAATTTTAAATTTTCTATTACCAACCTTTTTTTATTACAGTTTGAATTCTGTCCAGCTACGTTAGACTCACGTTAAAATAGAAAAAAATTAAATTGCTGTCCTTATTTATCAGGATATGGTATAGCAATGTGCCTTTCATTTATTTTACTGAAATTTGTGTTTTATTAAATTTTTGTCTGTTTATGTTTACCAAATGAATAAGTTGCTTAACTAAGAACAGAGAAAATTGAAACCGACGTTAACATTTCAGATTATTGATTTGGGACAGAAAAGTTGCTGTACAAAAGTGAAATTTAGAAAAATATTCGAACCCATAAGGATCCCTGAAGAACACCTTTCACGTTATAGCCATTTCATTTAATAATTGCAATTAGTTACTAGTTAAAAGAGTTTTGATCTAATAATAATGTAAATTATGAAATTAATATGATTTCTCACATTTAAAATTTATTATAAATTTAGTTTCAACATCAATTAAATTATAAGAGCGCGATCACATTAAACCTTAAATTATACTTTAATCTAAGGAAATAATGTTTTAAAATATTGTCAAAAGGATAAAAATTAAGTTTCATAAGTTAGAAATAAAATCTTTATGGGGCAATTCCACAATGGTCTCGAGAATCAAGCAGAAAGGTTTTATATTACTTTGAAAATTTATCTTTTGACCTATACTACACGGCTCTTAAACTAAAATTTCATAAAATTTAAACCTGTAGAGCAGCAGGATAATATTTCCTTCTTGAGCTTTTATTTTAAATGCATTATTCTACATGCCGCCGGTTAACAGATCGCTATCACATCTGACAATTGATTCTAATTAAGTTTGCTTCTAAATTTCTATAACCATGTCTGCTCATACTCATTATCTTGTATTACATCTACTTCAAAAGTAATTAAATCACTCTGGTGATAGCGATGTCAGTTTGTTAACATCACATTTCAGCGATGTAATAAAATAACATCCTTTTATTTATAATGCAACTAATCAGCTATTTAATCTTTAATTAGAAATTGTGTTATAGAAAAAATTGTTATTCATATATCTTAAATTATTTATCTAAGAAAACATCACCGAGCAATCGCGACGCTGTCGCTGTCGGTTACTAGAAAACTTAGAACTTAGAAAACTAAACACAAAGTTTTAATTTCTGTTGCCGGAGATTATATCTATTACAAAAGACTTTAACTTTCCCTAACCATGGTTCAAAAAATCTAATTTAATAAGTGTTGAAAAAAAAAGTGTAAAATTCTATTTGAAAACAACAAGTTTTCCACTGTGTCACAGTTATCTAGACCACACTGTATGTATAATTAGTTAAACGGAATTTTAAATTTTGTAAATTCGTGTCTTCAATTTGTAGAGGTTCATACCCAATTAACTATTTAATCCTGTTTTATGAGTATATCTATACCTACTTAGAAGTTGGGTAATTTTACGGAAGTTCTAGAAAATTTCTTTTCTAAAAGTTTTTATTTAATTAGTTAACCCATGTGAAAAGTAATGTCTTAAATTTAATTTGGAATACATTGAATTCTTTAAATTTTACAGTTTTGTTGATTGGTAGAATTTAGAAATATTTGTTTAATTTTAAATCCAGTTTTACAATTTTAACTTAAAATAACATAAATAGTGTTAACTAAGCACAGTTATGATTTATCTTATTTCAATCAAAATAATTAACAGATTTATTGCAATGAATTAATTAAGTTGTTATTGATTTGCATAAGAAAAATTTTACACAGTAACTCACTTGCGATCAGACCGTTCTCTATGAAAGATATAGAAAAGTACAGCTTTCCAAGTTTTGAAATCCGTTTCATTTCATGAAAATTTCTAATTTTGAATTTGACGATGTAAACTTTAAAATTTTCAAAAATTCGCTTATAATGCATTTTTGATTTTTTTTCCATCTTATAAAATTCACATGTCGCTGAATCCGGCAAGGCAACATAATAAAAGTTCACCGATCGAAACACAGTTTTCTCAATAAATTCTTTTTTACCCTCTCAATTTTCGGTTAAAATGAGATATATAATTTAAAATTTGCGGATTTTTTTCTTCCTATTATATAATTAGCAAGCTATCAATGTAAAATTTAAGAAATAAAATTTTCAAACTTTCTTAATAAATCAAAGGAGATGAGGCAAAAAGAATTGCGACAAAATATTAAATCTAAAAATAATAAAATTAAAACTGTTTTCTTCAATCTGGTTGAGAAATTATATGTCATAAATAAATTTGATTAATGATAATAACTATTAAATTGAAATACGAAATATTTGAAAAAATAAAAAATGATATTACTATTATTAATTATTATTATTAAATAATCTACTATTATTATTATTAATTAGACAAAAAATATTATGTATGCAAAAATATTATGCGAAAAATGTTACTAAATAAAATACCATAATAGGCAATGTAGGTGAAATTTTGCTAAAACTTAGAAAAAATATCTTCAAGTCTAAAAATTAGATTAAATGTTCATCTGGCATTAGTAAATATTATACCAAATATCTTAATTATTTTTTATAATAATAAAAAAGTCAAGATACATGTATATTAACAAAATTTTTCTAAAACCTTGTTGAAAATATTTTAAATTAAAAATTAGCTCAAATACACAAAGCTGAATAATAAAATTTTTCTAGTTTGGTAAAAAATCGATTGGGATATGATGTTTTTATTAAAATCATAAGTACTTAAGTAAATTAAGTAACTTTTTAAGTAACATTTATCTTCTTAAAGATGCCAAAAATGATTGCTGAATTTCTTTGGGAAAATGCAATTTAATAAGATTAATAATTCCGATTTTTACAAAAACGCATTTTTATAATTAATTAATAAAATTAATAAAATAATGTACTTATAATAATTAATAAAATTAGTAAATAATTTTGACGATGAAAAAATAGAGAAAATACAAAATCTCAAAGAATTAAATTATCTTACACGAAGTATTTACCTTTATTTTGTAAGACCTCACCTTTGAAATTTGATTTTTACAAAAAAGCGAAAATTAACTCTCTTATTAAAATCATAATTATTACGTAGATCAAATTTTGACCAAATTGGACAATTTTTATTATTCAGCTTTATTTTATTAGTATTTGGATGTATTTAAGCTAATGTTTAATTTGCAATATTTTTAGCAAAGTTTTAATAAAATCCTGTGACTTATGCTTTTATTACAATCAGCTACAACAATGAAGCTGGCTATTAAGGTTTTGGAAGCTTTAGTATACTGATTAATAATTCCGGATGATCATTTAAGGCGGTATTCTAGTCTAGAAATTTGAAAAATTCAAATTTTTTTTATATTTCCAAAGTTTAGACATTCAAAAATATGCTCTTAAAAGTAGTTTTCAAAATTACGATTATTTAACGAGTTATAGCCATTTTTGTGTCGCGACATCTAATCTGGGACCGAAACAAATGAACAATAAACGGTAGGAGCTGCCCGACTACTTGCGGATGAATTCCCCCATAAAACCTTATTAATTATATTAACATTTCAAGTTAGTTTCGAGTCTTCGAAACTAAAAAGAAAGAAACGAAAAAAAATGGCCAATTAAAAATATGTAACTATACCGTACCATTTCATGAGTAAAATTTCCGGTAACTTCACTCAAAACTTTAAACGCGTTTTTTCGAAACAACGATTTTCAAGCCGGCGCGGCAGCGTGCACGATATCTCAAGTTCTACTGAACCGATTTATTTCAAATTTGTTGTGAACATTCTTTATACAACCCTGTATGACATGAACTTAACAAATGTTGAAAATTTTGAAATTTTACATTACATTGTTTAAAAAAAAATTTTACTATTTAAAGAAGCCTTTTACGCCAGGACACTGTTTTTGTTTTGGAACTCTCACTTTACCTGATTCTTGAATTTTGAATTTTTTTATTTGTTTAAATTTTTATGAATTCTTAAAGTATAAATAAATAAAGGATAAAAAACTAGATAGTAAAATTATTCTTTGTTTTATTTTTACAGAACTCGAAAAACCGCCCAAAATTCGTGCCTCTAGACTAGAATACCACCTTAAACCAATTTTCAGACAATATTTCCTTCTAGGTCAAATGCTAAAAAAATGAAAATCAAGAAATAAAATTATATTGGCTAAATTAAATAACTGTTATTACTTTATAATATTATGATGTTTATTAATAATAAAAAATGGAACTTAGATTTTTGAATTTCTTGTATGCATAACATTTTTAGAATACATTTTTAACGGAATGTATATTCATTACCGAATAGATTCCATAACATAAAGGAAGACCTAATTTAAATTTAGGTACATGGCATAATTAATCCATTATCAAAATTTTAGTAAGGACAGGAAATTTGACAATTACAGTAATTTAAAGTCTTTTGCAGGAATACCATGTACACCTCTATAACAAAATTTCAAGCCTTAAAATATTCAATTTCAATAAAATATTTAAATTTGAGATATTCCTATACATAGGTACATTATGTTGTATGATGCAAATATATTTTTTCATAACAAATCAGTTTATTACTATTTAAAAAAAAATTATATTAAAAAAATATTTATATTTAACTTTTTAGTCAAAAATGAGTACGGATAGCTTTGCGTCCGAGATTTGGTTATATTTTGAGTAATTTCTAGTTAAAATGCGTTTTACTTTTTTATGAAAAGTACTTCAATTAATTTAAAAATTAAATATAATAATTTTGGAAAGAGTTTTGATTTCTTGGAGAATTAAAACAGAAGTTCCAGATAATAAGAGTAAGAAACCGAAAGAGATTATTGGACTAAGAGTAAAACTCTAATTGAAGTTCCATTGGTTTATGGTAGAAATTTCTATAAAATATTTAATTTAATTTATTGGAAGAACAAAGACATTTTTGATAAGCGGGCGGCAAGATCTGTTTTATTTAACATTTGCATTTTTAAATAAAATTTATTGGAATACATTTTAAAGTTAGCTGAGTGGAATTTAAGTAGGTATTTGAAAATGTATTTTACTTATTAATATTCGGTACAATATACAGTAGCAGTCATGAAAATTGCATCGCTGAATATTTTCGAATTAAAATAACAATTCCCAATGAACTTTCAATAACCGTACACAATATAAACATAATACGCACAAAAAGCTAGGTTTTTCAAACCGGGGGATCTGGGGGGGGGGGGGGAATGGAATTTCCATATCCTCATTTCCAATGCAATTTCCATGACCGCTAAATTGAATTATGTATATGTCTTGATAATTGAATAGAAACTCTCGCAACGAAGGAAAAACTAATATTGTCTTTATCTGACCACTATCCACAGATATATTTGAAATATTTTTTCAAAATTTTGGAAACACTTGTGACAATAAATAAACGGTAACTCTCACCCAATATAATAATATAACAAAGGAATTTCAGGTTGTATTGGGAGGCAAATCAAACAATACATTTGTACGCCGACGTTTCGGAAGATTTATTCCTCCATTATCAAGACTATAATAAAAACATGTATAAGTCACATGGGTATACAGATAGTACAACTCACCGGAGAACAAATAAGATGGAAAATGTTCGATGTAAGCCTAAATGAAGACAACTGCCAGTGCCCGAAGCAAACACATTATTGTTTGATTTGCCTCCCAATACAACCTGAAATTCTTTTGTTATACTTGTGACAATATGTAATTTATTTGCAATTATTATTTTCACTGTGTTTTATTATCGATAGTGACAATTACGTGCCTTTAAAAGCACGAGAGCGGTCTCTCTCCGTTTCAAGCTAATGAGCTGCTTATATTATTCAATATCTTCCACTATATTTCTCCTAGTAAAAAATTTACAATACTATCTTAAGAAATAGTCCAGTGCAGTCACATATTGCATATTTAAGGATTTTTCTCGTCTACATAACATCGGTTTTATTTTATTAAATTACGATGGATATTGGTAATATATTAGAACGTATCTCCCATTATTAAACTTGACTTGTTGGAGAACCTACCTACCGAGTGTAAGTTATCTCCAATATTAAGTTATTTTGCAAAATAAAAGTTTTTTAAAATAAACATACTTTTAGAGTTATGCAATAATAATATAACGCGACTATAAAATTTTATACGGGAATAAGAATGGAAGAAATGTGTTTCTTAAAGCATGTAGAATAAAAAACCAAGTTGATATAACAAACTCTCAAGGTAGACATAAAAATGCTACTGAGGTATGGTATGGACGTGAAAAATTGAGTAGAATTACTAAGGGATTTATAAAAATAAATGTAACAATTTATATTATCAAGTGGGTGATAAGTTTGCCATTATCGTAAATGAAGAAGATTTTCAATATTAACACAAATTGTTTATTCTATAAATATATCAAAATTTTCGCAAACTTGTGTAAAATTACACAACATTTCCTCAAAGTAAATCTCAAATTTGTTATAATAACAATTCGTATTCTGGTGGGTTACTAATCAAAATGTTTTAAGGGTTTTGTTTCATACCCCATTCTTACTTAAATTTGTTTGTTCTTTCATTGCGGGAGATGAAAGCGAGGAAAGTGTAGTATAAAATACGAGTTTGCTTGACGGAAAATAAAGACTGGTTCACTTACGTCGTGGTTTACAATATCGATAAGTAAAAATTACAGAAATAACGGAAAGTCGTTAAAAGTAACGAATTGAGTATTTATTGGCTATAAAGTAAAACTCTAACAATTGAAACTAATACAACTTTTAATTGGAGCGACGTTAAATTTACGATTCCATACTTGAACTAACATAATAATAATATGTAGTACCTACGTCATTTTATAACCGAATTAAACCTTTCAGCGATAAATTTCAAAATAATTAAAGCAGAATTTAATAAAAAAAAAGACTAAATGAAAATTGGTGAAAAATGAAGCTGCAAATCAAATTTGGAATCAAGTCTAACTTTAAGGAGGACATTTCTCTACAAAAGCTACATTTTATTTAACAATGTAGCCGCTATAGAAAAAGTCTTTCAAATGATTTGTGTCGGCATAATGCCGTTGTAACGGTTCGGAAAGCAAAATAAAACTTATCGAACGTAAGTGTTTACTGAAGAAACAGAATTTTCTTTTTCAGCTAAGTTATTTTATCTTTTTGAAAGTCACTTATTAACTCAATGCTTCTAGATCGTAAAATTGAAAACCAATTTTTAGTAATTAATGTTTTTAACTATAGTCGAAAGTCGTATTAAATAAATTTAAAAAATACAAACAGATAATTAATTTTCTATTTTTATCGTTAATTGAATTTCGAGTCCTGCCAATTCTTTGAAATTACAGATCTAATAAAAGCTCAGATTAACTATTGCAATAAGAAACGGAAAAAATGTGATTTGCTTCTATTTTATTAGTGTAATAATCGAAGGAAGATTAAATAGTAATGTCCTAATATTTTTTAATGTTTATTATCCTTATGTTGTTGAAAACATATTTTTTTAATAAAATTGAATGGATTTTTAAAATTTTGCGTTTACGAATTCAAAAATTTTAATAACTACAAGAAGTTATCATTCATTCCATTCTAAAAACCGAGCTATAAATCATATAGAAATATTGCCCGGCTGTACATTATGAAAGCTCGGGCAAGCTTAGTAAGTCATGCACTTTCTTTAGCTGATGCTTAGAAAATAGAAAACTGTGCTATGGTTCATGGAAAATGAATATGAAGCGGAAATTGGCAAAACTAGGGTATTTCGTGTCGATATGATCGTCACTGCAGATTTTATGGTACAAATGGGTGTAGATAGCAATCTAATGTTAAGCGTATTTGCGTTTATTAACATTATTAATGTCGTGAACACCATTTAACATACAAAATATAACAGCATTTTGAATAATAATTTGTTAAACAATAAATTTTAAAATGCAAATACGTTGCACCTGTTATAGGAAAGAATCAAAAATTTAGATTTTTCAGTGCACCGTATAGGGTGAATTATTCATAGCGAATTTATCCATAAAGTCCTTAAAAAACAAAAAATTCTTAAACTAGTTTTGAATTACCTTGTGAATTCTTAACTATTAAGTTGGTATTGCCTAGTGACTTTTGATTTGATGGACGCTAGCATGGATTGATATTAAAATATTGGAGATCAATGGAGTAGTTATTTTCGATTTTCGGTTCTCAAGTCAAGCTTAGCTTTTAAATGTATTTGGAGTGCATCTTATTGACTGAATTTGTACTTACTGAAACCAATATTTCAGTTTTATAGTTCTCTGTTGTTATTTTAATTTTAATGTTTTGCTTTTTAATCATTTAGATGACCGAATAAAATATTTCGTTTGGAGCTTTTATCAGCTGGCTACGTAAGTAACAGTGGAAAATAAAATTTTCTTTCCTCTCCGATTGTTTCTTTCTGTTATAAAAATTGATTGAGGTAATTTGTCGCATCATTATGCGGAGAATTCATATGCATTTTTTGAGATGTTATCAGTCAGCCTCTGTAAGGCTGGTTTAGTAAATTCGTTACAGCACCTGTAATGTCTTTGAAAAGATTGGAAGAAATCGTTTAAATAGCTTTAGTGGTATCTACAAACATTGCATTGTTATTGGACAATGTACCCAAACCTTAAGCTAAGTAGCTACTTTTCCTGACTTTGTTATAAGTACTATTTTTGTGGTTTTGCATATTTTAGCTATTTCTTTGCGTGACATAATAAAATATTTATTCTGTGTTTCAAAATAAATTTTGAAAACACTCGATATATTTAAAATTTGGTCAAAAAATAAATCAAATGGTAATCAAATTATTATTTTCTTTATCCATAATAGTTGTTTTTGTATCTAGAGCGTCAAGTGATTTTTTTATTAAAGGTGCGTGTTTCAATTACAATTTTAATACCCGATTGCCCCCCACTATTTGAAAATTTAAGTCAAAACAATTTAGAAAGACTAGATGAATAATTTTGTGAGTCACTGTACAATTTGAACCGAGACAAACAAAAGCTGAAATATGCAATTTGCGATAAATTCTTTATCTCTTCCAATGTATAAACATGCAAATATCATTTTTTATTCATTTTTTACGATTCATAAAATCCTTTTCGTAATGTTTCTAATGACTTGATATTAGAATTTAATTCGTTAATCATAACTAACTAAATTCAATTTAAAGTACGTATATCAGTATTAAAAATATAAAACATAAAGATAATAAATAAATTTTAAAAATAAAAAAAAAAATTCGAGAATATGATCGAAACCTATCGTTCGTTGTATTTTCAAGTTATTTTTCGAGATTTTTTTTTATTTTACACAAATTCTGAAGACGACGGCGGCGATATGCCAATCAATGTAGTATAATTTTATAATTAACAATTTTAAATATATAAAAATATACAGGGTGTTTCATTTACAATAACAAAATTGCATATTATCACTCGTTAACGGAACATTGTATTCAGACACAAATAAATTTAAATTATAATAAATTTCCAATTTTGTTAAATGCTTTCATAATTTTCGTAGCCAGGGTCGGGTCGTTAACGAAAAATTCAACAAATTAAGTTGGCCATCCTGAATAGAAGCGTGTCCAAATTATTTTAAAGCACTTAAAAATAGAGAATTTGCAATTTTCAAAAGAGAATGCTTACGCGTAGTAGTACCAGTTATAAAATAGGTAATTTCGTCTTCATTCGAGGAACGCAAAGTCGTCCTGCAGATAGCAGGAAGCACAAAAACGACAAGGACACAAACCGTAATGGTTTTCGTGAGGCATATAAGAGAATATAAATTTGTATTACTATAGCTGCGTTTCGTGTTTGGCTTAAGAAAATGTGTTTGGCCTAAATATTCACACCAATAATTCTTGAATACTTACCTAGATATACCTAAATATTATAGTGGCAAAATTAAAATCTTGTGCTACTAATTATGAGTATGTACCTACTTGTGAACCTCATTTGTTAAATGAGCAAGATACCCTAGAAAGATACTGCAACCTTACAGATGCCAAGAAATTAATTTGTACTATAATTAAAAGTGGTTTTATTTATGTGGCATATAAAAAGTAAATATTATTTTAACATCTACCAATATTGCAAAGTTTATTTTTCTGCTTTCAATAATATTATTTAAATTTCATTTTATGTTGTTTACTTCCTTTTCAAACGTTTACCATGCAAAATTACTTAATTATTTTTTAATAAACATATAAAAAAACCAACGTCTGTTTTGCTACCCCGATTATTTGCTGTTTAGAAAATTGAGCGTGACTAATATTATATTAATATGCCAGGGTATTAAGAGTAAAAACAAGATTACCAACTTTGAAGTACAATAATTTATTACTTTGTTGCTTGTTACAATTGGTGCATTAATTATTAATTAATGGAAAGCTATTAATTCAGAATTGGCAATATTATTTGAGTTAACTAAAATGAAATATTCAGTTTGGCTTTGTATATAAAGTGATTCGCGAATTGATCACTTGTTAATATAGGAATTTAAATAAAACAAACTGTTTTTATTTAGTATCTACTAATAAAACATAATAAAAATAATAATTTCATATTGATTTTTTAAGCTTAATTTTCAAAAAAACTAATACGTTTTTTTTTAGAAAGACAATAATTATGTAGGTTAGAAGTAAAATATTGAATTGCCACGCCATACTCGTACCTTTGATGTCCAATAAAATCAATTGCTTTATAATAATTTAAATTATATTCATTTTAAATTGAAAGTTAAAATTATGACTACTTTAATTGGGTATTTTGTAAGCACATATCTTGATTAAAAATTTAAAAATAAATCTTTTTCGTATTTTATTATTTCACCACTTCTTCTTCTTAATGTGCCATACCCTCAATGGGCGTTGGCGATCAACTTGGCTGAACCAAGATGACGTACTAGGGAATTTAATTAATAGGGTGGTTTCCCGTTGCCTTCCCCACAGCCCACAGATCTATCTTGGGCTTTAGATCACAACAGCGTATTCGACTCGACCAGGATTTGAACCGCGGTCACCCGCTTCCCAGTCGGCCGGTGTAGGCTTTACGCCACACTGCTGGTTATTTCACCACTAAGTTAAGTAAAAGGTAAGTGTAGTAAGTAAGTAAAAAAATTTTTTATAATGATTTTCTACCAAAATGCGGCAGGATAAATAATACATTTCATATATTAAAATAGTATATTACATAACGTGGTGGATAATGTTTTATTACTGCCATGTATGTAAGCCTTAACACCGAAGTATGAATACCATTTTATTCAAAACCGTTTTAAAATAAAATTTTAATTTTTTTTAAGTGGTTCGACATTATTAAAATTTATTAACGGATCTATAATTGAACTGATTACGAATAAAATAGTCGGCTTTTTATTTTAAATAATTATATAAGAAATTTTTTTAAATACATTAATGCTTAAATTGAAACTGACTGCTGTTGAATACAATATCGGTTTCTACACTTCAGTTACTCGCGCAAAAGGCATTGTGAAAGTTTTTCTTTAGTGGAATCATAGGTCACACAGCCAAGAAAGCGTTTAGATTGAGTTTTCAAAGTGCTACCCATTAACTGCTTCAGATCAAGCAAACCCAGCTATAGTTGTTCATATAATAATAATAAAACTTTCCTTGCACTTTTACTCACAATTCAAAACGTATGAAATCTAAAATGCAATAGAAGCTTTTCCTATAAAGTATAAAAATTTTAATGCCAAATTTACGGGAACGCCATTTATTGGCGAAAGATGTGATGAGCTGCTTTAAAATTCAAATTATGTTGATTTAAGGTTAGTGATCTATGCACACCTGCGTTTTGAATTTACCGATAAGTAAATTTTAGTTGATTCAGAAATAAAATGTAAATTAATGGTAGGGCATTGTTTATTTTATTTATACTAAAACACAATATAACCACAAAAGGTAATTTAGTAATGAGGGCAGAGCGGATACAAGATCGGCTGGTGGAATTCTATAGTCGGATATTCTAATATAACAGCACTAGCGATGTGATTTAAATTTTAGTTATTGGTAACATTGTTGCAAATTTTGCTCTAAAATTAATGTATCTTATATTTGTACGTAGAAGCAGATAAAAATATAATGACAGGTTCATCTATAAATATTCTGCCACTCATAAAATTATACGTTAGTGGCGGTTCGTACTATAGAAATTACGAATTTTGTTAATATTATTATACTACTAATTATTATTATCGAATATAGGTAATATAGTACTTGGAAATCTATTTTTTTAATTCGGGAATAATTCCCAATGCAATTTCCATGACCGCTACTGTATATCCAGCTAACCTGATACTTGAGTTTGCAAATTTTTCTATTATTTTTAAGTGCGATGAAACACTCAAAATAGTAATCTTCAGTAACTTATCGCAAGATTCTCCATAAAAGTTTAAAAGACATATTATACTGTAAGTTATTATACCACAAACAACACTAAACTACTTGAAATTTTAGATTTCAGTAATATTTCGTTGGTGCAATACGAAAGGGTTTTATGAAATTATAGAATCTTTATAAACATTTACAAAAATAATAATTAATATTTACTAACAATAGGGTACGCATGTATTTTTGTAAAATTTGTTTTGTTTGTTATAAACAAATTTAAAATTTATTTTAATTTGTATAAACTTATAAAAACGTGAACAAAACCTGGAAGAAAAGATTATAAAAAATTAAAATTATTAAATTAATGGATTGTAAAAATTGAAATAATACTATTTGAATATAAAAATATTCTCACAAACTTTAAAATTTGTGGTGGAAGATTTTTCAGCAAACTTTTTGAATAGCAAAAGTTATAAAGCAATCTGCAAGTTTTCTATTGTTCCGAAGTCCAGACGATTAATTTGCACGTTAAAATTGCTGTACTGTCAAAAGCTTACAAACACGTTAAAAAAAGTCATACGAATGAGTTTCAATGCATCTAATTTCAAAATTTCAATGTCGCAAGTTTTATTGATTTAAGGTAAACTTTACGAACCGTTGTTAAACGATTTTAAAATTATGATAAAATATTTAAGGCTGCATCCATACTTGCGACTCAAACATCGTGTCCAGGTTGCAGCGATCTACAATTGTTCCGACAAATAATATACTATTTTTAGTGTTGTTTTTGTGCTTTTGTATCAAATTTATTGCCAGTTGATTAGTCAATAGATTTATGATAGTCATATGATAGTATATCTCCCTGACTTACTATTGGCTGAGATACTGACCAAGTAAGGTCATTTTATAAATGTTGTTTAATCGATATTATTAATATTATCGCATAACATTTTCCCTTCTCTAAAAAAAAAATTAATCAATAAAACTTTAAAAAAATTTAAAGGCCTTATAAGCTTGTATAAACATCAAAAACTTGATGTGATAGGCTTTTAACGTGTATTATAAATGTTCAGAAATAACGTTTGCTATATATGATTTGTATGCATTCAATATCAGCTCAATCTTTACAGAGTTATGGACATTGTTGTATTCACCACAGCAAGTATATAGATAGAATGATATGTATACATCTTTTCATATATGTTCAAATTGCTAGACCAATATTTCATATTACTATTCTGAATTCTGATGATATCCCAGATAAAAATAAACACTTCACTTTACCTAAAATGGCGATATAATACACCGTCGTTCCTTCAAATTGATATAATAAAATTTTATGTGTTCGACAATAGACAAACTATATATTTTCTATTTTATTAAGTTTTAAAATATAAAGTATTTTAAGACACGAAAAGTACGGAAGTAAGCTATATTATAGGTAGTGCAATATATATTTTAAATTCAATTTTATCTAAGTTTTTCTTATAAGAGTTAAGGGCGAAAAAGGCACATTCGGGTACAATGAGGCATTTTAAGATTGAGCTCAACAGTTTCTCTCAATTTTATATTCTTGTAGGGAAGACCAGGGTTTGTTGGCTACAATGGTAAGTTAACATTTTTCAAATATTTTTGACTCCACCTTATACTTAAAATATCAGTTTATCTGTTTTGTTTGCAAACGAAAACATAATTGTTGTTATCTACTAAATAAATTTCTCTATGGGATTCATATCTATTATGGCACTAGTAATCTGGTGAAAGTTATATCCAGAAAATGAAGCTGCATGTCGTTTACAATTTCGATTGTAAATTGGATTTAGAAATCATTCATCAATTTGATTGTTTTGTTCTTAACTCCTCAAATGCTACAATCCTGCCATTGACATACCTTCTCCACAACAAGATCTTATCGGAGAAAGGGTTACTCTGGTTAATTACAAAATTAGTCTTGTAGCGATTTATGTCAAATTCTGTTTGCTTCTATTGCAAGACCTATAACAAACTAGATGCTAGTCTGTATTAATGTTTATAATACGTATGTATACTAAAATATTGTGCAGTTTTCATTTTTTGGCTTGAAAGGATTTTACCAAACGTCATTAAATTTCAAGGTAGATGCAAATACACGAAGATAAAGACGACATAATTTAGTGCCAAATAAATGCATTTCGCATTGCAAAGGTTTTCGGTTCTAGTTTTAAGTTTTTCTTTATCTTAAATTCAAAAAAACGTTTTGATAGTTTATCAACAGCTTATCTAAATCAAAAACTTTTATTCGCAAAATAATCAAAAAATCTCAACAAGAGACTCAAAATTCACAATTACAGAGATGCTCCATAAATAGCGACCACTCACTCCGGTCAATGCGAACGGCAAAAGGCCTATAGTTACAACAAATTTCCACTACAACATCAAAACTTTTGGCGCGAACAACCTCTCTAAATGTTTACAACAAAATCAATTTCAAATTCAAAAAAGCAATCCGAACAAAAACTAAATAAAATTTCAAAATGCAAATTAAAAAAAAATTTTGGAACACGACAATATATAACTATGTCGGATTATGAGACCCTTTGACCACAACAACAGAGTTGCCATCAAGGACCGATATAAGTACGGCCCTTCGTATTACGTATAAAAAATAATAGGTTTTTACTTATCATTTTCAAAAAAAACTACCGTAAATAAAAAACGTAATTTTTAAAATTTATTTTGATTTTTAAATTTTCAAGAAATATTCCATGACCCAAAATTTTAATTTCCCTGATCTTTGTTTAAAATTTCCTGACAAAATTTGTATAATTTAAAATATCCCAAATTTCTCCCACCAAACTGTTTGTTTATTTTGATTTTTGCCAAGGAAGAATTTGTTTGTTTTCATTATTTTCTTGGAAAATACTTCAAACTAATTCAAACTGGTCAACATCGTAACAAGCGTAACTGATAATTTGAAATAAAATAATATTATTCAAAGTTGACACGTTTATTTTTCAATTATGTTATTTAAATTGAATTTCAATTGTTGATTACTTAACAATAATAAATTTACAATTAATTCAATAAAATAATTTCGTTATGTTATCCTTGTTATTTTCATGCAATTTTCCAAATGTTTATAGTAACTAAGCAGATTGTAATAAATTTTATTTTAATAATATTAAAATATAATAAATTATTGTTGTGCCCCAACAGCATAACTTGCATTACCGCACGCCATTTTTTTTGTAAATGTCATATAGAAACATAGATATTCACTAAAATATCGCGTTTTACTTTAGAAGAATCTTAATTAACTGTAAAACCTATTACTAAAATAAAGAAAATTTTATAGTGACGATTCGTAAGCTACGTGATCATTTTGATGTTTTTATTGAGGAGATAGAAGATTGGAATAAATCATCGCCGTCGTGAGTACCAGCGTAACAGAACCTGTAACAATTTATTGTTAATAATTGTTCGGGCGCCCCATTTGCCCTTTGCTTCCTGCCGCTAATGGAAGGATCGCTTCGAAGCGCCACTTTTACTGCGGTGGGCGCTTGTTAGAATTAGGCAGTCTTGGGTTGAAATTTTTAGAACGCAGTTGTAAATTTGCAAGTCCAGTTGGGGAGTACAACTACGCGGCCGTTATTGTTCAAGTAAGCCAAGTTGAGCGAGGGGTAAACCACGGTCAAAAATTGTGTACACCAGACTTCCTCCTACTTCGGACTTCCCAAACTTCCCCGGACTTCCTCAGACTTCCCGGACTTCCCCGGACTTCCCCAGACTTCCCCGGACTTCCCCGGACTTCCCCAGACTTCCCGGACTTCCTCAGACTTCCCCGGACTTCCCCAGACTTCCCGGACTTCCCCGGACTTCCCCAGACTTCCCCGGACTTCCCAGACTTCCCCGGACTTCCTCAGACTTCCCCAGACTTCCTCGGACTTCCCCAGACTTCCTCGGACTTCCCCAGACTTCCCGGACTTCCTCAGACTTCCCCGGACTTCCCCAGACTTCCTCTGAATTTAAAGTGGTTCTTAGGAATGATAAAGATGACGACACAATTTACTGCATATATAGTAACGATGTACGTGAATAATTAACAAAAAACATAAAGCGCTGTTACTGTGACCGTATGTGTATGACCGCTAGTGTGACAATATTTGACGATAATGATTAAGGTTTAAACTTAACATTAATAAAAACAACTATAAATCTATAGGAACAACTATTCCTAAATTTCTAGTTTTCACAGATCATTAAAATAAAGCTGTCAACCTTAAAAACGCTGTCATGCAAAATTTCTTCAAATATTTAGTACATAGTACTACCATTGGTACTACATATTATGTTGTGTATTTGCAACATCAACGTTACCCCACCCCCCAAGAAACCTGATAACCAGACTTGGTTGGAGTCTGCGGTACAAAATGCAGTTCTTCATTATGCTTGTCTAAGCTTGCGTCTAATATAGTAAATATGACCTACAATAATATTCCCCGTAATTGATTAGATTGTCGGCACGATATCATTAAAAGAATATTGTTTTACGCTATGGATGTTTATGTGTACAAAGTTTAAGTCATTATCAGTAAGACACCCATCGGAGTGTTACTTGTAAACCCAAGTTTTCAAGTAGAACTGAATTGCATCACGCATTGGGATGCACCTACTGTAATTTTTTTTTAAATTGAAAGCAGTTTTTGCATTAATAAATGGTTCAACAACTTAAGAATAACGTGTAAAAATTTTATGATTTCATTCGTAGTAACATTTATTTATAACACTTTAAACGGCAGAATGTAAGCTATAAATTGTCAATAATTGTCGGCAGCATTTAAAACTAAACCAATATGTTTACTTAAATTTTGGAAAGAAAGAAAATAATCTTTAGAATGATTTGATAACATAAACCGAATTTATGATTATTGTAAGCGGTGTTTTCTGTGTGATAAGATAATCATAATAATATTATATCCGTCCCGTTCCTCGCAAAAGTGCTAACAATTCCCGAATAATAACATTAACCGTGATTCAAAATAGGCGGGCTCCACTGTATTTAATAATATTATGCCAATCGATGTTATATCTTGGAATTGCAAGAATATCTTGGAAATATTATAAGATCGCACCTAGGCCCGTATCTGAGGCAGGCACGTAACTACGGGGGGGCCAGGGTGGGCCATGGCCCACCTAAAAGTTGTGCTGGCCCACCCTTGTGCCCACCCTGATTTATTTCAGATTTATTTCTGACTAATTAAGTTTAAAATATTTTACATACGCATTTTTAAGATAATCGAGATAATCGCATTATTGCGTTATTTTTTGTTATGAGTCACGTACATTACCTTTTTTTTAGCTTTTTTAAAAAACATTCTAGGTCTTTGGCCCCCTTAAAAATAACTGGGCCCGGCTTCGGCCCACTTAGTCTAACAGGGCTAGTTCCGTGCCTGATCTGAGGGGGGTTTTGAGGGTTCAACTCCCGCAGCGCGAAATAAAATCTTAGAATATCGTACCCTGAGACGACAAAAATTTCAAAAGCATGTTTTAAGATAATTGCATTTTAAAAATTTCAAAGCTGAGTATTCTTATTATGGAGTGTAGAACTGTTGTTGGCTAAATAACATTTAAATCATAAGCGATGGAAGTTACTACATTGTAACTATAGGTAAGTATAGGTAATTGCAGTTTTACAATGATAAAACGCCGTATATGAGGCAGCGCTGAATAATCACTTTTATTTTTAATATAATTATTTTTCAAATAAATGTGCTTCATTAAAATTTCAAAAATTTTGCCTCGGTGTTCGGGCAAACGCAACGTACTTTTATAAGGCAGGACATTTGGGCACCGCTGTTTGGGCGCCCCCGTTTGGGCGCCGCCATGTAGGCGCCGGCCTTTTGGGCGTCAAGATTATTGGGCGCCCGGACATTTGGGCACTCGCTGTTTAGGCGCTCTTTTGGGCGTCATCGTTTGGGAGCTGGACTTATTTTTCGGGGGAGCGGGGGTAAAAAAGTGGGAGTGGGTGCTGTTGTATTATACAGGGTGTCCCAGGATACACTTTACATAACTTGGGTGGTGATAGAGAACACTTTTCTAAGAACAATATTTAACAAAAAATTTTTTTTTAATTGTAACTAATTAAAATCGAATACCGAAGACGATATCCTCAAAAAAGACGAACAAGACGAGAAAAAATACTGGTCGATTTTACATTACCAGTCGATTTGCTAAGTGACTAAACATGCATCGCTTTGGCATCCGAGAGAGAGCTCGGAAGGCATCGCTTTGTCTATGTTTTCCGATATAAAACTTATTTATATCACCTTAGGGACCGTCCATTAATTTTACTAGGGTTTGGTAGTAGGGGGAGGGGTATGGGAAATCTTACGGACCTTTAAGTGGGGTTTTAATATATTTTTTATACAGATATACTCATAGTAGTGAATTTGTACATACATAACTATTGGTTCATAAATAAATAAAAACAGAAAAACATATTTGGTTTGACAGATGACAACAAGCAGTGGCGTAGCCAGGCACGTGCCCCCCCCCCCCCAAATGGATTTCACAATGTATTTTGAAATCATTTAGTTGTCTTATTCCATCTCCAAATATAATGTTATAATCTATATATATAAAAATGAATCCTCTTTTTTTGTTTGCGCATCACTTCAAAACGGCTGGACCGATTGGGCTAATTTTTTGGTGAGTTGTTGTCTACATCTCCGACAAGGTTTATGTGCAAAAAAAAGTTCAAAATTCGCGAAACAAATGCAAAATTTTACATTTAAGAGTTTATTTGATTATCACCCTATAGAATTAAGCTTAAGAGCAGCTTAAGAATTAAGCCACCTATTGTGGTTAAAAACTTTTCATTCACCCATTGAGTGGTCGTTAGAGGGCGTTATCTAAATACATCACAAATTATGTTTTTACCGAATTTTGAGATAAACCAGTTCATCAACTCCAAAAGTATCGCTTCTCGGCTTTCCCGCATGCGGGTACAGTTTTTGAGAATGGATAGAGATTAGGAGCTTCCTCGACTGCTATCATGGCATTGCAGTACAGCTAGGACTTGCCCAACAATTTAAGTCTATCTATCTCAGGTTGAAAGCACCAATTCAACGAAAGGAGAAGAGGTATATATTCTATCGATAACTCCGTTTGGGCAGGACAACGTCTGCCGGGATCATGCATAAGATCATACTTCACAGGATCATTTTAGTAGTAAATCTTCACCTACTAAAAAATAATTACCAAACAATTTTTAGCAACCCTGTATTTGTAATTCTTTCTTAATCGATCTATTTAAGTGGTTTCCAACTGTTTAAGGTTTATGTGCAAAAAAAGTTCGAAATTCGCGATAAAATAGTTTAACATTACCGAGAACAAAGGGTTTATTGCTACTTAAGGATAGCTGATTAACATTAAAAGTTCTTAAAATTAGGTAGGTAGGTATTAGGTACCAGGTATTAACTTAGGTACCATGTATTAAAGTAGGCACCAGTGGCGTAGATGTGAACACTACCAAACTTATTTAATAACGGATAGATGGCGCTACTCTATCTATGTACCTAGCAGAGTTATCGCCAGTGGTCATGATAAACCCATGTGTCTGTAAGAATGTATATAAAAAAAATTTAAGTGTAAAAGGCATTCATTGCGAAACATTCATTCCTTAAGTTGTTTGTTTGGACTTTGTTGTTTTTAGCTGGTTTGAACCAGCAATGGCTCTTTTCAGGATGCCAAATATTTCGAAAAGGGTTTGTTATAACAGTTACAACAGAGACCAATAGCTATTTCATTATTACTAAATTTAAATATATAAGTTTTATAGTGTATCTAATCCAAAAATGTTATCCAACGCATTTAAAGACGTTATTGAAGAGCCCCTGAAGAAGGTTTTAGGCTACGCACGCTATAAAGATGCTCAGACACAATTAGAATACTGTAGCATGGTACGAAATTCATTGCAAAAGTTACTAACAGACTTTGGTGATGACGATAAGTGTCGTCGTGCTGAATTGCAAATCGCAAAACGCAAAGTCGCAGCAAAGCGCATTAGAAAAAGAAATTTAGATAACAAAATGCGAGAAGAGCAGAAACGCAAAAAAGAAGAACAGGAAGAACTGTCCATATTTCAACAATCCTTGCTTGAAGAGGACGTGGTGGGAGATTTATCCATATTTGAAGACGAGAAACAGGTCGCAGAGGAAGGGGGGAGGAGGAAGAGGAAGAGGTCGAAGCTGAAAGAAGAATATAAGTGATTTGTTTATTGATGTTCGCTGCCACATTATTAGAAGGAGGACGAACAGCCCATTCGGCGTTCAAACTGCCACTTAATTTGCAAACCATTGATGAACCGACGTGCGGCATTTCCAAAACATCACCGATGGCGAAAGTACTGCAGAATTGCAAAATAATCATTTGGGATGAGTGTACGATGGCGCACAAACGAGCATTGGAAGCACTCCATCGCACTTTGATAGATTTGCGCAATAATCGGAACCTCTTTGGAGGTACGATGATTCTGCTGGCCGGCGATTTTCGTCAAACGCTGCCAATCGTTCCGAGATCAACGGCTGCGGATCAAATCAACGCTTGCTTGAAGTCGTCCAATTTGTGGAAATACGTGAAGACCATCAAGTTAACATTTAATATGCGAGTCGCCTTACAAAATGACGAATCAGCGGAGGTGTTTTCCACACAGTTATTGGATATTGGCAATGGAAAAATTCCGGTTGACGCTTCCACTGGCCTCATTTCATTTCCACGGAATTTTTGTCAATTCGCAATGTCGGAAGAAGAATTGATAAGAAAGGTGTTCCCGAATATTGCTGAACATTACAAGAACCATGCTTGGTTGAGCAAACGGGCTATTTTAGCTGCTAAAAATAAGGACGTGGCCGATTTAAACATAAAAATTCAAAATCAAATTGCTGGACAACTGCATTTGTTCAAATCCATTGATTCAATTACCGATCCGGATGAAGTGGTCAATTATCCAGTCGAGTTTTTGAATTCTTTGGATTTGCCAGGAATGCCGCCGCACAATTTGCAGCTGAAGGTTGGTTCCGTAATCATCATGTTACGCAATTTGAACCAGCCGAAACTCTGTAATGGAACAAGGCTCTCTGTTAAAAAAGTTATGAAGAATGTCATTGAAGCGACTATAATCATGGGAAAGTTCAAAGGCGAGGATGTTCTCATTCCAAGAATACCATTGATTCCCACTGATTTGCCGTTTCAATTCAAGCGTGTTCAGTTTCCTGTTCGTCTTGCATTTGCAATGACTATCAATAAGTCACAAGGCCAATCATTGGAAGTATGTGGCATACACCTGGAATTGCCATGTTTTTCTCATGGGCAGCTGTATGTAGCGTGTTCGAGAGTAGGAAAACCATCGGCACTACACGTCTTCTGTCCAAGCGAAAGGACCAAAAATATCGTTTACCACCAAGCGTTGCGATGAACGCACGTGGTAAGGTAAGTAGAAATATAGTAAACTTTCCATTTACAGATTTACAAAACTTTTCATTTACAGATTCTAGGACAAATCCTCCATGGTGCACCTTTTTATTTTTTAAATAAAGAAATATTTTTACATACCTTACAACTTTTTTATTGTATTATATTTATTGTGGTTTTTTGGTTTATTCTGATGAAGTTCTTTTTTACACGCCAGACAAAAAACAAAAAATTTCGTGTTAATAAAATCCTTTTATATAATCATTGTGACTACATTTCTAAATAAATGATTATTATTCAGAATCTGAGGCAGGACAACGTCTGCCGGGTCAGCTAGTATTAAATATAAATAAATACATTTATCGCGATTTTTTAACTTTACATCACATTACTTAAGCTTGAAAATTTAAAAAAATTTTGCATGCGGCAATTTTGCTGGCTGATACTCCGCACCCCCCAGTATTTTGGCATACGTCAACAATTCTGTGCTCCCCCCCCCAAATGAAAATCCTGGCTACGCCACTGACAACAAGTAATTTGTTAAACTAAAACAAAAGTGAGAAAGAAAATAAAAAAAAGATAACCAATATATTTGTATTTTAAAATACACTTCGTTTGACTAGGGATTTTTGGCTTAGTTCATACGATTTTGCAGTGTGTCATCATCGTCATCTTTCGTGAGAATAGGTATAGTTAGTTACAAGTGAAGCTAATAAAAGCGTGTTAAAAATTATAATATGCAAGAATTCATATTTTATAAAAATAAAGACTGGAGGTGGGCCTCAAATATGATATCTAGATCTTAAAAGTCTCGGCGCCAAAAAAAATGGCACCCAAAATTTCCAGCGCCCAAACGGTGGGGCCCAAAAATCCGGCGCCTAAGAGTCTGGCGTCCACTTTTATTTATCATTAACGGAGGGCGGCAGACAGGGAAACATGGAGAGAGATGAGAGAGAGGCGTACATTCAGGCGTGGATGGTTACAGGCTAAGAAGAAAAACCCCCCTCCCCCCCCGAATCAAAGTCCGAGATACGGTCCTGATCGCACCAATAATGTTAAAAATGCCGCCTTGTGAGACATTGCCATTTTTGAAATACAGATGAAAATATTTTTAGTATTTTACAGAGTCTTTTTTTAAGTCGCTGTAACTTGGAAACAGCATGATGAAATAAAAAAATGAATATAAACAAAAATAAAGGCAATGAAATTTGCAACAAAAATTGTTTAATAAGTATTGCTGAAAAAGCGATGTTTATGTGTCAAAAAAATACTTCAAAAAGTACAATTCATTTACATTTTTAGTATAGGAGTGGATGAATAACACTGTGGGCCACTATAATATACCATAATATACATTATACACTATATGTATACCATAATAGTACATATTTTTTTGCGCGCGATCAATCTGATTTTTTGCATATGCCCTCCTAACGATAATTTACGGGGTGAGGTGTTGGGGAGGGGGAGAATTTTTTGCTCAGTTTTTCGATATCTAGAGCCGTTCTTGAGTTATTGCTAATTCAAAATATTTATATGTATATATGTACCTACAAACAATACCTACAAACAATACATACAAATCCGTACAAATCACATTTTTTGTTGTAAATTCATACTCGTCTATCCCAGATAAACTAAAACCTGAAACTTCCTCAATTTTTAATGTACTTCTCTGAGAATCTACTTTCCCGGACTTCCCCGGACTTCCTCAGACTTCCCAGACTTCCTCGGACTTCCCAGACTTCCTCGGACTTCCTCAGACTTCCCCAGACTTCCCCGGACTTCCTCAGACTTCCCGGACTTCCCCAGACTTCCCGGACTTCCCCAGACTTCCTCGGACTTCCTCAGACTTCCCCGGACTTCCCCAGACTTCATCAGACTTCCCAGACTTCCCCGGACTTCCTCAGACTTCCCGGACTTCCCCAGACTTCCTCAGACTTCCCGGACTTCCCCAGACTTCCTCGGACTTCCTCAGACTTCCCCGGACTTCCCCAGACTTCCTCAGACTTCCCAGACTTCCCCGGACTTCCTCAGACTTCCCAGACTTCCCCGGACTTCCTCAGACTTCCTCAGACTTCCCCGGACTTCCTATAAGCTGTACACCAGACTTCCCGTGAGATTTACCCCTCGAAGTTGAGAATTTAGAATCCAGAGAGGATTATTGAGTGAATCATTAACGTGACCCGAGACCAGTTTCTTCAGGTGCCTAATTGGAAATTTTTTTTAACCTGTTGACACCATTGAGTCAATATTCCATAAAATACGATCGAGAATTTTTCCATCCGATTCAATAATTGCGAGTGTAAGAATCGCAAGTTATTATCTCTTGAGTCCTGCTACCGTCTTCGACGTACACCAAGTGCTAGTGTTCATTGTGTGCTGCTATTTGTGCCAGCATCTTTTGTTCAGTTCATCATGTGCCGAGTGATCTGTTCCCGACAGCGTCCAACGGGCTTCTTCATTCTTCAAGCAGCTAGAATCGTCACGTCGTTCTTCGGATTCCTGGAGAATCGAAGCAGAGGTAGTAAATTACTATTGTCGTTACTTAATATCTGTAAACTGATCAGGCGCTTGATAAGTAAAATTTTGCTTTGCTATTTTTATGTTTGGCTGCCGTATTCAGAATTGTGCATTGGAAGTTGTTGTTCTTACTCGATAATATTAATTTTTATATTAGAATCAATATATTATTATTCCTTTGCAGTTGTTTTATTCAAGGCAGAAGCAAATTCTTTCTTTCTTACAGATCCACGCTCTTTTTGCTACTCCATTAATCATAGAGCTAGTTTTAACAACAGGGGCGTACCACTGAATTTATTAAATACTGGGGAACACCTATCCCAGGTGTGGTGAGAAAAATCGGTTCCAGATTTTTTCTTGGAGAAGATAATTTTCATTATAAACCACCAAACATCTCCATTCGGCATCGTGCCCAAGAATTAACCATATCCTTCTCAGCATTCTTTCAGTAATTTTGGCAAAGGATTTGGATCTTCATGTTTACTAAATCAGGATTACTAAAAAACTGACGTTATTACAAACTTAATTCTCAGGCATTCCCATATATTCCTTGGTACTATTCCATTCTGTTATCTCTAATTTTGGAAATAAAAAGTGGCCGCCGAGAAGTTACCTTTACCCAGTTTGAACTTCTTTTTCTGGAGGTTTCAGACGTTTTTACTCCAAAACGTCTTTCAAAATTTTGGCGACGATGTACACGTTTGTCAATGAAACGGCGGTGGCTACTGGGCTGACATTTTATTTCATGTATAATGTCAACAAATATGACATGACAATGCTCCAACCTTCTAATAGTGGATCAAATATGAAAGATATGTCAGGGTACTAGCACTAGATAGCTTAAAAAAAATTAAGCCCGCCATTGGCATTGATAAAAATTAATTTTAAATAAAATGAAGTTTATAACTTAATAAAGATTTAAAAGAATTTCGTTTAAATACTGTGTTTTTTTTAAATTCAAAATGCAAATTGTTGCTGGGACATCCTTTATAATATGAAAAACACTGCTAAGGCACAGGAAAGCTTTTATGTCGGAGTAACACATTTTCACCGCCGTTAACGATCTATCGGAGAAAAGGTTGTGTATAAAAAATGCAGCAATACCTCACCATAATACGAGTATATATTTATTTTTAGAAATAGAAAACTGAAATATTATTTATGTAAAAATGGCAAAGCAAATGCATTTGAGGGAAATGAATAACTGTTTGCTAGAAAACTGCACAAAGAAAAAGGTCAATTTTTATGATACTAAAGTGGAAAAACTTGTTGATGTACAATACCACATAAATATTTTGAGCAAAAATACAATGCGGTCTCGTATTTACAATTTTATTGTTATTGAAAAATATTATTTAATCCTCTTATTAGAGTTCTTAAATAATTTATAATTAACTCGCAAAAATAAAAATAAAATTATCCCAATAAATACATAGATTAATTTATTCAAATTTTTTTGTATTGGTTTTTCTTTTTTTCGTATTAAATGTTTTTATTGCAAATTATGTATTTCATTAAGTGCTTCATTCTTAATTAAAGAAATGATAATATTAATTTGATAATAATAAGTTTAATTTCTAACATTTTACTTTACTTGCTTAACACCAGCCATAATTTTACTTTAATGTGAAATTATTACGCATAAAAGTACTTTTTGTGGTATGTCAATCCCACAGACTCGGCACGCAAAATCCTTCTTTTGCTACTGATAAAATAAGTTACTATAATATAGTAAATTCAGAAGCCTGAGGGTCAAGTACGCGCGATAAGCGCTGACTAAAAGCTGAGTGCAAACAATGTTATCTTCCAAATTAACCAGGATGGAGAGAGAATTTTACCATGAAAACAACAGGGACAGTTGAAGTCATGCAACCAGAGCGAGATAGATTTTGAACTCACGGTAAACTGAGATTAAAATAAATTCTTAATTTAATTTGAGTTTATTTTATTTGAGTGAATATTCTTACATTTCAATTATTTTATTTATGTTTTTTTTTCATTTTTTGACCTTGACGTTCTGAGAAATTGGTCAGACTTGTGGAAATATAGAAAATAGAACCAAGTTTTAACTCCACAACGTGTTGATGCACACTGGAAGGCAAAGCTAAGAAACTCTTTCGAGCCCGAGATTCGAATTCAGAATTTCCGCTCTTCAACCAGCGATCACACCAATCCACTGCTGTGGTTTTTATTTATGATATTTTTATTTACTTATAGGATAGTAGTATAGGGGAGAAAGTAAGTAGGAGAAATTATAGCAAGTAAACTAAATAATTTTATAACAATTCTATCTAAGTTGGTAAAAATGTTGATCAATCAGATTGAGGTTACAAACAGAGTTTTTTTAATGTAATTTTAATGTTTACTATAACGTCAGGCGGTTGCCGGCCGCCATGACCTCCTGGTGCGAGAGAATAGAGTGGAATTCGAACTATTTCAAAGAGCCCCAGCATATAAAAGAAAATTATCGATATCAATCGATAGCTAAAACTTTAGCTATCGATTGGTATAACTTTCATTCCCCGAAGCGCAACTTTTGGGTTCAAGTCTAATTTCATTGGACTATTATGTAAGATATAATATTTATAAGACTGCATGGAGACTTTCTTGTGCAGTGGCGTAACTACCGGTGTTCCATGTGCTCGATAGAATAACATGAAGTATTTAAATTCGAAGTTGTCAATAGTCTTCCTATAATATTAATTAGTTCTACTGATTTTAATCAGTCCCATAGAGGAAAGTATGACGGGCCCAGGATAGGACCAGGCTTGGCAGAAATCGGGCCATGCCTGGCCCTATCTTGCGTCATACCTTCCTATATGGGTAATAGCATCATTTTTTAAACTTCACTGTAATTATGAAATTTTTTAGTTTTTAAAACTAATTGTGAAATGTTAATAAATAATTTATTTTGCAACGCATATTACAAAATTAACTCATTTTCTTGACTTTTCAATGCAAGTCCTCCATTTGCTTGGACCATTTTAATGGATAGTTAGATAAATTTATCTGATTCAAGCTTAACATCCACTTTTTAAACATAATTTGTAAGAAAAATGTATATGCTAAGAAATGGAACTTTCTTAGACAAAATGAATCATTTCCTAACTAGTAATATAAATAGCTATTATTCTCATTTACTTCATTTTTATGGTTTTAATAGTGTAGGTAGGTACCTGCCTAATAATGATAATTATAAACTAAAATGTAATCGAATTTCATGAATCTACCTTTTAAAAAATGACGCAGTGGGAGACCAGTTAACAATCCTACGAAGTTATTCAAGTGTGTAAATTGAACCGCCCCCCAAAGACATTTTCTGTGCTCTTAAGAAAGTTCACTTTACGATCGACCATCGATAGTAAAGTTATTGTCAGCATATTCTAAAGTTGTGGATACTTTATTACTATTCTGTAACACTTTTAACACACTTCGTTAAACGTTGCAAAAAATGGGTTATTAAAATAGGTATTACATAATTTATTTGTAAAAATAATATTTTGCTTTTTTGAAAAGTTACTATTAAAAGAAAGTATAATATATTAAATAGTAGGTGTACCGATTAAAGTTAATTCGAATACCACATTACTTTCTCGATGAAAAATATTAATTTACAATTTAAAATTTGCATGTCGCTTACGGGATTTGCATTGAAATGGAAACAAATCAAACAAAATATTCTCTTTTTGATATCTTTTCTGGTCGGATAAATTGATTTCCTCTCTAATCCGATCCAGCACGTGCAAATATAGAATTTTTGATAAAAGTTTAAAAAGCAGTTAATGACAAAGTTTAAATTTTTCCTTGTAGTAAGTGTTATTGCAGATAATACATTTCCAACTTGAATGAAAATCCCGAATCATTTGTACCTACTTCCAAATATTATTTTATTTTCATCGTTGAATCATATAATTTAAGGAATGCAATTTTGAGATAATGTTTCAAAATATATAAATGGCGACAGCGAATGTACACTTCAAATTGAAACAGAAGGAGGCTTATAAGTTTAGGATGTCATGCATTATGTTGAAGGAGGTTGGCTCTCTTCGTAATGTAATTTGCCACTTTAATTTGCAATATTCCAATTCCGAAACGCTTATTCGAGTTTAAAAATTATTTCTTTATTAACGCGATTAATTCGCATAGTTTTATATTATTGTAATAATGTAAAATAGATGAAAATTACAACCGGCAGTTTATAGAATTATTCAGTGGAAATATTCGACTGCAGTTGTATCGGAAACGGCTAATTACATTTTCCAATATCTAAACAGGCATGTAAATGTTAAATTATGCACAATTACACAATTTTGGACTACATTGAAAATTATGTATTAAACAATTGAAAATTAGGTGCATAATTAAACAAAACTTGAAAAATATGTGTGTGATCATTATTACTTCATAGCTTCATACTGATGAATAAATACCACTATTGTATTGGAAACCTATCAAAATAAAATTTAATTTAGACCGAGTATTTATTTGAAAAATGTTCATCCTTAAATATTTAGAGAACCGAAAGAAATATTGCTAAAATGAAAAATAAGTTCAAATTTTATCGTAGATTATATCTTGAGAACTATGAGTTTTTCCTGGTTAAAACGGCGCGTAATACTTGTAACTTAATTATTGTTATGTTCACTTGAAGATTTACTTTTACATAATTCAACAACAAATATATAGCATTTTTTTCTATAGCGGATCTTAAAGAACGGTTAATTTGACTAGACGTAATTGAACAAGTGACACTTAGACCGGTTCCACCAACTCTGGTTAAATAGTTTAATCACGGTTAGTTGGAGTTAATCATGGTTAAACAGCCTTCAAACTAATCGACCGATTTTTATTATTATACACTTTCAAGTTTTCTAAATTGAGTTAATTTTAAATTTTTAATTTAATTTATTTAAATAATTGTTTTTCTAACTTCAGAAACACTTCAAAAATAAGATTAACATTAAAATTAACTCAATTTAATTTTGATGAAAATATTGCAAATGCAGTTTATATAAATCCAATACCCGACTTGCACGAAATTGCTTCACTCATTTTGAAATAAAAACTTTTAAAAAATTTGAAATTAAATTTTTCGTTCATTAAATACGTCATACTTTTTCATAGTAAAAGAACAGTCTTTGCCAGATTATACCCGAGGTAACCCGACGTAAAAGCAGTCAACTAATCATAGATACAAAACGCTTGGTGGAACACATTGAAGTTAATGTCGGTTAAATACTTCGGTTAACCATTAATCGTGATTAGTTAACCAAGGATTTAATCAGAGTTGGTGGAACCGGCTCTAAGTATAAAAATTTTTTTTAAAAACATAGTTTGCCCCCCTCCCCCGTCCCAGCCCCCTTCGAGTTACAGGACAATGTCAATTTCGTCAAAGAACGAGTGAACCGACGACGTTACCAGTTAAGGGTTAAAGAAGCGGTTAATTGATTGCCAAAAAGTTTCGCACCCCGATACTGGCACGAATACGAGTTATTTATGAAATGGTGTAACGACAATCTTGTCACTGCTTTTAATAATAAAAATGTAGTATACTTACATATAATTATAAAATAATAAGTTACCTACCTGTATTATAATTGCATTAAAAAGTGCCTTTTATCTCAAAAACGTGTAATGCATATTGAATTTTAATTAAATTTGACGTACAAAATATAACCAAAAATGCCAACATCTTATAAAATAATCACTGCTTTCTTTCAAATGCTAAGCGAGAAAACCAGCTTTTCACGCCGCATTTGAAATATGCAATTGAACACTTTGCCTGATAGAGACGTAAAAATACATTTTTCTTTTTGAACACAATCACCAAGCTAGTTTTGCAAATCAGGGTGTCTGGGGGGGGGGGGGGGGTACGGAATACCCCCTAGCACATTAGTGATTGTGTTCATAAAAAGAAAATATGTTATTGAATTTCAAATCTTAAATTTTTAGAAATTAGATTTCCGGTTTGAAACTTATTATAAACTCAATAACATTTTTTGCGCACAAACTCTGATGTGATGTACTGGAGGGTATATTCCATACCCCCCAGACCCCCCGGTTTAAAAAACCTAACTTTGTGTGCGCATTGTGTACGATTATTTCATTGGGAAATGTTATTTTAATTCGGAAATATTCAGTGATGCAATTTCCATGACTGCTTTTTAAATCCTAAAATCTTCATCTTAAATCTTTAATTTGACATTTACGATTAACAAATTTCTAGGAATTTGAATTACCGACTACATTAAAATCAAACACTTAGGAGACTCCATTTTCATAAAGAACGGATACAGTTTATATCTCGTCTTTCAGGAAAATGGTGAAAGTAACATTATTAATGATTAATAACATTAATCGGCAAAAAAAATTTATTTTAAGTCCTGTCACCATTATTGCCAATTTTTATTTAAAACAACTTTCAAAATCTGATCATAACCTCCGTTCCTTCTAATTACCTGCCGTTTTTGGGGGAGCCCCCTTTTTATTACATTTCGATAATAATTTTATAGTCCTGAATTTAATTTTGAGATGTGAAAATGTTTATTTTAGCTATAAAAAATAATAAATAAAAAGTAAAATAATAAATCTAAAGAATAATAAATAAATAAGATAAGTACCTTCATTTGGGGGCTTTTGGAGTAAAATGAGGGGGGCTAAAAGTTCAAATATGTAGAAAATAAGTGAAAAAATTGCGAAAAAAACGGAAAATTTTTAATGAATTTTTTAAAATTTTAAGATTCAAATTTCCTTTCGTTCCCACTTCCTTGATACAAATATTTATGTTTTGGAACTTTTCACCTCTTCCCAGGCTTCTCTAGCATTTGTAAAGGCTAAATAATCTTTTTCGTCCCTCTAAATCAGATCTGCTCTAAACGATCGAAAAGTGATGAATATAGGGGAATATATAGGATAGGACCTCCCACGAAAACGGCGGTGGATAATAGGTAAAACGACAGTTATAGTGGGGCAGAGATCATTTTATATAAGAATCAACAGAAACGGTGTCAGGGTGGACGATTTTTATCCAGACCAGTGTAATCCTCGACTTGGTGAGATCGGATTTTTGCAGTTGACATGACAAAACTGCCGTTCGACATAAGCTCAACTTGTAAACTGAAGAATGTTCTTGGAGAAACCCAATTTATATAATTTCTAGTGCCTCACTTAGCCCTACATAACGTTTTGTATCCCTATCAGCTACAACCATAAAGCAGCCTTTTTAGTCTCTCTTTGGAATATTTTCGTGTATAAAAGTCGTGTAGCAGATTTTTTAATACTATTTGATTTGTTACTTAATTTAGGTTTAAAATCGTTTTTAGTTTAAAAAAATTGACTGATTTGAACGGAAAAAATTAATAAACATTAAAATTAAAAAAAAATATTTCTTTTTTTTTGAAAATTTTATACTCTTTTAACTGTATTAAATATGTTTTCATTGAAAATAAAAAAATGGCGTAATAGAGGGCGAGGGTTAATTTAAAATTTATACTCTTAAAAATTTTATATTAAAATTAAAGAATTAAAGTTAAGGCTAGTGTCCACTTGAGACAGAAAGTCTCGAGACTCGTATATAAACCATATGCTAATACTAGTCTCAGTATTAGTCTCAGAGACTTAGTATTAGCATGGTTTATATAGGAATTTCGAGACTTTCTGTCTCAAGTGAACACTAGGCTTTAAATTGATTAATTAAAATTTAATAAAATATTTGAAATTAATAAATTGAAAAAGATGTAAGTAAAATTAAATAATAATCAATAAAGAAGAAAAAATTGTTAAATTATTATTAAAAGAAAAAATATAAATTTATGCCCGGTTTCAGCAACGTTAATTTAGGCATTTAATCATAGATTAAATATTTAATCATAGATTAAGTCCGATTTGGGTTGCAGCAATATAATTTTTAACACAGGTTAAGTTTAATCTATGATTAGCATAACCATGGATTTAATCTAAGAAGTTAAGAAGTTAAGTTAAGAATTGATTAAAATTAATGTAAACTTTTAAAATTACCGAAAGCAACATTATTTTTTATATTAATTTTATTTATGATGTATAAAAAAGAACAATTTCAAGTTAAGTTTATTGTGTTTTAGATACTGGATATGTTGAAAGGTTTCACTTAAATAACGAGCTTGGTGAATATTTTAAATTAACAATTTAGAATTTGTCATTTTGATTAATTTCATCATCAACTTTACTACTTCTGTTGTATGTAATCAGCTCTAGCAGTTCAAACAACCGCACAACAAACAACGACGTTTAAAACCACATACAAGCAGTAAGAAGTGGTTTATGGTTTAATTATTTAACACAAAAGCGTCCTTCGGTACATTTCAATTAAAGTTAATTTAAAACTTCTAGTTAAGTATATAATCGTCAGGATTTCACCAAATACTATAAATACATAATAATAAAATATAAACTTCGAACACGTGCTTCATTCTGATTGGTGTTCTCAGACAAGTTATTATATAAATTTCCATAATTAAAATTTTTAAAATTGTCTTTTCTATTGTTTCTTTGCCGATATGTTTACGATATGGACATTCAACATATAAATCTAAAATTCAATTCAATAGAAAGGTTCTAGAAAATTTTGCACGTAGTATATAACAAAAGTATCACTTTCATAAAATAAATTTTATAAACGGACAAAATATAAAGTTCTCTAACAACAATATATTTTCTAAAGTAGCCGGATAAATAATAATTCTTTTTTTTTTTTTTGAAAGATAAAGATGTGTTCTAAATATAAGTTTCTTCTATGATAGATGGCAGTGGGCTAACCCTGATGTATACTGTCAGTACCATGTTGCTCTTCATATGTAACGTCAAGTTATCAGTATTTTTTGCAAAAATAAATTTCAAATTTAACTATGTATTCACAGCTTACAACTTGATAATCAAGTATATCCGGAAAGTTTCACAGCAACTCAAAGCATAATAATAGTACTTGTAGCAACTTATAATTTTATTCTGCACCATCCTTTCGTTTCACCGAATAAATGCGGCGTGGTGTATAAAATAAATATTAAGTACTATAAAAACTTGGAATTTGGAAAAAATAAGGGTTAATTATTTTTACATAAGAATTTTGATAAATTAATGCAGACGTTATCGCGTATACATTAAAATGTGGGATTACCCAGTGCATTTTGATCACATGTTTATCCGAATTTCCATATTCCATTACATAAAACACAGAAATTTGAAATTCATAACATTCAATTTTAAAATAAAGGTTTTTATAACGCACTATAAGATTATTATTCACTCAAAATTGCGAATAAAACTTAAGCTTTATATCTATAATAGCATAGTATAGTTATAAGTTTTAATTGAATTGATGATGAAAATTTACGAACGAAATCAAATTTGTGCATATTATTGCCATTATACAATTTGCATATTAGAACAAAAGATTGCATTTAAATTTTAACGAAACGGCCAATAAAATTAAAAAATAATTAGTAGATGGAACCCCACATTTGACATATAGCAATCAAAAATAAATTTTCACCCTTGGACTAATTATCCATAAGCGATTGCGAATACATAATAAATTTTTTAAAATAGATCACAGCTTTAAGTTTAATTTAAGCCAAAAATTGTTATAAGTTTGTTTTAAAGTCTTCTTATAATGTAATTGAAATTCACATTGGAAATGAAGCTAAATGGTAGAAATCCAGAGCGCGAAAATGTGTAATTGGTGAGAGACTTGTTCATTTCATGAATGTAATTGTGACCTGAATATTTTATTGTGTCACGTTTCCGTTATTTATCAGGGGGCAAGTTTAATTTTTGACAGATAATTTTAATTTTTCTCCGCAATTTGTGTAATGAAAAATTCTATTACTCTAATATACTTGAAGCTTAATTCTTTTTTAAAAATATATAGTAGAAAATAATTTATTTCACTTAATACATATGCCAATATATTCAGTGTAACTAAAAACTAATAACATTTTCCAATCAAAATCACTTTGTTTTTTTAGAAGATACAAAAGTAATTAATTTTAGAGTAATAAATAGTACATTAAGAGCAGAGCTGATCGATTACGACCTAAAGCAAAACGACTAGAAAAACTTAAATGAGAAAAAAATGAACAGGCGTCAGTAGTGTACACTTCAAGATTAATGAAGTCTCTTTTTCATCAAACACCTTTTGTGCCGTAAAACTACTCTCCCTATACTTCTCATAGTAAGTACAAGTTAAATTTATTATTAACACTGTTGAGTCGGTAAAACACCAACCTAATATATCTTAACCGCTCTATTTTTAATTTTTAACCCAAAATAATGTAGTCGTTACTATTTTTTGTATTTAACATTTTAACTTCTGTTACATAATGTAAATATCAAATATTTACGATGAATCGTTTTATAATTACAAGCGCGCATGAATGGATTAATGAAATATTCATTCAAAGATGTATACGTACACGCATACAAGCATACCTAATCATGCTGTTTGTGATAAGGCCAACAGGCGTTATTAGGAGACATTTCAAGATTAATGAAGTCTCTTTTTCATCAAACAAGTTTTGTGTCGTAAAACTACTTCTCCTACATCTTATAGTATGCACAAGTTAAATTTATTAATAACATTGTTAGTTGGCAAAACAAAAAAATATACACCTCAGTCACTCCATTTTAAATTTTTAATCCAAAATAATGTTAGCTATTTCTGCTTTTGTATGGATAATATTATATTATAAAAGTCTTATTGGCGCGCATGAATGGATTAATAACGATAAAGAAATATACATACAATTTCTTTTTAATTTGATATATTATAGAGTAAGCAAGTTTGTCGTTTTTGCAAGGTTTGGAAGTATTTATATTCCAGGTTTTTCACTTTTTGATTTTAATTTCTGCGCAGTTACATAATTTGAAAACGTTTTAGAATTCCGACATTTAAAAAATTGTAGAAAAAGCATATGGATGCATTTTGTCCATTTTCAACGTTTATATGAAATTTATATAATTTTTAAATATAATATATTAATCAGTATTTTTAAATTAGCAGCGATCAAGCTAATGCTATGAACTATTAGTTGATAACTATACTATTTACATATTTTAGAAATATTTAATCAGCTTAACGTGCTCGATTGACATCAGTATTGAAATTTTATAGGTAAACAACTTATCAGCAGTTCAAAAGAAGGGTCATCAAATAAAGGATCATTTGAATCCCTTGAGCACGAATTAATTTTATTACCTAATGATTAATCCCAATTTATGGCAATATGAAGACTCCAAAATTACATTAATCAGTTTTAAGAAACATTATTCAATGTAATATAATTTATTATAATACTACAAAACAAAACTTTAACTTAGCCAGTGACAACTGAACCCTGTATTGAGGGAGAACCTAAAAGACCCAAAAAAAACCGCTCCAAACAATTATTTTTGGTTACTTTTTTTTTATTTTTGGAATATTGGCTATTCAAAACCCTAAACGTCATTAACAGTCAGTGCGCTAAGGTACAGATAGGACCAAAATGTTTTAGACGAAACAAATTTTTAAGTCAGATTTTAGCATTCTACGTTGAAATTGGATTTGGAAAGTATTTACTTAATAAGTTCTATTTTGTTTTTACTTGACAACTTTAAAAAAACACTTTTATGGCACTAATTGTTTAGTTTTTCACATTTTCACCCTATCTGTCGAGCAGCATCAACAGTGGGTACACATGGTTTGGTGAAAATTGCTCGAAGGAAAATTGCTCGAAAGCGATTGCTCGAAAAAAAGTTCCTCGAATGAACAATTACTCGAAAAATTAATTGCTCGAATAGCAATTGCTCGAATAACAATTGCTCGAATAACAATTACTCGAAGGAAAATTGCTCGAATTTAAAAAAGAAAGTTAGAAACTTTATTTTAAAAAAATACATTTATACATTTAATATCCAATGTTGTGAGCAAGACTGCGAATATATCCTGTAACATCTACATTGTATTCGAAATTTTGCACTATGCGAAGAATTCTTGCCGTACAATCGCGATATTTATGGCTACCTACTGGAGGTTCAACGCCAGACAAAAATTGTTCCATATTTAATTCTGTAAGACTTTGTTGCCGTTTAATAGTATCTACAAATTTCCAAATTTCCGCCGAACGTAACTCCTGGAAGCCTCTATGCCAACCTTCAGCGCTGTTGTTGGTTTTTGGTTCACCTTCAAGAATACCTTGGTAACAATTCCACAAACTTAAAGGAAAGCAAGGTGGACGCCGTTGTCTTCGATTTAGGCGACCAATCCAGGTGTCCTCAAAATAATCGATTTTAAGGAGCTAAGGTGGTTTTCCGTGTAGCCACTTAGTACAGTAAATAGAGACACAAAAATGGCATTTACTAAAAAAAAATACTTAATGGCTGAAATTTTGAGGGGGTGTTCGGGGGCATGTCCTGAGTCTAAAACTGAGTTTTCGTATTCGAGGGGGTGGGGGAAGATACAACCCCCGGTCTATATGGGGGTGAGTTCGTTTTAATTCTATATCTCCGTTGCTGTTGCCCGTACAGTCAAGTCCAAGAGATCATATTTGTAGGAAATTGAATTATCTATCCAATGATAATAAAATCGAGGTCATAGGTCAATTAGGTCAATTACAATTGCTGGTCAAAGGTCAAAAGTGAAGGGAATTTTTTCATTTTTCGCGAATACTGTGAAACTGGTAAGTTTTTTGCATACTGCTTTAATACCATTTCGAAGTACTTGAAGTTACCTACAAAATGAGCTCTCGAACACCCTTCTACGATGAAGAGTTTTCCGTCACTCCAACGATCAAGTTGACCGCGCGCGCCAATGTTGACCGCGCGAGCCGCGTGTCGTACTCTCATTGCTCGTACATTGCACTCTCTACGTGCAGTTAATAATTATGGTTGAGTTTTTTCCTAATTAGAATGAATAATATGGGTGAAGGTGGACTTGTTTTTACGTGCGTTTTTTTAAAACTCGCCGTAGATTATTAAAATACTTCAGGGAAGTTTTGTAAATACTCCCTAAAATTTAGGAAATATATCAGTGAGCTACGTCACGGTGTTGACAGGTCATTAATATTCAAAAACCTGTGCTGCACGAAAGCCATTAGTCACGTGACGCATTTTCTGTGCGCAGTGACTCATCAAGTGACATTTTTGGGATCTATCCATTCGGAAAACATCTCCTTTTCCGAGTTTAGGTAGTAGTTTTCTGCACGACAAGTTTAGAATCAGTCACATTTTTTCTCGTTGAGTGAGTGGATGAGCGCGAAAAAATGGACACGTGTTTCGTATGTGAAAAACTTTTGAGTGGAGGCGATGTGTCGTCTGTTAAATCTAGAGGTGTACAGAAATTGATCAAGATCAGTGAACAAAAATGTGACAACAAAATCACTAATCTTCTGGAAAATGCGACGGAGATCCAACTTCATACATTCTGCTACAAACGCTATACCGACGAAAGGAGGAATTCGTCATCCAACCAACGTAATGTAAGTGCATCACCTTTGACCGGCAATTGTAATTGACCTAATTGACCTATGACCTCGATTTTATTATCATTGGATAGATAATTCAATTTCCTACAAATATGATCTCTTGGCCTTGACTGTACGGGCAACAGCAACGGAGATATAGAATTAAAACGAACTCACCCCCATATAGACCAGGGGTTGTATCTTCCCCCACCCCCTCGAATACGAAAACTCAGTTTTAGACTCAGGACATGCCCCCGAACACCCCCTTAAAATTTCAGCCATTAAGTATTTTTTTTTAGTAAAATATACCTTTTTACTGTACTAACTGATTTTAATATTAAAATATTTTTTTGTTTCGAACTCACTACATTCCAAACTGACTGATGATTTTAAATTTTTATAAATTTTGTAACTTTAATTTTTTCAATTTAAATTTTAAAAATTTAAAATTTTAATCAAAAAGATTAATAAATTCGAGCAATTGCTATTCGAGCAATTGTTTATTCGAGGAAATTGGCTTTCGAGGAATTGTTCATTCGAGAAATTCTTTTTCGAGCAATTGTTTTCGAGCAATTTTCCTGCACCCGGTACACATATCCTACATTATAATTTTTAACTTTTTGTTTGAGGTAAGATTGTTTAAGCCAAATACGGATACATCAAAAATTATGTGAATGAAAATTATTATTAAATGATTAGATTATAATAATATACTATACTATAAAGTTACTTATTATTTGAAATTAAAAAAAATTTTATATGTCACCAGCGACTCTGTATAGCAAATTTTTCATGATCTCTAAAATTGTCTGCTTGTAATTTTGTTTTATTTTGTTTAGTTTTCCCAAGAAAGGTATCACAAAAATCACACAATACAAATTTTTATTGGGAATTGCAGTCTAATAAGCGAATACGGCAAAATTCGATTGATATGCAACTCGATTGGTTTGGAATTCGATTAATGTGCAACTCGATTTGTGTGCAACTTGATTAATGTGCAACTTCGTGGTTGATAAAAAAAGAAATTGATATAAAAATAACGACCAATCAGAGCTTTGTTTAAGTTAGTAAAATAAATTTTATAAACTAGAAAGCGTGGTTAGAGGGAGATAAGGCGATAGATCTCTCCGGATTCAATATACACAGTAAAAAATCTGTTGTCAATTTAACAACAGTTGTTGGATTATACGGGACACCACATCTATGTAGTAGTGATAATACTTAATGAAATTTGATCTTGAGTGCAGGTGTTTCATTACATTAACTACATGATTTTTATAAATGAACATAAATTGAGATAGTGTTCCTAGAATATACAATCATTTTAACTACTATATGTGGTGGCCCATATAATCCAACAACTGTTGTTAAATTGACAACAAATTTTTTACTGTGTAGGTAGGGTAGGAAAAAGCAGATAATTCAATAATCTTTAAAAGTATATTTTTGAGCCGCTGCATTTGAATTTAGCTCTGATTAATTAAAATTAATTAATACTGTAATTAAATAATATTTACTATTCTGTTATTTTTATGACAATTACACTTACGAAAGGTAAACAAACACTTACGCTGGCAATTGTGTCTCTTCCTGCGGAAAGAGTGCCTCATCCGGTTCGATGCCACGCCTCTTTGTTTATATAATTTTGACGTTTGTCAATATCAAATAAATGTTCGCGTAATTATCTCAATAAATATAACTCGATCTCATTATTTTTAGATCGATAAGTTGCCTGTAAATTTTACTCAGGCATCGTTGCATTAAGCAATTGCACTCAAAACAAGTTTTTCGTGCATTGCTATGCAACGATGCCTTCGTATTTACAATACAACTTATCGATCTAAAAATGAGGTCTTGTTATATTACTATTGATAATTTTTCAATTGCCAATTAATTGCTGCAGATGCTCACCTACACCCTTTTTTGTATATTTTATATTTATTTTATAAATTGCCAATTGCGACGATTCTCTTCAGCCGCAACTACATAGCAGATAGCACTTATATAAATCAATTTAAATAAAACTTGATATTATATTACTAAACTTTAATAATTAACGAAAAGAAAATAAATAAAAGCAAAACACAAACAAAATATAAAATAACCCTAAAAACCGAATTATTATTGTATTTCAACAGGCAGTTTCAAGTTCCTATAGATGTTGACAAAAGCTGGTAAAGCCATTGGAAGCTAGCAGGCGGCTTAGCTTGAAGCAGGTGCACCAGCGGAAATAACCTGGCACCCGCCTAGCAATAATCCTTAATTTCAACCTATTCTTTTTGTATTATTTAACATGTTTTGTAATTTTTAACGTAATTTTTAAAATATGGATTTTTTTTACAATTTTCACCTTTTTAGAAAAAATTCTTAAATCCTTTTAGCAGGTTTAAAAATTTGAAAAAGAAATTTACAGCATAAATTAGTAAGTAAAACATCTCAAAAACGTTTTTCCGTGGTTTCAATATATTTTCTAGTTTTCAAGTTGAAATACCTTTTTCTAAACCTACAAGTAAAAGGATTCTTGGCGTCAAACTACATTAGTGAATTCTTGAAAGCTGAAGATACAAATTAGCCGGTAGTACAAGACTTTTTCTGAAAATCAAGATATACAACGATTAACACGACAGGGAGCGACGTACCAGAAGTAGCTCAAAAGAGGGTTGAAAAGCTCGCAGCTAAGTCAACAAAGCTTTTACAAGAAAACAAGAAAGAAAAAAAAAAAAAAAGAATTGCTGAAGAACCTAAAAAATAAAATTATCAAATTACACAAACTTATATCGCAATGAATTCAAAAAGTGTCCTGCAAATGTAAATTTTTGTTTTGCTTAGATTAGGATTATTCAATATATATTTTTGTTAGTTTTTAGGTTTATCAACGGTAGAAACTAATAACAAAACTAAAAAAAATTAATAATAATGTTTTGGTCCACAAATTTACAAGTCCGAAACCGCGACGTTTGATAATTGCTGCTCTTTTGTAGATTTTAGAGTTATAATATTTAAAAAAAATATTTTTGTCATATCGAATGATACTTAAGTAGGTAATATAAATTTTTGAAATATTCGATTTATTATCTAGCTACAAAAACTTTGTGAAAATCTACTACATATTTTAATAAACTTTAAATTTTATATGTTAGATTAAACTTATACGAGAATTTCAAAACACTATTTTCGACCAAAGTGTATCAAACTATAATTAAAATTATTCAATTAAATAGTTTTGATCTAAAAAAATATGTAAAGCATGAAATTAAAATAATTTTAATCTAATTATGTAAAATTCAAGTTAAAATAATTATAGTAATATCCTAATATCACCGATATAATTCTCGTATAAAATAATTCAGTAGATTAGCCATAACTCATCTAATCCACTTTTAGCATACTTTTGTTATTTTCGATTGGATTAATAAAGCTTTTAATTTAAATTTCAATAGATTATTTTAATTTAACTGTTCCATTATTGATAACTGTAATATAGTTGTATTTATTATGATTTAATTGCAGTAAATTAACTTTGATTTTTAATTTTAAATAAAAAAGTTTTATTGATAGAATTAATTAAATTACCATTTAATAAATTAATTAATCAAATTGTTTTTGATTTTCAGTTTTAATGTAGAAAAGCTGCTATAGTAGAAGGATTTTTTTTTTGCTTAAGGCTTACTTTTTTTCTTCAGATAATAATAATATTATGTATATTGACATACACGATACCTACGTTTTTTTAATGTATTATAATTTTTTTATTATTGATTACGGCAATAATTAGATCTGTGCAGTAATTTTCTTTTCAGACAAATCTTGATGTGAAGATTGATACCAATTACTGCAATCAAAAAGCTATCACGAAGTTAAGAAATTCAGAAAAGAACATAGTTCGATTTTATTCGAACCCTAAATTTCAGGTCTATACGCAATCAGCGGTAGCTGAAAGCCGCAACTGCCGTGGTCAATAAGATTAATACTTAAATTTCTTTAATATATTTTTTACATCAAAAGTGCCCTAAATTATTAGATCCAGTAATTTTGGAAGCTAGTAGGCAAATAAAATTAAATTGTTTCTCCAGGTTGCCCTGAACTTAGCGAAAGTAACACACTTAATAGTATATTAAGAAACTAGTTTCATAAACATCGTTATTATCGCACGCAATCTGCTTAGAAAATGATTCGAGCGTGACTGGGAGTTTTCTAAAGGATAAGTGCGATAAAACGTATGATGAAATGAGTTTTTTATATCATTTATACTATTTTTTACAAAAGTGCATTTTATTAAAATATTGAATATTTTTATTTTTGTGATAGTTGGTAAGAACTTAAAAGGTTTAAATAAACAAAATTATATCCGCAGTTTACAATTTTCTTTATTATTACTATAATTTCTTATTGTATAGGCAAATAACATATTTTGTACCAATTTATAAGTTTATTTGTTTAAATCTGCTATTAATAGTATATTACTGGCCGAGCATCATATTTCGAGGATAGATGAGTAAACTTTTTTATCGGAAAACATAAAATTTTCTATTATATCAAGTATAAAAAAAATATTGTTTAAATCACAAATCGTGACAGATAAGACGAATTTAAACAATGTCATTATTGGATCATAATTACATCGTTTGGAGATCGTGAGTTTGAACCACACGTCGGTCAAATTTTTATAATAGAATTTTTTTATAATATAAATGATTTGACATACAGAAGTTACAGAAGCGACCATTAATGAAAACACATTATCAGTCGATTTTACATTACTAGTCGATTTGTGAGCTGAATAGGAATGCTTCGCTTTGGCTGCCGAGCGGACACTTGGAAAGCATCGCTTTTGCTATGTTTTCCGATAAAACATGTTGTTTCTTGCTTGGTTACGCTACTTGAAAGTATTTGTGTTGCTCATACAAACTATTTCTATTCACTAGTGAATGAAAGTACTTTCAACCACTCGTTGTGACATTTATGGCAACCAAATGTTGACATTAGTTTATGCAAAGCATAGCAACGCAGCTTTGCAAATTTATAAAATTTAATATTTTCTATTGACTTTCCAGCGGCAGGATTAAACAAAACGCTATACAGCACTAGTGCAGACTCTATAACAGCGACATTTAATTTTCACTGGTGTTTAGTTACCAAACTCAAAAAACAAAAAATTGCGTTTCAAAATATACATGTTCATTTTGATATTCTGCCTTTGGGTTTCAAAATGACTTGGTTTTAGGCATATTAAAATGTGTAAACTTGTTTAAATCCAAAATTTAAAACAGGAATAGGGCTGATACATCCTAAAACTCAATACTTGTTATTCGCCTTTGAATAAATTTCGAGATTTTGTTGAGTAAACTTTCTCTGCTAGATATAATTTTTTAATCAATGATGAAGACAGCCGAGTTAAGTAAATTATAAATTCAGTAGTCCCAAGTATCCAATACCTTAGCTTAATACCTTAAGAAAATTCTTATTTCCCATGAGGAGAAGGCTACTTGAAGCTTTTTATGACAGTTTTATAAAGAACTGTTCCAGTATTACTACACACTCGCTAAATTTAAAAGCAGCAGCACCTCATAAAAATGAAAGCTCACTAACGCTGTGGGAAAGCTCGTATTAAAGATATATGTACATCCTAAAAGTTTGCTCTTTTGATTTCTGAACCCAGACGTTTCTGCTTTTCCGTAGCCCGAAATGTCTAGTCTTGTGTTTATATAAAAGCTCGGTAAAGCTCGAACATCGTCCGCAAGCATATAAACGCGCGAGTTGCAAATGATAGTTTTATGAATTATGTTACGCAGTTACGCACTTTTTGTTATTTCTTTTATAAATTTTATCTTCAGATATTTCGTTTTTTAGTTGTGCAATTTTATGTTTTTATCTAAGAAACTCTAGCATTTAGTTTTACGAAAGGAAACACGCGTAAAAAGAACGCAAAATAAATCAAGATATAAATTAGAATTCTACGGAAATGTTTTTCTTTTGATCATTAGAGTGACTTTTTATACAAAGCCCCAAACCAAATTACACCATTTTTACTTTAAAAATTTTTGACAAGTACTAAAACGTTTTCCCTTTTTAGCTTTTTCTCAACATTGTTTAATATAATTTCCTCATATTATACATAATTGAATAATGGAATTATTGCACCTCAAATTCTAAAACATTTTCTAAACAAAAAAATACTGAAGTATAATCAAAAAAATATTAATAATTGTTTAATATCATTTTTAATTACTTTAGATTACAAGATATATCAGGTAAATTACCTCAATAATTATTATAGAGAAACCACACATATTACAACTGCAAACATTGCAATTACGTATCACGTTTGCAGATGACACCGATATTAACTCAAAAACATGTGAATTATCAACCTGTTCATCAATTTAAACCAGAGCGATTACGAAATGTGTAGCCTTCAAAACTATAATAATTAAAAAGTGAATTGTAGTAAAATAAAACATAAACAAAATGGTACCCAGAGATTTATTATTTTATTAAGAGTAAAAATTGAAATTTTTGGGACGAATCACGGACAGACAGAATAACGGAAAAATGAAAAGAAATGTCGTGAATAACAAAGTGAAAATTTTGGCTGACATAAATAAGATGCGGTTAAATAATTTAAATATAATAATATATAAGCAAAGATGTAAATACTAACGGAAAACAATTATTTACAAAATAAAAACAACTAATATTTGTAAAAATAAATATAAATATAAAATAATAAAATATAAAATATAATTGCTCACAAAATTACAGAAATATTCACTTGGCTTCATAAAGCGATGAAGTCAACTTATCTTTAAAGTTTGCTAAGTAAATGACATAATTATTAAACTGTGGAAATATTACCTAAAGAGCATAAATTGTTATTAGATAAGCAAAGTTCATTTAATCGTATAAAAGTTTATAAAGGTTAACAGGCCTAAACCGTAGATGAAAGAAATGATGATTCTTACAGAAAAATAAGAATTTATATAGAAACTAATTAATAATACCTAGGTTGCCGTAGACGAATATTACAAGATTACAAATTTTAATTAAGATTTAACAGCGTCACATTTTGAATAAATAAAGATTGGCTAAAATTAAATAGAAAGAAAAAAATTACTGTAATCTACATTTTACACGAAAATGTTTCAAGATATTGATTTTTATATTAAAAATACAACATTTTAATGAAAATGAAAATGATAGTAGAGATCCAGATAATTTGGAAGCAACAGGAATGTACCACAAAGTTATTAACGGGGTGTTTAACTAAATAGCCTGTAAATTATTGAAAACACCTGGGTTTAGTTATTTGAAAAATTATTTTTAAGCTTTTCCTATTACTAATTAACTAATAAATGAAAACATAAAAATTTAAGACCAACTTGTTTTATCGAACTTACTTCGAGTTAGAAAGCACTTAAACTCTTGTTATTGTTACAACTTTTGCTATTGCCTTTTATAGTTAGTATTATTTTTCAGTAAGTAAAATGTAACTTGAGAATTTTCGACACTGAACACGAACTTTACCTATTGAACTAAAGCGGTTTACAGTGTCACAGCCTCGCACAATAGAATTCTATTCGAGCAGAAGTAATAACAATTTCAGTTAAAATAACATACATTTTTTAAACTTAAAATTTGTTTTCAGATCGATAAGCTTATTGCAGCAGAAATACTGCAAAAGCAGAAAATATTAAACCTTATTTATCCCTTTTGATCTTTTACAGTTTCAACCCTCATCTTTTAAACATCCTTGAAGTTATTTTTTAGTGACTGCCATGTGGAGCATTCTTATCCTTTTTGTTTTATCTGTTTACCTCTAAGAAGATTACCAAAGTTGCTCTTAAATCCGCATATAAGTGTATTACACACGCAAAAACGATCCATGTAGGAAACGCAAAAATGAAAAGATTCTGCTTTTTATAATATGTAACTTTCCTTGATATGGAACGCACCTTGCTCGTCCTTGGAGCATAAAATTAAAACTAAGATAAAAGAAATACAGAAAGAAAATTTTTAATCTCGAGTTTATAATTTATAAAACATAAGATAAAAAAATTAATTAAAGCGAGTAGCTTTTTTCAATATTTACAGTGTAAGATAACCAAATTAGTTAAAACGTTTTTGCGTATAAAATTCTTTAATTAAAATTAAGCGCAAAAAATTTAAAAAAAGCGCTACCGGGAGATTGTTTCGCTATTGTATAGAACTATTAAAATAGAATAGCTTGAAAAATTCACTAATTAACTTTGAAATTTTCTCATGTACACGAAATACAATAAAAGAAAATTTTATATACAGGAATTACTTGCGCTCATGAGGTGCGATCATGTTAAAAAGTTGCACTGTAGTCTATTATATTGTACGGTATTATTAGAAAACTACTACCGCAAATACTAAATTTTTTTAAAAATATTTTTGATTAAAATTATTTTAATGTCGATTATTTATATTTTATTTCATTATTTTATTACTTACTTATCCTAAAAAAAATATTAACAGTGTATCAAATTTCCTCAAGCTTGAAAAACTTTTATATGTGACTCTTACTGTGACGTTACTTACATATTATGTGACAAAAGCCCTATAATAAAGCGAAGAAAAAAGGGAAATTGCATACCAAGCTACAAAATCGGCAATTCTGTGTGTAATATAAAGTGCAGAGAATAATAATACCACAGCCAAAGAATATAATGACGACAAACAGAAAGTGATAACGAGCTTTGAATTAATAAAAGCGATTGATGATAGGGAGACATTAGGTTTTCAATTGAAGATTCTCTTAAGTGCAGTTAAGTAACAAAATTTTGCGAGATACTTGAGGGAGAAAAATAAAAAAGAATGTGTGGAGTTAACTTAAAAACTTCATGACTTCCCTAACAAAGTTTATACATTTTCAATGGGGTAAATACCAAAAAAATAACATAGAGTAAATTTTTTTATTTTTATGCTTGGAGTGTTAAAATTAGAAAATCTGTTAGGCCAATTATTTAAAAGGTTTATAGTTTTAGAATTAGGGATTTGAATGCTAAATTTTAGAGATAAATTATAAAGTAATCTTTTCTCTAAACAAAAATAAAAATATATTTTTCAAATAGAAAACTAATCCTAATCTGATCTGCTAATTCTGCAAATATCAAAATAGCTAGCTTTAGTTATCAAAGAGAATCCGTATTGCGCAAAACATATATTGTCGACCCCTATCCTAGGTGAATAGTATTTAATTGAAAGAATAATGTAGATAGGGGAAGTCGACAAATTAGATCAGCAACTTTGGAATCAGGATTGGATCTACATTAGCAAAATGCATAAATTCATTAGGTAGTACCATAATACTCGAATTAAAATTGCATCCACGTTTTATCATAGTTATAATTTGCACTTTCAATTGTTTTAACAACCACATACTGCATAAATACTTTCAGCATAATTTTGTGGCATACTACAACATCCAAAAATTTTAAATTTTTCTAATGAAATTTTGGTGATCGTGAGCGTAAAATACAAATATGAACATAAAATTGATTTAAGTATTTATGTAAGTTACACATATCGTCACCAGAAAGGAGTTAAGTCCTCCACCTTGAGAAAATAAGTGTATTTCGTATGAAAATTAAAAAATTTAAAATCGATTATTTCCTAAATAAATCGTTATTTGATGTTAATCCTCAGTTTAATCAATTTATTTTAATGTCATCTATCAAATTTTACAACATTTCCCTCATATCTATAAAATCCTGTCGGCTTGGTTAATGTGCTAATTCTCGATATTGCTTATAGTCCGGTCAAATTAGACCAAAAAATAGGGGCGAGGTTACAATAACGAGGTTACAAGGACTTTTTCCAAGTTTTCGCAAAAAAAAAGTAATCTTTTTTTTTAATGCTGAATTCTTGGTTTTCATCAAATGGTTCTATATGCTGCCAAGTTCTGTGGGGACAATGTTTCTACATACAAAATTTGGTTGAAATCCCTTCAATACTTCATGAGTTATTCACTCTTGAAGTTTAAACTTTGGCAACTTGTAATTTTTGACAGATGACAGATAGAAATTTTAATTTCACCTATTCTAGATAAAGCTTTTCAAGGTGATTAAAATAACCTATCACAAGACAAAATCGTTTTTAAAAATTTGTGTTAGTTTTTTGTAGTAGATTACAACTCTTTTAACTTTTAGAATTGTTATATCTCAAAAACGGTGGCTCTTAGGAGAAAACCTATTTAGACATTTTATTAGATAATTATCTGATCTACAATTTTTGTCTAAGCTAATTTTATGATAAAAGTTATCGTTTTGCTGAAAATTGCGAAAAACCCGTTTTTGTGACCTTTGACCCCGAATAAATTTTTTTCCAGGTGTCGGATCGATGAGGACTTTTTACATTTCATTTATAATAGTGTTTTAAACAATCCTACCAATTTTCAGCCGTGTGTGAATTATTGTAACCTTGGATGTCTAAATTGACCGGACTATTATGTGAATATCGCCCAAGTATGCATTTTCTTCCATACACCAGTAAAGTGAAAAGCTGTTTTCAAGTGTTTTGATAAATTTGATTTAAAAAAATATACAAAAATCACTGAACGGCACACCGTTCCAAAATAGAAAAGTGGAAAAGCTAAAGAAAATTATGTTTCTGTACGACAGTGGTCGATTTACGCTTCCTAATTACAAATTTTAGTAAAACTTGCTTTGAAATTTTATTTAAATAAAAATAAAATGGACTCAATTTTCAAAGTATACCACGCGGCATATGTTTACGCGAGTTCAGGATTACGATTTCACATAAACAGCTATAAAGAAGTCTTATGTTTCAATTCGTCCTGTTCGTATCTACGTCGTCGGCGTCGTTGATATTTGATAGCGTTGTGCACAAAATCCGCTTAAGATGTATTTTTTTAATATTTTCTAGTTAATTACTTATTGTGCAAATTAAAAATTAAATTTTTTATAGCTGATGTTAAAGTGTGGTTTGTTCGACTGAAAATAATAGAACAAGTGACACTAATCTCTCTATATTAAATCACTTTACTAAGTAGGATTATATACAGTCACAAAGTAGACTATTATTATTGAAATATAATTCCATTTTATCGACGAGCGAAAAATCCTGTAAAACACTTCTTTTTACTTTCAGTTAAGCTAACTATCACTAACAAATTTTTCGTTACTTAGTGACATTGTTCAGTTTTTTGTTTTAGGGACATTCAGTATTAAAAGTCACTAAAACAAAATGTGACTAGTGTCACTAAGTAACGAAAAATTTGTTAGTTGATAATTAACTTAGCTGGATAAGTGAAAGACCGACTCTTAGAATTTATATTTCTAAAATTTTATTGAATATAGCAAAATCTACATAAGTCTTTGCATTTTGAGCCGTTTAAGTTTGTAATTTAATGTAGCAACAAAATTTTTCTATAATTATTATGTACATAATATTATGAACTTTAATGTACCACAAGTCAGTGTCAACGTCGATTCAAACAATTTTATATCAAATTTTTCCAAAGTTTCAAAGCAAATCAGATCTTTTTATTCGTTTGGTAAGACTGCATAGGAATAATTACTTATGATCTGGAAATATAAGTACTCTCAAAAACTTTAAAAGTAATCATGAAAAGTTTTTCTCTCTCGAAAAAACCACATTTCTGCATATTATCTCTAATTTTCAATAATTTTCCGTAGAGCATTTTTAGAAATGCATCTATGAAATACGAAAAATTTCTCATAAAGCCAACGTCAACTATGCTTGAAGTGTTCTGCATTTATATCTCAAAATGAAATCGATAGAAGAAATCTGAATATGCTATTATATTCTACCCAAGCAGAAAACTCTAATACAATTTTATCTTATTTCTCTACCAATAGAACAGTGATAAGCCTTCAATGAAAATTTTTATTTTATTTAATTAAAAATTAAATTTCATTTAAATTAAATTTCATTTAAATTTTACGGAAAAATTAAAAAAAATTAGAAGAAAATAAATGAAAATTTTTATAATTTTCATTTGTCCGTAACTCTAAAAAATTAATAATTTATTTATAAGAAGTAATTTGATGTTACTTCCGATATACTTCTGTCGTGGTTTGGATTCCACGTTTCAAATTGGTTGGTATGGGTATAGTGTTTTCTATTTACCCACTTTGAGAAGTGAGTTTAATCGACATTAACGAACATTCGTTCTTTTCGAATATTTTTGAGCCCACAAAAACTAAAACTAGTTGACTTTTGCAAAACAATTTTCTTTTCATTATGTCTCTATAGACTATAGTTTTGTTTAGAAAATAGGATTTAAATTATTCTGTACATAAAAATGTTTCTTAATAAATAACTCATATTTTCACTGCACCATTGAAAATAAAATATATACGCGACAACTTTTCCAAACTGTTTATCCATTTCGGAATTATATAAACAAAGTTCAGTTGCATATTTTTAATAAAATATTCTTAAAGTTTAATATTTAATTGCGCGACCTGGGTTTAAATAACCAAACAGTTTTATTGATTGATTTGCTAAGACAGCTTACATTTTAATTTATTATAAGTAAAAGCTATATTATTTATATTATACGTTAGCTTGGAAACAAAACTTTGAACCGCTTCTAATTTTAAAGACTTTTGTCCGACTTAGAAAAATACAGTAAAACTTACCTTTGCATCCTGAATAACTGCTGAGTGATGTCGTACGCGTAGGAAGCGATGCTAATCGTCCTCTACAATGGGGACAAGCGTCCCCATTACTCATTTCAGAACGAGCCCATCGCGTAATTATTGGTGGTGGTAAAGGTGCTGGTGGCGGTGAAGGACTTGCGGAGGGACTTGACCAACTTGGTTCTAAACCTTGATGTACTCGGGGTTGCATCTGAAAAAGAAAAGAAAATAATATAACGTGATGAAGTATTGAGAATGTAGTTCATTAAGCGTGTTGTTGTGTGCTGTTATTGATTTCTAAATCTTTGATTCGGTTTGACGGGGCTTTTCCTAATACTAAGGAGATTACGTTACCCTTTAAGCACTTTGCTGTATCTCATTAAACTGCTATTGTTATTACGTTTTAAGATTCACATTCAAAATGTTAAGCAGCGATTATTTATTTTATTGGTAAATACGTACAACAGTATGTTAATTTATACAGAGTGAATATGAAAATAGCTTATAATAGAATATTTAAAGAGATGATAAAGAAGCCTGCTATATATTCTGTATTAAATGGTTTAGAAGAGAATTAGAGGTATTATAGAACTCTCTTATAACAGTTATTACATTTTTAATTACGGCAAGTAGGTTTGTTTTATTGATAATTACACTTACGAAAGGTAAGCAAACACTTACACTGGCAATTGTGTCTCTTCCTGCGGAAAGAGTGCCTCATCCGGTTAGATGCCACGCCTCTTTGTTTACATAATTTTGACGTTTGTCAATTTTAAATAAATGTTCGCGTAATTATCTGAATAAATATAACTCGACCTCATTATTTTTAGATCGATAAGTTGCTTGTAAATTTTACTCAGGCATCGTTGCATTAAGCAATTGCACTCAAAACAAGTTTTTCGTGCATTGCTATGCAACGATGCCTTCGTATTTACAATACAACTTATCGATCTAAAAATGAGGTCTTGTTATATTACTATTGACAATTTCATAAAATAATTTAAAAATAATTCGCAATGAAGAATAGTTTAGGTCTCTAGGCAATGTCTCTGTAAACCTTCTTTTGCTGTATTTCATTTACAGCTATAAACTGTTGTATTTTTAACTTGTTTAAGCTTCCTTACTAGGATGGGCGGTTGTTATTAGCTCTTAGATTAATACAAAAATAAAAAATGAAGTTGTATTATTGGTCTAGCGAAGTTTTTTATATTAAGTATAGCTATTTCGTTCTTTTTTGCAATAAAACATTCTTTTCATTTTTTAATTTATATTTATCACGACATGTTTCACACGAATATCGCGTATCATCAGGTGTCTAAGTTATATTAAATAAAATTTTTGAAATTTTAAATTGTTTTTTAAAGTAGAAGTTTTTTTTTTCAGGGAAATCTAAGAAAACAAGGAAAATCCTTGCTTGTTGTTGCCTTTGAGTTATTAGTACTATAAGTATATTAATTGTCTTGCATCCGAGGTAGTTTGCTAAGTAAACTTTAAATGTGCCTGTGACTCTGTTTTCATGTTAATTGTAGCAATAAATTTTGCTTTACATGTGTCCTGGCGTGGAAGAATTTAAACTCTTTCTCATTTTAGTTATAGAGTATGATTTGTCATAATTAGGCCTAGTCATAATAATCAAAACAGTTTAACAAAATCCATTAGAGTTGCAGAAACCGATTTGAGCAAATTCTTAAAAAAAAATTTTATTTCTGAAAAAATTAAATATTTTAAATTGCAGATTTTTTGCATTATCATTACTTTAAGGACTCTTTTCGGTAATTTAGAAAATTGATTTTGTTTTAAAATACTTAAAGATTACTGCGGAAATATTACATCAAGTAAAAACGTAGTGAAAAAGGGGTTTGCGTGGAAATGACTTGAAAATATAATTATTTTGCTTAAATTGGTTCGCCAAGAAGGAAAAAATCTGTCACGAAAGGTCCCAAAAACTGCTAAATCTTAAATTGTCCGTTTTTTGTACATCATATGCCCAAAGCATGTCGCATCAAAACTAAAATAGATACAATTTTGCGAAAAACTATAAAAAGATTTTTGTTTTAATCTTTCCAGTTTTCGATTTTGCTTTTTAAAACTCTGTTTTTATCGAGTTTTGCTCAAGAAAACGTAATTTTTAGTGTCAGCGTAATGGAATACATTATATATACCGGCTGCTGTCCTACCAATTTTACCTAACTTTCTTTTTTTCTTTCAATCTTTTTACTTCCTTGTAAAAAAGGAAGTATTGTAATCCAGATTTTCATATATTAATATTTTTGCGAGTTTAATCCGTGTACTTCTAGTCACAGCATTTTAGCTTTTAATGTAAAGTAGTTTTTCTGCTCATCTGACGCAAATATGATCTACAGACAAGTAAATCATTTGTAAATCAAAAATACGTCATATTTTGATAAATAATATTGTATAATTCATTTTTTTTTAAATTATTTTGATTGTAAAAATGTGGTTTTCTACAATTTAGATAATTCCAATATTACGCAGATGGATAAAAGTTCACATAAAAGTGGCATAAAACTTTATAAAGCTGCGCTATATATTGTGTTTCAAAATTTGCGTTTAGGAATTTGAATTTTATTTTGTAAATTTTACATTTTTATTTTCTAAATTTTTGGGTTTACCCGCTAAATAGTTTATGCTGCGCCAACTAGGGGAAAAACCCCCAAAAATAAAAATCAGACCGAGTTTTATAAAAATAGTCCAGTATAAGGTTAACATTTGTTGCACATATTTCAAACATATTCGTAAATAAGCAAAAAAATGTTATTCATAAATTTGGATATTTCAGGTATAGTATGTAGGTAGATATAATCAAAAATTAGCAATTACAGATGAATAAAAATTATTTTTGAAATTGAAAAAAACAGGCTTTTTACATAGATGACTGCAGGTAGCGGAACGTACCAATTTTTGTCTTGAAAATTGTTAAAATTGTGATTCAATAATTGAAATCGTGACCCCCAACTGTTAATTTCAGAAAAATGGTGGAATTCGGGGGTTTTTTGGGTCAAATCAAACAAATGATTTTTCTTCTTCTTTTACTCTTAAACTAACTAGTTTCAACCTTAATTCAGGTCTTCTTCAGAGTCTGAAAATAACAAATACATAAGTAAGATCATCAAGGCATCATTCACAATAGGAGCTCCAAAAAATTCATTACAAAAAAAATACTTTAAGGACTCACCAATAAAAGTAAAAACATGTTCACCGATGTTCACATCGGGTAAAGACAAAATTGAGATGGAATTGAGAAGTGTTTTGATATACGAAATAGATTGTGAATGTGGTTCATCATATATCGGTCAAACCAGCCAATATTTGAAAAAGCGAGTATAGTACCAACACAACTACAATATAACCAATAAAAAGAAGAATACAGGTTTGTCTATCCATATTGCCGAGACGGGCCACAGATTAAAGCAAGATGGTGTAAGAATACTATTATGAGAAGAACTTACAAAAAAGACTGGTAATGGAGATGTTATATATTAACAAAAACAAAGACAAATCGTTAAATCTAAATACGGACACCATTGGTTTAAGCAAAGTGTATGCCAGCTTACTTATGAACAAACCTCTAAAGACGACCCTGTTAAAAGATAGCGTTACACACGAGGGGGAAACCTCAGACCAAATTTTTGGATTTGGTCTGCGGAATTTCCTTGGATTTCCTAAAATTTCCCGGGATTTCCTAAATTTTCCCGGGATTTCCTTGGATTGCCAAAGATTTCCTCAGATTTCCTAAAATTTGTTAAGATTTCCTTGAATTGCTTAAGATTTCCTTGAATTTCCTAAAATTTCCTTGAATTTCGCTTCATTAACCTTTGGTTGGTTTAAAATTTAAGTCTTTTAAATAGCAGTTTTTAAGAGTTTTAATATTTACTCTTCGTAACAACCTATTTTTAAACTAAGTCACATAAGCGCAATAAGAAATGTACAGGTAGGAATCTGTAATTCAAAACCATCAAGAACTTTAAAACAAAGGTAAAAAAAAACATTCAGATTCATCTAGATTTCCTCGGATGTCCCGGAATTGCCTCAGATGTCCCCGAAATTTCATCAGATTTCCTAAGATTGCCTGAAATTTTCTAAGATTTCCTCGGATTTCCTGAAATTTCCTGAGATTTCCTAAGATTTCCTGGGATTTCCTAGATTACCTAAGATTGCCTGAGATTTCCTAAGATTTCCTCGGATTTCCTAAGATTGCCTGAAATTTCCTAAGATTTCCTCGGATTTCCTAAAATTTCCTGAGATTTCCTAAGATTTCCTTAGATTTTCTAAGATTGCCTAGAATTCCCTAAGATTGCCTGAAATTTCCTAAGATTTCCCGTCTCCTGTACATCAAATTTCCCCAGAGATTTCCCCCTCGGTTACACATTTTGTTTGAATTTGTTGATTTGTTTTACTCTGTGAAATTTTTATACTAATGTTAAGTTTTTCGGAATTTTTTAGAAGTTGTCACATGTTATTAATTGTTAATTTTTGTTTTTACATTTATTGGTGAGTCCTTAAAGTATTTTTTTTGTAATGCATTTTTTGGAGCTCCTATTGCGAATGATGCCTTGATGATCTTACTTATGTATTTGTTATTTTCAGACTCTGAAGAAGACCTGAATTAAGGTTGAAACTAGTTAGTTTAAGAGTAAAAGAAGAAGAAAGATCATTTGTTTGATTTGGCCCAAAAAAACCACGAATTCCACCATTTTTCTAAAATTGTGATTTGAATTTGGTATTTTTGAGAATAAATTAATTAGTTCTGCATAAGTAATTAATTTGGATATTAAAAGCTGTCCCAATTTTTGGACGAACTGGATTATAATCCAGTTAGATTATAATCCAATTATAATCCAGTTAATCCAGTTAGTTTATCTTCCTTATCTTATCTTCTTATTAGAAATTAGATGATTTTGAAAAATTAATTGATTTATTTTTAATATTTGGAAATTAAATTCAAGGTGTCGTCAAGTAGAGTTGATATCATTGCGTGGTTCCTGAAGTTATCTGGTCGATTTTCTTTCTCTTTTAACATCGAATTTTTATTAACATTTGAAATTAATTTTATCGTAAAATTTGAATTTGGATTTAATTTAATTATACGGAAAAACTATGAAGATTTTATATTTTTATGGAAAAGCCAATATGAAATTACAAAAAACAGCTGAAAATAAATTTAATTAATTTTTGAGTTTTGATTTTGATTGTTTTTTTGGATGATTTTGATGATATTAAATTAATAAATTTGGATGTATTTATAATTTCGAATAATTAATAATAAGATTGAAATTGGAGATTGAAGATATAACATTACGTTGAATTTAGAAAATTACAATTGATTGATTTATAAAGTTTATAGTAAATAAAAATTGAAATTAAGAAAAAAGCGTAAAAAATGTAAGATAGATACCGTTCGCATGTGGACGAATTATCTTTTGATTTAATTTCCCATTTATATTGAATATTTTGTATTCAAGTTAAATTTAGTTTTGGATTTCAAAATAAGCAGCGGTGAGATAAAAATTGAGTTTTTTCATTTAAAACGTTACCATTGGTAATTTTTTGATTTTTTGTATAATTCGTCGGACAAATTAAGGGGAATGTGATTTTCTGGAGACATTGCTAGAAAAATTTGGAAATTATAAAAAATCATTACAATACATCGTATTTAAAATCAACATAAAAATTGCCAAGTACCGTCTTTATATTGCGATTTTTTTTGGTAGAAATTTTCGTTCTATAAATATTGTTCTATAAGAAGTTTTTGTGTTTTGCGTGTTTTACGGATATATTATTTGTCACACAACAGTTTTTTGGCATTACCTCTCTTGCTTTGGAACTTGCAGAACCGCTATTCATGCAAACTTTTATTTTGTCTAATTTTTTTTATCTTAAATTTCAATAGACTTTTATCTAGTTTAATTTTGATATAATATCTTATTTTGGACATAGGATGTACAGGAAATGGTAAATTTAAAATTTTGTGATTTTTGAGATCTTTAACAAATTTCCTGCAATTTCGGTTTGAATTGAATGATTTTGTTTCCTAATATTAAAATAAAGGACTTAAGGAAAAAAATTTTATTTCCAAGTTGTTTTCATGCACAAAACTGTTGTACTAAAACTGATTTCATCAAAATTATTTAGTATTTATTTATGTTTTGTTTTGTTTTGTTAACACTCCATTTATTATTAAAACTAACAATCTATTCACGATTAAAGGTCTACCTTGTAGTATGCAAGGGATTTGATTTAGAAAATTTACATATTATACAGATTAGTGGTTTATCTCTTGCGTAACTCAATTTCCAATAATATAATTAGGTGAAAATGTACGACCGGACTCGCCATGCAGTATATTTTCTTGTCAAAAAATAAGAAAAACTTTGTTACGGCCTTATTCAATCCATTTCAAAGCAAAGTTGATAAAAGTTGGAAAAGTGAAGTGCACTATCAAAAGGCAACTAACAAAGATGTCATAAATAATTGAATTTCCTCTTTCATAAACAAAACTTTATCATTAGATTACTTCCGCCATAAATACTCAACTTGTTAAAACTCTGTAGTACGCTAAATTGTGTTTAGTCTCAAATTGGAATTAATTTTAAATTATGCACAATTTATTTATCAGCGTACAGCCTAAGTTGGATGTACTACTAATTAAAAGTAAGTACAAACAAACACGCCAAGAGTTAGTAAGGTAAAACTTAAACCATACATCTACAGTGTGTTTCATGTGAAAAGACTCATAAATAATGACAAAAAGTAAATGTTGAACAACAGAATTAAAATTTTGACTTTTTCTTAAGTTTTAAATTATTTTAATAAATTGTTAATATTAAAGCGAAAAAAAAATTATTGTCTGTAATTCTCGCTAATTGAAGCGGAAAATTTATTTGCATATTTTATACACCATTAATATCCCACCTTTTTTAAATTAAAATGCGAAAAGTTAGAAACGTTTATAACAGAAAAAGGAAAATAATTAGTTGAACAAGTTCAAGTGTTAATTATAATTGAAAATGCTTAATTAGAGTTCGTTATAATCGTTAAAATAATTAAAAAATTTCCCTGTTGTAAAGAGCAGTAAGAAAATTTAAATTTCCTAAAATCCCAAAGACAAATAACCGGATATTGTTTTGCTTGGATATTTTACAATTGTGATTTATGACGATGTTTTAAAGATTTTGATTATTTTTCTACCAGATTTATTACCCCAGTTGCAAAGTGATTAATTTTTTAAGTAAAGTAAAAAATTGTAGTAAAACATCGCCGAAATATTGCCGCATCCGGATGCTCGTTTTGTTCATAGACAATGTAACTATTCAATTATTCATTTGTTTCAATCTAAAATCTTTACAGAAGGTTTTACCCTCCATTCATGTGCAAATTAGCGTAAGTTAAGAGCGCCAGTAAACGTATTTGAAACAAATATTCACTTTTGATACACAAGAATTGAAGGATTTATTCTACAATAAGACAAGTTCTCAAGTTACGATATTACACTGAAGGCTCTAATTATCGTCTTCCTTTAGGCACCCATTTTCTCTCGGTGGATTTAACCTCCGATGTATATAATCATGAAACAAAGAGATTTATGCACACCATCGACTTACAATGATATTTCCAGACGGCCTACTGTAGAGGAAGACGAAGATAAATTACCTACAAATAATAAATTAACCTGCAAAGACCTCTGAATTACAGTGACAAATATTTGTACTTTGCTAAAGCGTTGATTTGTATTACACCTAAAATATTTTTTATTTACGTTACTATTAGTTACCAGAAACAAATTCGAAAACAAACGACAACATTTAAATGCGTCACATTAATCAAGATTTCAGGATGAAAGACAGAAACATTACTATATCCGCCGTTTAGTTTACTGAATTACTAAATACACATATTATACTCCATATATGTATGTACAGTGTGTTCACTAACATCTAGCATCTTGCTAGGTGTACTAGTTTTTCTCTAAATATTAAGGACATTAAACATTAATAAAATTAAATAATTCTATTTCTATGTTTGAGGAAAAACTAATATGTTTTATTCGAAGCGCGTGTACTTTTTGTGGCAAATCTGTTATTTTCAATCTTACAAATTTGCAACACACACTCAAACAATAGCTCATAATAAATAATAAATTATAGGCAATAAATCTTTTTAATTTCCCTGGATTAAGTTTGAAATTTTTAAATGCCTATTGCATGTTTTAAATTATTATTTTTCAATTGAAATATTGAAATATCAACCAAATTTGTTTTTATGCCTGTATCTGCTATCTATTAGATTTAAAATCTCAACTCCTTTTTTGAAATACCTTCAGGGATGAACAACCGTAGGGTAAAACTAAGTAAACTCAACTGAGCGATAAAATATTTGAATTTAAACTGTAAATTTTTTTATACATACATTTGTAGAAATTTTATTGAAGTAAGCATTTATATTTGTTTACTCTCTGTAATGGACTGGCCCACACAAATATCTTTAAAAAAATGGACAGATAAAATATAAGGGGGCAATTGAAAATCGTGAATTTTTAGTGAAAACACTGGAAAATAATAATTTTCTTAAATCTTTCTTTTATGATTACTAAAATGAATCAAGATCTATGCTAAAACAAAATTTTTCGAAAATAAAATATTATGCATCAGGTGCATGCATCCGAACTTCTTAGTAAGGAAAGTATTGTTATCCGAAATTGAAAAAAAAAATTGACACCCCATTTTTTTATTAAATTTTTGTTTTTTGAGGTTCCCTTAAACCATATCTAAAAGTTTTAAAAAAGTCTGTATGTGTATGTGTGTGTGTATGTATGTCTGTGAACACGATAGCATCTAAACGAAGTAACAAAATCACTCCAAATTTTAAATTTAAGTCTTGATCTGTTGTGGCACAAAGTCCAGTAAAAATGAACGAAATTGTATGGGAGAAACGGGGGGTTTACTTGAAGATATAAGACATAATTCATCATAACCTCTAAACGCAATGATATAGGTAAAAATTTATTATGACAAAAAATTATCAATATCAAATTACCTACAACTTTTGTTATATACATTTTTTGAAATTCTTAAAAAAAAATTTTTTATTAAAATTTTTTTAACATATTTATATTTTTATTTGCTATTTGATTTTACTTATTATTTCGATTTTCTGAATGATTTTCATTATTATTGTTTTCCTGATTAGATTTAGTATTTTATTTTATTCTATCCGTGGTAAATTTGAAGTTAATTTTTCGGAAAGTTATGTGATGGCCACATCCGATTTTTTTATTAAATTTTTGTTTTTTGAGGTTCCCTTAAACCATATCTAAAAGTTTTAAAAAAGTCTGTATGTATGTATGTGTGTATGTATGTCTGTGAACACGATAGCATCTAAACGAAGTAACAAAATCACTCCAAATTTTAAATTTAAGTCTTGATGATCTGTTGTGGCACAAAGCCCAGTAAAAATGAATGAAATTGTATGGGAGAAACGGGGGGTTTACTTGAAGATATAAGACATAATTCATCATAACCTCTAAACGCAATGATATAGGTAAAAATTTATTATGACAAAAAATTATCAATATCAAATTACCTACAACTTTTGTTATATACATTTTTTGAAATTCTTAAAAAAAATTTTTTTATTAAAATTTTTTTAACATATTTTTTGACATCCGTAATTCTATAAAACAAAAGCGATTTTTTGGATCAAGTGAGTAAAAGGTGAAAAAAGCATAAAAACATTTAATTAAAAATATAATATATTTTTATATATTCATTTTGTATATTTTTATTTGCTATTTGATTTTACTTATTATTTCGATTTTCTGAATGATTTTCATTATTATTGTTTTCCTGATTAGATTTAGTATTTTATTTTATTCTATCCGTGGTAAATTTGAAGTTAATTTTTCGGAAAGTTATGTGATGGCCACATCCGATTTTTTTTACTTTACAGTTATAATTTTATTTTTATATTTTATTATTTAGTTCAGGTTGCCTTGCATTTATATTTTATAATTCAAAAGATTGCAATTTTTTTATATAGCACTCAGGAAGGAATTCCAGAGATTTTTAATTAATTTAAATTATTTCCAAGGGAATTTCAAATAAGCGTACATAATATTTTCGAAAAACTTGAATTTTTTATTTTGATTTTGAAAAATGTTTCTGGTTCAGCACTGTTGTTATTCGCATAATTAAAGTATCAAGCGTTTTCTGCTTAACTTTTTATTTAAAATTAATTTTCAATCTACGGTATATGCATTATGAGCTAGTGATTTACAAACGTATCCGTTTCTGGAATCCCACCCTCCAAGCCCATCTGTCGGCCCAATCAATGTCTTGAAATCGAAAAATTTTTAATTTAAATTATTTAAATTCATTAACAAAATTGTCTAGACAACATTGTGTAGTAGAATTTAATTTAACTCGCGCGCAAGTTAACACAAAATTAAAAACAAAGTTAGAACTTTAAAGTAAATTTATTTTTATCAACAACCAACGTAATTAAGTTCTTTGTACATTTCGGACTAAACGAACCATAATTATAAGTGCAGAAGAATTTTCCACAGTTTATTTTCCTAATTGGTGCGAGTTAATAGAAACTCATAGTATGGTAAGGGGTTTAAGCGGTGGACACTGCAATGTAATACAAGCAAGTATATGATTAATGATTAAATAAGATTATAGAAGCTATTCTGTACATAATATCGTTGTACTACAATGATAATAGGATAATCTAAAAAACAATGCTACTTTTGAGAAAAAGTTGCTTAAAGATAAAAAAGTAACATCATAGAGCAATTAATCGGCAAAACATCATTTGAGTGCCATTTTGAGAAATCTGATTTATTTACTGAACAGGATATATTATATATATCTTTTTAGAGATACAGAACTAAAAAAAAAAGAATTAAAATTTTAAGTTATTCTAGTACAGCAATATGCAGCTATTTTTTCATATAAATTACATAATTACGCTTTTATGCATTTTTCAAATTATATATAGCGGTTAACACTCACATATTTTAGCCTTGAAATAAATCTTCCTGTTAAAATTTTCAAATTTTCAATAATGTTCTACAAATTACCAACTAATTACGTACTGGAAAACATTAAAAATTAAATTTGATTTAATTAATAAGTACTACTTTTACTGCCGCTTTTAAAGTCGTCCTGGCCAGAGGAGCTAAAGTACTTTAGTGCATAACGTATAGCTCGAATTGAATTGAAACAATTGCTTATAAATAAATTTAAACTTTAACAGCTGTATTCATAAAAATTTAGAATAGACTTAAAACACTCTCTAAACCTATTTTTAAACCTATTTTAACGAAAGTTGACACTCTATATTAAAAATGAAGACACATTTAGTTGTTGCTACAACCTTCTAAATAGAAATATTCAAATATACAAAATGTAACACCAGGTGGCGTGTCGTGTAGGCGAGTTGCCTACCCGTGCTATACATACAATAAAACAACTTTTAGGTTATACTTTAGTTCACTTATTCAGTTAGTAGTTCATATAATTCGAAGACACCAACTCAATTACACCAAATTCACTAGAATCGGTATTTCAATACCATTCTAGTTAAAATAGGTTTAAAAACCGGTTATGAATGAACAAAACTTAAAACGATCTCTAAGTCTTAAAACACGTTCTAACTAAAATAGGTTTAGAGAGCGTTTTACAATATTTTTATGAATACAGCAGTAAATATAAATAATTTATAAATTTAAAATTTACAATAAATTATTGAATGACAAAAAGTCACTATTTTCAAGCTGATAGAAAAATATCAAAAACAATCGATGTATTCGTGACAGCACTGTGAAAAACTTAATCAGCAAACGATGATAACAGTATTTATATCTGAACAATATTAGCATGAAATGTTTCAAAACGTCAAAATTATTAATTAAAAAGTATGAAATGATTGAATTTAATTTAATTCTGCTTCGGTGCTAGGATTGATGCTTACAGAAGCAATTATAGACGAATGTTTAAATCTTAATGAGTACGAAAGGAGAATTTAGAATTCATGGATAGAAGGAATCTATCGTTTTTTTAAATGTTTTTTTTTCATTTTTAAATAGGTATACATAAAATATTAGGGTGTAATTAAAAATGTAGAATTTGATAAATGACACTAAAATGAAGCAATTAAACTATGGATCAACCTTAATTTTCCTTTGTATTTCTGAAATAATCGATATTGAAGTTTAGATTTTTTACATAACAGTCGGTTTTGTGTCTTCTGTTGAAGCCCAATTCACAAGGTAAATCACTCCTTATTTGCTTCTGTTTCTTCTCACAACTGCGAGTGCGTTTTAGCCCTTTCTACGATCTCTCTCCAAGCTTTTCAATCCTCACATTTCTTTTTCCAGTTTATAACCTTCATCTTCTTAAGGTCTTCCTTTACTTCGTCCATCCATCTCGATTTCGTTCTTCCTCTACTTCTCTTCTCCATCAGTCCTCTTTCCTCTTATTCCACTTCCTTCGCTTCTTCATCTCATCACATGACCAATCCAGTCCGCTTTCACAAATTTCACAACATCCTCATCTCCCATAAAATCAACTAAGAAAATAAAATTAACTATGACGACATGTGCGGAAAAACCCTGGGTTTAAAAAACAGAGGTGAAAGCGAAAGATGGTTTGATTATGAATGCGAAAAGAATGCTGAGAATAAGAGAGAAACAAGAAAAGAATGGATACAGACGGAAAGGGAAGAAGATAGAGAGTTATATAAAGGAAAAAGAAGAGAAGCATATTATAAGAAGTACAAGGAAAAGAAAGAGAAATGGTGGAACTACCTCATGAATGACATTGAAAATAACTACAGGGGAAATAACATGAAGAAGTTTTACATGGCAATTAAAAATAAGAAATATGAAAGATATAAACGGAAGACTAGCAGATAATGATGACGAGAACGGAGAAATATGGAAGGTATATTTCAGAAATTTGCTCAGTAGTGAAATCGAAGAACTGGAAGACCTGGACAATGAGGAGGAAGATAATAGTGGCGATGAGGAAAAAATATCAAAAACAGAAAAACGGCGGGCAAAGACAATGCATGCGGGGAATTAATCAAGAACGCAGGAAAAGATGTATATATGAGGATATACGAATTACTTCTTGATGTATGGAGAAAATAGGAGATGCCAGAAGAGTAGAGGATTGGCAGAATAGTACCAATATACAAGACAGGAAATGCGGAAAAATGTAAGAATTATAGAAGAATTACTTTGTTTCCAATAATATACAAGGTGATCTCAACGATAGTTCTCAGGAGACTCAGAGCCGCAGAGAGGGGAGGTCGACAATAGATGCACTCCACATCATGAAGCAAATTTCCGAAAAATCGTACGAACACAATATACAGTTGCACCTGCTATTTGTTGACTTCCAGCAAGCGTTTGACACGGTGAAAAGAAAACAATTAATTATTCGAAACATTGAAAGAAATGAAGATCCCAGTAAAACTAAGAAACCTTATAAATATGACTATGAAAAATCAAGTACCACAGTTAAATGAAGAGAAAAAGAAACAGATAATTTCGAGATTACCGAAGGAGTCAGAGAGGGTGATGCATTGTTGGCAACATTGTTCCCATTAGTGCTGGAAAAAATAATCAGGAGAGTCCGGTGTGAACACTATTGTAACTAAGGAGTGTCAAATATTGGCATACGCTGAAGGTACATGTGCTCAACGTAAATAGGTGCAGTAATGTGTTTTAGTGCTTTGGTTAAACATAGGTTCGAATCTCGAGGCTGATGAAAGTTTATGTGTGTCGAAGCTTGCAGCGACACCTCTGGGGAAGATTCCACCACGCGTAAAGCAAGAGCTCCTGTCCTTAAGCTATGACTGAGGGGGTTACTAGCAGAGATACGCCGACAAAGAACTGCTCGATAAACGATAAACCTAACCAGAACCAAAGTTCTCTCTTAGTTCAGAGTCAAAACTCTGAACTAAGAGAGCTGCTTTGGCACATTAGAGTACAATCCCGTACAAAAAAACGCCTTCCAAGTTTTATTCAAGATCGCTAGTATATGACTAAGCCGTGGTAACTTAGTTAAAAGATTCACGATTCGGTTCGATTTAGGTATTTCGTTAGTTACAGCCGAATTTAAATTAAAAACAGATTTCTGCCATTATAGACCTGTGATTTTTGAGTTCGAAAGACTTCAGGGTTCTTTTATTAAATCTGTTATTTAAAGCGAATGTGTTTACTAAAAATGTCATTTTAATATAAATGAATTGCCAAATTATGTCAAAAAGCATGTGTACAACAGAATGACACATTATGGGCGGGGTTAACCGTATGAAAGCACTCAATGGCATAATCGCTTTAGAGTTTTTAGCCTTTTTGCTCTAATTTTTAATGATCCATAAAATTTCGTGTTTATAGTTTTGGTAATTTACCCATAATTTACTATAACTTCATTAAAAAATTTTTAAATTGTAAGGCCGCTTGGCGTGCTATCTTTAAAATGTCAACTATGGAGTTACGGGCAGTTATTTTTAATTCCTTATAAAATCATAAAAAAATGTTAAAACCATTGAAGTGAAATATAGACAATTTATAGTGACGCATGCCGGTAAAATTATGATTTATAAGTTGCGTAAATTGCTTATCAGCAAATTAGAGAAGTAAAGGTGACCAAAGCCCTGACAGGTCAAGTGACGTTGTAACACATGGAATAGCTGTAAAAGTTAATGATGTCTTAAGAGAAAATGGTCGTCTTAAAGAAAGGAAGTTGCAAAACCTTTAAGGATATCGGAATCAACAACTTTGAAAATTGTAACAGATGATCTGGGTATATCAAACCGCATCGAGATTATATTGAAAAACAAAATTTTTTAAAAACTTTACTTTTTTTGTGCGTTATTCCGCAAAAACTTAAAATTCTCTCCTCGTATATTTCACAAAAATAAAAAAAATCATTTTATTTATTTATTTAAAAATAAATTTAAAAAGCCACTTACAAACTGATATACGCGCAGTGGATATAAAAGCAACACCTCCTAGACTTAGGTTCGGCCGCATACTAATTACCTGCCTTTCCTTCGAGAATTGTTTGGGTAGATATTAAAATTCATATTTAACCAGGAATTTGGAGCAGAAGATTATAGATATAAATTTTAGCAAAACTTGACATTGTACATTACATTACGGTACGATGAAAAAGGTGCAAGTTCCATAAGATACGTTTTTATCATCCGCGTCTTAGTTTGGAAAACGAACCGCTCGCGGTGGTTTTCTCAGAGATCAGCGACATCAAAAGTCTTATTAAATGAGTTTTTTACTCTATTTTTTCTATTTTGCATCTTTTATGTACTTAGTAAGATAAACAAATCTGCGTTTTATTCAGCATTAATATAATCGATTTAGGAAATTTTGTATGTGTATGAGTATACTGCTGTAGTTGAAATTGGTAATTTAAAAATACCCCTGACCCCGACTTACCGCTGTTTATTTCTGCGACATTTGCACATAAAAAGTCAAAATCAAATCCTTTGATCTCTAAAATCGGAAAACCTGCTATGATATACCGCCAATACTTGGGTAATAAATTGGTTTATAATAATTTAAAATAAATTAATTCATTGAGAACCGTAGTAATAAAAGTGCAGTGGCGTACCTAGCGGTGTTCTTTGTACACGATCGAACAAGGGACCGGGCGTTAAAGGGCCCGGTTCTATCACGACCAAAAAATAAAATAGATTCAAATATATTATTTGTAATGTAAAATTTATTTTGATATTTTGGATTGCAAAAAGAAACCGAAGAAATCCATTATTGATTTGATGGGACTAGCACTTCAAATGCACGACCTTAACTATATTGCATAATTTGATTTAATGTAAATTTTTACATTAAAAAAAATTGAACATCTTGACTCAACCTTGTGGATTTTAACCTCCTTTGTATTACTATCTTAATGTAATACAAAACATGTAAGTGCATAAATTCATAAATTTAAATTAGGTATCTGAAATTATTTACATTGTAAATGTGGGTCAGTTTATGTCTATTGCAGGTCATGAATTAATTAGATTTATATACAATATTTATTTTATGTTTACATGTTCTTTATTTTACAACTCAAAATGATAATTTAATCATAATATTTACAACATTACCCACTGCTCGTGCTAGACGTATATTTTATTTGTATTATATATATGATATTTGACAAAAATTAAAAATAAAGTGTTTTATTTGTAAAGTAATTCTGTAAATAAATCGTGTGCAAATATGTAGGTACTAAATCGTCACAGAAAATGTTTGTTTAATTTGATCCATATTTTATTGAAATAATCAGTAAATCGAAATTAATTGGTATAAAATATATTATACGCTTTTAATATTTGAAATTATTTATAACCACTTTTCACTAATCATAATATCTCGTAAATTTCGTAAAAAATTAAAAATATATTACTGAATCAAAAATAGTAATGCAATTATAACTTTAATAAAACTTAGCTACTAGTTTCGATTACAAACTATCGCCATTTCCTTCAACTTCAGTCTGCAACTAATATAAGTTTTGCAGAATTATTATAGAACAATTTCTGTCTGATAGAAATAAATTAAAAAAATTATTTGAAATTAAGTTTTTAATTCCCTTAATGATTCAAGAAAATCTCGAATATTAAATGTTTTCAATTTAAACTGTAGCATTTTCGTCTTCTTCGACTGAAATTTAAATAAACTTTTTTCTTTACATATTATTATTAATAATAAAGTTAATCGATAAAAACATTTTTTATCGTAATCAAATTGACAATTTAGATAAAGGTCGTAGTAAATATTTTACGATTGTATCAAAGTTTTATTGTTACAAGCGAATGCAAAGGAAGAATAAAAAAAGAAGAAAGCGTTTTATAGATACTGTATACTGTTTAGTTCTATATTATAATATCAAGTGCACTTAATGAAAATTGGAAAATGAAATTAGAAGTACTGTTGTTGATAAAATTATAGTATGCATTTTAGATGGAGAGACTGAAATTTAAACTTTTAATCCTAATAATCTCTAGGGTGCTAGTTGCTACTATTAATAAATTTTAATTAAAATATATACGGAGAAGGCAAATTTCATTAGGTATTGTTAATGTTGGAATATAATTATATTGTTATTATTATAAAAAATTATTTAAACTTTTACAATAATTTCACATATTAATAACATTAACCATTGTAGTAATAACTATAACATAATTTTATATTTTTGCATTTTTATAGATCCTTGCGGGACAATATTATGTCAAAATGTGCCCAAGATATTGTTGGTATAAGTAAAATTGTTTTTAATCGTAAGGATTTTAAAATTTTGATTTTTCACCTAAGAACGGTAATTAATCAATCTTTTAACGGCACAAGTTGCTTGACGTAAATAGTTGCAGCAGTGTAGTATTTTGCCGTGCAGCTATAGTAATATTATTTAACCCTTTACGGCGCAAGGTCATAATTTTTGTTAATTTTGAGATATTAGGTGGAAAATGGGGTATTAATAAAAAAAAAATGATAAAAAAAATACAAAAAAGTATCTATTGCAAAAATGCAAAACAAAATCAAACAAAATCAGTCCAACAAAAGGAAAATACTTGAATTCTCCAAAAAACAATTGTTGATTATTAAAATCCATTTACTTACCTTTTATTAACATCAATTTCGATAGCCAAATATCAATATTTCAAAAAATAAATAACTTTTTTAAACGAATTCAAATAGAGAGAAACCGGTATGTACGCGGTCATCACTTCAATGCAAAATAATTACACCTGTAAGCATCCTAGTTAGCTAAATTGTTATCAAATTGTTAAAATGCTTTAATGTAATGTACAAGACCGAGTAAAGTCGATCTATCAGATTTTCCTATATTTTTATTTCAAGTGGAATGGTGTGTTGCAGAAGTACTACGTGGCTGCGTAAAGGGTTAATAAATTTATTTTAAATTGAAATTCGTTAATTATAACCAAATTTAACTTAAAAATAAAGATCCGCGTCTTTCTAGATCCGTAATTAAGTAGAACGACTCAAAGATTTACTATCTAAGTATATCAGCGATTTTAAAGTGCAATTTATATTAAAAAATACTTATATAACATAAATACCCGCCATAGGCAGGGAAAACCTTATAAAAATATATTATCAAATATTATTTGAGTAAATTTTAAATAAATACATAAATATAAAAATTTAAATAAAAATAAAAATTTAAATAGTCCATAAAATTTAATGTTTATATTTGTAATTTTTTCTTTATTCCTGGCTCAGAGACAAAATCACCGCACGATGAGTTTACTTGTTAATACAACAACCTATTCTAGAAGCACGGTCAAAATTTATTCACAAATGTTTTTCAATGGTAATAATAAACAAGTTGAAAATTTCAATTTTCAGTTTTATGAAATTTACTATTCAAATCTACTATGTATAGTACTATATACATTATTCAACATTTTTCAAATTAAATCCTCTCCCATCAAAATTCATTAAAGTATTAATTATTATTTTTAAAAATTTTCCAATCTTTTATCCAAAATTTAGGAAAATTCTAAAATTAATAATAATAAATATTATCTCTTATATAATAGAAATACATAAATTACTTTTATTGGCAAAATATCAAACCTCAAGTATAACATTGCAATATAAATATCAGAGACAAAACTTGGTCTTTGCCTCTTACGAGATCATGTTCCTCACCTAGTTGTTGCCACCTCAAATAATTTTCGGGCAAATTAGTAAATACAAAATATTTACAAATTTTTGAAAAGGACAAAATAATACACAGTTAATACCTATATACTGCCATGAAACGCGACTCAAAGGTTTGGGAACCTATTACGTGTGTGACTTTCATGGCTCTGCAAATTGTGCAGAGTGTCCTGGAATCCAAAAAACAAGAGCTTCAACAAAATTAATTTTAAGTCTTGTAAATAATTTTAAGTTTTTACGCTTTTTACTACTTATCTTTTTTAATTTGAAAATTATCGTGTAAAAATCTTTGATCCGCACCGTTTACAAAAGTAACCAAGACAGCGCGTTACAATCAAGGTGAACAAATACAAAATCCCAGGGATTTGAATGCTGTAGGAGTCGTGAAGGAGTTTTGGAAAAAAACATTTTTAAATGACCACTTATCACAAACGTGCAAATTACGTCAAATTCTGACGTAATTCGTCAGAATTAAACTAACAACCAAGGATGATTTTGAGGAAGACAAATAAGAGTAATTAAATTTACGAAAAATAGAATGTTAATTTTTGGTAACCGAGAGGAACTTAAGGACCTAGAAAAACTTAATTAATCTTCAAGCTTCAAACGAAATGATCGCGAATATAAATTTCTCCCGAAGTTAGTTGTTTGCACTAGTGAATCAATTTAAAATGGGTCCAGTTGTATAGATCACTAGTAAAGAATTATTTTCTATAAACAAAACTCCGTAGTTATGAAGGGCAGCAAACGTTTTTGAGCGGCTCAGTTCAAAATAAAAGCTAGAAATTCCCTTCTGAGCGGCCGATCGAAGGATTTAAAAAGAGTAATGTTAACAAATTGTTTAATAATTTAAATATTAGTCAATTTTTTTTAATTTTGCACTTAAAATTTGTATTATTTTTCGGTCTCTATTTTATTTAATATTGTTTGTAGTTGTAGTCAGTTAATAAGTACACGAACCGTACACTGCGCCACAAACAATCAAATACTCCCAATTTTGAGAAATTGTGGATTAGGATTAAATTGTGTTTTTTATCTAATTATCTTATTAAATTGACATTCATAAACAAATTTTTAAGTAAAGAAAAAATTTTAGAAAAGAATAAAAAAAATTACAATAATCATTAGCTTTGGTTAAGAACGAATCGCGGTGGGAGGATATTATGTACGTAGATCCTGCTGGTATTGTAACAATACATAGTTTGACGAAATTAATTAATTATACACCAATATTTTGATATCAAACTCAAGAAAAATTATATATAAAGGAAATATTACGATAACATTAGCGTGTTTTTGTCTGTTAGATTAATTGGTACCGTTAATAATTTTTGTTTAATTAGAACCTAACCAAACACCTGAACTCACGCTATGTATTAGAGATATTACGATGAGTTGTAAAATAAATTATTGTAAAATAAACAATGTTCAAGATTTTAATTAATGACCAAAGTTTAATACTAAAATCGTTGTAATCGCAGTCAATTTATGTTCACTCCGAGATGAAAAGTTAACATTATTACAAAACTCCCATGTTTTTTAACAAAATATTGCATTATAGAATAATATAGAAAAAAATAATCTCAAAATTAAATTTTGTATAAGAAATTATGACTATTTAATTTAAATTATTCGTCGTAGTCTGTATGTGTGCTTCATATAGATCTGTGTAATAAATAAGGAGTATAATGAAATAAACCCAAAAGTTTCGAGTTAATTTAGATTTAGACAGATAATTTATTTTAATATAAAATGCAAAGTAAATTTTTGATTTATGAAATTTCCTTTAAATACCAAACCAAGGCTTTAAAATAATTGAATAATTTTATCATATCTAAAATCATAATACAATTATTTTATTAATGGTGGTATCTACGGTGTTAAAAGCTTAATAGTACTTGCAATAAATTAATTAAATCTTGGAAACTGTTCCGAACGACCCAAATTTTAAATCTGTAGTGTGTAGTTTACAAGTTTCCAGTTTGTATTATAATAATTGTCTTCTAGCTCTGTTTACCGCATGTAAAACACAAAAAAAAATTTTATTAATTATACCTTAAATGAAATGCAGTATAAAAATTTTCAGAAATATCTTGGGTAAATGTTTTACAAAATATTTCCTTGCTAAGAATGATAAATACCGCGTTGCGGTATTATTTTTTATATATAGAAGTTTTGCTAATATTTATGTTTAAGACTTTTTTTTATTGAAGAAACATTATAAACTCGTAACGACATTGTCAACAACAATTAGTTCATTAATAACAAGGAAAAGGGATTAGGTATACATACAAACCACCCGTATAATGATAAAACCTCAATGGAGAGCTGAAAGTGTTAGTCAGGTATTGATTTCCCGGATGCTGAATCCAACAACAATCCTGAAATACATAACATATAGCGGTGTAGACGTAGAAAAGCGCGACCTGTCTTTACAACTCATATCCATTATAATACTTCAAGTTCAAATAAAACCCCATTCGTAAAGTAATGTGCTAATTTTCGAGTTTGTTCCACATTCAACCACCGAGGAAAACTACACGAATTTCAAATAAACTACTCCTTATCCAGTCAGAAGTATTCTCGAAGGAAATTCAAATACGGTACAAATATTCAGCTATACAAACTCATTTTCTAAATTTAATATTTAAATTTTTGTAATATTGCAAATCTTTTATGTATTTTACAAATAATAGTCTTTATATTAATTATTATTATTTAAATAAAAAATTAAGTTTTGTATTAAAATTGAATTTCGTCAATACTCGAAATATTTTGGATAACGCCGATTCTGTTCCTAATCTTCATAAAAAAATTGTATATTCAAGAATTATTATTGAACCGTTATATAGTCTAGCGTCCTTGACATAAAACCCTTTCACCTTTATGAACTTCTCTTTACTCAACATACCAATTATGAAAAAAATATCTGTCTGAAAATTCTTCTGATATTAAAAATGCACGAGAACGCTTGTGAAAATAAATCTGCTTCAAAGCATTTAAATTTAATTAAATAAAAGTTTTTAGTCTTACGATTGTTTCTTTTGTCTTCTTTTTTATCTGGAGGTACTGGTTTAGAATTCCAGGTAATTAGAAATTTTCAACTCTTTTTGAAAAACACCAACATGAACAAAGCACTGCATTATGATTTTTATTCAAATTATCAATTTTCTGCAATACGGTTTTTATTGCAAAAATAAGCAATGTGGTCTGTTCGGCCAAAAATTTAAAAAACTTTCCACATGAAAACTTCATCCCTTGAATCTCGAGTTATCTATCCCTGGTTTACCGCCGAATACATGAGAGTATCCGAAGCAAATAAGGTAGAATAGGTACAGTAAATACCAATGTTAAATAAACAAACTAAATACTTAATTTACTTATAAAGTTAAAAATTAATGTACCCTTAAAATTGCTTTGTAATGGTGTAGAAGTTTTCATGTTTGAGAAAACTGTATCTAAACATATAAACCTACTTATAAGCCTGCACTTAATTACCATTTTGCTTTGTTTAAATTTTGTGGTACTAAATGTATTAAAGAAAATTTAGTTTTATGCAAATTTTAGAAGAGGGATTTAAACATTAGCAAATATTTAAATTACGTCAGGGAATATACATTTTTAATGATGCGCCAAAATATATCGAACAAGAAATTAATAGGAAATGAAGACGCTGTGAGAAAAACTTGTTATTTCGTAAATTTTACCACCGCATATTTACTTAGCTAAAATACATTTAAAATGTGTATGTATACTCTGTAGAATGGTCGGATAAGCGTAAATAGCCTTTTCAAATGAAAATTATCAGCTAATTTTAACGTGGTGAGTAATAACAATATACTTCAAGATTCGACTCGTTTAACGTTTTTCATTAGCAGTTTAAAAAGAAAACTTCTTAAGTGATTCTTGAAGCTTTTTCCATTAAGAAAAAATTAGGAGCTCATTTTTCTTATTAAAACTTTCTAAGTACAGAAATCAAAATGTCTAAAACCTACCAATAGGACTATGTTCCTTAACACTCAACTAATCGCATCAAATAATTATACGTTATAATAGTCGCGTAGCAACTCTCGCGGGTTTATGAGAAATCGCCCTTTTCCTAAGCACGTCGTTATGGGTTATGTCATACCGAGATTAATTAAGTGTTAATAATAATAAAGAACGTTTCAACAAAAGTAATAGAACTTTAAATCGTAATAAAATAAAGCATAATTATAGATTTTTTTATTTAACATTACTATTTGAAGGACGTGAGATTGAGACCTGAAAAAATTGAGATCAACTCTAAAATCCCCTTTTTAAATTTTGAATTTAGAAATTTTATTTTTTTGATGTTAAATTTTTATTTTTATAAGTAAAGGGTTTTTCAATAAGAACGGGTCGATGTTAATATGAAATAAAAGAAGCTGCGTTCGAGTTATTATCAAAATTATTTTTTTAATTGAAAGACTCATGTATGCCATTATGTATGGAATACCACATCATTTAAATGTCCGCCGCGGCTTATCATGGTTGCCCGGATCCGAGTGGTCCAACTTTCAACAACTCTGCCGCATAGATCTGGCTGAATTTGGGCAATGGCCTGGAATATGTTGGTCATAAGGTCATTGGTCGTTTGCGGCCTATTGGCAGAGACCTGCAACTTCAGAAAACCCCACAAGAAAAAATCTAGAGGTCAAATCGCACGATCTTGGCGGCCAACTGACGTCACCTCTGCGAGAGGTAACCATACCCGCAAATCTTTGATGCAGATTGTTCATCGTGTCCATATAAGACCATATAAGACAATTATAATAAGACAACAGTAACATTCGGATGTGTGGTATGGAACTTAAGAAAGCAGGATATAGAACAATGCTGGAAGTTTGAGAAGAAAAAATTCTCAGATAAATATTTGGAGGTAAAAAAGTGAATGGATTATGGATCTTAAGAACAAATTATGAACTGACGGAATTGTATGGACCATAGAGAACAGAATGTAGTGGGGTACGTCAAGATACAAAGACTGAGGTGGTTGGGACACTTGACTCTTGTCAAGTTGTTTCACTCATTCTTATGAGTGAAACAAGAGTGCCAACGATAATATGGGAAATGGATTTTGGAGGTACCTAGAGAAGGGGGGGAGACCGAGGAGTAGATGGTGGAGAGAAGTGCAGGAAGATCTCAATAGTATGGGTGTGAGAGATTGGGAACGGAAGGCGAAAGATAGAAAGCAGTGGAACCACGTGATTAAACAAGCCATGAGCCTACTAGGCCTGCAACGCTATTAATAAAAAAAAGTTTGGAAGCAATTATAAAATTTTGGATTTAGATATTTTTTATTTATAATCAGGAGTCTCTTGCTTGCAAATAAACATGACATGCGGGTCAACTCAATATTATCGTGTTCCAAAACTCAACTTAGATTTTTAATTTTTGTTATTATTAAATTGATATTTTTTAAATTTATATATTTTTGATTTTTCGTGCTTTCCCGCCACGAAGTTGACATTGTGATTTGTAGTGAGAGAGAGCAAGGCTTTTGGCCGAAAAGGGCCGCCCGAATTCATTGAGGAGAAAGTGGTCTCCGTTATATTTTGTGATTTTTGGTTTTAAGACTTGATTATTTAACGAAAAAACTTTTGATTTTCCTTAAGTTGATTTTATTATTATTGGAATGTTCTTTGTCCCAAAATTGGACGAAATATGGACAAAGATTTAATATTTTTGGTTGTGTTTAATTTTCGGTTTAATTTGAGCTTGAACGATTGATCTTAATTTGGATAACTGGAGATTGGATAGTTAATTGTGTTGGAAAATTTGTAATTATTAACAATGATTAAATTTTAAGATTTGAAACTAAAATTCAAGGAAACATAAAATAATAAAATTTATAGCGACACATATGGTCGAAGTTATCAAGACGATTTACATTCCCATTAAGTTTTTTTTAAATTAAAATTTTGGATTTGAATTATTTTGCAATATTTGAAAATTTTGGAATTGGATTTTAATTTAATTTGCAGTCTCCTGTGAAGGTGGCAGAGATGGGCTTAGAAGTCCTCTTGAGACAGAATCAATATAATTATTTGATTTTCAAAAATTTAAAATTTAAAAATTAGAACAAACTCTTTAGCTTTGATTCCCGTATTTACTTGAAACATTTAAATCGCTGGGACTTAAAAGTCCCGTCGGGACACAAAGGGTTAACCCAACCAAGCGCAATTTTTAAAATTTTTAAATTCCAAAACAGAGACACAGAGTCTTCGCGGAGTGTATTAATGGGCTTCTTAAACGTACACATCTACGTACTGGAAAATAATTTTTATTAAAATATTGACTCATATTTGCGTAAAAAATTACATTTAAATTTTTAACATTAAGCAACTTTATAGTTTTTTTAAACTTTAAAAATTCGATTTTTCTATACTTCAAACAATGCAAGAAAGCTCATGCATGCGTTTTCAGAAATATTAAAACAAAAGAGGAAAAAAAAATCAGTGCTGATTTAGAAAAAACGAAAATTTTAAGTGCTAATTAAAGTAACCTGGTCGAAAGTTGTACTAATCGATATTGTAATAAAATTCGACTTGATTGTAAAATGAACAATAAAGCTGAAATATCATTGTTAATAAAACGCATGATTTGTAATAAAGGCGAATAAACCAAAAACTCTCAATTATGCTTTTCGTGCTTGCCTACATAATTAAAATTAAAATTAACTCAATTTATTGGAATACCTCGCATAATCCTCCAAGCAATAGCTTTAAATATAGCGAGTAAACCGCAATAAAAAACGTACCACTTTAAACAAATGCTCAATTAAAGAAATTATTTTTACGTTTTCAAGTTTTTAAAATAAAATTTAGAAATTGGCAAACTCGGCATTAATGTTAATTGTAAAGTGCATGCAAACTATCTACTTTTAAAACTTCTTGATTATATTAAAAAGCTTATTTCAAAGCAAGTGGATTAATAATGTACATGCTTTCTCACCAAAAACTTAAAAGATGTTTTGAAAATGAGAGCATACGTAGCACTTTACTTTTCTTAACTTTCTTGCTTTAATTCAAAATAAATTTACAACATTTTACTTTTTAATTACAGTGCATTCCCAATTCATATAAAAGTTCTTTTGAAATAAATTACATCTATTGAAAACGGTTTACATATGCATGGGTAACGTATTAAAAACGGATTTTGCAAATTCAAATTGACGCGTTACTTTTCAACGTGTTAACGACGTCATTTAAAAACGATTTAATAATATAATTAGTATTAAAACGGGAGAAATAAAAACACATTTAAAAATTACATTTTTAAGAAATTTCAAACTACATTAAATATTAAAACTAGGGATTATTCAATAATAATCTTGCTCAAGTGAGCTATTTTCAATATTTGTTCAATGAAACCATTGTAATATCATCTTCGATGTTGCCACAGTAAGCTACATGTTTCAAGACACAAGTGACACCATATATTAACATTATACGTGTTAATATTCAATGAGTTCTGCACTAATTATAAACTTACGTGAATTATACGTAGCTTCAAGGCACGTACAACAATAAGCTTATTTACGCGGCCTAAGTGTGTGTTAGCTCTCTTAGCTTCCCGTTAAAATCCATTAAGTATAATACGTTTTAACTAATTGAGATTTTTATAAGCTATTATACCAAGATTGAAACAACTGGTAAGTCACGTACACCAACCATAATAGTTTAAATTGTTACAAGTACGCTGAAACAAGTTTATGAAAGAGAAAACCATTGTGTAGTTAAAAACGTATATTATAATATATAGTATTAAATTTATTTTCTTAAATTTTTAAGGATATTGTTTAATTTATTGAAAAATATGAAAATTTTAATGAAAATTTTTATAAAATTGGCAAAAATACCGACAACAGGATATTGAATTAATGTACGTTATATTTATTTCCTCAACGTTTTTTAACGTTTTATAATATTATTTTGAATTACTCGGTACATAAAAGTTTACATTAATGATTGTACAAAATTTGAAGTATACCTAAACCGTTAATAATCAAGGTATTATACAAATAAAATATTTACTAACAATTTTTATATTTAACAATATTTGATAAAGCGTTGTAAATATTATAGCGCAATTATAAACATTTTGTAATTTAAAAATGGTATTAAAAATAAATTAAGCACAGTATTAATTTTTTATATTGAACAAATTTGTTAAAACATAGATAATGAGACGAAATGAAACCAGTTTAGTGGAAACTCTTGGGAAACTGAAAGCAATGAAATTATTTTCTAAATTGGCGACTGCAAATACACCTGTACAAAAGTAATTTTCGAGGCAATTTTTCTTGCTATCAGCTTTATTATACTGAAAATTCAAAAGAATCTTCCAAATTAAGCTCGATATAGTCCCCGTATCTTACGGAAACCTCAGCTTTTAAAATTTTTATTAACACATTTATTAAACTTGTATATTGTTATTCATCTTTATTCAAACCATGAAATTATGAGTATTCCTTGCATGAACAGTATGAATGCTACCATTTTGCATAGAAAATCAAAATGCCAATATGTAATATATGCAGTTGTAAATATACTGGGAAACTGACTGTTCTGTTAATCTAAAAATTAAAAATTTTTAATTTTAATTTAAACTTTTAATTTATAGGTATATATTGAAAAAGATGAGCAGTAGAAACTAATCAACATATAAATATATTAATTAAGGAAAAGTGTTTAATTTAATTTTAAAACAAAATTTGAAAGAATGTTTTACTTTCGTACAAATTGACATGTAGCACATTTCGGTTACATACTATAATATAAAACTTGCAGACATTTGAGGTGATCAATAAATTCCAGCTTTGCTTATTTTCCAAATAAAAAGTTTGCTTCGTCCTATATTTATTTTCTTCCTTTAAATTTAAATTGATGTTTAGAAGGCCAACACAATATTTTTTTCAGTTCCTTATTTAATTTGAAAAGAATTATCTGTTAAGTTTAAAGTACAAAAAGCTGTTTGGCGCTTTATAGAGCAAGAGTCTTGGTACCTAAGTGCTTTGTTTAGGAGAATTAATAAACTGCAAGTTTGTTCTGAATTGCATATTAAATAATATTCGTTCTAAATTTAATCTTAAATACGTAAACATTTTTTGCCATTTCGACTTCTTTTGAGAATGCAAAAATGTAGGAAATCAAAGTAATATGAAAATAATTTAATAAAAAACATAATTTATTAAAAAAAATAATTTATATTACATTTTTTGGGTGCATCAGGTTTCGCCGTAACTTTTTATTTAAATACACAATAATTACTGTTTATTTCAATTTTGCTCAAGCAATTTTTTTTTTCATACAATTAAAGGGTAACCAGATATTTCGCTATACGGGACATTTCGTTTCCGGACGTTTATAGCGTGCAATATATTAATTTATGTAATATAAAACTTCTAGTTTACATGAGCAAGCCACGGAGACTTGGTAAAATATGCATTTGAAGATGGAGTAGAGAGATGAGACAGACTATTGAACTAGAAAAAAATTTTTTGGAAAAAAAGTAAATAAATTGAAAGGATAAATTTTAAATTCGGAAAGAATTTCGACGTACTGTAACCACATTGAGTTAAAAATTTAACACAAAAATCGAAATAAGATTCATTTCGTGCTCTGCGTGAATTTTCATATATATGCCTATATGTCTTTACTTCTCAAATAAACTTGTAAAAAACTGTCGTAATACAATACAATGTATTACTATATAATATTATGCCATTCCGGCTTAAAATCAATAATTTATTTTTTTATCAGGACAAACACGTCAAGTTACCTAATATTTGCTAAGATAATTTCGTAAAATAGTAATGCCAATAGACTCACAATGGACACTCGTTACTTGTCCTGAACGTCTTGTCAAGTAAATAAAATATAAGAAAAGCAGTTGTTATCGTGTGAAGGGAAACTTTTTGGTCTAATTGTTAATTGTTCAAGTAATTATAAATAACAATAATACAATAAGACAAAAGTTGTAAACTAAAATGTATTTTCACACAAGAGCTTTTAGCTCGACGGCTTTTGCTGTAAAACAATAATAAGTATTTTATTAAAAAAACCAAAAATATGAATCCAAATGAAAAACATGAAATGACGCTCAAGTTTTAATGAATTCTAATTAATAATTTTGTTAATATTGACACACTGTAAAAAATAATTTTTCACCGTAATAACATTTTAGTAGTTATAACCCCAACAGTGCTTTATTGCTGGCTACAACAAATTTCAACAGTCAAGGTATGCATACTAAAAATTAAAAGAAAATACTAAAAAAAATAGTAAAAATAAAAAATCTCTGTCTTTACTTTACTTTATTATTTGTATAAATTATAAAAGAAAAACAAAATATTTATCAGCTCGCTTTACTTAAGTGAGTTTAACATAAATATGTAAAAAATAAGGTGAGCATAAGAAAATCTATTCTATATTCTATTGTTGTAAATATAGTAACGTGTTTTAAGTGTAAAATCTTAGTGTATTTTATTGCTCTATTTTTATTAATTTTACTTGTAAATATATTTAGCCCTTCATAATTAAATAAACGTTTAATTTTCGTTACAGTAATTTTAGAAAAACATCGTAAAACAGCTAACTTACAGTTTTCTCTCCCCTACAACATATTGTCGTGTTCCAAAATTATTTCTTATTACTTTTAAATTTTAAAATTTATTTTGTTGAATTAAAATTCATTGAGATTTCTATTTAAATTTATATTGAATATGTGCGAATGAAAATCTGTGTTGGTATAAATTTGGATTTTGAAGAATTTTAAAAGAGCAATTTGGAAGTTGAAATTGGAAGCGACTTTGAGAATAATAAATTAAACTGGATTATTATTGCTAATTTGGATTTTAAAGATTTTATTTAGAGTTATTTGAAAATTGCTTCGATTGCTTCGAAAAAATAATTGTGTGTATTATTAACTTATAGCATGAAGTATTTTACTGTTGGTTTCATTTAAATCCAAAACCTCCTCTATATAAAAATTCAAAAATTCCGTATTTCTTATTTCCTGGTGCTCTACCAAATATCTAAAAATCATTCAAATCGGTGAAGGACATCGGCAATCCTTTGCTTGTAAGATTCCAATTTTGAGATTATTCTTACGAGATGTGTCATCCCCAGTTAATCGTTGGTAACTACCAACGACTTGGTATCGAATCTTGTCACAAAGCTTGGTATTCTTAATTACGATACTAACTTCCGTGACAAGAATCAAACTTAGTAGATTAGATGAATACTTACTAGATATAAAGGAAAATATAATATTATGTATTGTCGTGTTTTAAAAATTTGATGAATTTTGAAAATTTTTTCTGTTTAATTTAAATTTTATATTATCTACTTAATTATTATAATCGTGAATTTAATTTAATTTCTATTTTTTATGGTAATTATGAAAACTTATATTATTATTTGGATTAAAAGTAAAAGAAAAACAATTAGGAGTTTCATGCGGAAAATAATTGCAAGTTGTGAGATAAAAATAAAAAAATTTTCACATTAAAAATTTAAAATAAAGTATCAACCCTTCATGACAGCATATTATAACAAAAATCATGTGTCTGATTTTTGAATTCTCGAAGCAGATGGCGTTCCAACTGTTACAGCAATTGCCTTAACTTTTTCATAAGACACAATCTTAATTTTCTAGCAGAAAATTAATTTGAGTTGCCAATAGTGGAACGTAAAAAGTAAACGTTGTCAGACGGTCGCGTTAAATATATGTTCAGATTTTGGCATTAACTGACTGCTTTATAAATACCAAGCTGTTTTCACACAAATAAATGAAAACACAATTACTTTTTAAAACCACAACGTCTGCCATTCGTAGGAGGTGATCACGTTATCAAAACAGACGGCCTTAAAGATAAATTGCCGAGACTTTAAGTAATTGATTACAATGTCCACATCATATAAAAACAGGGAAGCAATGGGAAATACAAACAATATATTTTATGAGTGATGTATGTATAATATGTAGTAATATTTATATTACGTTACTCAAATATAATACAATTTATTCAAAACTAACATAAACTTCTTGAAAAATAACAGAATACTTCACTTTCAGCTGATGCAAAAATTTACACCAGAGTGATAGGTGTCTATGGGCCTACAGCCATTCAATTTAGTATTTATACATATAGTATTTATTATCAACTAAAATTTAACCATTTTCCGCAGGTTCATAAAACATTCGCTTGGGTTGATTTACCGATTTACCGAAGGCATCAAGTTACCACACAAATTTTTTTATTTTTCCAACATGATTATTGTAGTGATGCCTTAATTATTTTATATAAATATGCAAGAGGGTATAGTTACTAAAAGAATTCTATAGAAGAGAAAATTGCAATTTTTATAAATGAAATAGAAAATCAGCTGCCACTGTGATCGCACACCTAGACAGGTATACCCTGTACTGTGCATTGTGTCACGGTTTGGGTAATTTTGATGTTACACAACGATTAGGGTCCGTTTTATTGGTTTTATCACTTTAGTCGTAATCTGGTGCATCATACTTGCGTAGTCGGTAATACAGTATCAATAATAATATTTTATATTGCATAAAAAATACCCCAAAAATATTTTTTTAAATTTTTTAAATGACATTAAACATTATATTGATTTTAGAAAGAATGAATTATAAAAAAACATATTTGTGTGGCGTGCTTCCACAATTAAATTTTTTACTTATATGACTTTTCAGGTAAAATATTTACGAACCACTGCTCCAGTCTCTCGTTTTGAACGTTCATTAACAGAACTAATTAATATTATAGATAAATCTAATTACACAGCATAATATCATAGACATAGATAGTTAAGTATGTACTTAGCAAATTTAATATACCAGGGGAGTATTTTATGTTTTCTACCTAGCTATGAGAACTAGAGAGTTAGATGACAATTAAAATTTTAATTTTCAATTTAAAAACTTTAACACTGACACACTTATTCCAACGCTTTTCTAGCAACGCTATGCCTTTGAAACAAATGTCGTGCAGAAACAGAGATTTTTGATTTTTGTGTATAGCCGCTTTCAAGTTATTAATTGTGGCTTCGTATACATTTCTTGTATACGCATATTAAGAGAAACCTCTCCGCATCCCTAAAAGCTGTGGTCATCACTTTCTCCCGCAAAAAATTACGTCTTGGTCTTCTTGGGTGATAGAGAGCCCTATACGAATCCATTGTATAAACTTTTGTTTAAACTCGCTCAGGTTAAATTCCCAATTACAATTCTATGAAGAAGTTTTTACCTTAGGATAAGGAAAGTCAAATTCTCCTCCCCAAATTTGTCGTCTACTGAACTTTTCTTCAGGACTGAGCAGCATGTGAACCCATCGTGCTGACACTTTGCTCATTCCCAAATCTTTATTTGTAGAATTTTAAAAACCATCGTATCTGATATTTTATTTCTCTAGTGAACACTGAAACTTTTTCTCGGCGGTTGATCAACACCAAATCTTCAACTTTCTTGACGATTTCGTCAGTTCGTGTATCCAGAGGTCTTTCACACTTTGGGTTATCATGAATAGATAGATGCACCAATATTTGACTTAGAAATAGGATGGACTATTTTCTCCATACACTGCTACCATTCTCTCATGGATATTCTTTCTTTCAATAGAAATTTCATGAAGTTCCTGTGTTCAAATTTAACATCACTCTTTTCTGCTTCTCTAAACTAATATAACAATGACAAAATGTAAACGACTGGAACTTAATTTGGAGGTGACTCTAAAAAATGTTTCAGAAACTTGACGTAAAAAAATTGACGCGATAACATAATATTATTTTCATATTTTTATTAATGTTTTATTTTATTTAAATCGATCTGTATATAATTTACAGTTTATAATTTTTTGTATTCTGCTAAACATTGGAAACTATCTGCTCGCAATAAATAACGATATTATTTATTTTCTGAATAAACATTATCTTATTTTTTTATAGAACATATTTTATTTAAATTTTCAAATCTAAAAGTGCATTTGCGACACCGACGCGACGCTAGCAAAATATCACGATGTACTTTATAGTATTTGAATTTTTCCATATATACACATACATATTTTACATATTTTATAATATATTGTAATATCAAAGTGGCAAAAAGTGATGAACCAATATCCTGCTCTATTTGCTGTATAGGATATGTACATTATTATTTATTATATTTCTTCTATGTAAACTTTGATTCGGTATGTGTTGCCAAACGTGATAACGTTTTTTTTGAAACCCACCATAAATATATCAAGTCTGACTTTTAATGATAACTGCTTCACATGATAATAAAATAGCTTGCATAATTACACATACCATAAAGTAGCACCCCGTAAATGAATACCTTGCATAATTTTTGTATTGGTATTGCTTGCATTGCCAACGATAAAATTTGGTTTTCCTAATTTCCTAATTTTCTAATAAAAAAACAGGTAAGTCATGCTATAAAAGTTTTCTACAAATTTCCAATATTTTCTCTCTAAAGTATCGATACTGGCAGAATAAATCTAAATCCAATTATTTTAATCTATGTAGCTTGTGTAAACATATTACATTTATTATTTTATGTTATGATTTTGCACATTTCCTTAATACAAAATTTTTCTGAAAATGTGTTCAACAGAAAGATTAAAAATTACATCAAACATTTTTGTAAATCATTATTTTTGTCTCAAACTTTAAATTCATTAGTTTATTTCATTAGCAATTTAAATACCTACATATTATATTTCCTTTTTAATTTGTATAAGATTTGTTACAATTATGTTTTTAAATTAAAATGTTTATTTGTAAATTAATAAATTTTAATTAATTTTAGAAATGTATCAAACAAAGTCTCCAGGCGTTAACAACTTTGTTGTAACAGAGCGTTTGACGCGGTTACAAAGCAACTGAAGAAATTATTGATTTAGCAAGTGACAAAATGAAATAAAATAATGTGAAACCTAATAATAAATGTAAAATAAAATTAACGTAACTGTTTTAAACTTTAGTTATTTCAAAAAATAATTAAAAAATGTCGATATTTAAAATATCGAAATTGAAGATCTCTTCAATGCTAATATTTTTCTAATTTTCAATTAACATAAATATATGTGTAAACATAGCTTTAATAGTTGTAACGGCAATATTGATATTGACAACTTTTGAAAATTTACGAAGCGAGCGACGAGTTTCTGGCTTACCAGCCGTCCTCAGTACCGCATACACGTTATTAACATTTAATTATGCAATCTAAGTGTGAAACCGAAATATTGTGTCTACACATACATGAAGACTACAACCGGTGAGTGCATCATTGCATAATTAATTAACAGCTATTAATGTGTATGCGGTACTGAAGATGGTTAATAAGCCCTGCAGATGACGCCGACGTCTATAACTCATTCGTTAATTATGCAAAAATTATTAAAATGAATGCAATAATGACTTGATGCAATTTTGCAATGCTTAAAATTAAAAATTAGGTTTATTATATTACGAGAGGGAAGTAACAAAAACAAATTTTTGTACACTAGATTTCTTTTTACAGATTTTTGAAAAATTTTCCTGGATTTCCTCTTAGATTATCTCAAGATTTCTTTTGAAAAAGTATATGGGTCATTCCACCAAATAAAATCATTTTTCCGGGGCGACCCTCGGGGATTATGTTCAAAATTTGTGGAGATGTTCTCTATAATAAGAAAAAAATTCTCTGAAAGTTTTAGCCTTTAATATGCAGTGGTTTCGGAGTTATGATTTTTTGAAATTTTAGAAAAAAAATTTTTATTTTATCCTAAGCTCATCAATAGACCCTCAAATATCCAATTAAAGTGGAAAAATCGATTTTTTTCTGTGTGCGGCGCAAGATACTTCAAATTTGACTTATTTTCCTTAAAGCTGAGGGTTTTTCTATAAAATATATTGTTTTTGCAATGTGCATATTTTTTGTTTTGTTAAAATTAAATTAAACATCATATCCGGTAAGTTTTATACGATTATTCGGAATAGTAAAATAATTTTCGGTTAAATATAATATTTAAATTGAAATATTTAAAAATTTCAAACTTCGCGCTAAAAATTGAGCTAATACGATGCAGATGCTCACAACTCCCTCTTTATTAAGACAGTGACTACACGAGCCCCTAAATCGGTCCAGGATGTTGCAAAATCCCCTTTTTTGGCACAGGATGTTGCAAATTCAAGCAAAAAATATATGCTTTAGAATGGCATATGCTTTAAATTTAAAGATTTTCCATCTTCCATGTTAATAAAATGCACTAATAGCATAATAGTACATTGTCTTATTCGGATTAAAAGTGAAACTTTGTTTGACAAGCAATTTTTGCATTTGCAAGGCGGAGCGGATATGATGTTTAATTTAATTGTAATAAAACAAAAAATATGCACATCGCAAAAATAATATATTTTGTAGAAGAAACTCTCAGCTTTAAGAAAAAAAGTCAAATTTGAAGTATCTTGCGCCGCACACAGAAAAAAATCGATTTTTCCACTTTAATTGGGTATTTAAAGGTTTATTGATGAGTTTAGGATAAAATGAATATTTTAATTCGAAAGCTGAGAATTTTTCCCACAAAATACAGTTTTAAATTAATTTAAATAAAAAAGTTCTCCTCACCAAAAAAATTGATGAAAAAATGAAAAAAACATTTTTTCTAAAATTTCAAAAAATCATAACTCCGAAACCACTGCACATTAAAGACTAAAAGTTTCAGAGGATTGTTTTATTATTATAGAGAATATCTCCACAAATTTTGAACATAATCCGCGTGGGTCGACCCGTAAAAATTATTTTATTTGGTGGAATGACCCATAAAGAGTAAAGAAAGGTTGTCTGCAGTATTCCTAAGATTTTCTTGGATTTCTTTCCAGAGAGCTTTTTCCATTTTCTTTTAGCGGTTTTCCCTTCGTTATATGAGCTGATATTTTGGTTTTATTACGATTCTTACCTAGTCTTTTGAAAATGAGCGATTATCATTTTTTATTCCATTTATTTTTTGTTTTGAATTGATTATAATAATTATAAGTAATCAATAATATTGAAATTGGTGTTAAAGCGAATATTGAATTTATAGCTTATTAGTATCTACCTAATATACCGTATTATTTGTTTACAACACTTTGGGTTTTTGATGTTTTCTAAATTTAAATGCTAATTGATACGTCACATTTTTATCAAAGCGTTACATTTGTGTTCCATATTATGTTTGTCAATGGTATCAAGTACAGAAAAATTTTATTTGAATATGTGAGGTTAATCGGTTCAGAAATGGGAAATTGTTTATTTCCATCATCGAAGTCGGAAGGTTGCCTTTGTGTAATTAATCATAAGCATTTTTATATTTGTGAATTGAACATAACATGTCAGTTTGAGTTTGCGGTGTCTAGGGCCGTACTTAGATTTAATAAATAAAACAGTGCACTTCTCTTGTAATTTTTTAAATAGATTTTTACATGGCCGTAGTTCCAATCCTATCAGGTCCTATCAGATAGTCCTATCAATCAGGGACATATTCAGGAATGGTACATCAAGTAACACTACAAGAATGGTTAAGTTGGTTTGCCGCACATTTTTAGAATTACAAAAGTTTGATATTGTAATATGTGGCATTTTTCAATTTAAACCAAACCTTGCTATTTTTAAGGCTATTTTTTTAGCTGGAGATTATGATTCTGCAATAGCCCTGCGTTACTCATTGGGTTTATTATAAATAGTGAGAAAAGTATCTATCTTTCATGATAGATCCTTAAAAGCGACAACTCACTTACACTTATTTTTTGTGGGCATGTAGGTATGGCAGAATACAAATAATTAATTAATACGAATATTTTAATATGGTCTAAAATTAAACTATATATTACATATAAGTTAGTATTTACTGTGCAAATGATAGCATGCCGAATAAACAAATTAAAGCAAACGACGTATAGTTATAGAAATTTGCACAGGTATTTTATATCAACATTGACATAAAAAGGTGAATTGAAATGTAAATATTGAAATTACAGCTTCTTTCTCGACGTTGCTTTATTCAAATTACAGCTTAATGTCTAAGTTGAATAAATCTTGCAGTTAGTAGTTGTACGTTTTAAAACTGTAAGTTTTCTGACAGCACAAAAGAAAATAAATATGTCTTATACTTACGTACATGAAAGCAAAGAAGAGAAATTGATACAAAAATTTAACATATTTTTGCCATGTCTTAGCAATAAGAAAAATTACATTTTAGGAAAATCGTTTCAAGCAGTGTAAAATCACAAAATTTATTTTATTTCCAAGAGATTAATTAAGTACGAATGCTAAATAGCAAACCTCATTTGGAAAATAAATGAAACTGAATGTGTTTAAAGAGCTCCGAGTTGTGCTTGCAATTAATTTATTTATCCTTAATAAGATTGTTAATCCGCCGACACGAAATTTCGGAATTATTTTTTCACAAGCTTAGTAACCATTTTTTAAGCAAATACTAATTAGGTAAGTACAACAAAATTCCATTCATTAATACAGGATGCTTGTTTACTAAATTTTAATTAGCACCCAGTCTTTTAAAATTTTGTTATAAATATTCAAAGAGAAAAATTAAATTAATCAAAATTTTGTTTACATTTATGTAAATACATTTGATTTTTAATTTCATTATTTCGGTAGGGATATAAAAAAATTAAATAAATTTTCCGCGCCGCCATTAATAACATGCACTGCCACCCTTACAAGTAATCGATTAATTTTTTCAAGTACCTAAAGCGTTCTTGGTGGTTCGATATTATGAAAGTGATGATGGCTTGTCATCAGCAACACCTGCTCTCCAATTTTTAACTTGTAAGTTAATATACTTTTCAGCCAAGGGTAAAATGCTACCGTCGAGTTTCAATAAAAGTTTCTATAGAATTTTTAATAAATTGAAAAATTTGTGTTAACAAAATAATTTTCTTAGTTCACTGCAATCATTACTGCGTAGCTTACAATAAATTGCGTGCATAAATCAAGACCCTTACGCACTATATTGTAACATTATTCAACTGATTTTAGCAGTCGTTAAGCAAGCCTGCACTTAATCGAGTACGTTAGCACAAATGCTAAAAGCTTGTATTAATGTAATAGAGGGTGTTATCACTAATAATTAGTTCAAAATAATCTTCGGGAAGCCGTACACGTTGTCACCGTATAAAAACACAAAGGACCTCAACTTCATAACCTACAATATCGATTTAAAGTTCGTAAGTCTTATTGTATCCTCTCCTTCCCTCTCGACGCCAGCAAATTAAAATTTTACAATTTTTATTATAAAATATCAATTTCTTTGTTTAATTTTTCGTTATGCACTATGTATAACAAGTATCCCAGTGGCAGCTTGTGGTTTTACGATATGCGAGTGTAACGAGCTGAAAAAGACTATTAAGTTGGTATTCCTGACATTTTTGAAATCGACTGCACTTCCTTTGAAAGACTTGATGAGAAAAGTAGAATTGTGAGCGAATCCTTTGTTTTGTGAAAAGCTGCAGAAGAAAACTTAGGTATTCACGATTTAATTTGTCTTTGTTGAAAACCCAGATAACCAGTAATTTGCAGGTAAAGTAATTCACTGTGTTTGTCAAGGTAATTTTTTCAGAATTCCACTTCAACATCACAATTAAATGGTGCAATGGCTTGATGCTTGTTTTAATGCGATGTGTATTTGATGGAGATATTTCTATTATTTTTAAATCGTCTAGGATTGCAAACTCATCTTGAATTTTGTTATCATAATTTAAATTGCTGTAAATGCATTATTAATTAATAATTAATTTAAAATGAAGGGATTTTTGACTTTATAAGCAAAGGATCCCTGGTGTGGTGTCCCAAACCAGTTTGAATAATTTTTGGATATGTGGTAGAACATCAAAAAATAAAAGACCCCTAATATTTTTAACTGCTATGACGCGGGTTTAAGAGGTGTAATCGCCCTTTAAAAATAGGGCAAAAAATAATACGGTAAAGTATTTCAAACCAATAATACATATAATTTTTTCGAAGCGATCACTTAATATTTTCGATGGTGGGCCATCCCCTAAAAATTTTCAAACTCGCATATGGCATCTTTAATCCAATGCTATTTTTTCGAAAAGAATATATTTATCTTGTAGAGGAAGGAAAACTGTAAGTTAGGTTTTTACGATTTTTCCCTAAAATTATATTTAAAAGTTGTAACTAAGAACTATCCTATAGAATTGTTATTCTAAGGTACAGTTTGTGTAAAAAAATTAGAGCTAATTAAAATGCCTAATATAGAATTAACGACAATTTGCGCTGAAATTAATCTCTCATGCCAAAACTATCAGACCGATTTGGAACGTACTTCGAGATTCAGTTCTGTAATACTTTATTATAGTACTACTCAAGTCATAGATGATTTCTTACCTTGTGAGCTAAAATGACCTTGCTTTATACATATTTATTTAGAAGTTATGACTATTTTTATCGAAAAAAACTATTGTGTTTTTCCTATATTACATATTTACAAGGCCACAAGCACATCTGCTGATATTTGCGTACACTTGAACAATGTTAAGCTATTAATAAAAACCTTTTAACAACCCTTTAGTACTTTGTTGCGGTACGTCTATGTATTTATAGCTCTAAACATGAAATACATATTATTATTCCTACGGAGCGACCAAAATTTCGTAGTTGAGGTTATCAAATGGAAGCACAGTTGCACAGTTTTGATGTTGAATACAAATTAATGGTTAAATATAATATAATAATTATTGTATTTTATTGGTTTAATTAGCTTGTTATGTTGAAGTATTAATATTATTAATTTTCACAAGTTAAAAATTGATGTAATTAAATATTGTAATTAAACTATTATTAATATAGGTATTTAATAATAAATTAATGTTCATAACTAAATTGGTGAATCTATTAGAATCAATATAGGATTGGTTGAAATATTTTATTTCATCATTTTTTTGAGCGGCAGCGCTCTGATACAAAGAAAGTTGATATTACATATCATCACCATCATCTTTGGTTCAATCTACCTATCAAGGCCAGAATGTAATAATCATTGTATAAGGTTTAATATTGTAAATTTATTGACAATAATTATCGAATTTATTTATCGTTTTACTTCCGAATTCTTTTTGACTTAAAATTCACCGAAAAATAGTTTTTTATGAAATAATCGATGAAAAATTGAAAACATGAAAAAATAAAAATCAAACTTATCAATACAATCATATCTTTCATCAATATTATAAATTATGAATTATGAAATGATGAAGTTTTGATATACTATTTTTTCACGGTTGTTAGAATACGTTTAATCAGCAAAAAAAATCCGTCCAAAAATAGTTTTTTCTCTCTGCTTTTAGTAATGCGAAATATATACTTCTTTAAAATAAATAATAAATACTTACTTAATAAGTTGAAAAAATAATTAAGTTTAGTTTGTTGATTTTTTTCATTAAATAAATTAATGTAATTGATATTTAATTTGATAGCATAACTATTTTTTGTTTATGGACCAATTTAATAGCATGACCTTTAAATTTGAATGTAATTTAATGTAATTGCTGGTATCCTGTGAAGACTTAATTTCTGTTAATTAACACCTGTAAATCAAACCAATTACAATTTGTGTTTTTTGTAAATTACGGTTTCCGTCTTAAAACATTTATTAATTTTTTTTATTTTAATTTAATTTGATTTCAACTAAATTCGACAATTTATATTTAGGAATAACTTTTTTTTTATTTAATTTGTTTTCAACTGTTTTCAACTTTTTTCAATTATTCTTACCTCTTGTTCTTAATATAATACTTGCTATTTTAAGAAATAACTTTTTTATAATAATTATTAATTTTAGAAATTTATTATTAAATAATTATTTATTGGTTCATTAGCATTTTCATTTTTATTAGAAGGTAAAAATGCATCGAGTAATTTTAAAAATGATTTTATTTGTAAAATAATTTAATCTTTCAATAATCCGGTAAGCTAATGTAAAGAATGTATATAAACCTTCGGATAAAAACTTAATGCTCTCTGCTAATAAATGCTCTTTTTACTTTTCGAACTTCTTCGTAAAGAAAGTACTGTTACGGTTTTATTATCTCTGTTCTTTCTTTTAATGTTTATATTGCTTTGAGAGGTAGATATTGTAAAGTACCAGGTTGTGAAAAGCAAGGTACAATAAGCCGTTGTATGAGCGACTCTCGCAGACGTCGCGTCGTCTAATAGTAGTACAGAAATCTCTCGACACGGCCCTGCAGTCTCCGCTGAGCTACTGTGTGCTTTCCGCCGGCTCCCAAATTTTTATCAACGCGTCAGAGCGTATCAGTAGGTACCTACTAACTGTTATCTGAAAAATTTGTACCTCATTTTTTGTCAGATTTTTACATTAAAGATGTAAAGATCTTTAGTAATCCGCATCAAAAACTTACAAATAATTGTTATTGTGAGTGTTGAAAATAACATTTTGTTTTAAAATAATTTCAAGGATTTAAAAACTCATGTTTATGCAGTACATCGCTTTGCTTAGCATCGACCAATGAAACACTGATTGCAATTAAATTGGAGAGTTCTGTATAAGTTGCTAACTTTGGTAAAACCTCACACTTTTTGATCAACATTTAAAATTTACCCAGAGTCTTATTGCTTATTAAAAGAAATATATTGTCGTGTTCCAAAATTATTTTTTTAATTTTGAATTTTAAAATTTTACTTTTGGTTTAATTTAACATTTTGTTTTATTTATTCAAAAATTTAAATTTCATTTTATGTAAATATTTAAATAATTGTTCCTGCTAATATTTTTAAAATTAATTATTTTATATTTTAAGGCTACCGGGTCATCTTAATATATTATATGAAATTGCTAATTTGTCATATCCTTGTTAATCCTTTACCTTATCCTTAAATTATTCTTAAACTTATTATTTAACATTAAAACATAAAAAAAATTCCAAATTTTACCGAAGTTGGCAATATATACAGAACTCCTCCATTTATATTACGTTTTGATACGCCATCTACTCGGATAATTCCTCGTTGAAATGATAAATCATGACTTTAAGTGGCACTTGCCGCATTTCCAAAACAAATAATTGATTTAAATTCTAAATTTATGCGCACTTACGTTTGTTTTGAAATTTGAATTAGCAAATCACGAATGCAGTAGCGTATCAAGAAGTATCAACAGTATTATGGTAGGTTAGGTAATTCATTTTTGATGCGTAAAAGCTTCTTGTTATGTAGTATCGTATAATAAATAGCTTCTACATGCTTGTAAAACTAAATAAAAAATGATAAAATATTACCTTACAATTTCTAGAAAATAATAACCCATTTCCTCCTCTGTGCGCACAATAAATTTTACAATAGCAAAAAGTAATATTTCTTCCAAGTTTTTACTAGGTAACTTAAATATGTATAACCATTTATATCAGTTTATATGTCTCAAAGTTAATTTATTCTCAAGTTTTTACTTAAAAAACTAGCATAAATCTTATTTACAAGTAAAAATAACCTTTTCTACGGCAAATTTGTGCTATCTGTTGTTGACTGTTGACAAGTCCATGGAAAGTTGTATTGTTGGTGTTTCTGAAATGTATTGGACATCGACAAATAATTATAAATATTGATGATAGACCCTATTGACCTCTATAGAATAACTGACTTCACAAAAAGTAATTTTTTCCATTGTCAACGACTGAAAACAAATCATGGCAGTGATGGAGGCGTCGGTGAGACTTTTATCTCGGTTTTTAAATGGAAAACTATTTTTGAAAATTTACTCGTGTCAAAAAGTTCAAATGCTTATCAGATTATTCATTTAAAATTTAATGCAAAAGCAAAATTACCTTTGAAATTGTTTACTACTACTACATATTATATTGGCCTGTTTAACAATTAAAATTTTAAGGATTCTAACCTGTTTATAAACTATTTTTTAAAAGTTAAAATTTGCCTTCGACTCATGAAACTGTTAAATTTCAAAGCATTTCGCTCTGTTTGTATCAAAAATTAACTAACTAAATGGAGAACCCGCAGTTCACTAAAGTGTCTCAGAAAAGGACTAGTGCGTCTTTGATTAGTGCTCCGCACGCTCTGCATAACAAAGTTATTTCATTACCAACTAATAAATTAAGTTGATTCCTTTTTGATTTTGAATACAGAAAGAAATTATTTAATAATGCTGCAATCACAAACAAAACCAACAGATGTGATTGTGAAAAAGCAACAGAAAACAATGTGAAATTGTAACATGACGAATATCCATTTATGAAGCGTCTTTGACTAGATTCTTCTTTCTTAGGATTAAATTCAAGCTTATTTTGGAATTTCTCCATCAGAAAAAATTAAATCTTATTTATTAAAAAGTGGAAACAAAATTGCATACAAAAGCACAGAATTACAAACGAACTCTTCCGTTTTATGTAGTTTTTACTGTATATATTGCAATAATAACCTGTGACCAGGGGCGGATGGGCCATAAGACGGACCGGTAAATTTCCCGGTGGGCCGGTTGTTCAGAGGTCCGCAGGGCCGGTGGCTGAAAGTATGTCTAATAGGAGAGGGACTGTACTGTGGGTTATTAATTGCTAAACATAATAGAATGTTTTTTGGGTAGTAAATGTAATCTGATTCAAAATCTGTAGTAAACCTATGCTCTATTTAATTTCATAGGAAAAATGCGTAACACCCTGTAAATGTATATTTTAGCCATATCCGGAAATTAAAATAGGGCCGACAAATATTATTTTCCGGGCCGCTCAGATGTTGCCCATCCGCCCCTGCCTGTCGCTCTTAGATTTTGATGAGTAATTGGCATTTTAAATAAAAATAGGTCAATACAGATATACTTTTGTTGGAAATGTAAAACATAGCGTAGAAAAACACGCCTAGATAAGAAGCTAAAAAAAAGTATTTTGGAAATGGATGTACACCTTAGAGATCTAAGATCTACACCAACTACAATTGGATCATATAACTTTCTACGCTAAATAATAAAATAGGTCTAATTTAGGGTTGGCTCATTCTTCTTAAGAGAGTCGATTATGTTTCCTTATTATACTGAATCGATTAATAATTTAAGCAGTGATGACATTTGGGCTATGAAAGAAAATCTAATGATATTACTCCATCATCAAGGAAGATAATCTAATAAAACCAGAGATTTGTAAAATTAAAATACCATCTTCACTTTTAATTACAACAAAACAGTAAAATGTATAGTATTTCTTGCGAAAAATATGAGTTTGGATTGCAGAATTAAATGGAAATATATTTACAGAAGCAAAATTAATTACCGAGTATCTTTCATTCTTACCTCAAAATTTTAAGATCTGGAGATACTATGATTATTGTCAATTATAAAATTTTCGTTGTAGATTATCCATCTTTTACCATAATATAACTGGCTAGCATAATCGTCCTTTTGATGGTTTTCGGTTTCCAAAAGAAAATTAAATTAATTGTATCTTTAATATTAGCAATACTGGAAGAACTTTTATATTTTATGATAACTTTAATTTTGTAGAATTAGACGAGTGCTTATACAAAGCCAAAGCACACGGAATGATTTACGATTTATTTCCAGGTCTACCATCTGGAATAAATAATGCTTTTAGATATACAAATGGTTTGTTATATTTCTTTCAAAATAATACATTTTTTGAGTATAATGAGTTTTCTAAAAGAATTGTTAGGTTGGTGAATTTCAGTTGGACATATTTGATATTCGTAGTCCTACTAAAGAAATGTTAGAACATAAAAATGTTGCAAAGCTTTTGTGTGAGAAATGTTTCTATGTTCTATGTTTTGGATATTATTGTTATTTTTAATACTTATAAAAAAAATTGAAATTGTTCCTAAATATTATTGTGTATTTGAATACACAAACAAACTAATGTGCTGGAGGGTATTGCGTACCCCCCAGACCCCCCGTTTGAAAAATCTAGCTTTGTGATTGTGCTCAAAAAAGAAAGTGCATTTTAGAGCTTATGAGTTTCAAACCAAAACTTTAACTTTTTGTCTATTTCTGTTCTATTTTCGATTCTTTATTATTAAGAATATAATAAGTATATATAGAAATCTATTTGTTTAATTCGGGAATAATTCCCCATGCGATTTCCATGACCGCTACTATACATAAGTTGTAACAATTAATGTATTATCAAAGCAATGGTTCCTGTTTGTGGATTGGGATTTCTGTATTTACAGTCAATAGCGCTTATGTAATTATTGCGACACAAAAGTAGGAATGGTAAATAAAAAATGTGCAAAAGCATTATCTTTTAATACAAAAAATATTGGATAGCATTTTTAATTTTGAAGTAGGAATTTATATTGGCATGAAAATAGATTAAGGAAAATTTACGAATAGCATTGGATTAATTTAGGGTCGTTCATTTGATAAAAAAACTGTATTCTTTTACTTGCTGTTTATTCTAGGAAAATCAAAAATTTTTTAAAATTATCAAGCGTTAAATCGAAATAAAAATGTCATTGACGTATTCTGACATGAAGTTAGCAAGTAACCGTTTGTTGAACAACTTGCGTTACATAGGGAATTCGATATCAATTCGAAGCACGTTTTTGTCTGATTTGAACCTGCTTTTATTTCGTGGTTCATACAGCACGTTTAAGAACACATTTTAAACAAAAAAATTTTTATTTTACAAAATGTAGATTTTTGAGTTTTGATTTTCTCGAGTTTTTCTAGGTGTAAGTGCAAGAGCAAAATTTGTTAAAATTTAAACTTTATACGTGATATTGAATTACAATTATATTGGAAAAAATATATATGTGCAATATTTCCCATTTTCCATCCCTAAGTTTTTTACATTAATAAGCACAGCGTTTTTCACAACAACGCATTAATTATTATTAGCTAATTGGAGATGCCATACCGGCTACTAAAGCAGAAAATTTCACAAAATATTCAGTTTTCATTATATTCATGCGCCGATGAATAATCCGATTACAATATTTAAGTTCAAAATCGCACCTTTGCAACATAACGATTTTTTTTTAAATTTAAAACCGTATTAGTTTTTCCTTCATTTTAATTTATTTAGGTAGGTCGTTTTCCTTCTTGGAAGATTCCAAGGAACGCATTCCTTATGTTGAGTCGATTTATCACGACCCATCCTAATAATTGCCTGTGCCAAACCTTAATTTTTCTTAAAATGTTTGTAAGCTTCCTTAAAGTAAATGTTCACAACATCCTTGTCTCCGCCTCGTTTCGTTCCTCTCATAAACGAAATCAACTAACTTGTTTTCCCATATGTCCAGTGGCCCTTTCCGCTTTTTCCTCAACACCGATGCTTTGATTGTATTCGAGTTTATTACATTTTGCAAATATAACCAGGTTTAGTCAATTAGTTAGTACTTCATAAAACAAATAATGAACACGACTTTATTGAATTACAATTTGCACACATATCGTATACCTACTACGTAATGTATGAATTAAATAGACGAATGAAGTACATACATAATTAAATATTTAAATTAAAGCGAATATAACAGTTGTACGATACAATATAATTGCATCAAGTAAAAAGAAAATCTATAATAAATTCATTTTAAAAAATGAAATTCCAAAAAAGTCAATTTGTAATAATTGGATAAAAAGAAATATAACAATTTAAACTGGCGCATTAGGAAGAAAATTTTTTATTTTTCAGCAAACAGGAAACTACTTTTCAAGATTTACCAACTTAATAGTTAGTTAAAAATGTGGTTCCCTCTCAAACATGGTTTATTGAGTGCCGCCTTTGTGTGTTAATTCAAGCAAATAAAATTTGTTTATAAAGCTAAAAACGGGCATAGCTATAATAGTTAGAAAGCACTCGACCGAAATAAAGAGATATTCAACATTTAATCATAATTTTGCAGTCTTTCGGGAAATTTAAGAAATCGTCAATTAAATTTAAAAAGAATTAAATTTTTTTATTATTATAATAATAAACGTACTTTTAGTATTTAGGCTACAGTCTACATGTGCAGGTGGTAATAAATTATGTATTATAATATGTAGGAACAAATAAAGGTAATCATTTTTTTTAATAAAAAATAATTTTATGTCCGACTGTATGATAATAACATCATTACAATATCACTTAGCGACCATAAGATAACATTTTATGGTACTAGGCCGTTTTGCTTTATTTATAAAGTAAAACGGCCGCCTGTCAATGTCAATGAAATAAACGTCAAAATTAATATTTTATTTTATTTAATTTAATTTAAAAAGTATTACATTAATTAATACTTTGATTATAATAGATTACAAAAGTTAGCTTTTGAAGCAATTTCAACGATTTCTTCCATTTTATCACATAATTTTAAACCAAATTAATAAACAACTTATGTAAACCAGGAGCAATAGAAAAAGCACTCTTCGAAATTATACAATTTTTATTACCTAAATGTCAAAGTGGAAAAATATAAAAGAAAATCTTCTACGGTGCAGTCGAACATAAAGCTATGTATGTCATTTGCACATAATTAGGCTTTTTGGACTCAGCCAATTTATTAGCCTCGCTCGCAAGCTCGCTCTGCCATAAACGAGGCTTCGTCCGATAAAGACCTAAATTATGTACTCATGACATAAATAGCTATTTTCTAGGTTGCGGGACAACAAACAATTCGACTCACACAGTCACACCAGGTGATCGTTCATGGATAACTTTAGTTGAACAACATTTGATTAATATTAAATTATATAAATTCTTAACTTGTGAAAATTAATAAAATTAGAACTTCAATATAACAAGTTAGTTAAAACGAATAAAATGCAATAATTATATTTGAGCTTTCAGCGAAGGTTATCGCTATCATCAGAAATTATATTTCAATATAAATTTAGATCATGACAGAACAGAACTAGAACAGAACAGCAAATATATTTATTGAAATATAATTTCTGATGATAGCGATAACCTTCGCTGAAAGCTCAAATATAATTATTGCATTTTATTCGTTTTAACTAACTTGTTATATTGAAATTCTCATTTGATTAATAAAATAAATTGTCTGCCATTCATTTATTTCCTTTCGGGAGAGTTATTTGTTTTACAACAACACCCCAATGTTCACTGCTATTATCCGGATTTAGGACAAATGGACGCGGCCGAAAGGACCCGACCGAAAAGACGCAAGCGTTAGGACGCAGACCCCAAAAGACGCAGACCCAAAAGAACGTAGATCCAAAAGGACGCAGATCCAAATGGACGCGGGCCTTAAAGACTCAGACCCAAAAACAAACGCGTCAATATAGGTGCAGACTTAAAAAAACGCAAGTCCAAAAGGACGCAAGTCCAGAAGGACGGGGTCAGAATTATAGCTTTTATAGGAAAGGGGGGAGGGGTTGACGGATATCTTATTTTTTCTTATTCAGAGAAGGGGAAGTCACTTTTCAAAATAAAGTACTGCTGCTAAATTTCAAATTTATATCTTTAGCAGTTTCTTCTATGATATTACTTTGAAATTTGGTAGTAGTATTTTTGGAGTTGTTTGAAAATGCACCTGCTATTGTTTAAAAGATATTTTTTAAATTGTACGGTCCAACTATTATTAATTTACAAAAAATGAAGGGGGTCCTCATAGAGGTCCACCCTTAATTAGTCATTTTTTTAGGTTCTATATTTCTCATTCTAATTCTATATTCTAAAATTCTAATTCTATTCTTCTAAGAATATGTAACCCCCCTCCCTACCAATCCTACTAATCTAGTAATTATTACCAAATGAGAAGGCAGCTCGAATCGGGTTAAAAGAATTAACGTTAAAAGTTTGGATTTCAAACTTTGAAATGAAATGAAAACAATAAAAACGTAAAATATTGTCATGACTCTCCTTTCCCCGAAAAAAAAAAATAAGAGGTCGGGTATCCCACTCTTCTCTTAAAAGCCATTATTATAATCGCGTCATTTTAGGTTTGCGCCTATATGACCGCGTCTTTTATGGGTCGGCGTCCTTTTGGGTCTGCATCCTTACACGTCTTTTCGGTCGCGTCCTTTCGGCCGCGTCCATTATTTGTCCGGCTTTCCTATTATCCAGCTAGTTGTAACACTACTTAGAACCTTTCACACAAAATTAAATAAACTAAGCATTACTCAGTGTATGGAATAACTTTGTTATTTCCTAGAGAAGACAAAATTCTTTATAAACCCAAATATTGCAGATATTAGGACACTGCAACCTAATACAACATTTTAATAAAACAAGTCATGTTGACAGTCCAATTTCTGAAGAGAAAGCAGACGAAACAATGGAAATGTGTTTACAACTGCCTCACGCTTGCGCCAAAAAGCCTTTTTAAAGTTTTTGACCTGGAAGTTCAGGAAGAAAGGCAATATCTGTGAACAGGACTTGTTATTAAACCCATTCTGATAGCCTTGCAACCTTGTTTGAGCGTCATTGCGTCAAATAAAAATGCATTTAAAGTTAAAAAGTGCTTAAATCGAGTTTCAAATTTTACCAGTTTAATTAAACCGCAATATCTTTGAACTTATTGTTCATTTATTGTAAATAATTCAATTATTAATATTACAATAATACTAAAATATATTTAAAGTTGAAAAATAATTAAATAAAGTTTCAAATTTTACCAGTTCATTAAACAATATCTTTGAGTTTAATGTTTATTTAACGTGAACTCTGAATAGGCAATGCGAAATTATTTCTGATACATTTATTATTATTCATATAATTAAATTATATTATGAAATTATTAAAATTTATAAAAATAAATTGTGTGATATGAAATTATAATATTGATCGGTGTTCCTCATGGATTAGCGTGAGTCGTAAAATTTTTTAAAACACAATTTGCTAATATTTCTCTAACAAATTGGATATTAAACAAATTATACGTAAAAAAGTTATCGCGTCGGGCCCATGACCTGTCGTTCTTTGTGATTTTTTTCGTGGCAAAAACAACGTAGGTGTGTAAATTTTTAGAGTGCTACGACTTAGACTGTAGATTTGTATAATAAAATTTACAGACAGACAGAATTCACAAAATGTCTATTATAAATGCAAGAGAGCATCAGGGCAAGAGCATAAGGTGGGTGAAAGTTAAGCAATTTCTATTGTTTAAAATCAAAAGTTTCAAAGTTTATTACAAATAGAAAATAAATAAACGTGTAATACATTTTGAAAACTTTTGATTTAAAACAATTTCATTGAAGTTAAAAAAACTTTTTTTTGCATCTGTCCTGAAAGTTACTGGTTCTGATTATTTTTTAAACTATGAAATACAACCTTCGAGGAGCAGCTTGGAAAAGTGATATATGGGTAATAGCATGTTATTTCATTAGGTTCTAACAGTAAACTTTTTTGAAAAGTAAATTTTGTAAATGCAAAACTTGCCTTTTTCAAAAAAAAGCCAATTTTAAACCAAATAAAGCATGTCAATTCTGCTCTAATTGATCCAAAATCCAGAACAAAATTAACAAAATTTTAATGTAAAATAAAAATTGATTTGTTATAGAAAAATAAATTCATTTTTGAAGTTTACAATATTGCAATATCATTGTTTCTAAATTCATAGCTCAATGCTTAATGTTGCAGATATTGTAAACAATAATTTCAATATATAAATACTGCAATTTTATATTGCGTCGAGCGTACGCACGAAATACTTTTAAAAATGGTTTAATAAAAAATTTAGTGGCGATTTTTAACGAAATGTAAAGTCACTTTAAATTTCAATAAAAATTGCAAATCCAGCAGTCATTAAGTACTTATTTCAAGAGTTTAAAGACAAAGACATGGATTATCGTCTTATAAACTATGGAAATTAGATTTTCTATTATCGAATAAATGAGTTATAAAGTTAACGTTGAGAACAAAAAGAAACAAAATATCTTCATTAAACTATATTTTGTAAAGATGATCAATAATAAGAAAACTTAAATCGGGTGGGGGTTAGGTATCCATAAACTTTACCGGTTCGTCTTTTTTATATAATATATTTATTTGTTTAATTTAAAAAATTTCTAAAATATTTTATTATTAATCACCCTAAATTTTGTTTTTTAGTGTCAATAAGCCAAGTTTGTTCTTCAAAATTTTGTTATAATCCTTTTCACATTATACGTGGTTTATCAGCATAGTTTCAAAAACTATTGCAATAAATTTACCAACTGTACATTAATGTTAATTAAAATCAAGTTTCAACCGCGCAATTTAAAGGGTTAACATTATATTGCCTTCAAGATTTAATGGCTCCATATTATAACTACATGGTAGTATATGTAGCATACATAAATCTGTACTAGCAACTATATGTAGTACTATAATGGTTTTGAAAGGACTCTTAAAGGACTTGAACTTAATTGTTAATAAAAATCTACCAATGCAAGTAAACTGAAAAATAACAACAAAAAATATATCCATCAGTGTATAATATTATTGTAATCAATTCTTCTGCCACCAAATACGTAGTAGAAAATTACATCCCTAAACTTAAGAATCTCAAATTCAACAGGTACACATAAATTTAAAATTTACAGGAAGCCGGCATCCACGAATTCCATAATAGGCCAAAGTTACTTTGGATCGTTTCAAAATTTTCATTACCTATCAAATTATTAAATTTTTTGCTTCTGAATTGTTCGATTAATTCTTCTTCATCGGTGAAAACATCATTTTCGCCGAGTGCGGTTGTACCATTGTCAAGTTTACGGAATATGTTAAAATACAAACTAGAAAAGAAAAATAACAAAAACGAAAGTTTACTGAATAGGAAATAGGACTACTACTACTACAGTTTAGAAAGTACAATAATTTAGATACTGAAAAGTTTACAGTAGGTAAACAACACTACTTTGTGCTCTAGGGCCTACTTACAACTTCAGACTTGGGCAGACTCAAACAAAGATACGTCCTATTATGACTTGAAAGTTGAAACACAGCACCAAATTTGAATGCACCTTCAATACCTTTAATTTGCATAGCTTCTATAGTAAACCTCTTCATCGTTTTGGCTTTGTAGGAAGCATCAAATTTACTCGACTTTACCGTCAAATAACGTGAAATATTACAAGTCTAAATTGGCAGCACTGTATTGTGGTATATAATGAAAAATTGTTTTGGGTTGTGCAAGAATTTTTGAAATTAATCTTGAAATTTGATTTGAAAGTTGATTTGACGTAGAATGCTCCTCTATATAATTCAAGCTATTTCAAGTTATCACAAATAAAAAACATTGTAAGTATAATTATGGAAAAGTTTTCATGCTGATATCAAAATTCAACCTATACCCAGTAATGATTTTTTGCCGAAAGATAGTACTGTTGAAGTCTTCTGATGTTTTTCAAAATATTTATTACAACTTAGCTATAAATCAAACATTGGTCAAAATCCTAAATATTGGTTTTTTTTTGTTGAAGTTTAATCAGCGCATCCCGCTTTAATACTAATCTAATTTTCTATGAGGGATTCTAAATTATAATTAATATTTGCTTTGTTGATTAAAGAGAACCACTAATTTTAATTTATTCCCTCTTGATACAAACTTGGTAAAGCATAAAGCTGCGTCTTAAGTAAAAGATTGTAATATTACAAATTAAAAAGTTTCCATTAATCCGAATCATTTCTCTCTTTTTCAATTCTCTAAATTACATTTTAATTGCTTATTTGCATTAAGTTAAACTAAAAGTAACTTTAAAATGAAGACTTTTTTCTATCATTTTTAGTAAACTTCTTAATATATCTCACTTTTGGAATAATTGCGTATTTCAGAATTATTTTTAGAAATTTCAAAAATAATTTCTAGTATTAATTTATTTTAAGTTAATTTGAGTTATAAATATAATTGATTTTTCCAAATCAAAAATTTTCAATTACTGTATCCAAAATGCATCTAGTTTTTTGTTTTTGGTATCAACCATTTTATAAAGCTTCTGAATTAACTTGCCCGTTAGCTAAATTAGCTAACTGTGCCCATTAAGTATTATAATGCACTAATTATAATCAAACCAAATCTAGATCTAAACTAAAATAAAGTGAGAATACAATCCAAATTTTCTTAAATTTCTATTTTGTTAATTTTACCTGGCGCTCAGCAACAATCCTATTATTTTGTTTTTTCCCGACTATCGAGGCTACATGGATATAAAAGTTGAAACTATATCGAGATATAATTAATTATGAAGATATCTGTTTAAAAACCAACGCATTGATATTATATTATTTTAAAATTTCCAATTTTTAGATGTTGTTGTGTTTCCAATTATTGAGTCAAGTTAATTATTAAAAAATTCCTATTTGTATTACTTCATCGAAATTTAGAATGCTACCATAAATAAAACATTTGTTTCGCTTGGCTATTCTTTCTATCTTTTTAGTAAATAACCTCAAAATTCAAGTTATAAGAATCCATCTACATCAAAACTAAGAGAAAATAATTTTAAGATATCGATAAATAAACGAGTTTTTATCAGCAACTTTGGAAACAGGCGTGCTTCAATCGCTAGTAAACTTTTTGACTATAATATATTTGAAAATCTAAAAGTAAAATCATATTTTTTTTTTTAATTTTCCAGCTAATTTCTTTTCATCCGTACTCTTTTTAAATTAATATGTAGTATATTAAGATGAAAAATAAATATTCGAAATATCTAAATAATTGTAAATTAATGTAGTCAGGAAACAGCAGTTTTCATTTACAAGAATACATGGCAAATTTAAAAAAATATTATTATTTAAGTTCAAAATTGAAATATTTTATTTTTGATCAAAATTCATTGCAATACAGAAGATATAAAAGAGCATACAGAGGACTAAAATTTAGAAGCAAACGATCAAAATCAAATTAAAATATCTGAAGAATTCAGTAATATTCATCATAGATATTTTATGAAAAAATTTGATTTCTATATTACGTTGAGTATATCGTACCTAAGCTGTTAATTTTTAAATTTTACTTTAATAGATGTGTTTCTTTGTTATTTTATAGCTACCGCAATAAAAGATTAGCAATTTATGAGATGATTTTGGTTATTACAACCCACATCTCTAGTATCCAGAAGCAGTTTGATAGCAGATTTTACAACCGAAAGTAAGAATGTACTGCGCCAGAATTTAACATCGATTTAAACGACTAAACAACAATAAAACGTAGCAATTAAAGAAGCTCTCGAAATTACAATTTGCTCGAGTGCACCTGTGTAAGCAGCAGTCTTATGGATTTTGTTAAGTTTTAAATTAAATATCAAAATTTTACGATTGGATATTGATTTTTAAGAATGGCCTTGCTAATAATAATTATTATCTCCTACTACACAGAGACTTAATAATAATAAATATGAAGAAGTTGACTGGAATAATAAGAAAAATCTAAGACAACTATGAAATATTAATTCATGGTCAGTTCCTTTTTCGTATTATTTTCGGATTTATCGAAAGGTAGATAAAATGCGTCCGATGTTGTGGCATATGGTGGTTTCAACATTGGCACATTATGCATATTATTTTAAAAATGTCTGCACGTAAAATTACCAAATATCGAATCATGGCATAATTTTCGCAACAGACTTTTTATAATATCTTCTATTGTTATTCTGTTTGCGGTGCTTCTGCGTTGCGTGTGTGTTAGCTTGCATTAAAAGCACCCGTCAAAAAGACAAGGTTTATTGATTAGTTGTGTTTTCCCTTTTCGGTAAAACCTAAATTACAATCAGATGTGATCACGGCCACTTTCCGTCTGAGCATTGAGTATCCACGCTGACAAGTTGCACATTTTTTTGATCCATTTGTAGCTCCAAGCTACCGATATTAGGGCGACTTTTGAAGCTAAAAAATAGAAAGCTATCCTTTGTTTATAAACAAATGATCCTTTTTTAATATATTATATTTTGTCATAAAGAGTACCTTTTTAATTAATGCATATTCAGTTATCAATTGTTAAGTTATTACTTTATTATTATTATTTAATTTATAAGTTCAAGTATTATTTAAATATGATTACCTACTGTTGTTAACAAATTCATAATGAATTTCAAATTTTTTTTTTTATTTTAAATTAACGTGCATCAACTACTCAGTGGCGTGTCGCCGTGGGGGCTAGGGGGGGCTCGAGCCCCCCCCCCCCCGCCCCTGTCTATAGTGCCGCCCTGGCGCCCCAAACAAAGCACATTTTGTAAAACTTTGGTAATAAACTATCAAGTTTTCCCTGTCATTTATTTACTCACCATAAATTTTTTAATTGTTATCACCAGTATTATTAAATCCTATCCTAAAACTTGCCACATGCCAAATCAAAATAAAAATAATTTTGGTAAAACCAAATTCTATTGTATTCAAAACCGTTATCTTTACAAATTTTATAAGCCCGGAAATTTTGGGAAACCCCAAAAATGATATTGTTTGCACCTGCCTGTTTCAGGTAGGTAATTAAATTAGGTAGGCACCTATCGTAAATCGGCTTATTGCAAACGAATATAATTTGTAATATTTTGTCTTCAAAAGTATAAGAATTAAAAAAAAAGCACAAAAAGCATGATAATTCAAATTAAAGCACAAAAACCCAAAAAAGCATATAAAACAGTGCCAAATAAATTTTTTTTTTAAATGTTTGAGCTGCTTCGAATTTTCAGGAAAAGCATTTTGGCTACAAATCTGCACTTCACAATATATAATACTATACTGTGCAATTTCCGGTATATTACCGGTAATATACGATAGAAGCATACGTCGCACAGTGGGGTATTTGACACTAAAAACTAGCCAAAATTGGAATTTTCAAAAACAGGGTTTTTGAGTTGAAACTCAAAAACCTGAAACTGAAAAAAAAAATGTTTAATTTGAAATTCATACATATTTGCGCCCCTAAGAATGGTTTGCCCCCCCCCGCCCTAAAAGGCACGACACGCCACTGCAACTACTATGGTTATTAGCACTTGGCCACAACGTGTTAATGCACACCGGAAGGCCAAGCTAAGAAATTCTGTCAAGTCTCTGTGGCTGGAGACTCGACCCCAGAATTTCCGCTCTGTAACTCAACCAGCTTGATTACACCAATCCACGACTGTGTTTAATTTCAAATTTTATATTACATTAAAATAAAATTCGAAACACTAATTATTATTATTAGCACTGACTAATCGCTCTTTCATAACCACTTAATTTTTTAGGTTGGCAACTCAGAATGAACCAATCGGAAGTTTGTTACTAAAGAATATACGTAGTGACTCTATATTTAGCATAAAACATAGCTAAGTAAAATAATAAAATTCAATTAATATTTTGAGCTTTCAGCGAATGTGATCGTTTTTGTCAGAAATTTACCTATTATTAAAAAAATATTTTTTTTTTATTTTGAATTTCTTGTACCTATGCTTTGAATGTGTAATCCCCTACGGCAGCTAATCAAGATTATCAAGAATACTGAATTTTTTCAAGTTTAAAAGTAACAATTTTGGGTTGTTTCTGAAATTATTTAAAAGCAGTGGTGTTATTCTCGCCACGTTTTGGCGGTTACTAAAATTGAGCAAAAATTCCAACTAAATTTAAATAAACATCTGAATATTCCACTTACTTATACAATTTATGATTATGTTTTTAGTAACACTTTGGGGTCGTTATAAATTTGTGTTTTAAAAATTTTAATAGAATTTTGTGATGTATAACTAAAGTTTATCTTTCATTTTATCCAAAATTTGTACCATAGGCACGTATAACTATGTATTGCTTTGTTGATGGTTAACCACAATTTGTCTTCTCTAGCTAAATGCTTTAACACCATAAAACGCAACTTATTTATACAAGACTGTTGAATTGTTTTGGGCTACGTGATAACGTTGTTAATGGATGCGTATAACAATTCATATATATTTCATAGCAGGATTTTATTACCAGATCAAAAAATATTATCTTGTTGTACAGCAAAAATTCAGTCCATTGCGAAACATAAAAAATATATAAATCAATTTTTCAAAGCAATTGAATTTCGAAAAATTTATTTTAAAGTATCCGCATTTCAATTCACAAAAGTTACCTATAACCATGCAGGAAGCATTTAAATTTATTTCAAATAAATTCAGTAATTTTCTACTGAATTAATTTTTATAAGTATGTATAGATATAAATTTTTTATCAATGAAAATTGATTTGAAAATAATCATAGAGAGCTTCATGCGCAAGTTTGCTTTTAAATAAATTGCCATTGAAGCATAGCAAAGAAACATAAAAATATCATTGAAACGATTTTGATTGAGAAAGTAGGAAAATAAACGAAACGAATCTTGAATATTTTTACAATAGAGATAAAAGTAAAAAGTAACAGCAGCTTTACCCTTAACTTAATCACATTTACATGAAAGCTAAATGCTCTGAAAGCGATCCTTAATATTTTTGTACGAGTTCGTTTAAACAATACCTAAAGAATTCATAAATAATTTACTTTTCAAAAACTTAAACTATTAACTTAATTATTATCAATTTTTAAAACTCCATTGTTGATATTGTTAGACAATGTGTATTGTCTGCTAAGCTTGTTTGATTTAAGGACAACTAATAATAACAATGAAAATTGATACGGACTATTAGGATAAAATGTACGACTTAAAGAGCTTCTCTTAGAAATTCGAATATAAAAGAAGAATAAAATTCTTTTAAAAAAACGTTTAATTTCACTCGGAACAAAAATTGTTTTCTCTATGCTTTCAATAAAAAATAAGTAAAAATTGACTTTAAAAATGCCCCAAGTACCATTATCAACATTTTTTATTATGCAAACATAAACTTTCGCAGTATAAAAAACTTTTCACTGCATTATCCTCAATTGACAAAAACAATCTACTGCTTATGGGTACATTCATTTGAAAATAATGACTACCAACTAATTCTCTCTTAAATTACAAAAATACAATAAAAATCGGAAATTGCAAAATATGTATTTGGTCAACGAAGTTAAAATTCGCCATTTCACAGAATTATATTTTATTGTATTTTATTAACGCAAAAACGGATAATGAACAATGACACAAACGCACGCACCAACGTCAAGTATTAATGGAATATTAAAGAATATTGAATTGGAAAATATTGAAAAGGACGAAAAAAATATTTATTAGTTAGCTACATATTTAAAAAGTAAAGCATGTAAACTGCTTTCGAATATCTGTAAAATTGGTTCTCAAATCCTCGGGCATGGAATTACAAAGTTAAAATTTTACGGTTTATACAAAAATACACTTGTATATTCTTACAGTTTAACTTAAAAAAATGGAGTGGTTTATTCCTCCAAAACATTATATTGCTTAATAAAAAATAATTTCTCAATTATCGTGGTTTGTTTTAATTTACAAAATGCTCCTCACCAAAAGTGTCACAATCTACTAGCCAATTGTTGGTTTATAGTTTCGGAATTCGGAAATCGATGTAATTTCCATGACTGCTACTGTATACATTATGTACCAAGCGCAAAGTGGAATATAACTTCAAGGCGAAAAAATGCACTAATAATTAAAAATGAAGTAATAATAGTAAAAAGTACAATAAGAAATCTGAAATACCAAACAAACGCTTAGTGTTTTTTAAGTTAGACGATTTAAAAGTTACTTTAGTCAAACTTTTTTACACATTTACACGTTGCTGTTGTATAACATCAACCCTGACCTCTTGTTTTCTAACTGCGTTTTTATTATGAAAATCGAAATTTACGCTGTACCCGCTATTTCCATTTTGATCTCTTATCTCCTATTTATTTTTGTTTTTAGTAAGTTAAAATTGACAGGAGTAACCCAGCAGATTTTTTTTAATTTAAAGTTTAAACCACTGTAACTCCTGGTTATAGTGTTATGTTAAACTTTAACTTTTTGTGCAATTTCCGTGGTTACCTACCGGGCAGTTTTCTCAATAATAAATTTTGGATAACTTGTTTAACTTTTGGTATTAAATTTACTTTCTGCATCATTTTTAAAATATATTATTTTATTTTTATTAGTGTAGTTGACGCAATTTTGATAATATTTTTTATTTCTCTTGAAGGATAGTTAAATATTTTGGTATAAAAAATTAAAAAGTTTTGATTTATATTACAAAATTTTTTTATGGAATTTTCATTTTTCATAATGGAAATATCAAAAAGATACTAGCAACCACCATAGGTAGATACTATTATATGATTTGTGATATTAATTCCGCCATTCGTTCCTGTAAAAGAAAGCTTTATAATATAATGTGGGTTTAATATTGATTTTAAATTGAATTACGTCGGAAGCATTATCTATTGACCACTGGACATATTAAACTAAATATTATACTTTGAATCCATAAAATTATTTCATCTCTTGTAAAGGATATAGTAGCCAACAAAAGGAATAAAATTAAAAATTTCACGACTCGAGCTGCTTTAGGTGCCGTTTATATTTTGTATCCTTGAATGAAAATTGCGGAATATATTATTTATCCTGACGACTTGATGCGCTTCTAATGCATCGCTTGAAGTAGCAAATGTTACGATGTTCAATGAAGCCGCTAATTGTTTGCTAATGAGACAAGTTGAAGCAATAGCGACAATTAATTATAATCTCAGAAACGTCATGACAAAGCTGTACCTATAAATTATTGTAAGTGCGTGTGAAGCAAAATGTAACAAAATATTGATAAGTTATTTCAATTTGTTACGTCAAGTATAAAATATTATTTTTTTTGCACACTAAGCTCTCATCAGCATTCTCTCTTCACTAAAGCGAAGTACCTTACTTGATTGTAACCAAAATCCCCAAAATTACAGCATCATTTATTTTAAACATTTAACTCTTTAGGATAAGATTTAACTTCTCAAAAATCTTTTTTTTAATTAAAATATTACAAAAATTTAAATTAGAATTTAAAAATTAATAAATAAACCAGAAATTGCTCTTCGACGGTCGCGACCGCGACCGGTCGGTTAAAAAAAGTTCTGTAAGATAAATATAGAAACAAATTTTTAATTTAGAGTTGCTATTCGCAACATAGCAGTGCTGAGAAATTCCGTCAGAGAAAATTAACTTGTTGTTTCAAACTTAAATTTCCGTTTAGCGACTCAAGCTGAAGTCAAGTAGGACAGCAAGCTATCGGCGGTTTAGGACAATTTATTGAATGCAACCGAAATACCGCCAGTACAAAATATCGTAAGTGAAATACCGCGAATATTTTTATTAATAAATTTAGCAAGTAACTAAGTGAAGACTGTTATATACCTATTATGAAGGAATACGTATTATATAACGCGTTTCTTTGCTAACCTTTCATGATATGGGTTAATCTGAAAGTGTAACTAGGTTTTTTTGTTTAAATTTTCGAACTGAATTATATAATAAAATTAAAATCAGTGGCGGATTTAGGGTTGTCTGCGCCATAGGCCCTTTCTGATATGGTGCCCTGTTTGCTTGATAGTCGTTATTATAAATTAAACATTTACATATATACAGTAGCAGTCATGGAAGTTGCATCGCTGAATATATCTGAATTTAAATAACAATTCCCAATAAAATTTTAATAACCATACACAATATAAACACAATACGAACACAAAGCTAGGTTTTTGAAACCGGGGGGTCGGGGGGGGGGTATGGAATACCCCCCAGTACACCAGAGACACAACCCCCATCAAAAGTAACATCAGGAGAGCTTCGCATTTTTAAAGAAATATTTAAATATAAAATTATTTGGATTGAATAAATAATAAAGTAGTGTATAAATTGAAAAAATAAATAATTGTGCTACCAGAGAAGTTATAAGAGTGCATCAGAAAAAAAGATATACATAGTATGTAATTGAATTCTGCTCCGAAAATAGATCAATATGTAAAAATACAACCTAGTGCTGTAATAAAAATATAATTATCGATTATGCGCATGAAGCTCGAAACTTAACTTTTAAATTAAATTTTCTTTGGCAATATATTATTAAACCGAATCGTAATAGACCTGTCATAGAAATTCACTCTGTAATATTACGACGAGGCACACGAATGTCGCATCGCCGATTAGATAATTCACTGCAAAGTAATTTTTCATAAAAATCGACGTCGATTGAGGCAAAATAAATTTTCAATAACTTGATCAATCGCTGAAAATACAATTTCAGTTTAATTTATTAAAATATGCCACAAGACTTTCCTGCAAAACTTTTCACTCTTTTATCAATGTCACTTAAAACATTAAGATCGAGAATTTTATTCAATTATTTTCATTGATAATTATTTAAAAATTATTTTTATGAAGAGATGCATAGAAATCGTTTAACCAAATTGAAAAATGTTAATGAGATAAAAAAATTCACCGATTGAAATGCAATGCTTAAAATTTATGTTACCACTTTCAATCATGACAAGAACTCGTTTAAGCTAACGCTAATAATATTATGAGATATCAACAAAATCAATTCCTTGGAGGACTAATGCAAAAGAAATTTAATTAAACTTTAAAAGCTTTAATTTTACTAAAAATTTTTATAGAAATTTTTAATTTCTCTTAACAAAATTAACAAAATTTTATTTTATCACAATCTTCACTTATATTATAAGAAATAATATTATAAAAATTTTAATGTTGGCAATATTGTTGATAATGCTGCCACTTTAAAGAACTTCCTTTTCGTAGACCATTGGCAAACTTGAGATCCAACTCGAAACATCGTTAGATATGTCACTCACGAACTCGAAATTTTACAAATTCAAAAATTGTAATATTTGTTATGAGTGTGCAGCCGTTGACACTATATTTATGTGTAGAGGAAGTACTCAATTTATACACAAATAGAGTATACAATATTTTCAGTAAGGTTTATCTTTCGAAAAAATGAAACTTGACAAATGCGTATTTTCTGGTATTTTAATATTTAGCAATCAAAACTTCAAAGAAGATTTATTTCAAATTTTTTAATAAAATATCTAAGGCTATACAATAGTACAATGGTACTTGGAATGATAAATTAATATTATTATTGGTTGATTGACGATTTGGTCATTGAAATCTATTTTAAATAGATAATCTAACCAATTTAATTAATTAATTGCAAAAGCATATCAGCAGTTATGGTCGCTTTCAAAATTTGCATTAAATGAACGATGGCGGCTAAATTATAAATTTAAAAAATATTAACATATGACATGTTTCGATACGATTCATGATTTTAGAAGGATCTTCTCAGTAAGTAAAATTAAAAATGCCAGTTTAATATTGTTTTAAATTTACTTGAAGTGGCTTTTTCTTTTAAGAATATCGCGGAATAGATTTTTATACAGTGATTTAGATTTCCGCTTGGGAACACCTGCAAACCTTTCCACATACATACATCATTGTGTCTGTGCATGGCTGTTGAACTTCAAATTATATTTTCTTTTACGAATATTGATCTGATAATATAATTTTCGCGGGTAAAATTGTGAATAATATCGAAACGTGCGCTATTCGTTAAGATTATATTTTGAGTTTATGATTCGGCTTATGATTTGGCCTTTTCATTTAATGTTGATTTTAAGAGTCACCAGAACTGCCGATATGCTTTTACGATTAATGCTATGTTGGAAAGATTACATCTATTTAAAATAGGTTACAATGACCGAACAATATATAACTAATATTAATTTATTACATTATCAGTATGGTCATAATTTTGATAAGATAACTTTGAATTATAAATGGAAGTTTAACATTATCTTTAAAAGATAAATGTTTAAATAATATATAAAATATAATATTCATATATAAAAAGTTACGGTAACAATGGAATTATTAGTGGGTGGGGAAACGCTAACCGCAGACTTATCAAGTTCTATATTTTAAGTCGCCAAAGCTACATTCAGGCGGTTGATAGCTCCCCAACTAATAATCCCCATTTTAAGCATATCTCCATTTACACGTACGTTTAATGCTTTTTAAAAATTATATTTTTGATACCTATTTTGCATATTTTTTATAAACGTACAATTTTCAATTTGAATGTAAAATTTAAATGTTAGAAAAATTAATTAAATTAACAACTTACTTTTGCGACACCTGATATTATGTGTTTCGAATTTCTGATTCTCATCGAGAAAATCTGTAATAATTTAAAAACTGCAATCAACTTGATTTAGTAGAAAGTATCTAATTCAAGTAATTAATTTTTCTAACATTAAAAAATTTACTAGTATATTAATTAATTAATAAACTACATAATTATATTAATTTTCGATTTAAATAGTTTTACATTTTCAACTGAATTTTCATCATTTAGTAGAATTACGATTTAAGTTACAATTAATTTTCACGTAAAATTAATGAAACGTTTTATAAAGGATCTACATAACTAATAATACAGATATATACTTATGTAGGTACTATATGTACAAATAATTCATTATTAATAAATTCATTCATGCTTCGCTTATCAAATTTCCTGATCATCGTACATACAAATTTGATACTGAATTTGTATAAGGTAGTTTTGAACGTTTAATAGTTAGCAAGAATACCGCACTATTTTATGCAATTTTTCAAAATGCGATCGTCGTTTTAAAAGTACAAATAAAGAAAACGAACCAATATTTTATTTATGACATATAATTCAGGTAAATTTTATAACACCCTGTAAGCATTTGTCTTTAAACTTAATATAAAATTTACAGTTAAAGGAGTTACAATTTTAACAGGTTGTCTTTTAGTTATTTTCAAGTTATATTATTCTCTTATATTAAGAGTTATTATCAAACATAAATTGTTTTTGTAATCTTGGTTTGGAGACTTGGTGATACTTTTGATGATGTTTGAGTCAACAACTTCACACACTTGATTTGGTTGAGATTAGTAATAAAAGCTTAAATCGTTAGGATATGGAACGAGAAATTGAAATTTAATGCTTGATTATTCCGACTGCATTACTGTGATCTAAAGCCCTAAATCTAAATCTAAAGTTTAATCTAGGAACTAGATAAGGTAAAGTTGGCACCTTACTAAAACCTTCTATTTAACTACGTCTTAAACCATGAGTACCAACTGAAAGCTTGGTACATATTAATAGTAAAAATCGGATGTGATCATGACCATAACTTTATCATACTTTTAAATAACAAAAAATTTAAATTATGTAGGGGGTATTTTGGGTAAAATAAATTTAAAAAAAAACTTTAAAAAAATTTGTAAAGACTATATAAACAAAAATAGGAAATTTACACGGTTATTATTGATTAATACAATTTTATTATTATTTTGGAGGAAAATATAATCAAAAAATAAAATTTAAAGAATTGGAAAAAAATTATTTATTTAATTTACAAAATATTAGTTTTTTGCGTTTCCGTGTACCGACTTTAACTAAAATCTAATCAGCTCAGTCTGAATATTTATGAATATCTACTATAAATACGAAATTTTGTTAAAACATTCCTATTACTTTTGAGGTAGAGTGCACACAAAATTTGACCACATACATACATATGCACATACCGACAGACATTTTTTGGAAATGATGATTTTCCGCTTCTGGGACCCCAAAATGTCTAAATTCATCAAAATCTCAACTTTTATTTCTGCACGATTACAATACTTTCTCAGACTTCGTATGATAAAGTAAAAATTTAACAGTCAGAACAGAACAGAACTGTTTTGTATATGTATGTTTTGTATATAAATCGCTTTTACAGCAAAGTTTAAGTGCTGTAAGAAAGAGAGAGAGAGAAAAAAAGAGAGAGATACACAGTATGTCACTGTACATAACTTAATTATAAATTTACCCAATCTTCTGTAGGCATCTGAAGATATACGACATTTGTATGAAACATGTCGTGCTAAATTAAATTTAAGAGAAAAGAAATATAATCTTTTATTATTGCTAAGAAGCACAAACTATAATAATTATTAGATACAAATTTCATTCAAAATAAATAAATTTATGGTTTAGTTAAAATACTTTTTAAAACAATTTTTTACTTTCGAGTAAGCAAGATAGTGATCCGAGAAAGAATATAATCTAGGATAAGAAAATATGTTTCTGAAACCAAACAATAAATCGCCAAACGTGTATCACAGTGACTGAGTTATCTATGATTTAAAAAAGAACTGACAGTTTCAAAGGAAAAGAACAATATTAATTATTGTGGATTTCCAATGTCGAAAACTTGTACAATGTTTGAAATCTCCTCATATTTTTTTTAGAAAAATATTATATTTACCAAATATATGACATTTTGAAAAATTACATGTATTAGTTGAAAATTATTTTTCACATTTCTTCGAGTGTCGTCATATTTTCATGTCGTCCTAACCGCTCAAAATAAAGATGTATAAATGCTGAAAATTATGGTATCACTTAAATTGGTAAAATAAGAATTGAAATTCTTATGCATTTTCTGAAGATGTATTAAAAAAAAATAAATCTTGTAGGAATTGAATAAACCGCTTTGAAACCCTATTCGGAATAAGATGTCACTTTTTGATAACTTACCCTTGCAGAACTTAAGTAGAAGTCTTCGAAGTAGAATGTAGTCGTTTTGATGGTCCATAAAACTTGTTGTTAATCTACGATATATCGTTATAACAACCGAAATAAATAAAAGTGTCCAACAAAAATAACAATTAATATACCAGGTATGGCAAACAGTTTTCAAGAATTTTGCGTTGTATATTAGCACAGTTGACATTTATAAAAAAATAGTTTAGGAACTAACCTAATACCAACTGCACAATTTTTTTAAATTAAATTAATTGTTTTTTCCCTATCTGTTCGACCACTTGGGGTCGTATATAGCTGATATACAATTAGAAGAAATATTAAATACATCTGTAACAAATAAAAGTATTATATTGATAAACCAATTATAAGGTTAGCAAAAGTTGACACTGTTATTAGTTATTTCCTATTATATTAGTTTGTCTGAAAATTTTCTAGTTAACGGATGGATTTTACTATATGTCCCTTGCGAACAGGATAGTCTCTTCATATCACTTTTTAGTATGTAGACATCGTTCATCTATAAGTTTGATGATTTTCGATTATACCCAATGGTATTATAAAAGATTTGATTTAAATGTCTGGTACCTTACTAAAATGAGACTTAAAAGCATTTACAGCATTTAAAGTTTGAAAAATGTTACCAAAACTGTATATTAATTATAAAAATTTTGACATAAACTTGATTAAAAATGAATCAAAATATTCAAATATAAGCCCCAGAAATTCAAGGAGACTCGAACACAAAACCAACATGAAATTTGGAATGATTTAGTTAGATAATTATTAATTCAGAAGACTCCATTTAAAATTATTGCAAAATGATTAAATGCATTAATAAGGGTTTCCCCTCCTTCTGTGGTGTTTAAAAGACCGGCTTCTGTACATTAAAAAGGTAAGCTTTAAAATTTATAAATAACAATTAACAAGCAAGATATTCAGGTGGCTGTTTATTAATGAACTCAATTTCTTCAAACATCTTTTAATAGATCAATTTATCAAGATGTGGCTAAAGAAAATTAGCTACCTTATTTCAAAATTTATTTTAAAATATACGCCTATCATTATTTATGTAACTACATCATCATTTAAATAATAAATTATTGTGCGCGCTCTAATTTTAAGATAATTAGTGCTTGGTAAATATTTTTATTTATACAAATAATAATTATTGTTCTACGTAATGAAAAGTAAACAATAATTGCCGGGGAATAATTTAAAAAAATCTATATTTTATATTTAATATGTAGCTCAATATTTATGTTCGAAAATTTTAACCCACTTCTCGCAAAGAGTAAATTTGGCATAAGGCTGAGGCAAAACAATCTTTATTTGAAAATTAGGTGATATTAAGTTAAATTTGCCAGTTGCTTTGTGCTTACATATTATATTACTTATACAGTACAGATCTGAAATTAAATCTTACTCGTAAATTTATAAAAGAAGCAAATGTCCATTCCTGATTTCTTCATGATCAAGGAAAAAAGAAAGACGTTGAAGGTTTCTTTGTTTTGAACATATGTATTGACCAAATGTTTGATGTATTTAACTGCAAAGGATAATTTCCGAAATCCTTAATATTTTAACTCGGAAATTATCGCATAGGGGTTGCGTGCTACTGTCAGTATAACATAACTAAATTTGCGTACTTCAAAGTAGGCTTCACTATTAAAATTTAGTATATCGTTAGATATTCTTAAGACAAAGGGAGGGTTTCCAAAACGCTTACAATTTTAAGCTCGTAAGGTGAGATGTAAGGGTTGAGAAAATCTATCGGAAGAGATATTGTTCATTTTCTTAAATTGACAAAAAGTCATTTCAAAAATTTTTAAATTTTTAAAATATTTAAATATTTACTTTTTATTTTGTTCGAATCATTTTATATTCTATTTTTATATTTTAAATTTTCTATAAAACAGAATTTCTTGATTTAAAATTACTATAATCTTACTTCTTACTAATCTCCATTTTCTTCTTTAAATTTTAAAGTGCTATTGAACCAATTGAACCAATTGTTTTTTCTGTAATTTCTTGAAAATTATTTTATATTTTTTAAATTATTTTTTCTGTTTTGTACATGATGCACAATTAGTTGAATACTTTCTTCATAAACCCAACAAAACCCTTTGATATCAGACAACAGAGGTGCAAATATACATAGTTGATTTGACAAAAATAAAGATCGCATTAACCTAGTCCAAGACTCGAGTTACGATATTACTAGGTGCATTTTGCCAGCTCCCCTCCCCCATTTCGAATTTTTGATCCAAAATAATCTAAATCGTTTTTACCTCGTTTGTACCTGTTTGTACCTTCCATATTTTCGTTTGTACCAGTTTTGTTTGTGAAATATTTCAAAATTTCTAATAATGACATTTCGCTAAATGTCCCTCTCCGAATTTTAAATTTTGGTTATAGAATAGTTTTAATGGTTTGTACCTGTGTGTGTACCTTTCTTATATTTGATTGTACCACATTTTTTTGAGATGTACAAAAATTGATTTTTGATATTTGAGGCATTGTTCTAAAAATCTAAATAGCTATTATAAAAAAATAAAAATTAAACATTTTAAAAACCCCTGACTGTAAAAAAAATTCCAAAAATACAAATTAATAATAAAAGCCCCTTCCTTTAAAAACTCTCGTTCCCTTAATAAAGAACAAAATAATTTTTTCTTCTTCACTCAAAAACATAAATTCTCGGACACTTCACTCGAAAAATTGACTTATCATCCTCTCCACCCCTTCCCAGTTCAAAGTTTAAATATTAATTTTGAAGTCAGGGGAAACGGAGAATTTTTAATATAGAATGTATAAAGACTAAACAGGTTTCTTAAGTGGAACAAATCTCCGTTTCCCCTGACTTCAAAATTAACATTTAAACTTTGTAGTTTGATGGGGGGAGGAGAGGATAATAAGTTAATTTTTCGATTGAAGTGTCCGAAAATTATTCTGAAATTATAAAAAATTATTTTGTTTTTTTTGAAGGGAACCATAGTTTTTAAAGGAAGGTGCTTTTACTATTAATTTTTATTTTTGGAATTTTTTTACAGTCGGGGGTTTTTAATTTTTATTTTATTTTACTCTTTTTGGAGTTTATTTTGTCAAAATGTAGGTATCAGAAACCGAATTTTATATAATGTTTTAAATCACTTCGTGATCCAGTCAGCCGATGTGGTAGCGCGAATAGTTATCAATGATATGAAATTGACAGCCATAATCTAAATTCCTAAACTCTAGAATCTAAATTCAAAGATGTATATCTGACTGTATGTACATATGACTGACCCTACATAATCTAATAAAAATCTAACGGGGAGGGGGCGATAGAGGTGGTTTTCTGCGATAGAATTTCTTTTGTATTTGACCATCCAGGAATACTTTCCTGAGCTTTACAAACATGCTGTCAAAACAGTACGTCGCTACCTGTAACCGTTGAGGAGATATTGTGACACAAAGATATATATTGTTGTATTATTTTACATAAAATGCACTGATTCCGTGAGAGTGTTCTTTCATTTATATTTTTGAAATGGTTTGAATTATTGATACTTAATAAAAAGGCAAATGTAACAATAAATATTACTTACAACACAATGTGTAATTTTGAGAGTGCCTGAATTTTGTGGTGCATCGTGTATAAAAATAAAAGGTAAAAAGTGAAACGAGAGACGACGTTTTTCAAGTGGCGAAGGTTGGTACTAGGGTACTAGAGCGACATGGTCGCCGAGTTTTCGAATGCCGTAGTAAAAATTTTATGTCTCCGAATATTGCGTTAATCTTCATGATTTTTGAAGAACTATCGAGAAGTTGGAAATTGGAAGTACCTGAAATTGGTGGATATTAAAACCGATTTGTAGTTTGAATGCATGGATGATCGATGTTACCAGATGAAAAATCAGTAACGACCCCATGAAGATTAAAATTAAAATTTACACTTACCTGTTGAAGAAATTAATTATCAAGAGTAGATCCAAGTAGATGTGAAATGCTGCAATCACTAATTAATGCACTTGAGGAATAATCAAGTAATTTTTTTTTTCTTAAAATCATATTATTTGTAGATACCAGTTATTTAGTATCAATTCGATAATACATGTGCGAAAGGAATGATCAACTCTATCGACTACTGTTGACCATCTGTCGGACTGTCATCAAGATCTCGAGAATCAGCGAACGTGATCTACTTCAGTGGCGTACTAAACTTTAATTGATTTTGGTAAATACAAATTCTTCGTTTCAAAAAAACTTTATTTGCGACATTTATAAAAAATAAATTTCTTTGTGTTTCACATGTTTATACACGGCGCAATTATTAATCAAGCTCAGGTCAGGATTTTGAATTGCATTAAATGTAATTTGATTGATAGTTGTTGCATCACTTTTACACACATAAGAGCCTTATTGGAGAGTTATTGTTCTCAACTCAAGTATCAATATTCAGTAAATTTTATAAATTTATTTACTCTGTGGAGTTGGTGTATTTTATTCGTGTATAACCTGCATCCCAAAATTGTTCAAATAAGCCACTTTGAATCCACCCTTAGAAGTCTTAGCTCTCCGACTTGTAAAGCCGTAGAGATTAATGATTGTTTGCCGTTTGCCACTCATTCAAATAAAAAATATCTTTACAATATATATACAAACAGAGATTGTACATAGTAACATCATATGTATACCCTGTGTTTTTGAAAAACAGACAGGGGTAAAAGGTTGAAAATAATATAAGTTTATTTGCCAACCCAAAATTGAATTTGTTTATTTTGGGATTAAGGAATTAAGAGAAAAAGATATTATTCTCTTTTTTAAAACCATTAAAACTATCTTATAACCAAAATTTAAAATCCTGGGGGGGATTTAGCGGCTACAATCCCGCGGTCATAATCCCGCGGTCATAATCCCGCGGCCATAATCCCGCGGCCATAATCCTGCCGAACCAAAATCCCGCTGGACTATACATAAGAACTCAAATTATATTAATTTCTATCGCAAGCTTTATTTATTATTATGATAAAAAATATATTCTTTTATTATATTTTTTTAAATATTCTTCAAATATTTCTTTAAAACTTCGAACTACAGAATTTAAAAAATTTTTTCTTTAATTGACATTAATATATTTCACATAGCGAGAGAGATCCACCCAACATCCCAATAACACACTTTGGCGAGTGGTACAGTCTACTCTAGAGGGATATTTTCAGCGAGTACAGCGTATATCAAAATGGCCCGGAGCGCCTGGAGCGGAGGGGACCAGAGCAGAAATATCCTTCATTCTCATCCAAAATAAACGTATGTACTAAAGAAATATTTTTGGTTTTTTGATTTCAGATGAAGCAACCATGAGTTATCCTGATTACCGCGTGGAACCTTTTTTTATGTGACTCAGTTCTCACCACTACCACTGGTTTATTTTGCAATATTTTTAAACGAAAATTTAGCAGAATATTCTTAATATAATGCTTAATAATGTAAAAAGTTTTAAAAATATTAACAAATATGGTACTCTCTGCAAAAAAAATTACAAAAATATGCTTCTTTGTTTGTATGTCAGACCCTTTTCCCTCCTTAATGAATAATGATTTATTAATTAATAATAAAATTACTTTTCTAATAAAAAATATTGTACTAAAAAATAGAATTTTTTTAAATTTTTGTGGTGTCTTTGTTTTTGTATAATCGTATATTATATCCATTATTGCCAAATATTTTACCGCATATATTCATAATTACCGCATATTTTACCGCATATTATATCGAAAGTTTTAATCACATAAAAAAACTTTTTTTGATGATTTTTAGCGCATATAAATCCGTCTCTAATTATATAGTTATTCCCATACGAATGTGATGCAGGCAGGGTTGAAATTAAATCTTCAATATTTTTGTTTTTTACTTTTTAATGATTTATGTCTCCAAATTTCAGCTCCTACGACAAATTTCGGTACTCGCACCTTGGTTGTAACAGTTTCTTTTTTAATAATATTAATTTTTGAGGATCTTCAAATACTTCGTTTTGCTCCTCCTATGACTAACAGTTTTAAATTTAAATATTCCTACCATAGACAAAAATTTTTTATTTGGGAAACTCAACACAAAGCAAAGAATTTTTTTGATTAGGTAGACGGAGCGAGACAACTCTTGTGAATTTATTTGATTCAGATTGTCTGTTCTTTTCGATTTTAGAAATTCCTACTAATATGCTGGTTTTAAACCTTCCGATGTATTGGGTAATTCCGAATAAATGCCAAATTATTTTCTTGCATTCAACAATTTCTTTTAAGTTTTGAAGTGACTTAAGCATTACTGGCTGCATCAAAAATTAATTTATGACACAATATAAACAAATAACTTTATATTTGCACGTTTCTGTCCCAATTAAAATAAACATAAAATTATTTAATTTTAAGATTAATGGTAGTGGTTATTTTTATCCCCATTTGTAATAATACATAAACTCAAAATGTATAATAAAATTGTGATAAATAACAACCGTTGCCGAAAACCGCAGTGTGGTATATTATTTTATCAAATTTAGTATAGCTCTTTTATTTATTATTTTATTATAATTGATTAATTAAAATATATAAATTATCATAAATACTTAATTAAAATAATATTTCAATTGCATATCTTCAAGAATGGTTGAAAAAGACAGTAATAACTGTCAGAAGCTTATATTTTAAAGCGAATTAAATTTTATGAAGTTGTTTTTAGCTTGGCAACTTTTGAAATATTTTCTTATGGATATTAGTTAACAATAATTACCTAATATATTTTTTAGTAATTAATTAAGAAATAAAGATATATTTTAAGAAAATAATTTTTGGATATAAATTTTTTCTCGTGACTTTTGTAACTGCAATTCGTTAAAAACAATTATTATTTAACGCCATAAAGTTGTTATTAAATTAGCATGAAAATTTTAATTGTAATATAATTTATAACAGTTACCTATTAATTAATTTTAAATCTGACGTGACTAATTGATATTAATGAGATAATTATATTACCTCTCTCTAACAATGAAGTTAAAATTTTCTCGTATAGGAAGAGTTTAGTAGCCAGAAAGCATTTATTGTTAAAAACATGGCAATATTAATAAAAAAAAAGTTAAAATACCAAATAGCTTAAGATCAGGAAAAAAACTTAATAGCTTATATTAATGGAAGATAACACCTTGTCCTATAAAAGTTTTATATCTGATTACAAAAAATTACATTTCATATTTTACGATCTGTTAATTAAATAATTAGTTACTATAACTATTACCGTCCAGAAATTTATTTATGGGCTTGAAAATACAAAATATTTTTTTATCAAGTTGGTAAGTAAATACGTATTACCCCCCGGTTATAATTAAAATTCTCTTTACGTTTATATTATACATTTCGCATGACTAATCTTGAACTCCAATTTAAACAAGCTGTACCTCATAAGGATGGTCAACTTTGTTATAATTAGAATTAAAATTCCGACTAGATAATTTAGCAGCCAAACATATTTAATGACAAATTAAATGCTTTTCATAAAATTTATTGGAAGCCTGTTTATTTTTAGTAAATTGAAAACATGTTGAAACCATCACCTTTTTATATTCATACTTCTCATAATACAAGAGATTTGCAAATATAAAATGTTTGAATATGTTTGATCTACAAATATAATGAATTTTTTTAAGTTTAATATTTGTTTAATATAGCAAAAGTTTTGTCTGTTTAAATGGGGTGTTACACTAAAATTCTATAACTACGACATATTCAAGTTTATGAGATTTTTGGCTCAAGTTCGGCGGAAGTGGTGGAATAAATCTGAAAATATAGTTTGTAATTTTGATGTTCCGGCATTTATTCCATTCGGAATGTAGCTACTTTATTGCTAAATTTTTTCAATAAATCTTATAAGATGAATAAATTAGTTATTCTCGTATTTATGGTTACTCTTTCTCTTCATCAATAATAATATCGATTTAAAATTTAGATGTTTTGCGTAAAAAGCATCTAATTGTTCCAAAAATGGAATGGCTCCATTCTGTTGACGGTGCGTGTACTCAATGTAATTAGCTACGGTCGAAAGTATGCAAAGGACTGAGCGGGTCGCAGTTGTCGTCTAGGTGTGCAACTGTTAACAGCATATCATAAATTAATTTTAAATTGGATCTTCACGGCTTTTAGGGTTTAATTTAAATAAATTAAGTAAATTTAAGAATATATTGCTAAAAACGACTACTATGTATACGTTGACTGTAGTTTTTAATATTGTAAAAACGAAACAGAAGAATATAAAAATTTAAGAAAAGAATAAAAGAAAACCAAATTAGATTTGAATTTCAAAGGTATTTGAACAAAATTTAATTAAAAGCATTGATATTAGAATTAGGAAAAAAGACAACAAAAGTTACTCTAAATTGAAACTTGCTTGTGTTGCCGTATTTAATCCGAATTATTAAAAGAATGAAAACTTTTCTTAAAATTAAAGCGCACCTACTAAATTTCTTTTGTGTAATAAAATCTCACTTATTGTCTAAATTTTAATAAATTAGCCAATATTAATCAAAGATCACAAAGTTACCGGTGTTAAGAACAAGTTTTGATAACAATCATTACCGAATGTATTCAATCTGTTTAATGACGCCGCTAATATTAAACGACTGTAATATTTCAAATACACTGTAGGAACGGATTTACTTGCAGTTTATGATCAAATTAAATAATATGTTAATCACTAACACTTGAATTACATAACTTAGTTATCAAGATAACTTTTGTCTATAACAGTAACAAAGCGTCAGTAACGAAGCGCTAGTGCCCTCGGGCTCATAACCTCCTTTTTTTGTTGTACTAGAACAATAACTTGATATTATAAATTACCTATACTTAAAATTAATTTATTTACATAAATTAATGGTAATTCTGCGGGTCTTAAGTATTAATTCAGAAAAAATTTATTTCGTGTGGTTTCATTTTTTGAAGTAAAAAAAAAGTTAAAATTCATTCAACTCAAAATTTCATTCATTTATTTCTTCATTCGCTCTATAAATTATTCTAATTAATTATTATTGTATTAATAATCCAGAAACGTGTCTCCGTGGGGGGGAATAAGGAAGCTATACCCCATCAGATTATGAATGAGCGCTCTTAAATTAAATTGTCAAAATAACATTTTTCAATGGCAAAAAATTGAGTTGGAAATTATATGGTCAGATATAGTATCTCAACTTGACATCGTAATGTGTTAGATATTGTCGGTTAATGCATTTTTTCGAAATTGGCGTTTTTGCTTAATTTTTACTCCAGCAATTTAAAAAATTCCATTTTGCGAAATGTTAATAATATCTCGAAAACTCAGTTTGTGGTCGTAAAATTGAAATTAAGAAATTTATAAATATATTATACAAGTACAGTAAATAGGAGACGGTACTTAAGTTCTCCGCGGCACAGCTAATTCATCTTCTTTGGATAAAAACTTTTGCATTGCGAGTAAAAACTAATAGCGGACTGTTACAGTAGACTTTGCAAAGTACATCATCATTCTCATTGGAGTCAAAAGCCTCTCTGGAAAGATACCTGTGGTGTTAGCAATTAAACCAGTGTATTGTTTAGTAATCAATTTAATTGAAGTTTATATTTCTCATTTTCTATCTATATTCCATATCAATGTGTTGAAACCACGCTGTGTAGGTATTGTTTATATAATATTTTTTATATAATAATATAATTTACGAATGAAACAGTTTAAATCTGGAATAACCACGCAAGATTTTATGTAAACATAGACCTAGAGTTAAACGTGAAATTTCTAACATTGCTCTTATAATAATATTTTTTTTTTATAATAATTTTTCTTAAGCATTCTCTTTGTGAATACGGAAATATAATAAAGAATTTTGGATTCAGTAAAAAATAAATATTTGTCAAAAATTTATCAAAGTGAATTAAATTATTCAAGTTACAGGTAAGTAAATAGGGATTTAATCTTTGCAATATTCATTCAACCTAAATTAAAAGCTTTAAGAGAGAACACCGCATGATTTACGTACTATAGTCATAATATTATTATAGTCATATTAAAAACAATGAAAACCACTCGAGTCATACAAAATAAATCCTTTATTCTAGCATCACAACAAAATGTTTTGTTTAAATTATTAATTTACGAAAATTTAATATTTTTAAATTTAAATGGACAGCATCATCAGAGAGTAAGAGTACATCTATAATTTGGAGCTTTAATTTGCTTTAAATTATAAATATTATGTTCTAATCAGGTCTTTATTTAGCTTGGGCTTACTTTTCAGTAAACTTCTGCCATTTGCTGATTAATTCTATAATAAGAAGGATTATGTAAGTTGAATAATAGTATATAAATAACGTGGTAATTATGCGCATGATTATTAAATCAATATAATTTAAGATTCAAATTAAAATATTAAAATTATTTAAAGGTGTTTGAAAATTTCGAGTTGATAACTCTGTATATCAATGTAAAATACATTTACAGAAATCCAGTTAATAAAGCAAAAATAGAAACCCTAAAGAATTTATACAACTTTATTTATTATCAATGATCATAAATTCTTTTTGTCTTGAATGAATTGGATATACCATCGGTGGACATTTTCGGCGAAACATATTGAACTAATAAAATATATGGTACGCAAGTGTATTTTATTATTCTCTTTCGATAATTCAGAAAGTTTCTTTTAAGTCCCTCTTTTTTACTAATATTTTGATTTTATTTTTATGATTGTCTAATATTTCTTTACTAAAACACTAAAAGAAATTGCCCGTTTAGAATCCTTGCAGTTAGAGAAAATTTATTAGATCGTCTCACAACATATTATTAGTTAAATTTTAATTACTTTTTCGTTTAATAGAAGTTTATAATCAAGTCAAATAAAACTTGTTAAGTCTAACTGATAAATGCTAAAGACCAAGAAACATTTAGTAAATTGCTTCAATATCATAATTACGTTTTACTTACAATTGGTTTATTTGGTAATTTAAGATAATTTACACCAAAATTTGTTTAAATTTAATATTGGAAGGATTAAGCCACTAAGTACGTAAGAATTGATCTAATATTCTCTTGATTTAGTTATTTGCGTTCATCTAGCAAAAACTACTAAATTGCAATCCCAAGTGGTTTGTTAAACCTTAATTATTCCATGTTTTGCAAACTTTACCAATAATTTAATTAACTCCTACATTTCACTTTTTATACTTATCGTTATCCCGTAAGGTATTGCAATTTACAATGCAATGCAACTTTAAATTTAGAAAATTCGGTTTTTCCGAAGCTTCCTTGCCAGTATTTTAAGCACGTGTAAGCGATAAGAAAATGTGTTCCAGTTGTATTGTTCTAAGTTTAACGAAAATTGATTGCATTCAAAATAAAATAAATTTATTTTGAAATTCCAAGTGCGAAATTTGTGGTACCTTGAATTATAAGAGTAGCTCATAGCAATACATATTGCGAAGAAGCATTTCAGCGAGAATAAAAAGGTTTAAAGCCAAAGGGGATCATGTGAAAAACTAAAGATCTTCCATGGTCTATCAACTTGTGCAAAGGATCGTGAAAAGCAGTTACAAGCTTCCAAAGTAACTTTATGATGAAAATCAGTTTAAAAAGTCATTGTTATGTGTAATTTAATTTTTTATGACTTTTACCTTTTTATCAGCGACCGGTAAAAAGTAAAATCAAACCTCAAGCCATATTAGTCCACGAAAAATTCTACAGCATCGTAAATCGATATAAAAAAGGCAAAAATCGATAAAATGAAAATTGCAGGCACAATTTTGAAATTTACATCGGGCGCAATTTTAAAGTACAAACTTGGAATTTCAAAAGTCTAAATACTGCGATCATCAGAGTTTATACCTTGCCTAAATTGTTGTATTATTGTAAATACTAAAGAAATATAGTTTATTATTAATTATTATTATACCACCACCACGGGCTGGCATTAAATGGTATACAGTAGCAATCATGTAAATTGCATTGGGAATTACTCCCGAATTAAAAAAAAATAGCTTTCTAAGTTCTTCTTATTCTTAATACAGTCAAAACTCTCTAAATCGAATTCTCATAATGCATTAAAATGTATTCGAATTAGGGGAGTTCTAATTAGAGAGTAAGAAATAAAATAGGAAAAATGTTATAAAACAATAACAGAGTACATATTTTATCAAGTTCTGATTGTGAAATAAAAAATGGAAAAAAGAACAGAAATAGATAAAAAGTTACATATTTACATTTGTACATAGTTACATATTTCCCCGGCAAGGAAATTGTTTAAATGATTGAAGACAACCTCTTTAAACTTAAAGTAAAAATGGCATGGATCCAATACCTTATTAAATTTAAACGTAAAAAAACTGCATCAGCAATATTGACAATACTAAAAGTTAATTTTACATTAAACAGCAACAATTTCCATAACAATAGTATACAGCAAGATAAACTGCAGCAGCAGTAGTATTTCTAAAACCAGCTAATTGCTTACATTAACCGCGCAATAGCAAAAAAATCTGTCGGCGATGGAGCGAAACATCATTACAAAAAACGTCACAAATTCGAAACGCAGTCCACAATTAATAACAAAATTACTCACATTAGCTGACCACTCAAGTGTTGCAGAGTCGAATGCGATTCCTCCCTGGTTTGATTGACAACAATTTCAGAAGAATCCATAAATAACTTTTATATTGGCCACAAATTATACCAATTTAATCACCACATCGAAATCAAAACAGTCCAAAATGAACCTTTCACCAATTCATGCAGCAACATTAGTTGAATTCCATGATTTCACGAACATAACAGTAATTATAATTCCAATCATAACAACGATTTTTAAAAGTTCGAAAGCATTAATTAATTAAAAGTAATGAGGGTTATAATAATATAACAACAAAATAAAGTACTACTTTCTCATTTCATAATACAAATTTAATACAAAACGCAAAATTCGAATTATAAATAGCTTATTTTGTTCTCAAAGGAAATAAAGAATATAAATCTTGCGTTCGTTTATCAGGGAAGAGAACAGCTCTTGGCCGCGACTGGTAGCATTGGTAGCATTTACAAGCACTTAATAGCAGTACGACCAAGGTAGCCGTTTTGTACGGCTACCTTGGCCCGGGATAGAGACTTCTACTTCTGGCCCAAGCCTGGGCCCGTCATACTTCGGAATGAGACGTCTCGCCGTGGCCGTTTCGCCGTCGCCATTTCGCCGTCGCCCTTTTCGCCGTCGCTCTTTTCGCCGTCGTTAATTAAAAAATATAAATCCAAAGTTACAATTAAATTATATTTATATAAAAGTTTCATTAAATTATATATAAAATTAAATAAAAAAATTAATAAGGATACAAAGAAAATAAAAAAATATAAAAATATCGAGGGTTTTTTATTTCTGCTTTTCTAATTTTTAATTTTCCATAGCCCCGAAAATATTAATTTTTGCAGTCAAAATGTTATAGTTTTTTTTTATAACTTTTAAGTTATAGATTACTTTAACATGCCCAATCAATAATTTAATTGATTGATTCTATAGCTTATATACAGGGTGTCACACTTTTCTAAGAAAAATATTTAAGGAATTTTTTTTTCTAAATTCAAACCCTCGAAGGTTTTTTTAATTTTGCTTTTCTATCTTCTTATTTTCCATAATCGAGAATATTAATTTTTGCAGTCAAAATGTTATAGTCTTTTTTATAACTTTTGAGTTATAATTTAAAGTTAAAAAAATGTCGAAACGTCGACGGCGAAATGTCCTAGACCCTCATACTTTCCTGTTAGGAAAGTATTAAAATGTAGTTTTGCGGGTCCTCAAAATCCAACTGAAAAACTAGATTCTTTTATCAATAAGTACCCCAGTAGTTGAAAAATCCGAACTCTAAATACAAATCTTCAAATATAAATGGTAATTGGAATGCCAAAATGTGAAAATATAATTATTCCTATGTATCATTTCATAAATCTAAATTTAAATATTAAATTACGTTTTAATACATTTTTCAACGTATAAATAGGAATATTAAATTAAAGCGATAATCTCCAGTTAATCAAATAAAGATCAATCGTCCAATTTAATTAATTTTTACTAAAAATAATCCGAATTTGGGAAAATTTTCAACTTAAAATAATTAAACCACTTATACTCAATTTCAAAATAATCACAGATTTATTCTCAAAATACAAATCTCAAACTCAATATGAAAATCTGAAATAAATTTAAAAAAAATCGGATGTGGCCATGCCCATAACTTTATCATACTTTTAAATAATATTAAATTTAAAAAAACTATTATTTTGGAGGGAAATAATTATAATCAAGAAATAAAATTTAAAAAATAAGAAAAAATGGTTTTTTTTTTAATTTGTAAAAACTATATAACCAAAAGTAGGATATTTACACGATTATTGATTAATACTTTTTTATTATTATTTTGGAGGAGAATATAATAAAAAAATAAAATTTTAAAAATAAGAAAAAAAAATTTTTTTTAATTTACAAAATATTGTTTTTTTTTTGCTTTTCCGTGTACCGATTTTAACCAAAATCTAATCAGCTCTAAGTCTCAATATTTATGTACTAAATACAAAATTTTGTTAAAAAATTCCTATTACTTTTTGAGATAGAGCGCACACAAAATTTGACCACATACATACACACATACACACATACATACATACAGACATTTTTTGGAAATGATGATTTTCAGCTTCTGGGACCCCAAAATGACTAAATTCATCAAAATCTCAATTTCTTTTTTCTGCACGATTACGATACTTTTTCAGACTTCGTATGATAAAGTAAAAACATATTATAGAAAATGTTTCAGTTTAATTAACGAACAGTTAAGTTTAACTATTTGGTCTAAAAAATAAATATTCAGTGTAGACAACTCTATGTGGACGAATTAGAACATTGCTTAAGTATCATATACTACCTCCTTTACGATTAGAGATATTAGGCAATCACTTCGATAAATTATGTCAACTTGGGAAAGTTCAGTTATTTAATTTTCAATTTACTTGAACAGCTTAACCAAATGGCTCAGTATTAAATTTTAGTGATTAAGCTTATAATATGTATAATATAAATTATGTACATACATACGTAATATAAATATAAGGTCCATTTAGTTTTTTTATTATGATAATAACTAACAGGTTCAGTTAGCCCACGACAGGTTGTAGTTTTCATTGAAATATTATTAAATGGCTTTTGTGATTGAAAACGAGAATCAATCCAGAGACTTACATTTTCAATTTCCTGCTACTTCATATTCTAAAATTTATAAGGTTGACCTTACCAATAATTGAAGTAAATTTGAAAATTATTTCTTAAATTTCTCTTTTAATTATTTTTTAAAAATTAATATAAATTTACTTTGTATTGAAAAAAGTTCAGAAGGAGCAGCTTAATTCATAGTCGCTTTGTCGAGGGATCGAATCTCGCTATAAAGATTTTTTTTATTGTTGTTCCCCTTTGATTTCCTTACGGCACACAACAAATAAAAATTTAAAATATTATAATTAATTTACAAAAGCTTTATAAAAATGATAAAATCAATTATTTACAATTTTTGATGTGAAAATTTTTAAGTATAATATAGCAATATATATTTATAATAATATAATGTCATCTCATTCTTATAAATTTCAAATAACACTTGAACCGCTGGTAAATCTAGAAAATTAGTATGCAATAATTAAGAAAAAATATTTTAACAACTACTAAAAAACCAGTTGAAATCTAGCTTGAATAAAATTATTTGAATTTAAATCATACGTGAATGTAGGAGCTTTCAATGCGTTAACAATGAATACAAATGGCTTTCTTGTTATTTTTGTTCCCGCACTCTCAGTAAATCAACCATCTAATTACTTGAAAATTTTTTTACATTATTTTATTTTGTTGCAATAATTTGTAACCCGATAATCCAATTTTATAAATTTTTGTAGTTTGATTGTAACAAAACTAATTTTTAGGTTATATTTTTTAGCTGCAAGCTATTGTTTTAAAAGGAAAGAATTTCTTTTGTTACGGACGTTTGGCTAGTTTTGTGTTGATTTTAAACCGCAAAATTCAAAATGTCAACCACTTTATTATTAAACTAAACTTTGTGTTTTATATTATATTGCTTTCAAGTGTAAACGAAAGGTTTAATACATTGTTTGTTAATTTCAAATAATATGTTAATTAACTTGTGGAAGTTGTGTTTAAATAAAACGTAACAGCTTAATATTTCATGGTTTAAGTACCAAAAGCTACAATAAATGTAAAAACAATTACTGCAAATTACGGACAAGCTGTTCAACGGTGCGAGAACTGATATTGATAATGATATTTTTGGTAAAAAATTATATTGTCAAATTTCAACATGCAATCAACTTAATCAAAAGTTATTTATAGCTATCAATTGAAAATGTGAAGATAAATAAAACACTTCTATTATATACTGCAGAAAATTAACATTCTGTCCGCCCACTACGGGTTAAATTGACAATAAATATAAAGGTTGTTAAATTAATTTTCATGGCTCTTAAAATTAAAGCTAATGTAAACCGATTATTTAACAGACTAAAAGGTAACATAATTAAAAATTTTAATTATGAATACAGATTTCGTACTATTTTAAAAATTTAATAATCCTCGCCGCATAAAAATTTTGGATTAATCGGCCTGATGTTTACTAATTATTGTTCGTCCTTGATTAACAAGTGATGGCTTTCAGAGGCCATTCATCTATTTATTGATCGCGCCGTGACGATTAGACTAGATTTTATATTACGTACAAGTTATACTAGCTAAATAAGATTGTTGTTGCCCAATCTCGAATATGAGATAGATTTCAAAAATATAGCGGAAGTTACCCTCACAATCAAGTTTTTTTCCTAATTTAAGTTCTCAAATTTATTGGAAACCTTTAATAAAATTTTCTCGCAATTTCTTTTCTGTTTTTTGGACTTTTTATATTTGTTTCTAGCAGAAAACATCGCTAACATCGACGATAATTAATTACCGCAATACGATTCTGATATTTAATGAATAATTTGTCAAGTATTTTTCCGGAAGAGATTTTAATATTTTCGCTCGACTGCGCCAATAAATTTTAGTTTTGCTTTTTAAAAGTAAAGAAACTTGAAGAAATTATAATAAGTTTTAAATTTTTTATTTCGGTCTGAATTTACTTTAGATCCATTTCAAATATGTAACTTCGAAAAGTTTCAAACTTATTAAGATATAGCCAATCCATCTTGAAAGTGATATATTGAAGTCAACGCAAATAAAACAACCAATTTAATATTCTATCATTTAAATTTCAAATATATTTTTAATCAAATGAAAATTATTTAGGTATTTGATATTGACTATACAGAACTTGCAAATGCTGGTATAAAGTTATTAAATTTTTTATTCAAAAGTCTCCGTTAAAAATGTTCTACGGTATATGTACCTACTAATATTTAACCTAAAAGTTTCAAACCTTCGTGTTCCTGCAAGAATATATTATGTTGCTTTAATTTATTATACCAACATACCTAATTAAAATTTGACCAATTTGCGTCTAATAAATTTTATTATGTTAAAATTATTAGAAGTTTAGAACTACAATAGCAAATATCTAATTTTAGACTTATTACATCTTGTTCATTACCAAAAGTTTGAGTTAAAATTCACCGACTGTTATAAATTGCCGACGGCTATATTTTATCATACCCAGATCGAATATAAAGTCATCAAAATACCCATAAATTTGTATATAACCTCTTAATTTAAACGCTGAAAAGTATAAGCTTTGATTGTTAAATATAACCGGTGAATTTAATCCCACGCGATGTTTAAAACGGAATACATTAGGTATTTGCAAATACATATAAAAAAAACCGAATATAATAAATAGAAAAGAATTACAACAGTAATTTTTTTATAGAAATAAATATTAATTAAGAAACCATTTTTAATTTAGCTCAATAGGGTCACCCCATTCGTCATGCTATTTTTATACGGATTTTTATTATAAATATTTAATTTATTAAATTCTGTTGGGCATAAAGTCACTTTTATATCAACGGTTGTCATGATTGATGTTCCGAGAGCAAATTTTGTAATCCAACTCGGATGTGATTTAAGTTAAATTTATTTTAGTTAATCTGATGAGGAAGCACTGAGCGAGAGAGTAGATCGGGAAAAAATTGAAAAATCAAACTAAAGTTTTTAATAAGCTGGGTTATTGATAAACTTAGCTCCTAATTTTTCTTCAAGTGAATTTTCTTTAGGAGAATCTTATTATTAAGCATCAAATATCTTTTCAGAGAGATCGAAAGTTCTGCAAGAAGGGTATAGTACGAAGTTACATGAAAGAAAGTATAAGTTGTGGAACAAAACAGTGTATTATAAATGTATAACCAATTCAAGTTATTTGTAAACATAAATATTCTTCCTTTAATTTTGGCTTAAAATCAAGCGGGAATTCACGTCAATATTTTGTACACAATTTCTACACTAGAATTAGTTATATGAAGGACGTAAACGTATTTTAGTGATCTACTGGTTTTCATGTCATGTGATGACAATTTAAAGTTTAAAATAACAGTAACCTATTTTTGGCTTTATATAGAATGGTTAATGTAGTATAGTAATATATTGTTGTGATATACAATGTATCTACTAAATATTACCTCAAAACTTTTGGATTTGACTCTCTATGGAGAGAGATTGAAACTTGAAGTTTGTGATGTAAACTTACAATTTTTGTTAAAGTACCCCGTTATAAAATATCATGACTTAATTGTGATCTTTGAAAATCTTAAAATTAGCCAAGTTATCACAATTTATTTTATATCAACATACATACCTATTTTTTTACATAAGCAGTAAAAATTATATTTCGTAAAATCTGCATGCGCTAATCGATTTATCTCGTCAAAGTACATAAGAAATCGAGAAAAAAGTTTTTGCACAGGGACGAACTCATGGGAGGAAATGAGAGGAGAGCTCCCCCAACAATTGCGGCAATAGGCAAAAGTTCAAAGTACATAAGAAATCGTAGAAAAAGTTTTTGCACAGAGACGAACTCATGGGGAAAATGAGAGGAGAGCGCTCCCCAACATTTACGGCAATAGGCAAAAATTGGTAAATTTACCGAAAAGCTGGTAAATCCACCCAACAATTGGCAAAATCATCAGTTGTCACAAATCACTTATATTGTTAGAAATTAAATTAAATCAATAGCATTCTTTTAAAAAGAAGCAATAAAGCTAAAACACAAGACCGGAATTAGGGCGTGGCGAGAGAGGCGTCCGCCACGAGCCCTACCTAGTTAGAGGGCGCCAAATTTTCAATTTTAAAATTAAATTTAAAAAATATAAATAAATACCCCCGATTTCGATTTATCCCCGATTTATCCGATTTCATTTCAACCCTGTCAAAATTAAAATAATTTTTCATTATTGTCTTGTTGTTAATGAGTAATTTTTTTTTGCGCCCGAACGATGTAAATTTTTGCATATGGTTTCCTACCGACAATTCACGGGGGAGTGAGTACGAGACGAGGGAGGGGGGAAATTTCTTCTCAGTTTTTCGATATTTAGCGCCGTAGTTGAGTTATTGCTAATTCTAAAAATTTTCGAATTTAAAATATTTATTTTAAAAGTTTCAATGCAAAAAAAATTTCTGTTTCAATGCAGGTCATATGAAAAATAGTATGTGTGGCACGGGGTGAAACGCGATTTCAGACGAGGGTGATGCCAGCCCTCGCTTCACTTGGGCAGGCAAATTTAACCCTCGTCTGAAATCGCTTTGTTTCACCCCTAGCCAAACAATCAGGTCTATTATGTATCACAACCTTTATGTTATAATAAAGTTTCAAAATAGCGTAAAGCGAGAAACATTATTATATAGCTAACATGTGTCAGAAAGAGAAAGTAATATTTCTATTTTCGGATCAAAACGCGCTTCAACAATTTTTAATTTCATAACTGTCACTGTTATAAATAACGTTTGTGATACATAATAGGCCTGAATATATTACAAGAAATAAGCAAATTCAAAATTTTTCTTAATTTTATTATAATATTTTTTTATGATTGATAAGGAACGTCTTGGGGATAATTAATAGTTAGAAATAAAAAACACTTTAGCAAAAATAAATAGCATAGCAGTCAAAACAAACCTTAACCTTTTAAGGACGGAACTGGTCGAAATATCGACAACCGATAGAACGCAAAGTATTTGTTGTTTTTCTACGTAATTTGATATACTGAACAGCCTCAGATTTAGGGAGAGCAAGTCCGGTTTGGCATGTACTCAGGGCGGCAATACAAAGAAGCGCTAAAAATTATATGTTTGAAGTTACCATTCGTTTGAAAATCCACATTTCTGCTATTTTAGCAGAAATTATTTTATTTTATTTGAATATTTGTATTTTTCCGTGAAAATATTGTCTTAGCGCAAAAGTGGCAATTAATACAAAATTTGGAGTACATAATATTACGAGTATTTTATAAGTGGCTTAATGTATCATGGCTCTTTGTATTTTGATAGAAATGTGTAGCGAGCTCTTGGGAAGGTGGTTAAAACATTAATATCGGTCACACTGTATACAATAAAAATTATAATTAACAAACAAAATATATTTAATATCCGGTGTGATCGATGATTATGCAAATGTAAAATAAATGGACATTACCCTGCTGATCAAACATAATAAATATAACCAATAGTATAATTAATTTTAGAATAACATAGAAAAAAAAGTAAATTAAGATTAAGAGGGAGAAATGTCATAAAAGAGGTAATCAATCAAGGATCGAGGTTGACCAGTAGTTTCGGTGTCGCGTGTGCTTCCGCAGGAATCCATGCCCGAGATTATGGCAATCCTCACTCGGATATTTCTATAGTAAGATATTTGTAAATTTGTATATTGTTCTTATGTTTTATTATATGTAATAAATCTTGACGTTTGATTTATTAAATCTGAGCTACCCCGTAAACCCCCTCACGAAATATTCGTGACAATAAGATTGGAAGAAATTAGTAATTTTGAAAAAAATAGCTAATAGAGTTAATAGTCAGATATTTATTGAAACAAGATTACCTAGATTAAAGACCGCACTACACCGACTCTTTACTCTTCCGTGATTTAATTGTTTTTTTAAGCAAGCCCCATTTAATTTTAAAATTAAATAAAAAAATACAAAATATATAAAAATGAAAAAAATTACTAGCAATGGAAAAACGGATAAATTTCAAAATAAATTAAAAATCACTCGTTTCATTAGTTTATATTTCAGTAATGAGCCTGAAAACATGTATGTAAGTGCGGTGTTTAAAATTGATTTATGCTTTAGAAGAATTATACAATAAACAAATTTTTTATCCAGCGAATCGCAAGTATCAAGTTTAGAATTTGTACTGGCGAGAAACCATTTAATATTTGATTATGCTAATAGAAACGCAAGATACAGAATCTATCCTAATTTGACTAATAAAAAAATGTAATGTTCCAAAGTAAAAACACTTACTTTCCAAAAATCCTCAATAATCTCTAAAGCCAGGATGATCTTCTTTGTAGACTTTTTATATTAGATCCATTAGGTCCAGAGTGCAATTGCACGTTTAATTATTTCTTACTTACTGAGACAGTTTGTAGTCAGTTTCTAGTATATAAATAAATTTCTCCGTAAAGCTTGGTAACTTCACATGTTGTGAAGTTGTGAAGTTTCCTAGTTTGATTTTTGTTTGTTATTTATGTTTCAAAATTTGCTAGAATGTTAGTGTTGAATTTGTAATTGCTACTACATATTATGTTTAACTAAAATCTGATGAAGGTTAAAATAGAAGTTTAAATAATAGTGTGTAATATTATTGTAGTTTTATTAATGAGAATTCAATAAACTCAAGAAAAGGCTTGACTATAATCAAAAGTTTTTTGATTTGATTCGAGATAAGGACAATTTATTGAACTACGCGCATTTGAATCGGGCTAAGCCGAGTACAAAATATGGAGTGTATGCTGAAATAGGTTAACGTAAATGAAGTGGATGCGAAAATATCTTATTTATGTAACTAAGTAGATATAACAAACTAAAGTTGATATTGTTGTAGTATTGTATATTATTTAGAAGTATAGACAATCGTTTCAATTTAGTATGTGAATAAGACAAGACAACTATAATAACTTGATCCAAGCTGTAATAATTACATTATAGGGTAACACAACGTAGTAGCCTGAAGCTAGAAATTATAAAGAATCTTAAAGAAAATCAAAATTAATTTAAAGAAATTAGGCCAGATAACTAAAGCGGCCATTAAATTCTTCCAAATTTTTCAATCAAGTTTCTTGTTTTTGGTATTTATATTTCCCGCTAGATTATTTTTAATTAGAATATTGAAAACCGCTATTTGTTGATTCTGTATGTAAATTGCACTTGAAACTAATGCATGATGATATTCAACTAACTTTGACATTTATTGAAATAATTATTTCTTTATTATATTTTATTACAGTGTCCACGTACTTTGGCACATTAGAAATAACTAATTTAAACGTTAATACTTCCAGTTCTAAATAGTTGTAATTATGTAATAGTTATTTAAGTAAAGAGTTCGAAAGTGGTGATATGTTGAACGAGTGGACAAATGCGAGTGATAAAAGTCGACAAGTTCAGTGAAAACAAAAATTTATTAAATTAAAATTTTGTTTAGTGATAATACGCTTTCGAAATATATGTCAAAAAATTAAGACGCTTTTTTTGAAAATAATTTTGACTTATCTACATATTAAAATGATGTACAAAATGACACCGTGAGAAAACCATCATAATAAACAGGCATTCATGGATACTTTAATTTCATTGGTTCCTACTAGTCAGATTCTGATCTCTATGTGAATGACGCTTACATAATATGAGTTTAACGTAACTACCTGTTCGCGCGTTTTACGATGACATTAGATAATATTTCGTAGCAACAATGGGTTGTTGCACCTTATTAGTTATTTTAGGGAACATTTTATCTAATCGTAGATCCGTTTTACGAGAATACATAACTCAGAACATGTCATTAGTTTTTTTTTCTAAATTTAATAATAACAGAGCTTAGTTTGCAAAAACAACATGCCCGCCCTAACTATACATGCATATATCTTGAAAGCTCTCAAAAGATAAGTACTAGAAAGTGTTAATCTTTAATTCAAATGTAAAATAAATTATTTTAAGTCAGAGACCGGACAAACTCCAATTAACAAGAGCATCCTTCACAAACGCCACATAATTGAGGCGCCCCAACAGACGAAATCTTCTGACAAAAATTTATGAACATGATAATTTGAATTCAGAAATATTTCTGCTACTCTAAATCAAGAAACTAAAACAATTTTAGAGTCAGGTTTAGGTTAAAGTATAATTTTCTCATTAAGTAGGCAGACTAATGTCATAAAAATTATAGTGCACGAAAATAACTATAAAACAAAAAAAAACTGCTACTGCAATTGATATTACCTATGCATATACATATCCACTATGTGTATTATTTATGTGCAATTTAATATTTAATAATTAGAAATTGAATTTTGTTATTGCAAGTCCGAAGAGGTCGAAAACCTATAATTATAGGTATACATGCAAGACAACACTATTAAGAAATTCGAAATAACACTTTTTGAGTCTGATTTTTGTTAATCGTTTAGAATATTCGACCGCTTTAAAACTCTGAAGATATTTAATTAATATTTTATATAATTATTTAATGTGCCCTGCTATTATTTTTTAATTAAAAAATAAATCTTCCAAAATAAGGGTAAAATTTTATATTGAACTTCTATAATAAATCAACACCGACATATTTAAATTCTATTCTTAGGTTTTCTATTAAAAAAAACCGATACTATATTTTAGCACTCAACAAGTGCCGTTTGTAATTCAAATTTTGCATTAAGCTTTAACTGAAAGTGTCACCTTTGAATGTTGCCAGGAATGAATTTGTATAAGCAATTCTATCCGACATCAAATAATGGAAGTCGATTTTTAAAATAACCCTCTTTTACCTTTTACGCATAAATACGCATCAATTACTTTCAGCAAAATAAAAAACTGAGGTCATACACATAATACATAATTCCTTTTATTATTACCTTTGTGTCAATTAAAATTAAAACAAGTTATATTTACTTAGTCTGATGTCAGAGAATAAAACTTTATTTTTTTTTATAAAATACGGATATTTACAGCCTAATACCGGTTCAATAGACGAGTCAGGATAAAAATTCTAAAATTTATAAAAGCTGCATTCACGGGCACATAATATTTTGCCGTTTTATGTAAATTCGGCTTGAAAATATTTTATGCCCATGTCTAACTGCAATATTAACAATCATTTCTGAAAGAAAAGTCTTTAAATCGTCGCAATGACTTGAATTATCAGAGAGAAAATTGATACTGATTATCAATCTTGACAATCTTGACAATCTTTGACTATGTAATTGACGATTATTTAGATTAATTTAAAATATTGAAAAACATTATAAAATTTTAAATCAACCTTAATTTATAAGTAAAAACACTGCAATATGTTTATTCTAACCGATTCTTGCACTAGCGTGCCTAGGGGGGAGGCGGACCGCCCCGGGCTGCACATATTTAGGGGGGCGGCAGTTTGTGGTATGTAAAAATTTTGGATTTGAAAAAAGCTAAAAAAAACTATAGCATGTTAAATGTTTGATTACGAATACCTCGATAACCTTTTCTTTTTTTTTTTGCCATGTTTAAAATTTTAGTAATTTTGAAATTAAAATTTTTTTGGTAAAAAAAAACAAAATTTGGGGGCTGCAAAATTTAAGACCGCCCCGGGCGGCAAAAGCTCTAGGTACGCCAGTGGATCCTTGCACGAAATTCTGCTATAATTTGTAAATTTTTGAGTGAAAATTAATTGGCCAGATCAGTATAATTTGGCGATTAAATTATTAATGAAGTAAAAAACTTGACGAAAAAATCTTTCGTGGTTCTTTCTGGTAGGCAATAACAAAACAACGATTTTGTAAACCCACCCGAAATTATGTATTGCTATGTATTTTTTTAAAATCAAAGCAATTTTAAAAATATTCATAAATTACTTTATAACAACGCAGTCCCATATGTTTAAAAACAAAATGTGTGTGATAAGTTGACCACACGTTATCACTCCTATTCGCTTTGTCTTCCAATTTTCAACTTCACCAAAATTTCCAAAAATCATCCAAATTACGGACGAAAATACTCCAAATCAGTAACAAATATACTACTTATGTTTGTAAATTATTTATTTTCAAAATATTAAAATATCTCAAAATTTCGAGGCAAAATACAATATTTACAGAGACGCGTAAACGTGTCCGTCCACTCTTACGGACCCGGTAAAAGCAAATTAAACAATTCTACCAATTCAATCAAATAAAATATTGGCGCGAACAGTGATTCAAGCATTTAAACATGACAATAAAATTTTTAAACAAAAATAATTCTAAATTAAACAAAACCAAAACTTCAAAATTCAAATTCCAAAATATATGATTTTGAAATACGACAGTATATTACAATTATGTAGATTAAGGTTCCTTAATGTGTTCTAACACCGCATACGTAATATTCATATATTTATTTCACAATACAAAAATTTTGAAAAATTTGAGAAAATTCCTTGTCGAAGTTTGTTTCTTTTTAATAATTCAGGAAATCTCTCAGGTCAATTTGAGTAATGTATGAATACAATAAATAGGTTACAACGCACTTGACCTAAAGTAGTAATAAAAGCAAATCATATTTTGAAGTTGATCCATTGCGAAATAAATGTTATAAATTAATAATTTTCTATAAAAGCAAATAAAAAGTGATTGGCAAGATATTGCAACAGGACCATAAATTGTGAAAAATCGAAGTAAGGCAAGAAATTTAGTATTTGTATAAATTGATAAGTTTCAATTTTTAAACAGCGTGATTTTAAATTAAATTTTGCATTCCAGCTTTGAGAAAAAAGGAATACAACATGGTACGTAACTCACGTATTAGTGATAAGCGACAGGTTTCATTTTTATTTGATATAAATAAAATAACATTTTTTAATTAAAACCAATATAATTTAAAAATTAAATAAGTTTATTCTATCAACTTGTATTTTTATTTTCTTTTTTGGATAACAAGCTTTGCTGTTGACACATTAACTTTTTGCATCGTTTTATGATTTGAAAATTTGCGGAATATTTTATAATTGAAATAGTCATACAAATAAAGGTTGTTAATAGATATATTGTTTGTAGTGCTGTGTAACATAATATATGAATAATACAAGTATAATGTTTTTTCATAATTGCAATATTGCTTGTAATGAATAAAATATTAACATCATTTTAAATTTTAAATATGAGTTTGTTAAAGCCCTATTTAAAAAAGGTATTATAATTTTTTTTCTTTTTTTTTATTTCGTTGAAGATAATTTAGATAAAATATAGCAACTGAATATACTGATATAGAATAGGCGAAATATGTACAGTGGCGGCAATCTAAAATGCCCGGTTGAAAAATTTTAAGTTATTCTTAATTTTTACTTACAAATTTTGTTAACATGGAACTAATTCATATGTTATATAATTGTCTAACTATAAATACATATAAAATTATTAAATTCAATGATAGATAGTATAAATAACTAACAAAAGACTTTATTATAAAATAAAGCATTGTTTTCAGGTATATTTTTGCGCTCGAATTTGATATAAATTTTATAGTAAAATAATTATTTAGTAGATAATTAATGTAGTCAAGTGTTGATTAATAATATATTGGTTAATAAAAAAATTTATTCATATTTAGTTGAACCTCCATTGGGCCTTTATTACATCTTTTAAACGGCGTGGCATTGATTGTTCTAACCGCTGCAAGTAATCGTCGCTTACGATTATCCCTAACAAATTTTATCGCTTTTTTTCAACTCAGGTATACTTTTAGGACTATTGTCAACTACATGCCTCTTCATAACCGCCCAAAAGTTCTCAATGGGGTTTAAGTCGGGACTTAAGTTAGGTCAATCAATTGTATAGATACCGTTATTAACAAAATAATTCGATACCTGTGTAAAATAAAAAGGAATCAATTGCATATTTTTCAATCATTTGTTAGCTAAATGTATTCACAACAATGCCTGATTAATACATTTTGAAAAAAAAAATTATTTACAAAAATATTATGTACCGTTTTCGCGGTATGGCACGGTGCATTATCTTGCTGAAAAAACCATTCTTTGTTTTTAGCATATAAATTTAAAACCGATGACTCCAAACTGGGTTTTAAAATTTTAATGTATTTTTTTACATTTACAGACCCTTCTATGATATGTAGCTCACCTAAACCACGTTGAGAAAAGCAACCCCATATCATAATTCCAAATCGACCGCGTGTTGTTTTTATGGTGCATTTATCTGATAGGCGCTCGGTTTGAAATCGCCGCACATATTGCTTTCCATCTGACCCATGGAGTAAAAATTTTGACTCATCTGAGAAGATGACCCTTTTCCAATCACATACCGACCAATTTTGATATTTTTTGGCAAATTGTAACCGTCTTTGTTTCGATTTTTTTGAAAAACGCGGTTTCTTGACAGCAGCCTAAGCGCGTAATCTGAATTCAGCTAAACGATTACGTAAAATTTTTTTGCTAATATTTACGCCAAGGTCATCTTTTAACTGTTTTTTTAATTGTCTTCGAGATTTGAAGCGATCTTTCAATGCCATTTTGCAAAGCTTACGATTTTGTGATTTGGTTGTTTTTCTTTTCGAATTCCCTCTGTCAAGTGGTTTTGTACTGCCCTAATGGCATATTTAAAAAAAAATCTACTTACAGTATGTCTGTCATACCCAACTTTCTCACTAATATAGGTAAAACTCCTATTTTCACCATGTAAAACTAAAATTTTCTGTTTTTCAGTTTCTGTTAAATTCTTTCTACCTACGATTTTTTTTATATTTCTAAGATTTATTAAACTAAACTGATGCATTTTGTACACAAAATGGTTAAGAAGGGTTACCTCATAATAGTGTATGTCATTGTATTTTACAAAAAATTACCACCCTTAAAATTAAGCCGATTGTAACAGGTATATTGCAAATAAAATGCACCGGGCATTTTAGATTGCCGCCACTGTATGTACTATGAGAAAAAAAATCCCCTAACATCAGATCAGATAATTTCTAGTAAAGCCCCAAAATTACGTTGAATTAACGGGTTTATTGTGTTTTTAAGTTAAATTTAACTATAATTAACTATTAAATAAATTTATAATATGTTGTTAATAGCTGCACGGCTACTTCACCTTGTACATCGAACATAATGTGCTCTCATCAGAATGAGCAACTCACCGTCGATTTTGTGCAAATTTTGAAACTTTAAACTCAATTATTTCGGAAAGTAAATAAAAAATTTATGTGATCTTGCAAAGTTATCTACAAAAACCTGTAAGCCAAGATGCCATGATGGACCCCTCCCCGTATACTACACCAAACTATGAACTCCGAGTGAATTGATGAAATCTTGGTGTTTTAGCAAAAATTCAATATACAGAAAAATATAAATAAAATTGTAAAAATGTTTTAGAGGCAAATTAAAACTTTATTTACACTTGACTGTTGAGCTGTAAAAATATCGAAGTATGGATTTCAGAATACCGTAAAATATTTACGTTTTTATACAAAAAAAAGCTTCATCCGAACATCTAACGTAACTCGAACGAGGTTCAAATCCACATCGATCGAATAAGACGTCCGCAGCTTAACCGCGCAATTATTCAGTCGGTTACGTGATTTCACACCATTGGCATTGTTCTAAAAATGCTGAGGCTAAAATTGGAAAATATTCATAAAAGCTTTTAAAAAAATTTTGGGTCTAAAATTTAAAATTATTTTGCAAGTAAAGCCTAAAAAATATGTCAAGATTTATCTTTATAAGCAACTTATTTGTCAAGATTAAATTAACGAAAAAAATTGTTGGCACACGCACACAATAAAAAACAAAAAATGTATGCGGTATTTTAAATTTTATAGAATAAACGTAAATCTAGGTAAAGTTTACTCATGAGGCCATCAACGCCAGTCGACATTTAATTCTAATTGTATGCTCTAATTACAAATAGCAAGTAAAAATATAAATTGGATGTAGGTACAAATAATGTGTATACTTTTTGGGTCTTGGTTTCGACATTGACTAAAGGTTTTCAATTCTATTTTAATTGCATCGTTTAAATTGTTTCCATTATTCTCTATCGTAAATTTACTCTACAATAACAAAAGTATTTCAAGATACAATTTTTTAAAAAGCAAAATGCATTACAAACATAAAATGACTTCCGTGATAAACCATCAGACAGCAGTAATCAAGTGTTTTAAGTAACGTGTCTGATGCTATTTTCCTTTTAGCTAGAGAAAAATTTGGTCAATCGATTGGAAGAAATTTAGTAGGCAGATTTAAAATAATTTTCGTTAAATTTTGAATATTTTCATAATTAATGTTGAAAAATAATTTTGCAAAGCAAACGTCCTAGGTTATTATTATAGGAACCAAATTTTTAAAAGTAATTAATTGTAAAATAATTATCTAATCGATTATTATCAGAGAAGAAGATTTCTACATCTTATTTTTACTTTCCCTAGCTGTCTAAATGATTAAGTTAATCACTTTTTCTGTTACAGAGACGTCATCGCGTATTAAACCGTACCTCCGTAAATCATTCATAATCTTCACTGTGGCCTAATTGCCGAAATAAATTTATGAAATACACTTGTTTTTAATTTGTAAAACAAATTCGTTCGAAGGTGTTCCTCAGCGATTATCGCATAAACAATAATTATAGTTTTCATCCCTCATTTGAATACGTAAGCACTCCTTTACATTATCGCCATTTCTATTGTGTTGCGCTTTATTGAGCTTAATTCCTTTCTTATGTATTCGATTAGTGTCTTCGATAATAATAAAGTGCACTGACTTTCACTTGATTCGTAGGATATTGTTTTAACATCAAATAACCTTCACCTTCGATAAATCATTTCTAAAATTTAATCAGATAAAATTTTGAAGGTACAAGTTTTTGCCTTTCACGTAGAACATTTCTTAAAATTTTATAACTCACAAATAAATACAGAATTATTTTAGTACTGAAATGTTGGGTACTAAATCCCTACAGGCACGCCATTTGGGGATTCCCCAATGAAAAACTTTGGTGCAAACAAAAGTAATGGCCCATACACAACATCCCTGCTGCAAAACTTCTAAATTCAAACAACACTTTTGAGAATCCTCTTTAAAATCATTAAAAAAATTAAAAGTAATTATGTGGTAATTACACTGTAAATTAAATTTACAAACCCACTTAGCTAAACCGTTAAAATATAATTTAATAGAAAGTGGAAAATGTATAACTAGAAGTTGAAATTTAACTCAAAAGTTTTGATCAAAAAATTACAAAATTACTAATAGTGTGCTATAAAAGTAAACATTTTATTTACACGAACGAACTGAATATTTAAATTTTCTGCAAAAAGTTTTAAAAATATGATTGGATGTTCTTTAAATATTGAAGTAGGTAAGTGATTATAAATTATAATTGGAAAAAGTATGACATTTTTTTTAGCTTTAAAAACTAATATTTTTATCTTCTATACATGACAAAAAAACACAGAGTACCCACAGAGCGGACGATTTTGATGTTATCGGAATCAGAACAGAGATGCAATAATATAAATCGCTGTGTAAAGAGCTGAATACATTTTGAATAAAAACTGTACTGTTTTACTCCTTTTTTTTTTAAATATAAATAAATCTCAAATTAATTGGGAAAAGATTGTCGGGAGGCCCTGTTAAGATCTCACAGAAAAGTTCACGTAAAGCATCAAGTTAACAAAAAAAAAGTGAAAAGTTAAATAAACATTATTTTCCTTATAGCAATATAATAGCTACTTTTTTCAATTATCAAAGTTAGTGTCACTTTCTGTGAACGCAAAATAGTAACATTAATTAAATTTAAAATTCACTGTTTAACATTTCAGATAATATAACATGATTTATTCGGAGCTAATGTATTTTTCGTGACTCGTCTACATTTGCTCTTTTAAAGTAATATACTGTTATTTATTTATAAAAATATTAAATAAATTGAAAAAATCTTTTTGACACCATGTCTCTGTTATTTACAACTCAATTCTTACGGCCGACATCCGAAGGTCTGATATAAATTAAATTATAATAAGTGCTATATGTTCCTACAATTTAACGTGGAATCTAAACCGCGGAATAAATAAATCTAAAGTAGCTAAGAGTACAACTCACGACGTTTAAGACGTTCACTATTCAGAACTTTCCTCGTAGGTCTATAATTTCTATTTTATATTGTCAAATATTAATATCATAATTTCATTCAAAGTTAATTAAATATATTTTTATATTTAATTTCTGCAATGTTGGATAATCCAAAAGTTATTGATTATAAATTTAATGCGCAATCTTATAGAACTAATATACCGTACATACAACATACCATACCACATCGAACATACCATACATACATGAAAATTATATACTGCAAAATTTGTAAACCAAAACGGCGGTTAAATAAACAAAAAGTGTATACAGAACAGTAACAATTTGTGTAACTGGCAACGTAAACATGTGAACAACTTCCAAGCGTAGCCTTACGTTAATTTCTAGAAACTAATGCATAGAAATTACTTTGACATACTAAAATAATCAAATTTAACTTGTAATTTGTTGGCGAATGTTTTTCCAATACAGCTAATTATCTGTTAGCACTACTTAATTCCATTTTATAGTATAACACTAATTTAACGAACAAGTTAAATTGTAATGTAGATTAATGTAAACGATGATTAGTGATTTATTGTCAAGCTCATTTTTCGAATTATAAAATGGTATAATACATTTTCTATGAAATTCAAGTTAATTCATTGAGAATTTCGTTAATCCATTCACGACCAGTAGAATAAACTTTTTGTGTTGAACTCATGGTAGTAAAATACTTTTCTAAGCCGTAATACAAAGACACACAGACAAAATAAGAATGTAATACTTTGTTTTTTTTTTTTATTTATTTATTTTTTGTTTATTTTCTTTTTTGAACACAATCATAAAGCAAGGCTTTTCAAACCGGGGGGTCTGGGGGGTATAGAATACCTTCCAGCACATCAGTGATTGTGTTCAAAAAAAGAAAATGTATTATTGAATTTAAAATCAGAAATCTTAGATTTCTAGAAATTAGATTTACGGTTTGAAACTTGTTTAATAACACATTTTTACGTATAATTTCTGGTGTACTAGAGGGTATTGCATACCCCCCAGGCCCCCCGGTTTGAAAAACCTAGCTTTGTGTGCGTATTGTGTTTATATTGTGTATCATTAATGAAATTTCATTGAGAATTGTTATTTTAATTCAGAAATATTCGGCAATGCAATTTCCATGACTGATAATAATAACTTACTTATATTCACTTTTAAGATTTCACTTATAATAATAAGTGAAATAGTTAAACTCGACTGATTTGCAACTCGTTAGAGACATAGGTGCAAGTATGGACGGAGCAAAAATCGCCCAAAATTAAAATTAGCTTTTGATTTTGTATGCCTGCAAAAAAGTAGAGGAACAAAAAAAACACGTCTTTTCATTTCAGCCCTTCAAAATATTAGGCGTAGTTGCGCCTATGATTACAAAGAGATTCCCATGATACTTGCTTTTGTTTGTGGTGAAGCGGGTATCTGGATGGAGTGATGTCTTGGTCGAATTTTGATGAAGGCAGATTGGGTGCGTATCTTCCAATTTGTTGCTTTTGTTTTATCTATGTAATAAAATGTATCTGGGTCTACCTTTTTGGTAATAAATTATAAATTTTGAGGTGCGGACTAGCATACTTTTTTGGGTTCCTTTATTCGGTTTGTAGGAAAGATTTTCTGAGGCTTACATCGATCCTCGCATGGTTGAGCGTGGGGTTTCACGTTTTTGAAAACAAGTTAGTGCTTCTGCACTTGATATAATAGGTTTAAAATCTTCTCGCACATAAATTTACTGTAACAACCAAGTTATTCTAAAAATAAAGAACCAAATTTACACGAACGCGAAGATTTTAGGTAAATATAATCTATTCACAGAGACTTAGATGCACGAAAGTCGTCTGATTTAAATAAATTCACAAAATTCTAATTCTAACTCGGGAAATAACGCTTAATCGCCTTATAATCGGCGGTGTACTTATGTCTTCCACATGGCGGCACATACCTCGTAGTTGATAATGGCCCTGTTTCCCCTACATTATGCTTACGTCTATTTTTAACGTCTAACCAATGGCTTGCGAGATCTTATAAAAGGGAAACATAAATATCACGTAGAAATTTATTTACGAGTATTTGATTGGACTAATGAGTTAGCATAGTAAATTTGTTAAATGGAAAGTTAACAAAATTCGGTGATAGAAGTGAACGTCGACTATGGTTATTATATGAAAAAATGGATGTGATTGCAGATTTATCTCCATCTTTAACTTTAAAGCTGTCAAAAATCTTCCCATTGTAAATTACATCTCTCGAAATATGAGCGCTACAAACTTTTCCAATGAACTATTATTATAGCTAGGTATGCATATAAAATTATAAATTTTTCACTTCGTTTATATATTTTTGTGTGTAACAAATCTAAAACACTGTTGATGTTATTTCGTTGATTAATCATTAGGTTTAAAAAAATTGCCAGAATCTTCCATATTAAAATTGTAATATTTTTAGAAAATCACCTACGGCGATATTTATGAAGATTTATATTCTGCCGTAATATTAATAGTTTAATAAATTTTTCCCAAATTTAATGAATTTTTTTTACGCTAACAATCCAGTGTCAATCCACCGGCACCTCTGGCGCCGGTTATCACGCTATAGTTACTTTGTTTGCAGCTACATTTTTTAGTTTGAGATAAATCAGAAAATTATTAGCAATATATTTTTTAAATTAGTTAATTTTTGAAATAAATCACTAGCTTTTGTTGGAAACTTCCAAAAATTAAACAAATACCCACTAAATCAAAAGGCGTCAAACGCAATTAAATTACTGATAACTTAAACAATAATGAACTGCAATTTTTCTAAAAAAAATAATAAATAATGAAATCAGTTAAATCCCCTAACAATAAATCAAATTCGAAGCTTAATCGGCAACAAATTATTTTACCCTGACAGGACACGTATTAACTGATTTCCAATGATAATCAAAACCTTAAAAAGTATTCATGGCTGAACATTCAATAATTCTTAATTATAACAGAATAAATCAAAAATTAGAATATTGCGAAACGCATTATAAATAAAACAAAATAATTATAAATTTTCATCCCCACAACACGCAATATTCCGTAGCGGATGAAAATATTCCCCATATATTTATTATTGAACAGTTTATGTAGATGAGTATGTATTTTTGATCAATATAAAATTTAAATCGATTAAATGTAGTGGAATTACAAATTCGCTAAATTTGTATTCCATTTAGGTGCGAAATAAAATTAAGCGCGAAATTTCTTTTAAATTATAATTAAGTATGTAAATTGTTTATTAATATAGATTATATTTTCGGTAAATGTTGAGTACTTACTAAAAGGCCCTCGTAATGTAAAAATTTTATAACCTATAATTACGAACTTACAAAATTGTGTTTAAAATAATTATCAATTAGTAATTTATAAATAATTATGTAAAATACATTATGTAAGACAAATGACTAAAGTCGTCGTGAATCAAGTTTAACGCAAGTTAATCCTTTTTTTTTTGTTTTCATAATCAACATCTTCAATTTTTGATTTCTTGTTAACAAATTCAGATAACAGTTATAAATGTCATTAGCGAATTTGCTAATAGAAAAAATAACGAGATTTTGTGTTTAAAGTTCTGACCAATTTTTTGATGGCACACATAAAAAAACTATCTAGTCACGATTTTATATCTCGCCTGGTAAAAAATAATGACTTACCTACTCTTGTATTATATAATTATTGATATATTTCTTTGTTGTTATGTATATTTGTTGAACAAAAGTTTTGTTCACACTTTCATTATTATTCCGAGTGCTGTATAGTTAGCATTTTCACACTACGCTAACTTACTCAACTCATTTTGGGTTTGATGATCATACAGAATTAGAGAAGTTTGCGATTAAAATTGATAGCTTTGTGTACCCACATCATACAATATTTTTGACATTATTTAATTCAAAAATAATTAATTGTAATAATTAAAATTGGTATTTCAATCACACAATAATAAATTAATATTCCTTAAGACACTTCAAGTTGAAATGTGTAACAAAATTTGCATGCAAACCCAAACCATGTACAAAATTTTTCTTTGGCCAAACGCACCCGACTTTAATTAAATTTTTTGTGGTGCTAGTAATTTATTTTTTGACATGCATATTAAAATTTTTTTATAAAAAACTTACCACACAATTATTCGTGTAGACATAAAAATTATAATTTACATAGCTTCAAAGCATATTTTAAACATAATCACACTAACAGAAATTTAAAGTGGGCTATCAAAAAAACAACCGAATTTTTATAACTTAAGCTGCATGTTCCCTAAAACAAAATTTTCCCGAACTTGACGTCGACAAACGAGAGAAGCGAGCACAGAATCACACCAGCATAGAGCATGCACTGACAGGTACCGGTTCGGCGTTTGTTTAGTAGATTTTCAGAATCGCGTCGCAGGAATCGCAGGAGCCTGGGATGTGATCCTGCTGAGCATCTGTCCCCACTACACAATTTCATTCATCTTCTCGGGTTCATGCTCCAGAAACGTTATACCTACTTCGAAATGAAAAATCTAAAACAAAATTTATGCATTAATCGGCAAAAAAATTTCAAAATTATTTTATTACTTTTCCGTTGTACTGTTTCCCAAAATTAATTAACAAAATGTCAAAATATTCCAGAGAATGTTTGGCGAATCAAAATTTTATAAAGTTAGATTAAACTTGCGTAGTTTAAATTTAAATTTTTAATTAAACTGTTAATTTTATTATAATGTTTACTAAATAAAAATATTTTGTTAAATTGGGCACACCGGCTGATGTTAAAATAAAATTTTTAATGTTATCCGCATATTTTTATTTTATTTTACATTAGTAAAAACATGCTAAGCTCGATAATGCATTTTTGTTTACGTTGTCTCAATTTTCTATTCGATTTAAAAATTTAAAATAAATATTTATTCAAAATGTTTGTTAATTTTTGTGACAAAATTAATCTTTCACTCAATTAAAATTAATCCTTAATTTTACTTGAATATTTTATCAAGAGATTATTTTTTATAATAATAACAAGAAATTTCCACTCCAGAATGTTTAAATTTTTTGAAATTTTTATTTTAGAAATAAAATTATTTTATTATCACAAATATGCGCTGATGATGACTTACTGCGAAAAACTTCTTGAAATATTACTTACACCTTTTGAAATTTTAATAAAAATAAAATTAATTAAATAATTAAACAATTTTGCAATAAATTAAGTTATAACGGAAAATGTTTTTTTTTATTTAATTTAAGTCCAAAATCATTTATTATTTAAAGATTACTTGAATGGATTGAAAGAACTTATACACCTCTTTAATTTAAGATAGCACAAAGGGTTAGAATGCTATTTAAAATTATAATATTCCAGTTGGGATAAAGGCGAGGGTGTAAATTTTTAACTTCCACCAATTCTTTAAAAATTGATTCGTTTCAATACTTTAAATTTACTTTTAATGTAATTGCTAAAATATTCAGTCAGCCTTGTAAAACAAACACACCAGGTATTTATTATGTAATAAGAAGTACTAACAACGCATGTTACTATTTTATATTTATGGTATGTAGGAGTCCTTTTTGTGATAAATTTTGTATAAAGATATTGAAATTAAAAATACCTAAATTTAATTGTAAGAATACATTCGATTTATCAGTAAACAGTGTTCTTATTTTTTTTGCATTTAATTGGCATATGAAAAAAACTTAAAGACAGTAGCACATTAACCTGGCTCATGGGATTTTATAAATATTTGAAAAATGTTAAAGAATTCATTAAATAACATTAAAATAAGGTGATTAACTTTAGATGAACCTAAAATATCAATTAATTTTGTAAATAATCGATATTAAAATACCTATGTTAAATTAACCTTATGAGAAGTAAGGAAGTCAGAAAAGATGCAGGTGATTGAGGATAAATCAAAATTGAAGTACACATATTATTATACTTTTATTTAATTTATTTTTTATTTAATGTGTTGAAGAATACTGGCACCAGTCGAAACTAGTCCATTAAATAAAAATATTATAACTGAAGAAAGTGTATACTTTAATTTTTCTTATGAGAGGTAGCTGGCAGTGGTACAATAACCGGGCTCACAGGTTTTTATAGATATTTAAATAATGCGAAGGAATTTGCCAGACAATATTAAAATAAGGCAATTAGTAAACTATGAATCAACTTAAAAAATCAACTAATTTTGGAAATAATCGATATTAAAGTTGTAACGTTAATCTTTTAAAAAGTTGTCAATTGGTCGAAGTAGACGGAATCCAACAGCGAATACATGTATCCTGTTGACAGTAATTCGTTTCGTATTTAATTTCTTAAATCCTATTATTTTAAGACAACTTTTCCTTGTCTTTATGGATTTTTATACAGTAATTTGGTTAACTACCAACTTTATAATTATAATACCAACCTATAGGTTGGTTCTATTTTAGATAGGTTGGTGTAGAATCAACATTTTGTCCGTTACTAATCAGGACCGTAATAGATTGGTTAGTCTATAAACTTTTAAGCTGATTACATGCCCTAGCGATTTGATATTTTTGGAATGCGATTTTTGTTGTTATTTGATTTTGATTGGTTAAATTTCAATAAATGGTTCAAATATGACAAATCAAAACAAAAATCGCATTCCGCAAATCGCAAAACGCTAGTGCATGTATTTAGCTTTACACGATCATCTTGCAATTGTCACGTATTCGGGACATAAATTTTCTAAACACAAAAATAAAATACTTGGGAAATTTTCAAAAAAAATCTACTAAGAAATACCTGCTCGGAAAAACTAACCATAAAAAACCTGCTCAGAGAAAAATAACTAGAAACCTTACTCGTAAAAAACAAACAAAAATCCTGGTTAGAAAAACCCCAGGATAAACCTGCTCTGATTCATAGTAAGAGTTTCACAAGTTGCTTTTTTTTTCAACCTAAGTAAGAGTGAGCTGTTTATTACCGATTTTAATTTGACTTAGTGCAATGCACAATGATCTCTTATCTCCATGTGTGTGTATCAACAGACACAAGGCATAGAACTACGTTGAGGAAGGATAGGTTCCTCGTGTGCCCACCTTAAGTCACTTACGTATGCCCGTACTAATAGTCATGGATTGATCCGAGATTCAAGATTAATTCTCGAAATAGCAGCTGTTGCTACGATACGATCTAAACTCCAGTAATCTCATTGGTAAATTCTAGGACTATCTTGAGACTCGGATTGATCCGTGACTATTAGTACGGGAATTAGAGATAATAAATATTCAGCGAATTTTAGCAAAATCTAGTAAAACAATTATCAGAAGTGGTCACTGAATGTGATGCTGTTCATCATAATAAAAAAACCATTTTGCACTAGGAGAGTAGATTTTTCAAATTACTAACTGACATAAGTATAGACCCCCTATAAGCTCTCCTAGGTCTAGATTTGGCCCATGCAGTCTAACTGAACTGGTTCTGTGCCTGATGCACATGCTTTTTAACGTGAGTTCACTTGAATCTCATTTAATACTTCCAGCAGCAGTCATCGAAATTGCATTGGAAATTATTCCTGAATTAAAAAAATAGATTTCTATATTATGTTTTTAATAATAAAGAATAGAAAATAGAATATAAATAGATAAAAAGTTAAATTTTTGGTTTGAAACTCATAATCTCAATAATGCATTTTTTTAAACACAATTCCAAAGCTAGGCTTTTCAAACAGAGGGGGTCTGGGGTACGAAATACCCCCCAGCACATCAGTGATTGTGTTCAAGAAAAGAAAATGTGTTATTGAATTTCAAATTAAAAATCTTAGATTTTTGTTTAAGAAAAATTAAAACTTTTAGATTTTTAATACTTAGATTTCAGGTTTGAAACCCATAAGCTCAATAACATCTTTTTTGCGCACAATCGCTGATGTACTAAATGGTATTCCATACCCCTTTTGTGTTTTTATACCCTTTTCTGTGTTTATTATGTGTGTGGTAATTGAAATTTTATTGGGAATTGCTATTTTAATTCTGAAATAATTACCAATGCAATTTCCATGACTACTACTGTATAAAATGTTAGAATTGCGATAAGGTATTGCAGCTGGTGTCTCAACTATAAATAGTATATTGTTTTAATAACAGTTAATGTAGAAGAGCATAGCGGAGAAAATTTGACAATTGAAATTGACATTGAATGAAAAAACATAATATTTTTTTGAGAATGTAAAAAAAATAATTATTAAATTTAATTAATATTACCTTTACTTTAGACCATATACCATTTTTTGCTGTTGTGAAATCTATCACGACGCTACGGTTTACATGAATAAACATTTTGTATGTTTTTTTTAAATAAAAAATAAACAAACAAAACATGCATATTATGTTTTATGCATATTCAATATACAAAACACATTATTATTTAGTAAAAAGCATGAAGTCCGTCATATTTGTACCTACAGTTTTAGACTAACAATAAGATCAATCATATTATATAATATTTATTCATATATGACAGCAATGCCTCGACGTAAACTTGAAGTAGCGAATGAAGTATTAAATAGATCCTCGTGCCTCGTATATGCTACTAGTGAACTACTCATAAATGTATTCGATTTTAGCAATGAAGAAAAATGCAGACTTTTTAATTGGGAGTTTGTCTTAATATTTTCGGCAGGTTTGCGGAGCTAATACGTAGGTAAGGGAGCGTTCATAAACTACGTGGTGTGGTCAAGGGGGGGAGGGGTTAGGTAGAAAGCTACGCAGGACTACATGAGGGTAGGGGGAAGTTAGAGTCAAGCTACGTAGTTTTCTTCATTTATTTTATTTCAGCACAATAAAAGCAATTTGCAGAAAAACTGACAACATAATATGGATATTTAAAATTATAACTATAAAAAAATTTAAACTAATACAAATATCGGTCTTATTAATTTTTTATACCAAATAATTTTTTAATAGTTTTTTTAACAGAAAGCACAAACTGTCTTCCGGACTTGGTAGGAAAAAAAAAACTACGTTCCATCTAAGGGGGGGGGGGTGTAGGGGTATCATGGTAAAAGCTACGTTAAGCTACATGATGGGAGGGAGGGGCTCTAAAGAGGTCAAAATCAAACTACGTGGTTTATGAACGTTCCCTAATAGGAATAAAGTATAAGTAAATCTAACATTTGAAAAGTTGTTAAAATTTTTACTTTTCGGAAAATTTAAAAACTTCTTACAATTAATTACATCGGCAGCCTGGACCATCTCCAGAATATCCAAGTCGAATGAAAAGCTAGCTTTCCAATATACAGCACGACAAACTTTAAAGTCCACTAACCTAATAAATAAATTACTTTACAAGTAGGTATTTCCTGAATAAATTTCTGAAAAAATGTTTTCAAAATAGCTTTTCAGCAGGTCCATAAAACATAAAACATAAAGTATATAATTTTCAAAATAATAGAATATAAATAATAAAAGAGTTTTTTATTATTATTCGATATTTTCATTGTTGTGTAATTGTTTCAAAAGTTCAAAAATTACATACTCAACAAAATGCAAATAAACACACACAAGTCAAAATTCAAAAAGTAAATAGTAAGTAACATGAGCGACATTCACTCCAAAACTTTAATTTTCAAATTCCAGAGTAAATACCAAATACATAAACTATTAGTTAGTTTTCGAGTTTTTTATTTTATACTGTCGTGTTCCAGAATCAATCTCTTTAATTCTGAATTTTGTAATTTGTTTTGTTGAATTTGAATTACTTAATAAGTTATAAATTGGACCTTGTACTTTGGACTTTGGACCAAATTGGATCTTATTAAGAGGTGGATTTTTGGGTGATTAAGTTTTGAAATATTATCAATTAATTAGATAATTGAAGATTAAAGTGTGAATTTGAAAATTTAGAAATTTAATTTGATAGCGGCTACATATGGCTACAATCTTGTTTGGATTGATTTCCATTTCATGTTGAAAACTTGAATATTTCAGTTAGACCGGCACATTTTTAGAGATTTGTATTTTCGGGTGGATGTGGAAAATTTAAATTTGGAGCTGGAAAAGTACACTTCAATACATTAAATACAAAAGAGGTGAAAAGCTAAAATTTTTATATTTTCAAAATCTACAAGAAGAAAAATTGATCCAGAAATTTTCCGTCTTAAGGTTAAATTATGTGAAAGGACTTTAAGACTTAAAGGAAAGAACTAAGTTTCAAGACAAGCTGAATCATCAAGATAAATTTGATTTTTGAGTTTATATTAATTTTTAAGAGGAAGTATTAAAATGCAATAAAACAGCAAAATTCCTTTTAATATTTATTTTATTTATTCGAAATTATAATAGAAATGGGAGAATTATAGTAAATTTGTTGGAATATTGCTTTTTTTCTAATCTTTATTGAAACCATTAAAAATAAAAAAGTCAATAGTCAAAATTAGTCGATATTTCCTAGTCCAAACGACTTCTACTATGGTTTACAGTTAACCTAGCATAACTAAAGTTTCATTCACTTCGAATGTATCTTAAAGTGCTAATATATTGTCAACTTTTTTTGTTCTTAAACAGATTAAAAAAGATAAAGCAGCTGAAATCCGTACTTTTATCTGCTAATAAGTTATATCTATTCAATCGACTGATAAAAAATATTAGTGATTTTTTAGAATCTTTAGATTTTGTTAATATTAATTTGTTAATCTAAATTTGAATTGATGAAACACAATAAATTATAATACAAAAGGTTTTCGATGAATAAAAGCGGAAAATCGGTAGAAGGTATTGAAGTTTGTGAGATGAGTGTCTTGACAAAATTTTATACCATTATTAACTTAGGCGATGTTGTTTGTGATTTTCTTTTAAATTCGTGTCTTCCCAACAAGTATTTCATTGTTGATGGTTCATTTAATTGTATTTCCATTATCGCACTGTTTACACCACAGAAAAGTATCAAAATATTTACTTTAATCTTTTCTTTTGTCTTAATTTACCACTTTTTTTAAAAGAATTTTAAACTATTGAACTTCATTTTGTTTTAAAATTTATTTTACTGATTTCAAAATTTTTAATTATAAAATCAATTGATCGTCTTAGCGCTCAGCTAAATTAAAGCATTTTCTACCTCAGACAATTTTCAAATAATTTTGAAAACATGATAATGAAATATCAGCGGATTTTGTATGAGATCCCGGGGTTTACAAAACTCAGATAGGCTTATAAATCAAACAGATTAAATTTGTGGTATTGAGCATGGATTTCTTTTGCCAAGTAAATGCACATTCTTCAATTTGATCTGGAGATCAAAATATTATTTAAACATTTTTTCATTTTTTTCTGCATTTTATGCAGAAACGTGAGATACCTCACAAACGTGAGGTGAACAGGTAAATTTCTTGAAGTTCTTTTTTCTATTAATTGTTTTAGTAGAAACCATTCCATTGAAAAATTAATGTAAATGTTTCATAATAAAAAAGTTTATTATTATTGTTATTATTATTTTGTAAACTACAACTTAACATGTTTTCCTTCTTGAGAGAAAGTCCTCCGAGATATTAAGAATATAATATGGATGAAGAAATATGGATCTGAGAAATAAACACTCGGTATGATGTTAAATTAATTTTCTTAACTCGAAAAGTTATTTTTCTAAGAGCTTTATTGATATAAATACGATACTCAGTAAATGTGATACCTTAATTGATATCACAAGGTGAAACAAAATTGTTTACAAAGAAAGAGTCGTGAACCCAAATCTCTCATCTGCGTAAAGTAAAATTTTAATGGCGACTTCAGTTTTTAAAATAATTACAGGAATAATATGAAATACATAATTTTCTATTTAACTTTCAAATTCCGAGCTTTCCCAACAAAATTACGATGAAAGGTCATAATTTCATTACATCTTAGGAGCAATATTTCTCACAACGGTGCCACTTTTAATTTTCTTTCAAAATTTATTTAAAAAAAACTCCTATGTTAATTAAAAAACTTTTAATACAATCACATGGTTGTTTTTAATTTTCTATTTTATTAAGGAAATAACATTATGCACACCAACATCCTTAATAAATTGAACCGTAATTAAATACACCAAACAAAAACTTTTATATTATAATTGGACATTTCCATAAAACAAAATTTTTCATGCGTTTGGTTTACCCTAATTAACTCACACGGTTTTATTTCCTTATAAAATATTATGTAAACCCTGACGTATTTTTTAATACTAATTTTCTGTTTTGGAGAATGTTCGCCATTCGGCACATTGACAAAAATTCGTGCTTTTCCCGAATTTAATCGCTATTTTTCAGAAATTTAATATTAAAAAGCGCATGTTTACCTTAAATGATTAAGATAATGCGTTTCCTGTTTTGAATCTTTCCATGTTTTAAAAAATGTTGTATTTCCGAATCTTCTATCCTTTACGAAGCGAATGTTTGGAATTCGCGATACATTCGTATTTTTTTCTTATCAGTTTTTGGTTTTCTACACTTACGAAGGACAGGGAAAAAGGAAAAAATTATGTTCTGAATTCTTTGATATTTCACACTGTATTTTATTAGTTATTACAGTTTTTTTATCTCACTATGTAATATTGAAATGGTTAAGACCTATAATTGTTAAGAAAATTACAGATTTTCAAATATGCAAAAAGGGGGTATGTCAACCAAATTCATACCCGTACATCATAGTATATAATTTTTTTACTAATCAAACTTAATTGTTATTTATAAAAAATTCAAAAATATAAAATGAAAAAACAATATATTTTATGTTCTCCGAGATTTTTTTGTTTTAGATTTTTGGCAACTTTTCCATTATTTTTTACACAGGGTCGTGGAGAGAAAATCGGTGCCCGGGGTATAAATAAAATAATATAAAAAATTAGTCTATAAGTAAAACTACTTCTAGTGCCTGCATTATGTACCTACATTGATATTTGGAAGGTTTGCTTCAAATTTCATTCGGAAAATTTTTAGAATTGAGATTACAAATACTTCCGTAAACCGTACATCAGTAGGGATCATCTCGTGCGAAGGTGTTTGAAGCAATTTAAGTATGGCACAGTAGAAGTCTTAGAGATTATCTTTACCTTTAATTTATCAATTAAAAATAAAATTAACCTTTTAACCACAAATGGCCACCCAAGCGAGAAAAACAAGTTTAATTTGTTTGCCTAAAATAATAGCTTCGGGGATTTCCCTAGTCAGAGAAAAAGAAGATTTGAATTATAAGCAATAAATTTTGAATTTACGTGGTTTCTTAATCATTTAATAAATTATGAAATAAATTAAAAGTTTTTGATTAATTTGTAGATAATATTATAAATGTAAATAAATATTTCCATTTGTATTGTATGAAATTTTTTTGCATGTACACTAATATAAGTGTGTACCTTTATATAACGTAGCTCAAATCTAAAAATGTTCATCTTTGGATGAAACAAGCCTACAAACCATTTTTGTTAAAATCAATTAATTCCTGCAAGCAGAAGCACGAGAATACACATAGAGGGTGATAAATTTAGATAACTTGACAGTTTTTTAAATGAAATTTTTTAAATTAAGAAACAAATACAATCATATTAATAAACATTTTTTTATATATTATAAGGGTAAATTATATAAACAATTAAAAAATATTTCTAATATAATAATAAATTGGTATTTTTATTTTTATTCTATTAATTGGGTAGGTAGCATTGGTTACAGGAAGTAAATAAAGGTAAACTAAAATTTATATTTTAATGTTAGTTTTAATTTATAATGCGACGTTGAATAAATCAGTCTTTAATGTCACAAATCCAGACAAGTAATAAAGAACAAGATGCTGTGCTTCTGAGGCGTTACTTTAAGCTGAATCTGTCTCCACTGTGAAGTAATATTTTGCAAGTACAGCTGAGAACCGCTCTGTGTTGGCAGGTGTCAGAGTAACGTTACAACCCTAGGATTTAGGGTTGATATCTTGCTTTACACGCAAACCGTGAGATGCACATAAACTAATTTGTTGCTTTCAGCAAAAATGTAAAAAGCTTTGTTATACAAATTTCGTAAGCACGAAATATTTTCAAATCGAACAATTACAGTAAATTAAATGATTTCTTAATAGATATAAATAGTCAAACAATGTATTTTTGTCTTTTCGTAAATTTTCTTATAATTTGCCAAATTGTTTTCAACGCAAGTAAACGTGATGGAAATACTTTGTTCAAATAAACCAGAAGATAGTTCAAATTTAGTTTATACTTTTTTATTACTGCAATTTATTTTATCGGAAAACGGCGATTCTCGATCAACCTCTTGGGTGAGGAAACGAAGCATTCTCTAGTAACTACAAAAATCGACAAGTAATGTAAAATCGGCTTATAAAGTGTTTTCGTTGTAGAACGCTTCTGTCACATCTGCATGTCACACATTATTGACAAAAATTTATCCATTTTTATTTTTGTTCTTTCCTAAGTACATTACTTTCCTATTTACGTCGTAAAAGAAAGTATTGTAATCGAGTAAAACAAAAATTAATTACCATTTCTTCTATAGTCTATATTGTAATCGTATTGTAATTGTCGTGTTCCAAAATTCCTATTTTTATTTTGCATTTTGAAATTTTATTTATTGCATTTAAATTTTTATTTTGATTGTTTTTGAATTTAATAGTATATTACTGGCCAAGCATAGAAAATGATCCGTTACTGGGCGCGCAGCTATATTAAAAAGTGAGCGTAGCGAGCTTTTTAAAGCTGTAAAACTTTAAAAACTTTTCTGAAAACAAAATATAAACGTTGTGCTGTGGAGTGAATTGAAATACTATAAATTTCTGTCATCTGGTTTAATTGCATAACACACGTAAGTACAATTTTTTTTACAATTAAACAAAAACATAAACCTAACCCCACATATTTTTAAAACTTAAACTAAAAATGTCGTCACTCTCTGCCGCAATACCTCCAATCACCAGCACACCAAATTTTGTCCGGAGATACGATGACATAATGTTCATTTTTGTTTTCTATTGTGGTAGCCTTAACAAAGATATCGGTAGCCCTGGCAAAGATATCTATATGTATCACCCCCTACCCTAAATCTACCTATAAAAGTTTATTTAACAAAATCCAAAATGAAAAAAATTTTTTATTTTTGTACGCCACTGAATTTTTTCCAAAATTTTTATATACGTCACATAATACCGTAAGAAGTCACAAATAAAATTTCTCCAAGATTGGTACAACAAATTTTTTCGGTCATCTAGCGGATTTTTCGAAAACAAATTTTTGTAAATTACTGACTGTCGATTTACTGATTCTGAAAACATTTGCAAAAAAATTTAACAAACAGCCTAAACTTGGTCGCTACCTAGTGGCAGAACCCTTTACTTATAAAGTAACGTTCCGTCAGTCCGTACGACGATATTATAAAATATTTCCCACCGAACCACCTATTTTTGTATTCTAAAATTAATTGTTACAAGCCCTAAACTCAATTCTTATGCTACACTCGGTATACAAATCAACATTATCCTAATTTTGACACATATGTCACAAAATTATGACGTTTATTAAAATTTTGAATATATTGTTTTATTTTTGCCAGCCATCTGACAAATTCTCACAAAAAATATATAAATTAAGATTTCAGTTAATATTTTCTATAATTTTTCTGACCTGCCCCGCCCTGTTACAATTGGCTCGGTTTGTTTTCTCACCAATACTTATACTTTCAAAGCTCCATCGACACACCAAATTTTAGCTGAATCGGTTAAACATTTCCGGAGATACGACGACATTTTCATTTTTTTAAATTTATTTTATTGTGGTGGCCCTGGTGAAGATTTCTCTGGCAAAACCTTATTTTCACCATTCCAGCCCACGAGGCATACGTCCAATAAGTTTGATTGCAATCGACGCAGAAATGCCGGAGAAAATCGATCGACAAAAACTTTTTTCATGTTTTTGCCAAAAAAGTTAATTTTATTTTTTTCATGTTGCATTACTGATTTCTATCGAAGGATTACATATGCTCACATATCCATTAGGATCAATGTACCTACGTACCAAATTTGGGTAAGATCCCTTCAGCATTTCTTGAATTATGCACTCTTAAAGTTTCAACTTTGACAACTTGTGATTTTTGACAGACGACAGATAGAAGATTAATTTTACCTATTCTGGATAAAGCCTTTTAAGGCCTTTAAAATAACATATCGCAAGACAAAATATTTTTTAAAAATCCCGTATTATTTTCTTGTGGTGGCACTCCTGATTGATAGATCGCGACGAAAACCTTATTTTCACCTTTCCACCGTGAACCCTACCACCATACCAAATTTGGTCGTAATTGGTTGGATGGCTCGGAAGCAAATCGATCGACAAAATTTGACGACAGACAGACAGACAGACCGACAGACAGACCGACACAGAAATTTTTATTTTACTTTTTGCAGATCTTTACGTTTCTGAACACGGTGATCTCGAAAATGCAAAAAAAAAAAGTTGAAATTTTTTTTCGATTACCATACCTCCAATTTTTTTTTAAAATTGATTGGAGGTAAAAAGTTTACATGTCTATCTGTATGGCAGTTTGTTACCTGACCCTTAATAAAGGATTAAGGTGCTAGCTCAGCATCTGCAAGACCGTGGGTGCTAGACGAAAATAAGACAAAATCAAACAACACAATAATAATATATTAAATTTCGTCATCAAGTTTACAATGAATACCCCAGCAAGGGCTTTTATGACGCCCTGCGTCGACAAAATAGCACAGAGTGAATTCTACTCTCATTCACATAATCTTCTGACCAATAGTCCATAACAAAAGGTACATACTACTTAAGTTCGTCAGTACATATAATTGATGTAACTTGTTAACACAAAATATCAACGCCAAAAGGCAAATGAAGAATTCCTAACGGAATCAAATCCGTGGTCCCGGGGAAAAAGGGGATAAGTCGAAAATTGTGTAAAATGAGCTAAGTGGACTTCTAATTTTAGCGGCCTACGTTTGTGTGCAAGGACATAAGTCAACTACCTTTAAGAAGTGAAGTTAATTTGAAGTGAATATTGAGGTAACTCAATATTCAGCTTCAGTTAAGTGTCAAACAAGATAAGTACTAGACTTATCTCTTTTTTCAGAATTTAGCTTTCTATAGTCACGTTATAAACGAGATAAGTCGGAGATCAAACGGCTGTTTTTGATCTGCAACAGTGTTTGCCAACACCAATGTTAGCTTAAGGGATCACATTTTACCTTATTATTCTTATTTTTAAATTATTCTTACAAAATTATAGCTGGATAGAATAGTTAATATTGTGTTAAAAGAGATAACTCATTTTTTAAGTGTGTCAAACGAGATAAGTGTTAGTTTTTCGCGAAACTAGAACCAAAACACAAAATAAATTTAGTGGGGGTGATTAGCCACCAAACACTGTATTTCATAAAATAAAAATATTATGTGTTTGATTTTAACCTGATTTGTAGCACGTCTCCGAACTTAAATTAATTCTACTGAAAATTGTTCAAATGGACTTATCCGCTTTTTCCCCGGGACCACGGAAATAAAGTTTACACAAATAAATAGAACAACATAACTCACATTCGTCGTTCTCGAGGTGGATACAGCCTGGTCCGGTTTCATGTGGAGCATGAATACTTGTCCGCCTAGCAAACAAAAATCTCTGAGCGCCTCGATAAAAACCCGCCGTCTTCAGATTATTTAAACTTTCATGAATTTAAACCCGACGTCATCAAATTATATAAACTTTCCCAAACGGCCTGAACATAGCCTCCAACATGACCAACATTCGGATAAATCTCAGGAAAATCCCTACTAGTAATTAATTGGTTTTGACTTTAATGCGGTTCACCGCTCTTGAACGTATCAATTGTTGCTTGCATTTTTGACAACTTCTATATATCTAAACTTGTTCCTGCGCCACTGCTTTCAACCTTGAGCGTTGCCGCCAAACACAAGGACTATTTTCCTATAACCGCGCGTCCATCTTCACTGCGTCGCGCGTCGGCGCAAACAGAATTTTCTTTTGAGTTAATTAGACCCCCAAAACTGGCCTAATTTTACTGCCTCGCACGAATTAATATTGCGTAACATCTTTAGCACCTATTTCCGAACTAAAATTCCGGTTTTCATATATAATCTATTGTGTGATGGTTTTGATTTCCGGAAATTTGCCGCCTGGATTGTCGAGTTCCTTGATGCTACGGAAATCTCGCGAGTCGAAGACGATTGGCATCTCATCTCATCGAGGAGATGCTATACGGACAACATCATCGTAACAAGTTATCCGCATTTTGCAAAGTCATTTTAACACACTTATGCCCAGTTTCTTCACTAAAATGATCCTATAGATATCCGATAGATAGGAACTAAGTATAGAGAAATATGACAGAACTACAATAAAACAACAATGCGTTCTGTCAAGTTTATCTATACTTATTTCCTATCTATCGGATATCTATAGGATCATTTTAGTGAAGAAACTGGGCATTAGAGACGTAACTTATAGGTAAAATGGAGTAGACCAGACGAAATAACGTAAAAAATTATGTTAGATGATCTTGAAAACCAAATTTTCGATTTTTTTCTAGTTAACGGGTTTTGGCTCTGAACCCTCGATATATGGAATTAAAAGTATTGTTATTCTTGCTTTTTGTAAATACAAAAAATTTGGTCGCCCTGTAGTGCTACCAAAAAAAACTTGGAATCTTAATTATACCTCATTTACACTATATAATAGAAATAATCGAATAGTATCTGATAGTTATAGTATCGAATAGAAAAACAGTAACTATTAGCTAATAAGTAACAGAAAACAAAAATACTACGGGGTTTTTACTTTTTTTCGATGCATCATATAAGAAGTTACCATCGCTACATTTCGCGCCCTAGCAGGGACCTTTTTTAATTTGCATTTTAGTTTTACACCCGTTGTTTATTATTCATGTCTCTTTTATCTCTTAACCCTTTATAAAACCAATAAGTAAATGGATGGAACCAATAAAAAAATGGATGAAACCTAGAAGAAAAAGATGAAAAAGTGGATGAAACAAATAAGAAAGTGGATGACAGGGCAAAGCAAAACAGCAAAACAAAAGATAGGTTTGTTGGTAAAAAGAATCAAAGAAGAGTTTCAGAAAAGAGAAAAGAGAAAAGGAAAAAAGAACTCAAAACAGTTATTAGAAATGTTTAAAGAAAGATGATCGAGGAGATACTAGTAGATACAGGAGTGGGGATTTTGAAAGGGAAAGGCTGGAAAAATTTTATAGGGATAGTCGTATAAATGCAATGCTATTTATGAAAAATACAGAGCAGAATTTGGTAAAGGTAAAGGATGAGATGATGATAAAGAATTTGGTTAGAATGACATGAAAGGAAAACAGAGTACTGGTTCTCGATGGTAGAGCATAAATTTACTAAGTAGAGCATAAATTTATTTAAAGAGAAATATAAAGAAATGTTTTTAAAAAAATATTAAAGAGAAGTCGAACAAAGCAAGGCGACGGCTAAGAAGCAATAGGACGTAAGTGCAAAAGTATATTTTTCAGGAGAGACAAAAAACTTTTTTCCATGAAACCCACTTAAACTTGAGTAAATTTCTGTTGGGTTTTGCTTTTTACATTATAATTAGATTAATTAAAATCTATTATAATAGAAAAATACAATCAACTTTTCTTGAAACTGCAGATAGGTTCTATTGCTGTGACTTTTTTTTAAGGATGTTATACGATAAGTTTAATTATTTGAAGGATTTGTTGAAATAATAATATTTTTTAAACCTTAATTTGAATTATAAAAATAAGTAGGAGCCTATAAATTATAATTTATGTAAAAAAATACAAATTCTTATTAAGAGTATAATATAAAACAGGTAATAGTATATTCTGAAACAAGTTTGGAATTAGGCATATTCCGCACGAGGGAAAAGTTTGTCACCCGAGCCGATAGGCGAGGGTGACGGTTCACGAGTGCGGAATAGCCATTCCAAACGTGTTTCAGACTATACTTTCTATACGACTATTAAAATAATAAGCCGTATAAGTTTTGACCGTAATTAAAATTTGTAAAAATGAGAAAATTTTTTTGTGCGCGAGCGATCTGAATTTTTGCACATGCTTTCCTACCGTTAATTCACAGGGGGTAGTTGAAGCGAGGGGGGGAGAAGTTTTTGCTCAGTTTTTCGATATCTAACGCCGTTTTCGAGTTATTGCTAATTCAAGTTTGTGTGGCGGAAACGCAGCAATAACTCAAGAACGGCGCTAGATATCGAAAAACTGAGCAAAAAATTGTCCCCCCTCGTACACACTCCTTGTGAATTATCGGTAGGAAAATATGTGCAAAAATTCAGATCGATCGCACGCAAAAAAGTTTACTCATTTGACAAACTTGATTTTTGTTGATGTGTAAATAAATTGAGTTCAAAAATTTGGTAATAGATGTCACTTCAAATAGTAGTCTATTCTTTGCTCTAATTGGTCTAATCTGTGTGAGAATAATTATTCTCGCACCGATATCGGTGTGAGAATAAAAAAAAGAAAGAATGTAGATATTCTGTATTTAAAAATAGAATCAGAATGCCCACATTCTATGATAGTCGTATAGAAAATCCTTACCAACTCAAAATAAACGTAATAAAATGCGGGAAAACTATTCCTGTGGTAACTGGTCATAAAAAGAATTAATATCTATTGGAAGTTCCTTTTTAAACTTTGAAGAAGATTGAATTTCGTTTTAGGAATTGGCAACCGTTGTTTATGGAGTCTAGCTGGTACACACAGGCCTGAATTCGAAATCGGATTCTTCGTTTTCTTACCGGCAATTCTGAAAATTGGTCGTCAAAAGCCAATTTATAAGTAATATTCTCTTCTTCATATTTTAATACGCGAATATCAGTCACAGTAGGATCAGTTGCAGTTTTACCTGGACGAATAGAATCGTAAAGCTTAAAGACATCAGCATAGTTTAAAAATTGATCATGGGTGACGAATGTGGCGTCAAGTGGAAAAGGTTTCTTTCTTGCTTCTTGTGTTATGCGAATGTAGTCACTAGGCAGGAAAATCTTTTGATTTTTTAATTTTCTTTTAATAATACTGTGAGTACTATCGCATTCCATTTCTGTATGTCCTTTTTCTAAATATTTCTGCATAATAACTACCTTATTACTTTTGGAATACTAACAAAACGTAATAGTAACAAAGCGTTAGCTAGAACTGCATTTCTGTTTGGAAGATTTTTATTTATGCAGTGTTGATACTTATAATATGGGTTTACATTGTTCATCAGACAATTAAATTAATTAATATTAAATTATTATTAAAAAATATTCTTTTTCTAATTCTGTTGCAAAATGGCTACATTTTGAAAGTCATTCGAGTTTTAAAAAGTCGTTCTTTTTATAACTAGTGATAAAATGGTTACTACAGTAATGTCACTGTTAATAAAACATAGTTTGACAGAAGAATTTTGGACGCGATAAATCTGAATTTTTGCATATATCGTACTTTCCTACCGATAATTCATGAATTCATTAATGAAAATAATATCACAATATAAGTTAACTGAATTTTTAATTATAAATATTTACAACACAATTTACAAATTTCATATTTCCATGATTATTTTCCAGCGCAGATATCGATGGCGAGGGTGATATTCTTCTGGAATTCGCCGGTGGCATCGAAGTGTTAGTAATATTTGTTTCATTACATTGAATACGTACTCCACAAAGTGGAAGGTTTATAAACCTTTGCTTTGTTTGCAAAATAAGCAAGAAGTACCTTTTCCACTACTGTTTTGACGTTTTTTGAATCACACCATGTTTTGAAGCGTTTATATGCAAATTCGTATACTTGCTTAGATTTGTCTGGCAATAAAGTTAAAATTGCAAATTGGCATCATTTTCAATATCAGAATCCTCAGAACCACTCATTTTATTACCATTACCTCGTGCAAAACTATTTACCCGATATAAAAAATTGCTTGTTGTTTATACATATTGTTGTAGCAACTGATGTTTTAAAACTTCTAGATTAATATAATTTATTTTGTGCAGGTATTTGAACTGTCAACGTAAACTAGATATTATTAGTAGGGTAAATAATTTTACGCGCGATTGATCTGAATTTTTGCATATGCTTTCCAACCGATAATTCACAAGGGGGTGAATACGAGGCGAGGGGGGAAAGTTTTTTGCTCAGTTTTTCGATATCTAGCTCCGTTGTCGAGTTATTGCTAATTCAAAAAATTTTGTTTTAAGAAAGCCCATTTTGCACAGAATTAGAAAAAATCTTGTATGCAACACGACGTAAAAGTGTCTTTTTATAACACGGCGCGTTGTCCAATTGACAATTTGATTGACAATTTGACATTGTCAATTGGCGTTGACAATTTTCACGCCTAGTTATAAAAGGTATCACTTTTACATCTAGGTTGCATAAATAGCTATTTTCTCCAACCGTATTAAAAGCAGTACATTTTTAGTAGCATTACCTCAACTAAAAGTTGACGTTTTCGTTATTAATATAAAAATGCGAAAATTGCTAAGCAACACTTTTTTTTACGTGCACTAAAAAAACTTTTTTGTGCATGACTTAAAAGTCATTTTATTTTTTACTATTTTTGTGCGCGATCGATCTAAATTTTTGCATATGCCTTCCTACCGATAATTCACGGGGGTGTGTCTGTGACGAGGGGGGAGAATTTTTTGCTCAGTTTTTTGATATCTAGCGCCGTTCTCGAGTTATTGCTAATTCAAACAATATAGAAAAAGCACTCTTCGAAATTATACAATTTTTAAATGTCAAAGTGACTTTTCTGATATTACATCAAATAATGTTTTAAAATTAAGTATTTATATTTTAAATTTTATTTAATTTTTGGTTGGAGAAAAAGTAATATGTCTCATTTGGATTAAAAGTGTCTTTGTTTGACGTGCAATTATTGCATTCGCTCGGCTCCGCTAGCGCTCCGCCTTGCAATGCAACAATTGCTTGTCAAACAAAGTTTCACTTTTAATCCGAATAAGACAATGTACTATATTTTTTTAGAAGAGGGTAAATTTTTATATTTGGAATTGAAAAGGATCTTTCAAAGTCAAGATATAAATTTAAATGTCAAGTCAATGAAGTTGTTGCATGACAGTTGTCATGGGTTGTCAGAAAAAATAATTGTGTTGAATTAATTTGCAAAAGATAAGAAGTCAGGTGTCAGGAAGTCAGTTATAAAGAAATAAAATTTCTAATCATAAAAATTTTAAATTAAAGGTTTGTCTGCGTATTTCGATAAACACAAGACTAACATTTCAAGGGAGTTGTGCGATGATATATTTTAGGCTAAAAACATCTAGGCAGGCTGGAGAGGTTGTCAAAAAAAAAAATAAAATAAAAAAATAAAAATATTTGGGCAAATAAACTTGTACAATTTAATATCAGAGCGATACAGGGTGCCCCAGAACTCAACATCATACCTTGGAGGGCTAATAGACCAGCAACATGACAACATATTGTAACAATTTTTTGTTAATTGTTGCGCGATCCCTTGATGACGATTTTTAGTACGCCTATGCTTAGTAAGGCATGCGCAAGGCATCGTAGTAAGGCGCGCGCTGAGCTGGGAGCAGGATTCTAAAACGCACGGTGTGATAGGAAAAACGTGTTAAGTTTCGTTGGTGGCTGAAGATTATTCAGATAGGGCAGAATAATTATTAAAGAGTACGCCTGAGGAAGAGATCTGTCAGCGGTTGTTGGAATTACGATACCGTAAAACATTGTAATATAATTATCATTGGAAACCTTATTTTGGGATTTGTACCGTGGCGCCGTAACTCAAGCTGCCTCATTTGCTTGCAACATTGAATGTTCGTTTTGGAATACGTTGGTGGCCGTATGTTAAATCTTGCTGGTTTTACTTACCTCGACGACTACTGGAATTGTTCGGTTTTGTGCTACAATAAAGTTTTTGGTATCGAATTTCTTGTTTGTGCAACGCAGAATTCTTCAAGCAGTTTTGCAATCAAGCCGTGGTTTTTTTCATCTGCAGTAGCCAGGGGAATTCATCGGGTCAAGAGCTTGTGTGGGTTGGAATTGCAGTACAAAATTGGTAGACAAGTATTGTCGTATTACTTTCTTGTAAACGAGCCAGGCCTTGATAAGTGTTTTTTTGCTTTACTAATTATTACTGCAATTGTGGAAACGTCGAGTTTTACATCAGTTGGCGACGTGGATGTTCCTTATTTTGTGGCTGACGAGTCATTGAAATTGATATTGGAAGTTGTTGTATTCTTAGTATTTTCGTTATACTGTTACTTGTTAAGAGAGTTTTATTTTGCTTCGAGGTAGCAAATTCTAATTTTTTCAGAACCTACGCTCTGCCTCCGCTATTAAGAGTTGGTTTTCTACCTGCGCTTCACCACATATATTATTACTGGGGAATACCTATCCCAGGTGTGGTGAGCAAGATATTTTTTTTACAAAAATATTGAAATTGCTACACTATAATAGTATATTACATGCCGAGGTGGAAAATGCTTCATTACAGCCGAGCGCTAAGTTAGTTGACTTCGGCGCTTCGCGCCTCAGTCAACTATAAGCGCGACGCTGGAATGAAGCTTGACACCGAGGTATGTATACTATTTTATTCACAATCAGATGGTAAATAACAAATAATTAAAATTTGTATGAAATTATACGCTGCTTTTCATTTTATTTCATTTTTGAAAAGAAAAAATAGTTTATCAAGTTGGTATAAAAAATAAGCAAATTGCTGTTTATGTCAAACAAAATGATAGTAAATATTTGAAATTGTACTTTAATAATTATTCTGGCTAAATTAACAATATTGTTATAAAACTTACATTTTTAAAGTAACTAAATTAAAATTAGATTATTGCAGTTAGCTTGCACTAAATTTGTACTTGACATTTGACATAATTTTAATTAATTTGACGCACATTATTTGTTAGTTCCTTTTCTTGCCATCATGCGACTTTGCAGGTCGGGAAGTGATCACTTCCCGACCTGCGGTAGGTTGGGAAGTAATAGTATATTACATGCCGAGGTGGAAAATGCTTCATTACAGCCGAGCGCTAGTTAGTTGACTGAGGCGCGAAGCGCCGAAGTCAACTATAAGCGCGACGCTGGAATGAAGCTTGACACCGAGGTATGTATACTATTTTATTCACAATCAGATAGTAAATAACAAATAATTAAAATTTGTATTAAATTATACGCTGCTTTTCACTTTGTTTCATTTTTGAAAAAATAAAGTAGTTTATCAAGTTGGTATAAAAAATAAGCAAATTGCTGTTTATGTCAAACAAAATGATGGTAAACATTTGACATAATTGTACTTTAATTATTCTGGCTAAATTAACAATATTGTTATAAAACTTACATTTTTAAAGTAACTAAAATAATATTAGATTATAGTTAACTTGCACTAAATTTGTACTTGACATTTGACATAATCTTAATTAATTTGACGCACATTATTTGTTAGTTCCTTTTCTTGCCAACATGCGACTTTGCAGGTCGAGAAGTGATCACTTCCCGACCTGAGGTAGGTTGGGAAGTAAAACAAAATAGCTCTGATTGGTTGGCAAGTGAAAGTAAATAATAAACTGCTTCCCAACTTCTTAAAAATCAGGAATGCATCGATTACTAACCGATTGTGAATAAAACAAATTAACTCTGATTGGTTGGCAAGTGAAAGTAAATAATAAACTGCTTCCCAACTTTTTAAAAATCAGGAATGTATTGATTACTAACCGATTGTGAATAAAATTAAATATGACCTTAGTACACTATCGTTTTAATTTTTTATCGGAAAACACAGCGAAACCAATGCTTTCCGAGTGTCCGCTTGGCAGCCAAAGCGAAGCATTTCGAGTCATCTCACAAATCGACTAGTAATGTAAAATCGTCTGTAATTTGTTTTGATTAATGTTCGATTCTGTTACTTCTGCATGTCAAGTAACTTATATTATAAAGACATGCTATTATAAAAATTTGACCGACGTGGGGTTTGAACTCACGATCCCCAAACAATTCCCAAACGACATAGAGGGTTGCTCTAATGACATTGTTTTAATTCGTCTTATCTGTCACGATTTCTAATTAAAGCAATATTTGTTATATTTGATATAATAGAAAATTTTATGTTTTCCGATAAAAAAGTATCTCACCTCTCCTCAAAATATGAGCCCCTACTGGGCTTACAGCTTTAAAAAGCTTGCTCACGCTTTTAACGAATCATTTTCGATGCTCGGCCAGTAATACACTTTTTTTTTTTTTATTTTTTTAAATAAAAAATTTACAATTTTATTTTTGTTTTATTTCGTTTTAATAAATACCTGTCCTTTTAATAACTTTATAAAGTGTTTTCATTTGAATTCTCAATTATTGAAATAATCTCACTGTTATTTTTGCAGTAAAATAGCAATATCTTTTTTTTAAGTAAATATAGCAAACGTTATACCATTTTGAAAACTATACTAGATTAGCAATTTTTTAAAATAACTTACTTATCAGTCCTCCAAGGGATGGCTTTGAGATTTGGGACACCTTGTATAAAGTCTAAGTTTATATTATTTTTTATTTGGCAAGACTAATTTCTAATATTGCACGTTCGTGTAATTAACTATTGACTGATAGTTTTTATTTTGTAGTCTTTTGCTAACCTTTGCTATACAGCAACTATACGTCACTAAAATTAAAACAGACATTTTATTGTTAGTTCGTCCCCGGTGCCTCAATTGTCCATGTACGTGAAGCTTATTCCTTAAAAATTCATGGTTGATTCTCTTAGTGAGCCCAGTGAACCATAATTTATATCGTCGCACTTCATAATACATAATAAGTATATAATTATGTAATGTGTTCCAAAATTCGGTTTTTTATTTTTTATTTTAAAATTTCATTGTATTGAATGTAAAATTTTTATTTTTGTTATTTTTAAATTTAAAAGTAATTTGTTACATATATTTTGTAATTTATAACTATTTGAATTGCTCGCGCCAAAAATTTGATGTTGGCGCGAAAAATTTGTTGTAACGGCGTTTTGCTTTTCGCGTTAACCGGAATAGTCGCTTTTGGTGAATTTCGGAGTCGTTTGTCAACGACTCCCAAGAGTTAATTTTGATTATTTTGTGAATTCAAGTTTTAAATTTTCTGAGTGAAAAATAGAAGTACGAAGAATGTGGTATTGTTGCGGTCATTTGGCGAACCGATATACAACGCATAAAATAGTGGACGGTCTAATAAATTAATATCGTCGATGTTAAAATTATTATTTTGAATTTTGAGAGGTATGGGTCATCTCAATATGTAATGCTAAGTCTACATGCAAAAGTTGAAGACGACATTCGTTTACTGTTTAATTTTTACTCTTTACGTATCTCAATGAAAATGGTTTATCAGGACAATGCACCAAAACAATATATAGGTATAATAAATTTGATCCCCTGCCCTGGTTACATTAACGCAATGCCAACATAAATACGTACTTTTACCTTATTTGTACTTCTAAAAGTTCGTGAATTACACTAATTAAGTTCAAAATAATTGAATAACTTCTAAATAGAGCCGTACTAATTCAGAAAACTTATAATGAATGTAATAAATAGTTAAATCTAGTATTTTGCTACTTTGGAAAGCTAAACTCACTCATGATAATATCAAATTTAAAAATACCTTAGGATATAAAAATTTTTTTACATGTTTTGAAATTGCGTTTTTCTTTAGGGAAATTACATAGTGTCAGACATATTTCTTTAGAATACTACATTTTGTTATCGCAAAACTTACAATTTCTTCAAGATATTTTTTCTCAACATTGTCGTTGTCAACTATCACAGCAAGATTTATTTTTTAAACAAGAAATGGGAACTTTGCGTGGGTTTTCCCTTAAATTTTTTAAGGAAAAATTTTCCATAATATATTTTAATTATGATGGTTTTTTTATGTCATATTGGCTTTTCAACTTAATTTTTATATAGCTAACAAAAATTTTATTTTTATTACACTTTTATTGTTATATCTTCGATATAAAATCAAATATTACGTAAACGTTTTTATATTTAATTTTTTGGATAGGGATACTGCAGTAAAACAGTAGTTAATTTGAATTTTGTAAATATTAGATTCCGGAGGATTTAGTACAATATTTTATTACGCCATAAAATTACGTTACTTTTACTTACATCTTTTAACTTCCACAACTATTATGTGCACGTCGGATGTTTAAAAAAGGAAAACCGATAGCTACAAAAGAAATTTCAACACACGTCAACTAAGTTTTTGCTAATTAAACTTTATAGTGACAAAGAACCAGGGACAATAAAAATAAATTGCTAGTTATAGAAAACTTAGAAGACATGTATGTTTCCTTCAAAGTTCGAATACTTTTTTTATTTTTTTATGAAAGCGCAAACTAACTTACTGATTGTACTTTTGTTTTGTAATTTGCCAGGTCAGTTTTATAAAAAGAACAAATTAAGATAATGGTGGCAATTTTATTCGTTCCTGGATGTATTAAAACTTTTTGTATAAAGAAACTGGGTCAAGTTTAGTAAATCAACTAAAATTCCGTTTACCGAAAATATATTTGGTAAGTAGTAGTAGACAATACAAAACCGGTGCAAATAAATTAAAATTATAATTTTTAAAAAATCAACAAAATATGATGATCGAAATTATATTCGTCCTGTAGTTTGCTGTAGGTTTTAAAAAACTATTTGCGCACACTGCTTACTGAAAACCATTGACAGAGAATAAAATAAATTAGTTTTCTTTTCGGCATTCTGCTATGTATTTGTAGAGCGCAGGAATAAACATTTGTTTTTATGTGTCGTATTTGGTTCTTGCTTATTTAAGTTATATTAAATTCTACGGCTGAAAGGTGTTTTGTAATATTATTATAATTTTATTATATTACTTTTACCTTATTATATTTTCTATCTTTGATCTTAAACGATATAATTTTATTTTAAATTACGAACTGAAAAGCTCGAAAATTTCTTGACGAATTTGTGCCTTTATAACAAGATTGACAAATAAAATTAAAATATCATTATTCGTTTAATTTTTAAACGGTTGGTTTGCCATCCACTTTCACTAAAATGGAAATGTCAAACAATTGTTCAATTTAAATCCAAAACACAAATATACAATATTCATACCAAATTACATTACAGAAACGTATGTTAATTTTGTTTTCTGTTTACAAAACCAAATGCTATCTAGGGAATAGCATGTAAATCCGGAGATATATTTTTAACGATGCTTTTTAATTTACCATCTAACAAACGTTACCGACTCTTATTTATACTACCGTGATGCACTCTAAAAGTGACTTTAAGATCTTTATTCTAGTCATATTTTAAAATTTCATGATTTTTCGTTATAATAATTATTATCTTGCGTAATGACCGTAGTAGTTAAAAACGCTTTATTATATTTAAAAAAAAAAAAAAAAAAAATTATTATCTTTAAATAATATATTGATATGTTTCCATTTGAACATAAAAGCGTTGTAATTATTTTCAAGATTGATTATTATTATTAAATCCATAGAATTTACGGTATAATTGTATAAAAGCTATAATTATTGTAAGTAAGAATTTAAAAAAAATTTAATTTAATTAAAAATTATAAAATAATGAAAGTAGGTAGTACTTTTATACTGAAATTAAAATGGAAGGGAAAAAAAGGAAACGGAAAAATATAATATATTATATAAATATTTTATAAAAATTAAATAATATAAATAAATAAGCTTATTAGTAAACTAATTATCTAAAGCATGATATTTTTGATATTTTGATATTTTAAACGACGCCATAGTTGAAAAACTTGTTTATAAAAAACAAGTTATAAAACTTTATTTTACTGTTACATCTTCTAACTTAATTTAAAATATAATAACTAAAATAAAAATTTAAAAATCTATAATATAAAATCACTTTTAATTTAATTAATAGTTTAAACGTGTGGATCTCGGATAACCGCTTATATTTTGTGCAAATATACCCTAATAAAATACATATATGTATGTTAGATAATTTGATATTTTATTTAAAATTAAGTTATTATTACTACATTTGTTTTCTTATAATGTTTCTGACTGTTCATATTCCTGTTTATATTCCGATGTTCTTGTTCATATTCTGATATTCTATTCTTATTCTGTTTATATTCATCTTCTCCTCCTAGCTGCCTTCCTTATATAGTATTATTGTCCTTCTTCGTAATGCCAACTTAACGCATACTTAGTAATGTTTGACATACAGGGTGGTTTGAATATTGTATTAGTCTTCTTCTCAGGTCCTCACTTGGGTGATGTCTCTTTCTATTGGTTGCTAGTTGGCTTAGGGAGTATTCTAGCAGATCCGTACTAAGGGTATGTCTCGCTCAATCTAACATGTATATACTAAAGAGTCTACCAATGCGAACGATAGAACTAGTTTTTTTTAATTATAACTCAACCGTGTAAGATACAATGGATTTGTTTGTATTTATTTGAAGTTTAGTTCACACCATTTATGTTTCGAATAAAATATCCTTTAAATGCTCACCTCTTGATCGTTTGCACCCACGCATTCGATGGGTCCAATTTTCGATGACTTTTCCAAGTAAAGCTGGCTGAATAACACAAATTACTCGCTTGATGTTGGCTTTCAAGTCATCAGTTGTTTGCGGTTTATTAGCGTAAACTAATGCGTAATGACTTTATGTAGCCTCAAAGAAAGAAGTCTTATATTGATTACTGATAATATGTTTTATATTGATTTCTTATTACAAGAAAAATGTACTTACACAAAATTATTTATTTTAAGTTTTTTCCATCTTTTTTCGTTCGGTGTTTCCAATTTCCGTCCCAATCTTGGAAATTATTAATGGCCTTAATTAAAAGAAGTAGTGATGTGAGATGTATAGTGAGCTGTGAACTTCCAAGTTTTATTCTCTGGTAGAAATATTTCCCTGAAAAGTAAAACAAAGTCTGCAGAAGTCTACAAACTCTGAGAAACTCTGCAAAAGTCTAATTCAGAGTTTTTAGAGAAATATTTCCACCTGGTTGTCCTGGTTGTGGTTGTCATTCTTTCATGTTATTTGTTTATTTTGAGTTTACAAATTTCACTTACCATTTTTATAATAACAGGAAAAATGCTATTATGAGAAATTATTCTTATCTCATCTTAAGTATCAATAACGTTTTCGCGTCAAACAGTCTTGAACTGAAGTTGGTCGTTCAGAAAGTCGCCGTTCTCACCGTACGACTAATTTCTCTAACCCGCTAAAATTGCAAAAATGGAAAACTATAAACAAAAATGTAGTCATTAATCCCAGATGTAAACTGCCCTCCTAAGAAAAAATGTGAACTGTCCTCCTAGCAAAGAGGTTTGCCCTAATCTCAGTAATACAAACTTCATGGTGATGCAGCAAGAAAATAATTAATTAAATTTATTTATTAAAAACATAATATTATTATCTGTTAATATAGTTGTTCAAAATATTTTTTATTTTAATTCATTGCATATTGAAAAAATTTCGAAAATTAATTAGCTTTACATTCACACATTAATGTAATTTAATGTAATACAATTTTTGTAATTTTTGACTCCCTCTTCTCCCAGGTAAGTGTCCTTAAAATAACTAATACCCTTATAATAATAGTACAGTGACTTTATAGAAACAGTGGCGACACGAGCCCCTAAATCGGTCCAGGATGTTGCAAAATCCCCTTATTCGGCCCAGGATGTTGCAAATTCAAGCAAAAAATATATGCTCTAGAATGGCCTATGCTTTAAATTAAAATATTTTCCATTTCTCATATTAATAAAATGCAGCAATAACGTAAAAAAAGTCATTTTTATTCTGCCTTAAGCTATATATAAGCAAAAATATTGTAGCCAATCAAAAGTCGGACATCATTTGTCGTAAAGTCACTGTACCCTATAGATGTCTAGATTTTAGAGTGGATCCGAGATTTGCGTAGTTGCATTTATCAAAATGGCCCGGAGCGAAGTTTGCGGAGGGTTGCCATACTCGCTAAAAATATCCTTCTTGACCGGTCCAACTCGGCAAAGTGTTCTACCAAGAAAGGGGTGAATCTCCTTCGATGTGGACTCAACGCTGTAATTTTTTTCTGTTTTGAATTAAATCTTGATTTTTAATTGGTATTAGGCCCAGTTTTTCAATCATTTGTTAACCCAAGTGCAATGGTTAACCTATATGTTTATGACTACCTGATTGGTCAGAAATCTAAGTTAACCATTGAATTTCCGTGAAAATTTTTAGGCCAGTAACGCAAAAGCCAGTTGTCGCAGGGCCAAGTATCTGTCGGAACATCGTTTACATTTTATGGCCAAGTATAGAGGGCAATTTACAATTCCCCAATCTCGACGGTTATGCCAACTTGGAGAAAATTAGGCACCAGTCTCTTATTTTTTTTTAAGTCCTATCTTTAGATTTGGCACCGAGATGGGGATTCCTTATAAGGGAATTATTAAAATATTTGTCATTGGCCCATTCAATTAATTACCTCAAGTCATATATACATAATGAATAATTATATTAATTGTCTTACTTTTTAGTAAACTATAGTAAGTAATTCCTAAAAGATTTTTACCAGTTTTCCACACGGCAAATTTGCCAAAATGATAACCGTTTTAATCAACCAAAGAGTTGATTATGAAAGCTATTCTCTCTCTATCTCTCTCTTTCCACTCCGCTCATTCAAATAAAACTTGCCACAAAAAGTCTGACATTTGTTCTGAATAGAACAATGCACTATTTCGTTTCTTTAATCAATAAAGATAAGCATTACAGTAAATATTTTATTACACGTGCAAAATTTTTAGTAATTAAAATTGAAAGAAGTAATAAAAGAACACAGAAATGAAATTAAATGCCAAATCAATTGTCATCAAAACTTTTTAAGTGCTATTAAATAGCTAATATAATAAACGATGGTTGTTAGCCAATTGGGTGACAATTGGGTTGCATTATAAGCAACTCCACAATTAATTATAAACTTACAAAATTTTTTTTTGCTTTTCTAATTTTAAAACAAAAACTGTAGACAAGTTTATCTCTCCAAGTCACGATATTAAATTGTTGAATAAAAATCTGTTAAATGATTAATAAACATTGGATATTGCGATGAAAACGGGAAATTCAATTAATATATAGGAATTAGAAAATTGGTAACAGTTGTTATATGTTACCAAAGAGTACTGCAAAATCAGAATTCCTACCCAAAACCATACATGAGGACAGTTTCTACTCTCGCATGAACCGCTATTATACCATTCCATTCCAAATTTTATCAGAGTAAATATCTACTTGGAATGTATCAGCAAAGTTTCAGAAATTTGTTTTGGAATACTTTCTATTTGTTCTCTACGTATAAGGATATAATCAATGCTAAAGATCATTGCTTAATCAAAACAAAAAAATTAGTACATAGCAAATTATGTATACATCAAGCTCGGAATTCCAAAGAATACCAAATAATTTTCAAGTAATCCCAAAATATTTTTAAACGGATTCCAGTGGGTATCAGATAGAAAAATTTGGTTTTATGCACATCAACTTTTTGAAAATCTTTCACTGTTCTGCAACAAAATCAAGTTATCTTACTCTTTCAGGACTTCTTTCTTAAATTCAATTGATTTACATAGATTTCCAACAACTGATTTACAAGGAATTACAGTAATTTTGAAAATTTTTAAAATATTCCTTTTCAGAAGCCACTGGAATTCTCACCAAATGTACGCACCTTATTTTTGGGTATTAAATCTCAATATAATTACGGTATAAGAAGTAAATTTTAATCTTCGATTTTGAAATTTTGAGTTTGAAAAAAGGAAGTTCAAAAATATAAATGTAACTAATTCCTTGACTAAATTTGTACAATTTTAAATTTCATAATTTTCTTCTACCAAAAACTTTGTTTATTTTGATTATTTTCTTGGAAGAATTTGTTGGTTTTTATTAATTTCTTGAACGAATTAGAAAAAAGAAAGCGAGGATAGAGGTGTATAGAGTTTGATAGCAGAAAAATTACCTACAAGTCGGGTGACTTTTGTTTCATCTTGTAAAAATAAAATTACAGAAATACCACTATAATTGGCTTCAGAAATATTTATAAGTGTTTTTACCAGCATAAAATGTGTGTATGTTGTTATGTTAATAACTTATCAGCGTAAATTTTGGAAAAATACCCGATCGGTTTCATTATTTTTGTTCTGCGATTTTAATTAGTTTTCAACGGCCATTTTTAGATACTTAAATTTGTTTAGATTGCAGTTCTGCCTCTTTTGATGACATCAGATCTGTCAAGTCTCGACCTGTTCGAGAAGCGCTGCTTCCTTTGTGGTAAAATAACGAAACTATTGTGTTATTTTTATTGTCAAATTGTGAAAAATATGAAGAAGACATTTTTTTAACAGTTTTTCCAGGTTTTTGGAACTTTTAAGTCGGTGATTATAAAACTTTGGTTTATATTGTGGCTTAGTGTCAATTTAAAATAATTGAAGAACTATTCAAATTCGTCGCAATGCAATGAACAGTTTAGTTTTTCCAGAATATTTAATAATAAAGTAAGTTGTTTAATTTTTTCTTGGTGCAAATACAGTACCTAGTATTGAATTCTTGCATTATAGGTGGATGACGTGGAAGGACGTTTCTGTGAAATAATGCTTAATTCTAGTGGAATTTAAGTTCGTTTAAGTTAAGTAAAAGTCTGCAGTTTTCCACAACTAAAGTAAGTGTTTGAATGTTTACCTGCACACAAAAGAAAATTCACGAAGAAGTTATCCAAAAAGGAAATTTCCTCCTTGCGAGTTTTATTTTGTGTTTAACTTCATTTTGTATTTTACCATTCAAATGCTTCAATCGAGTGTTGTACTTATTTGCGAAACTGTCCAATCTTGCTTAGGTATTTTTTCTTTTTCCGTGCTTTGTCGTCAAGATGAAAATTTTGGGTTCTCCAGAATATTAACCAACTAAATATTGTTGGAGAAACCAAATGTGTGCAACGAACAAAGTTATTATCTTCGTTTATAGAGACTTAATTTTTTGCTTTAAATTTTCATTTTTAACGACAAAGACAATTTTCAAGGTTTTATGATTGATTTCTATTTCCGTTTACGAATATTACACAATATTTTACAATCTTCCCTTCCTCCATAATTAATAACGTCTTTGTGTCACTTAAATAAATAAATTAACTAAGTTTTTCATTTCAGTTCAGACAACATTGGTGCGTGAACGCGAAATTCGTATTCCGCGAACGGGAGTGTGATGTGTGGAGTTCAAATTATCGCGAAGAAGCTTGATAAAAGCTTTCTTAATAATCTAGAATAATTTCGTTTTAATACTTAGTGAAAAACAATGTGAAAGTGTTCGGGTTTGTGAGTGACTGAAGTTTATTGGAAGGAACAATGAAGAAGCTATCCTGGCCACTAGGAATAACGCAAAAGAACTACAGTGATAAAGGTAATTTGACGAAAACCGTTCTCATCTGCAATGATAACTAACAAAAAATTTTCTTTATTTTTGTAGGTAGGGCCCACTTCGTGGATTTAGAAAAAATTCAGGTTAATAAAATTTTCTATCCAGTTATGTAGCCAGTGAATAGTTTGAAATTGTGAAAAAATGCATTTTTCTTTAAATGCACGATCTGCAGTTGGGTAAGAAAAGTTTTTTTACGTTTTGAAGTAAAAAATTACAAATAACAGCAAATAACTAATTATTTTCCTTTGTAGGTTTTCATTGCTTGAAAGTTGGTTAATTCGTTAAGCTTTCATTTTTTAAATAAAAATTAATGAATCAACTTGTTAATAAAAGTAAATTATTTAGAACTTGCATCCAGTGGGAAGCGGTCCCCGAAATGGACTAAAACTATGGAGTTCAGAATGACCACTTGAGTCCGGTTTATCAGACCAACGTCAGTCTCCAAAAAATCAAACTTTTTTCTTTTCAAAAATCAAAACCAAAAATATTTCTAAATTGTAATATTTTTTTTAGAAAACCAGAAACGGCCTAACGTTAAAACCGGGTGACCTGCTTTCAAGACCTAACAATTTCATGTTTTTTTTTTATTTCTTAATTTTATAATTATTTTTTTATATAAATATAAATATTAAAAATTGTAATTCAAAAATATAAATAGAAATTGAAAATCGAAAAACTTATGTAAAATAAAATAAATAAAATACAAAACTTTGCCGTATTAAAACGACCGTATTTGACCTTTTCAAGAAGGGGTGCAGGGCAATGTTAGTTTCTCAAGTCTCAAGTGCATATTTTTATACAGGGCTAATTCGTACCTAATGAAGAGAAATCTCTTTGGTGTAATCTTAAAACCAACCATATTAGATCGCCAGAGATGGCCCAAGTTTATAATAAAATTTTATGCGGCAAATGAAATTACTATTTTCGTCGATATTGTTACTTACTTCTCAAATAATCCCGGTGTAGAACACCACGTAGTCACACGTTGGCTAATATAAAATATATTTATTTTGTGTGGTTAAAGTTTTAGTTAATGGTGTAGGTCAGTAAAAGACAAATATTTGTCTCCGCCGCGACGTTTCGAATTCTTTATTGGTTTTTTATAGACGGTAAAAACTAAAGTTTGGTACGTTTATTTACAAAATACATAAAAGATTTTGAATACATTTTGAAAGAAATAACAACACTTAGGGGAAACATCGATTGCGTTTACCACAATTTTACGTAGACGTGATGAAGTTTAAATAAAACATTTATTACACAAGTAAATCGCATACAAAGAAAGGTAATACAAAAAATATCATCAGGCTGGAAAATAATAAAATATTATGCAATAGTGTTGTAAACGTCTATGTTACGATGTATTAGGTGATCCAAAGGTTTGCGTTGAAGTTTTTCAGAAATAAAGCGCACATTTCATGAGCGAAAATCGGAAATCTTTATTGTATCTAATAGTTTGATTTATGTCTCTTATCTAAACGTGAAACACAACATCATTGATATGACCATCACAGCTTCGTTGACATCTAAGGTCCGAAAAAATTTGTTTTTTGCAATAAATGTAGATCTATAACAGCTAAAATGTAATTTGTAATGTTGAAATGTTTGTATATACGTTTACCTTTTTTATTAGATCCGGTACAATTCCTTACCGCTGCCACGTGCCGACTAGGCACCAAGACAACTCTGCGTCAATTGCACCAAATAATGGATGTCACTGGACTCTCTTATTTTACGGATTTTTGAATATCTTTCCACAATCCAATAATTTGATTTTCTCATGTTTGTTTTTCCGTTCTCTTATTCAAATCACGTGTTCAAATCACGTGAATACATGATCCTTTTACGTTAATTGGGTGTTATAATATACATTTTCTTGTTATATTTTGTACTTGAACTGGTTCCTTTCGCAGTGCTGTGGGGTTTTTAAAGGTATTTTACATTTAAACTTTAGCAATTTCAAAATTTACTCGTCGCTACTCAAAGCGTGTATGACGTAATAAGTTTGTCTTGCAAGTTAAATTTAACGTTTAATTTAATTTAGAGTAGGTGCATAATTTTACGATTAGTTAGCTATTACTTTATTAATGAAGTCTAAATTAACATGAAAATATTTTTAGTGGAGTAATCAACTACAATAGCAAGTTGATTGATATGTAAAATGTTTTCAAAATATCCTTTGAAAATAATGGGGAAAAAGAAATTAAAATTTTATTCGTGCAGACATTTTGTCATATCTGTTGTGGTCTTGGTCGATGTAATTCACAAATAAGCAAAAAGTAAACTGAAATTAAATTACTTAATAAAAAATTAAGACCTACATATAAATCTACTACACATAATATATCACATCTCATACACATACATAATTATATCGGGTAGATGATTGCATTATTGAAGTTTTCAAATTTTAAAGTAAACTTTGAAGTTTGTTGTGTTTAGTGACCGTTAAAAATTAAGAAAACCTGGAAATTCCAGATACAACTGGTAGCTAATTTTACTTTTCTTGGCATACGAGAGGAAATATCAACTGATCCAAGAGAGGTGACCACAATGCCTGTGAGAGTTTTCGACCCATTGCACTGCTGCCAGTGATTTTGAAAATATTTGAGACCGTGATTAAAATCAGATTAGTGAGATTTAGTGAGATTTGAGTTGCCCATCAATTTCTTGTTGCCCATCAACATGAATACAGACAGCTCATATCTACGACAGCAATTGCGGTATGATAAATCATATTCTGAAGGCGCATAATAATGGATAAAAATTCGAGAAACGCCGCGGTAGTTGTCGTATATAGACCCCCTTCTGAAAATTTTGACGTGTTTATGCAAGTTTTATAAGAGGCACCCATGGTTGTTTCGAATAATGGAAAATACAAAAACATAGCAGGTGATTACAATGTTGACTTTCTGAAAGACGGACAGGACAAGATGCGATTAACAAGGCTTTTGACACTGTAAAGCATAAAATATTGTTAAATAAATTAAAGTACTATGGAGTCAGGGGCAACACTCTTAAGTTACTGGCGTCCTATCTGCGCAACAAAAGCTAGACTGTTAGATGGAATGACATGTTTTCGGGTACTAGATTTATGATGCACGACGTTCCCCAGGGCATGAATGATCTTGTAGTGAATGTGCTTAATTATGGGTGTTTGGGCCAAATCTCAGTCCAAAAAATATCTATAGTAAAGGTGAAAAAGTGGACTGTTTTAGGGCTTTTGATTGTGTTAGAGATGTTAAGAATGTATAGTGACTTACCAGAAAATTCTTTTTGTTTCTCCTCTCTCTTCGGATGGGAATAACATAGGGTTAAGGGAAAGGATTACAATAGGATGATTACTGATAAGCACTATGTATTGGTAGCGAAATGTTCCTTGATAAACAGCTGGTAAAGGTTGGTTGTTGGTCACAAACACTTGAAAAAACCGGGAAAATACCACAAAACTGGTATTATAACAAAATTGGTTGGTTCTTCCAATATGGCGCGTGTTATCGACCCTCGCGTATGCTCAGATCGCCTCGGGGGGAAGAATTTGAAAAGTGGCGCAAACATCGGGCATGTATATGTATATGCGGATGGCACATCTTTTTTGGTTAACAAGAAATAAAGATGAAGATCACTCGGATTTTGGAGATTATCTCGAGTTGGATGGACTCCAACAAACTACGTTTAAATAGAGCAAAAACTCAGACTATGGACTTTTTTGACCGGAACAGTGAACAGTGACTAGTAAAATTCTTGGGAATATATGCAGATCATAAACTTGGGTGGAAGCATCACATTGATATGATGAATAAACAGCTATCAAGCGCGGTCTTTTGTATTAGAAGCTTAAAGCGCTCAGCAAAGGCATGTTATTATTGTGAGCTGGGTTTTATATAAACAAAAATATCTGAAAATATGCGCATATATAGTTATGCATCAAATTTCTCTAAAATATGCACTAAAATTTATAAATTATGCATTGATATGCATAATAATAAATTTTTTTAAATTTTTTATAGGTAATGTATTTTAAATATGTAGTACCTTATAGACAAGCATAAAGCGTCGTTCTCGTCCAATTAACGCTGTGAAAACCCAAAATATATAACATTTCTTCTTTAAAGCCTCATTTCCTCCGATATATTTGACTTTTTATGAATTTTTATTTATTTTATTAGCTAATTTATATCAAATACATCAAGGAAAATGAGGTTTTAAAGAAGAAATGTTATATTATTTTGGTTATTTTCGATTAATTTACGTAGCGTTAATTGTATGAGACCGACGCGACGTTTAACATATACCTCTATACTTGATTTAATTATGTTGTTAACAACATATATTGGGCGAGTTTTTAAACTACTCGAGCAGCTGTTCGAGTACTCGAACAAAAAAAGTGCTTTTTTAAACTACTCCATCTACTGTCATCGGTAGTTTTAAAACCCCCCACTCTGCTCGAACGCATTACTCGAGCAAGATTTTATCCGCCGGATCGTAATGCACCTAGTCTAAGCAATTCTAGCCTGCTCAACTTTGGTTCGAGCAATCATTGCTCGAGCAACCGGTACAGTTTAAAAACACACCCATTATGAAACTAGACAAAAATTTACCACAGTTCTAACTACATAAACCAAAAGGCTACCCAAATTTTGCCAATGGAGAAAAACACTAAATTTCTAAAGAGTCCATATTTCAAAGAGATAGTTATAAACAGAACGCACGGTTATTTTCAAAATAATTGCTTAAATTGACAAATATATAAATAAAAATTTTTTTCTATAAACATTCCGCAAAAAACTCCAAAATTGGCCTAAATATGCACAAATATGCATTATTTGCTGAAATATGCGCCAAATATTAAAAATATGCAAAATATGCATTTTGAGAAGCGCTTTTTCGGGTTCGTTTTTTATTTATTTTATTTATTTATTTATTTATTTATTTATAACAAGAATACATCCTAATCAGCAGAGCTGGTATAAGGATTAAAATTTACATTAAAATATTAAAATATTATTTACAAAAATTTTTAGTTATTTTTTAGTATTTACATGTTCCTGAATTAATTTTTTAAATTGTAGTATTGTTTTGGCTTGTTGAATATGAATTGGTACCTGGTTGAATTCTCGTAGTGCATTATGTTCAGTAGTTCTTTTTCCCAAATTTGTTCTGGCTGTAGTAATATCGTAATCATTTTTATTCCTTGTGTTGCACAGTGCGGCCAAATCCTAAAAAGCTGGCCAAAAGTCGAAATTTGATGTAATAAATTTGAAAATTGGTATCTGGGGGTTTTCGGGGTCGCTGATTACGAATTTGCCATCAGAATAGTTATTTTCACAATGGCGGATCCAATATGGCGGACAAAAGTTGAAAATTGAAGTATAATAAAGTTGAAAATTGGTATCTGAGGGTGTTCGGGGTCGCTGATTACGAATCTGCTATTAGAATAGTTATTTTCATAATGGCGGATCCAATATGGCGGACAAAAGTCGAAAATTGAAGTATAATAAATTTGAAAATTTGTGTCTGGGGGTTTTCGGGGTCGCTGATTACGAATCTGTTATCAGAATAGTTTTTTCATAATGGTGCATCCAATATGGCGGACAAAAGTCGAAAATTGAAGTATAATAAATTTTAAAATTGGTATCTGAGGGTTTTCGGGGTCGCTGATTACGAATCTGCTATCAGAATAGATATTTTCATAATGGCGGATCCAATATGGCGGACAAAAGTCAAAAATTAAAATATAGTAAATTTGAAAATTGGTATCTGGGTGTTTTCGGGGTCGCTGATTTCAAATCTGATAAGAATAATTATTTTCATAAGGGCGGACATAATACCGAATATAATTAAGAATAATAATTTTTTTATAAATACATGAAAAAATTCGATATTATATCAAAGATATATACAAGTAAATAATTGCAAAGTTACACATTAAACATAAATTTTTTATTGTACACTAATGAACAAGAACTATTTTATGTAAGCATATGTTTACAAAAAATAGTTAGCTTCATCGTTAGATGATAAATTTACAGATGCATCAGTGTCTTCTGATGTTGACAAATCTGTATTTGTATGGTAAAATCTGTATTTTAGTATTTGTATGGAACCTGATACTACTGCCCTCCCCAGAAAAAAACTTTAAATCCGCCCCTGCACAGCAAGTTTCTCATATTATGAGGTTAGGTTTGTACAAAAGCATTTTTTTAATCAGAGAATTTAGTAATACAATATTTCAAATGTTACTTTTAAGAAACTTGTGAATTCTGAGTAACATCGTTTTTTTACAAAATACGTGATAAAACAAAATGGCGCAATTTTTTTTTTTTTAATCGTTCACAATATGTCTCATTGTAACCACAAATAAGTTTCACGGCGGAACTTTGCGGAACTTTTAACTTTTTCATCAAAATGTGTCGAATTATAAGAATTTTAATTAATCAAATTTAGTAACAATTGTCGTTTCACTGATTCACTGTACTTGTCAAAATATTACTAACAAATTTTTTTTCTTGTTCTACTTACCTTCAGAAGTTTATTCCATTTTATCCGATTGAAATTTTCTTCAAATTATAATTTATATGGCACTTTAAACACATGCGTTGTTAAATAATACGTTACCACTATTGACGCTATTCGAACAACAGCAACATTACCACTAGTTTTTTAAAGCAGGTAAAAATAAATACACGAATTTATAAGTATTATATGACTCTTAAGGGTATATTAAAGCCAACCCAGCAAAAAAAAAACCATAAGTAGATACTTTTTTTTTCGATTTATGGCCAGCTTTTAAGGATTTGGCCGCAGTGTGTGTTGTGTTGATGAATTTTGTTTCTTCATTTTAATTTTACACAGTTTTTTATTAAATTATTTTGAATTTTAAAGATAAACTTCATTTTTTCAATATAAATAAAGCCTAATTCGTCCAGATTTCAAAACGACTCTGTTGGCATATCAATATTAAAGAATATGCAAAATGCATAAAATCCCAGCTCTAGTTATTATGCAAACTTGTTCAGTAGCATCTCATATGGAACTATCTTCTGGGGGTCGTCGAGTGAAGCGAGCGGAGTGTTTGTGATGCAAAAAAGGCCGATTCGAGCATTGTGCGGGCTTGCTGCTAGGGACTCAGGTCCTCATTTAGAGAGGGTATACTTACATTACCGTGCGAATTTATTACCCCGCCCCTCCTATTTATTTTCCTGTATTTTTTGCAAATGAAAGATATTATTTTATTTATTTTAAAATTTTAAATTTTACAAATTAAAAGCTATTCTAATTATTATTATTAATTGAATACGAAATTACGATGCAAAATTATTTTTTGTTTTCGTTGATTAAGCTAGTTTCAAACATGGTTTGAGTTAGATAGCGATGTTGTCCCCCAATGGATCTCTTGGAGCGGATAAAATCTAATGCTTGCTTTTTCAATTTTTTTTTTATTTTGTAATAAATTTAGAGAAAAAAGAGAAAGGAAAATGATGATGTGAAAAATGAGATAAGAGAGAACCAAGAAGATTCAGGAGCAAATCGAAATTCAGGCTCAGGAACTAAAAACGCTGAGAAAGGAGTTGAGAGAAACTAAAACAAACTGGGAACACGACAAGAAGCTAGGGGAAGAAAGAATAAAGGAGCTTGAGCGTAAGCTAGACACAGTGGAATACAGATTCGAACTACAAGAAAGAAAAAAAATGAAAAATAGATTGGTAGTGACAGGAATAAAAATAGATGCGAATGAACGGGTTTCCCTGAAGGATAGTATTGGTAACTTTGTAAAGAATAACCTGGAAGTCGATATAAAGATAGTAACCGCATATAAGGTGGGCAGCGAAAGAATTGTAATCGAGACGGAAAATTTTGAAGGAAAAATGGTAGTGATGAAGAACAAACATAAGTTAATTAAGCTGCCTGGAGGAAAAGTCTATAACGATGATGACCTAACATATACGGAGAGGAAAATTCAGGCAACGATAAGAAAGCAAGCTGAAGAAATGAGAAAATCAGGAAGAAAAGTAAAAGTTGGCTATCAGAAATTAATATGTGAAGGCAAAATGTTTAAATGGAATCAAGAGGTCGACGAACTAGAAGAAGTTGAAAATCCACCGCCGCTGTCAAAAAACTGAGAAACGAGGAAAACCAATCGACGACCAGGCAAGAAACGGACAACGAAATGAAACAACGGAACATAAAAAAATAAAATAAAAAGAAAGCTATTTGTAGCCACATGGAATGTAAGGGGTACTTATGTAGAGGGGGCAATGAAACAACTAATTAAAGTATTGAATAAGTACGGGGTTGACATTATTGCAATTCAGGAAACAAAACAGAGTCATAATGATATAATAGATATAGAGAATTACACCTTTTTTAAAAGTAGCGGAAGTGATAGAAGGTTAGGAACGGGGTTCCTAGTCAGCAAGGAAGTGAAGAACACGGTAATTGCATTTAAACCTATATCGGACCGACTATGTCTACTTAGAGTAAGAGGAAAATATAGAAAAATGACCATAGTTAATGTACACGCGCCAACAGAGGAAAAGGATGTAGAAATAAAGGAACGGTTTTATGACTCATTGGACGAAATATACGAAAATATACCTAAATACGACCTGAAGCTATGGGTAGGTGATTGAAATACGAAAATAGGCAGAGAGGAGATTTTCCAACCAACAGTGGGAAGATATAGTCTACATGAGGAAACCAGCGAAAATGGAGGGTTTCTGGTGGATTTCGCGATGGGAAGAGGTATGAAAATAAAGAGCACGTGCAATGAACACAAGGAGATTCACAAGGGTACATGGATAAGCCCAGACGGGGAAAGTATAAACCAAATCGACCATGTGCTAATAGAGAGAAGAACCGAAAACCATATAACCGATGTAAGAACGTATAGGGGAGCTGACGCAGACTCGGACCATTTTATGCTAGGGATAAAGATGCAAGAGGTAAAACCCAATAGAGAAGAAAGTAAAGAACACGAAAAGAGACCACTCAGAAGAATACAACTCAATACTAGAGAAGATCAAGAGCTGTATAGGGAAGAACTGGAAAAAGTGATCCAAGAGGCAAAAGTTGAGCAAGATATCAATGAGTTGATGGCAACGGTACAAAATGGAATAAATAAGGTAGCGGGAAGTAGGAGTAAAAGAAGAGTAAGCAAGGATAAGGAATGGTATGATGAGCATTGTAGTAAAGAGGTGGTGAAACGAGAAGGGTTAAGAGAATTAAGAGTTACAGAAGAAAGCAAAGTTAACTACCACCAGCAGAGGAAAAGGTGTAAGATGATAATTAGAAAAAAGAAACGAGAACACAACGCTCGAAAGCTAGAAGAAATCGAAGAAAAGTATGCGAATAGAGAAATAAGGAACTTCTACCAAGGAGTAAAAAAGATTAGAAGAGGATATCAACCAAAGACAAGTTTTGTTACAGACAAGGAGGGTATGTTGGTGGGTGATGAAAAGAATATGATTGAAAGATGGATGGAATATTTTCAAGAGCTACTAAACAAAAAACAAATCAACGACAAAAGAGAAGATAAAGAACAAGTGAGAGAAAGAAAAGACAGCGAAATTGAGATGCCCAGTGAAGAAGAAATATTAGAGATAATAACAAAAATGAAAAACAATAGAAAGGGAGGAGATGATGGAATTCAGTCAGAGATGATTAAATATGGAGGTACTAAGCTGCACAAGATTATTGTGTTACTGATACAGAAAGTTTGGATCCACGAAGTAATGCCACAAACATGGAAAATGGCTATCATTTGCCCGATACATAAGAAAGGAGTAAAAACTGAATGTGAAAACTATCGCGGAATAGCTCTACTGAACGTCACCTATAAAGTACTGGCTACCTGTATAAAGAATAGGCTGAGAACGTACACCGAGGAGTCCTTAGGAGAGTACCAGTGTGAATTTAGGAGAAATAGATCAGTTACCGACCAAATTTTCGTGTTGAAAGAGATCCAGGCAGCAAGCCACGAGTTTGGACTGAATACTCATGCGCTGTTTTTGGATTTCAAACAAGCGTATGACAGTATATTGAGAGAAGAACTATACGAAGCAATGGTCACTCTAGGAATACCAACAAAACTGATTAAGTTAACAAAAATGACGCTGAATGACACTCTAAGTAAGGTACGAATAAATGGAAGAACCTCAAAAGAATTTGAAGTTAAGGTGGGGCTGAGGCAAGGGGACCCACTATCGTCGACTCTGTTCAACATTGCTCTCGAAAGAGTTGTAAGAGAAGCCAAATTAAATAGAGGAGGGACAATTTACAGACAAAAACATCAATGCCTGGCCTTCGCTGACGACTTTACTATACTTACAAGATCAAGAAAGGAATTACAAGAAACCACAAAGAGCTTAATAATAGCAGCAAGTAAGATGGGTCTGAAGGTTAACGAGCAGAAGACTAAATACATGGTATGGGAAAGCGAAGCATTTCAACCGGGCAAAACACTGAATGTTAAGATTAAGGACAGGATAATGAAGTTTGACGAAGTGGAAACGTTTATATACCTAGGAACAGTCATTTCAAAAAAACCTGGGAATGAAGTGGAGGTAAAAGCAAGAATAGCGGCGGGAACCAGAAGCGCTTTTGCGATCAAAGCGATGCTGTACAGTAAAGTCTTCTCTCGAACCTTAAAGGTGAGATTATATAAAACGATTATAAGACCAACGGTGATTTATGGATGCGAGAGCTGGGTAATGAGGAAACAAGAGCGGTCAAGGTTGGAAATATGGGAAAGAAAGATATTGAGAAGAATTTACAGTGGAAAATGGGTTGAAGGAAGGTGGATCAGAAGAACGAATAGAGAGCTTGAAGAACTGTATGGAGATCCAAACATTGTAAGCATAATAAAAACCCAGAGAGTAAAATGGATAGGTCATTTGGTAAGAATGAATGAAACAAGAACCCCGAAGATGATATGGAAATCGAAACTAGGAGGTACTAGAAGAAGAGGAAGACCAATGAGCAGATGGAATAACGAGGTGCAAAGGGATCTGAGTGAAATAGGTGTGAAAGACATAGAACAAAGTGCAAAAGACAGAATTAGATGGAATAGAGTGATAAAACAAGCCATGGGACTTCTAGACCCGTAGTGCTATCTTATATAATATAATAAATTTTAATGTATTGTGTTACAGTATTGGTCTCATTTTTCTAGTTTTTATTAATAATATTAATTTGACCAATAAGGACGAAAATTACTATCTAATGTATTCTACGTACTAAGACAGTTATTATCAGTAAAGAGTAGTACTAAACAGTTTTTTGCTTAAATCTATTGTTTACTAAAATATCATAAAAAATATAGTGGGGCTCTGAAACCCAGTGTGCAGGACATGCTACAAAAAATAAATGTGCATTTCCAGGGTTAATCTGAAATTATGTCTATCTTTTACTATAATTAATATAGTCGCTCAGTCGTCAAACAAGAATCTCCCACAGTTCCAAAATCATGTATGAGTATCTAAAAATTGATAGTTTATTTAAAATAATAGGAAAATAGTTGCTGAATTTTTCTATAATTTTATTTTAAATTAATTTATTTTAGAATGAAGCTCCCGGAAACTGACAATATTAGATCGACAAAAATTGAAGTCGTATAATAAAAAAAACGTTTATAAATAATTTATTTAATTTAAATCAATTAATTAAATTACCCTGGGCAACAGTGATTCTGCGGCGTGAGGTTTAGGAGTCGATTTTGGACAATTCTAGTCTCCTGAATCCAAAAAATTGATTCGATTTGCCTAATTGACTCTAGTTTTTGAGATAAAGGCAATTTAATTATTAAAAATAAAATTAAAAACGAGCATTCAATCAGGTCTATTATGTATCACAACCTTTAAAAATAACTGTCAACCTTTATGTTATAATCAAGTTTCAAAATAGCGTAAAGCGAGAAACATTATTATAGCTAACATGTGTCAGAAAGAGAAAGTAATATTTCTATTTTCGGATCAAAACGCGGTTCATCAATTTTTTATTTCATAACTGTCACTGTTATAATAACGTTTGTGTGATACATAATAGGCCTGATTATACTCAAAAACCGTTATTTTGGAATGGCGATAACGTTATGAATGATAAAATAGAGTTAATTGACTAATTAATAGAGTTAATTGATAAAATAGAGTTAATTGTCCGGGCAAAAAGAGCTTACTGTAAAGCGATACATGACGCGCACGAGATTCTAACTACAAAATAATTATTATTCTACATTTTAGTTATTAAGAAAAGTATTAACAGTTTTAAGATTTTTGGTTTTGTTGACAAAATTTACCACAAATATAGCAAAACTTGTCGGGATTATTAACACAAGACTTGCGTGAAGAACTCATTCTTTTTTCTACTCTAACTATAAAAATTGACACATTTGGCGTAGCTTACTATTTAAACAACAATATTAACAATTGTACATAGCGGTGCGTATGCGTATAGTACAAATTTTGTTTTGTTATTATAGAAATAAGCTGATGTCAGTACAAATCGAATTCAAAAAGTCAAAAATGACTGTTTAAAGAATTTATAGTTTATCATGAGAACTAGAGTCAATTTGAACAAAATATCTATGTGCAGAGTACTTTATTACATTAGCGAATCTAAATTCACTCAAAAAACTCAGGCCGCAGGAAAAAAACTTAATTTTGTTCCCCAGTGTATCCATTAGGTTATTTCGCATATGCTTTTGGTATTTTTGCAAAATTTGCCGCCCCTGAATTTTGCCGCCCTGGGCTACAGCCCATATAGCCCCCTTAAATCCGCCACTGATTCTGATGGCTAGGTGATTTGCGTGGATTTTGTGATAGGTGGATGTTTGGATTGTGTTGCTTGTTTTAAACTGTTTGTTTGAAAGACGGTGTATCTGTGTGCCTATTTCTTGTTGTTTTTGAAATATTTATTTATGCACTCTTCACAATTCGTGTAATTTTGATTATATTGAATGAAAGTTATCTATCTGTCTATCAAATTTAATCTCAAAAACGTAATACATTAAAGGTTTAAAATCAATCTAAGATCTAGAAATTTCGTTCCTTTTCATCACGTGATGGATGGAAAAATGGGAAAAATGAATTATGCTAGAAAAATTAATTAATTGAATAAATTTATTTTTTTTATATCAAAAAAATAATGTCAATTAGTTGAATTAGTTTGCGACAGTAATAATTTAATAAAAAAAAGTAATTTATTCAATTAATTAATTTTTCTAAAATGCAAAAACAAGTTAAAAGTTTACATTGCATGTAAATAACAATAAGCAACTGTATATTTTATCAAGTTGTAACCTGTAATTCATTTAATATAATATTTTGTAATAATAAGTTAATTTTACATGTTGTTATAAATATAACGGACTAATAAATAGGCCGAAATTGCGAAAAATAATATTATTTTGTATTTAACTGACCTACACCCCCAACTACAAATAAAACCATATATTATATCAAAGGTCACCTAAATAATAGCCCAATAAATTTATTTTGATTAAAAATGTAAAATGCTACTTAATATAATTTAAGTTTCCTGGCATTTATATTTAAAAGTATTTGTAGAATCATTAAAAAGACATTTTACGACTCACTAAAATTAAGTGTGTGTATTTGACCGCTTTTGCAAAGAAATGTGGAACTAATAAAATCAGTAAGTTTAAAACAAGATGCTAATTTTTTAAATTAACTTATAGACTTGTATACCTTTATAATATATTTTTATCCTCTTAATTGATCGTTTACTTTTTTTATTTTATTTTTTTTTTATTTTCGATTGGATTTCGGCATATTTCGTATTATATAAGTTGAATGTTTAAGAAACTATGAATACTCTTATAATAATCCTTTATATCCTTACTGCAAAACTTAAATTATATTTTTTAATATAAATTAGTGAAAGTATTATCTTACTATTTTGCTTGCGACGAGCGGCAGTAAAGTAGTATTGTAACTTTTCTAACGTTTAAAGTACTACTTTGGTGCCGTTCATTCGTTTTATGCAAATAATATTTTTTGAACTATTTTATAACTAAAAATACAAAATATTTCAGTGATGTATAGGTAGTGCCAATAATATTTTGCTAAACTTTTGACATTAGTTAGGAATTATTGCAGTGAAATGCTTTATACTTTTAAACAGTAATTAAAAGTTACTGTACTAGCCAACTACTATTTTAAAAAGCTTTAATTCCATAAAATTTAAACTACTAGGTACATAATGTACAAAATAATAAATTCTAGTTAGTGTTTTATATATTTTTTAGAATGAACTGTGCAAGAAAAATAATAAAAAATATAAAACTTCTAAAAGCACATTAAGAGTGAACGTAAAATAGGTTTTTTTATAAAAACTTATTTAGCAAGTTTATTACAAGACATTACTCGAAAAGCATTAGAATGTTTTTCCATGTACACACTATAAAGAAGCAATAATTATAACTTTAATTAATTTCCGTAATTAATTGATTCAATTAGTTACTTGTATTTTTTGATATTCTAATATTATACTTTCAGTGTTTTTAATTGCATTGTAGCAATAAATAATATAAAATTGAAATTAGTAGGTAAAACAGTTTCGTACTAAAACTCCAAAATAATTCCAGAAAGCGAAAATTTGGAAAGCATTACTAGTATTTCATTTAATTTGAATTTAAATTAAAGTAAGTAGGATTTTATTGCTGCATTTCAATTGTTTTCGTTCATCGTTCAAGTTACAAAGTTTGTACAAAATTAGAACCAATTTACGGAAACAATAATTGAAAAGTAGACTTAAAATCTTAAATTGCTTGGTAATTTTATTTTAATTTAAACTTGAACAAAATTATGTTCTACCAATTTCTCACTTTTTCGGGGTTGTTTTACATTTTAGGGAAGTAGTATATCATGAAATTTCAATTTATTAAGGTTACTTACGTTCGGAAATTCTCGGGTTCGATACCCGAAAGTTCATCAATAAACCAGGAGGATATTTTCCACAGGTCTTGTGCTCCACGTCCACTTAGCTTTGTAATCAGGACCTGCGGGTAATTAAACCTAGAACCCTCCAATCCACTTGAGGACACGTTAGCTTCGTATCTGCTGAAAAAACCTTTTGGATTATTGGATAACGTTTACTCGTAGCACTTTAAAAAAACTGATGGTTGCTTAATTTTAGTGTTCTTTTATTTTGCCAAAGCTTGTCCTAAAAGTAACTAAAAAAAAGTTTACTGGGTGGTCTAAAAATAATTGTTATTGTACTTACTACTTACAATAAAGGTTTTTTCTTATCAAACCAAGTCAGTAGGCCTAAGTTCGGTAGTAATTGTCAAAAAGTTGCAATGTTGCCATAAACATGCTTCCAAATAAGAGTAGCAGAAATACCAAGTGCTTGTTTAGTGATAATCTCGTAATTACAAAACGTCAAATCGGCCTGACTTAACACGAACTTAATTATTCCGCAATATTACGTTTTAAAATTGGACAACATTTTCTCAAAAACCTATGGCCGCTGCGATGTTCTTTTTTCCTCAGCATAAAAAGCTACAACTGCTTAATTGTCCAGATTTTTTAGCATTGTAATTTTGTTACGCTCACCCGCCAACGCGAACAAAGGCACCCGAAGTCAAGTGTGCTTGTTGATGACTGACGTAAACCTGACTTAAAAAATGATGCAATTTTGTGCAAACAATCTCGCGAACCTTAAATTAAAGCTTTCTATTGGTCGTAAGGAATCACTCTAGCAAACGGCATTGTAACTCTCGGAGACGTGCAGGAAAACGTACGTGCACTTCTATTGATATCGATTAACTGAAGTTTGAATTATAAAAATTTGAAATTTTAAAACATAGTCGTATATGTCATATGTTTATATAATATCATTGTATAATATGATTAGAAAAAATCAGAACGAGGAATAAAGAACAAATCATTAAGTGAAAAAGCTGAATGTACTTTAAATGTTAGCTGAATATTAATTACAAGACAAAAAGTATATTGCACAATATTACAATATTATACGAGGTATGTTCAAAATAAAACGAAAAATTTTTTCTCGCGGTGTAAGTGAATGAATGAGATAATTTTTTTTTCTAAATAGCCACAACTGTCAGTGATGTGATATTGTTTAACGATATATTTTTTACGGCAAAATTTTGACGATCCACGATTTTTAGATTATTTACTGTTATAAAAATGACGGATCAAAGAATTTGTATTAAATTCTGTGTTAAAAATGGATTTAAGTGTAGTGAAGTGTTGTAAATGTTGGCTAAGGCCTTTGGCGTACAGACTATATCAAAAACAAGATTTTATAAGTGGTACAAACGTTTTTCAAGAGGGTCTTGAAGACGTGGAAGATAATGCCAAGTGTGGGCGTCCAATCACATCAATTACCAATGGAAACGTTGGGAGAGTAAAATAAATGGTTCTTGCAAATTGTCGAATCACTATTAGGGAGGTCGCAGACAGGGCCGGCGAGAGGGTGGGGCAGAGGGGGCTAAAGCCCGGGGGCCCGGGACTCCAGAGGGGGCCCGTCGTCGTCCCGGCCTTCATACAAAAGTTTTTTTAATCTTTGGCCGTAGCAGTTTCTATACTAAAACGAAAGAATATTATGACAATCCTCTTTAACTAAATAAAACTTATTTTTATCTTCTTCAATCAAATAAACCAATTTTTAATTAAATTAATTGACTTAACATGCAAATAACTTTGTGACCGCCAGTAGTTTAAAGCAATACACATTTGTCCGACACTGTCTATTTTAATTTAAGAGTTATCTTAAAAATGCACTTTTTAATGTAGTAGGACATTAAAAGCTATTTACGCACGAGGTAGCGAAAGAGATCCATTCCGGAGTAAGCAATATATCAGAACGAGCGTATCGAGTTGTGATAGCTTACGAAACGAAACGGGTCTCTTCCGCAGCGAGTTTCGTGTGCGACTTTTCATCCAAGACAGGTTCCTTTCCAAAATCTTAGTATATAAAATGCCAGCACGCTGCTACGGCGTGTCATTTTTTTCGCCGAAAAAAGAAACACTCTGATTGGTCGACGATTTTTTACCAACCGAAAAATATAATAAATTGCCATCGGTAAAGAAACTCCCCCTGGGACGACTTGCACATCAGTCGAGTTTCCGACCAATCGATTTTCACATCAGTCGAAAACTTAGATCACTCGAATTGTTAATCGAATTATTATATTTTTCATTAACGTTGCTAAAAATAGAGATTCAGCGGAAATCCAAGGGTACGATAACGGCAGTAACATAAAAGGTGTATATAAAAGAACTCAAGCTATTATACTCGCAGCCAACAGCAGGCGATTTAATCAGCTTGTACTTGCCATTCTTTAAATCTTTATGGGGAATAAGCAGCTGTTACTTTTTTTGGAGTTCTCCAAAAATTATATAATATCTTTAGCTCTAGTCCCCAAAGATGGGAAATATTAAAAAAAAGAATACCTTCCTCACTTAATTCAATGTCAAGAACACGCTGGTCAGCAAGAGTTGACAGTGTAAATCCTGTCGCTGTACATCTTCCAGCTGTATTAGCAGGCCTTAGGGATTTGAAGCAACTAAACTTGACATCAGAAGCATTCCGAGACATACAGGAATTGAAAAAATACTTCAAAACTTTCAATTGCCTTCTTCTAGCTTCTATTTGGTTCAAGATCTTAAAATCAATAGACATTGTAAACCGTGGTTTGCAATATAGAAGTGGAACTTTGGATGTTGCTTCAAAAAATTTGAGTTCATTGATTGAAGACTTAAACAAACTTCGGAATGAGGGCTGGGATCATATACTTAATGAAACTCTAGTAGTGACTAAAAATATAGGTTGGCCTCAACATCTTGAAGAAAAACTCTTTAGTTCTTCTAGAGAACTCTCTAGTCCTCTTTGGAACTCGTAAACGAAAAAGACTCATGGATCAAAATGACGAAAATTATAATGCTGATGATGATCAAAAAACTATATTCAAGCGCGAAGTTTTCAATATTATCTTGGATAGTGATTTAGGAGACATGATGGTTAGATTCAAATCAGTGCATTCTTTATGTAATAAATTTTCTGTGCTATGGTTGAGTAAAGCAATAGACCAGATTCAAGAAAAAGCTACTGCGTTGGTAAAACAATACCCAAAGGATTTAGGGGATGAGCTCACAGATGAACTTCAAAGTTTAAAATTGATATATATTCGGCCAACTTCAGCAAAAAGACTTGGAATTCGGAAAAAAAATTTGGATGATGTTATCAATGACTTTTCCATGAAAAAGACTAGATAGGGAACACTGTAAATAAACTTAATCTTTCTAATCTAATTTATAAACTAAAATTATAAATGATATAATTTGATTTCGATTTAAGGTTTTCCACAATTAATAAAAAAATTTTAATTAAATAAATATTATAGTTTTTATTCACATATCATCAAACATAAAATAATATTAGTACCTATTGTACTAAAGTTATTTTATTACTTATGTAAATAGGGCCCGGAATTGATCAGCCCCGGGGCCCACAAAAGTTCTCGCCGGCCCTGGTCGCAGAAGAAGTTGGAATTTCGATTGGGTCATGTGATGCAATTTTGATGTGATGCAATGGGCCTTTTTTGCCATGCTCCGTGCCGCTAATGAAATAATCGCCTTGTAGCGCCACTTTTACTGCGGCGGGCGCTTCCTAGAATTAAGTTAGTCTTGGGTTAGAGTCGATAGAACGTATGTAGGTGTAAATTTGCAAGTCAAGCTGGGAAGTACAACTATGCGGCCGTATATTGTTAAAGTAAGTCGAGTTGAGGGTTGAGGAATTGGAATTCGGAGAGGATTATTTTGTGAATCACCAACGTGACCCGAGACCAGTTTCTTCAGGTGCCTATTGGGGATTTTTTTTCAACCTGTGGATACTATTGAGTCAATATTCCAACATTCACGATCGAGAATTTTTTCCATCCGATTCAATAATTGCGAGTATAAGAATCGCAAGTTATTGTCTCTTGAGTCCTGCTACCGCTTTCGACGTATACCGACGTGTTCGACGTGTTCATCATGTGCTGCGATTTGTGCAAGCATCTTTTGTTCGGTTCATCAGGTGCCGAGTGATCTGTTCCCGACAGCGTCCAACGAGCATCTCAATATTCATTCTTCAAGCAGCTGGAATCGTCACGTCGTTCTTCGGATTCCTGGAGAATCGAAGCAGGAGTAGTAAACTACTATTGTCATACATAATATTTTGTAAACTGATCAGGCGCTTGGTAAGTAAAATTTTGCTTTACTACTTCTAGTTGTCGATTGGAATTATTCGCGGCGTGATTGATTTTTATGTTTGGCTGCCGTATTCAAGAATTGTTGTTATTACTTGATAATAATTTTTATATTAGAATCAATATACTGTTATTCCTTGCAGGTGTTTTATTGAGGACGGAAGCAAATTCTTTCTTTCAGATCCACGCTCTGGCTTCTGCATTAATTATAAGAGCTAGTTTTTCCAACAGGGGCTTCACCACTGATTTTATTAAATACTGCGGAGCACCTATCCCAGGTGTGGTGAGAAAGATAAGTTCCAATTTTTTTGGATACGGATATTTTTCATTATAATTGAAAGGACAACGTTTCGACACTATAGAGATGATAAAGCAAAAATCGCGGCAAGAGTTCAACGCCATACCAAACGAAGCGTTTGAGAAGTGTTTTGAAGATTAAAGAAAAAGGTGGCAAAAGTGCATTACATCCGAGGGGGATTACTTTGAAGGGGACAACATCAACATTGATGATTAAATAAAGAAATTCTGAGAGAAAAAATTCCCGTTCAATTTTGAACATACCTCGTATATTGCATTACGTATAAAAATTCCAAATTTCTTATAATAAAATGGAGAAATACATAGTAAATACAATTGAGAAAAAGTTTTATACGTTTGCTTACATTTACATTTTGCATTATATCTCTGGTATGTCAGAACTATAGAATTACATAAATCTGTAACCTGCAGATTCAATCCATAAATCTAGAATTTTATGTGCTAAAGAGACGTTCATAGCAAGCTTTTTCCAATGAATGCCGCATTATTAGTGTCGCGCAGTGGGATTGATGTGATCACGGCGTTCTTTCTTCTGATAAATACGCATTTAATGGAGTTGTTTAGTGCTCAATCTAAATTCTATTCCTTTTTTGCAACAAAGTTAGGTGTTATTTTAAAGTCGTTATGTTGTAAAATGCATATATGGCTTCTTGTTACTTTTGCTAAATTCGGATATATAAAAATTGGAAATAATACGTGATTGATTTTCGATAAAAAAATATCTACTCTTATAGCATTGGAAATTGAAATAAAATATCGACTTGACTGCAACTAAATTTTAGAATTTCACTTCTGTGTTCGTGGAGCTAATCAAACTACTTATTGCCAACTTCGTAGTTAGCATTTCAATGTGCACTTTTCAGGTTCATATTTTTCACAATCTCACTTCTACGTTGTGAAAATAACAGAGAAATAAACAAAAATTTATTTTATTTCAGATCAGATTATTTTACAGTTTCTTCCGGTGAGTCTGCCATTCAGTACAAACTTTACACATTAAATACAGTAAATATCTCTGAGAGATTACATCTAAAGCATTTAGTAAATCCGGGAAAATAAGAGAACTGTGAACAACAGCATTTCGAAAATAATTAAATAAATTACTAATTTACTTGCTTATTAAAAATTAATATTTTCTGTGATAATTTCATGCTAATTTTAAAATTTCATACGTTGGGTTACATTGTATACTTTCTAAAAATTTAACGAAATTATTCGCTGGATCATCGTATCCATTGGAGAGCAATTGAATTATAAATCTAAATAACAAATCCAATTTTTCAACAACATATTTGGAATGCGAATCATTAATAACATTCAAAATAATAATAAAAACTGAGTTATCGTCGAAAAATGAAACTTTAATGGTTAAAATTTTCATAAAAAATCTATGGGCTAATCTAAATATTTGACTTAAATTTAATTTTCGTTTTTTAGAATCTCTCACTATTTGTATAAAGTAGGAAGGTATTTTGTTATTTATATGCAAATTTCTAAAACTCATTTCTATAATACTCGTGGTTAAATATTCAAAATTTTCAATTTCCTCTTCAATCAATATCCTAATAAGTCGAACTAAATTTGATAAAAGCTCTACATTTTTATGCTTTTGATAATAAAATTGCAATAGTAAAAATTTAAAACGATTTGGATTCACATTCAGGTCGATTAAGATTGGTTTAAGTAAATTCGGATCGTAATGGAGGCAAAGTCGAGTAATTGCTGCTAGACTTTTTGAGAAAAATACTAGGTCCTGCTTTGTCCTTAATTTTCTAACAATGTTCATTAATAGCAAATTATAATTGCATGGTAAACGATAGTTTTTGTTAATTGTTTCAATAACATGAAAATAATTTTTGCAAACGCGATTAAATAACGCTCGACTTAATCTATGTTCTAAGTATTTGAAAGCATTAATTATTATCCGACGACATGGTTCTTCTCTTAAAATATCGTTAAGATTCTTCATGCACGAAGTCGATAATGACAAACTAGCATTCAACTTCCAGCTAAGTTCTGTGCATGAGGAGAAATACAGTAAGCGATTAAAATGGATACTATTATACAAAATAATGTCGTCGAACATTTGTACTTACCCAAAATTAGAAGTACAAAAAATAAATACCCAATTCTCATTTTTTTTATTAATTTATTCAACTTCTTCTGTATTGGCGTTTTTCAATATTGACTGAAATAGTCTACATTGTTTTTTTTTAAATTAGATAACCTTGATTGGCACTATCACCTATATATTAGTTACGTGTTTCCAAAACGTGACAAAAGCACGTTTAAATTTTCGATTTCAAATTTGATTGCTAGTATTGTAAAATCATGTCAAAAGAGGAAAAACGAAATATCACAATAGCAACAAATTTTTATTTTTTATTAACAAACTTGCAAGTTAAGCAAACTATGTTTGCAATCCAACAAACTTCTCTTTTGGTAAAGAAATTATAATATAGAAATCTCTATTCAATAAGAAATCTCTATATCTATTAAATTTATTGTTATATCCATTTAAGGCTTTAATTGCGATTGTTATTATGTTGAAAATTTATTCAAAAGGTTTACAGGTCTCAATCTGTTCAGCCTACGTACTCACCGGTTACAAATGCCTTTTTTATGATTTTTTGTAGTCAAAAGTGCTTTTGATGTTATTGTTCCATACCGACTATTCCCACGAACCTCACGATCGTGGTTTAGAATATAAATGGACCAGTTTCGAAGATGGTTTCTATAACTACCTATTTTTATCTCCTCGGGTCAGAACTCTATATTGAGTTTCCAATTTTTTTTTGTTAATCTGTGTTTATTCAAATTTTAAAAAATTTTATTTTACGTTTTATTTTACTAATATAAAAATCTTTTTTTTATTTGCAGTATTTATGTTAAAAAACGGCAATTAATAATAATCATTTTGAACGTGAAACTCACTGAATAAGTTATGTATATATAGGTTGTGAAAGCCTGGCCAGAAATTCAAACCTGAACAATGTCCAGCATAGATGCTGAAAATAACTATTACGATGTAAATAACGTTAATTTATTCTGTAAAATTTCAGCAGCAGAGAAAATAAAAATTTTACCAGAGTATTACACATTTACCGTAGAGTAAATACCTTACTACACCAACAAAAATTTAAGTTTCCTTAATATAGCCGCTTCAAAATTACAATATTAACATTATTTCGGCAACAATGATAAAAATGAGAAACAGTTGTAACCGAGGGGTAAACCACGGTCAAAAATTGTGTACACCAGACTTCCTACTACTTCGAACTTCCGAAACTTCCCCGAACCTATTTTGTGATAGTTTTATACTCTTGAGTCAATTTCACTTTAGTTAAATTTTTGGGATATCTACTATGCGATATGCTAGCAGATATCCCAAAAGTCTAACTAGCGACAAATCGACTCAAGAGAATAAAACTATCACAAAATTAAAAAATTAATTTATTAAGAATAAGAGTTATACTACTAATCAAAAACAAGCTAAAATCACAATTCTTTTAAATAATTTAAGCGTCCCTTTGCTACTCGGCACTCCTAGACATTATTATTATTACTTTTTTTTAATTATAATTTTGCGATAATTTCAATTCTGTAAAGTGCACTGTTACGAAAAATGTTGGTTAGAAATGTTAGTAACAGGTATGTAATTATTTACAGAATACCAATTTATAACATTAATATAATCTTACAGCGTAACATAACTATTATAGAATGTTTTGAGTTAGAGAATCGCACTATTACTGAAGTTGGCCTCCCATTTTCATCATTTTGATATAAAAAATTATAGCATCGTTAGGTCTTGAAAGGTTACCCGGTTTCAACGTTAGGTCGCTTCTGGTTTAAAAAAATTATTACCTTTTCGAAAAATTTTTGAAAAGGAAAAAGTTTAATTTTTTGGAGACTGACGTTGGTCCGATTAACCGGACTCAAGTGGCCATTCTGAACTCCATACTTTTAGTCTCTTTCGGAACCGCTTACCAACTGGATGGGAGTCCTAAATACTTCACTATCCTCTTGCTCGGCATCTACAATTAACAAAATGATTTGTAATTTTTATTTTGTTATTTATTTTAATCTAGCTTTGTTGACGGTTTGGCGTTTGGCAATGTGATTTATTGAAAGTTTAACGAATTAACCAACTTTCGAGCAATGAAAACCTATCGAGAATAGATATTTTCAATACAAGTTAGGAAAACTAAGATTTTTCCATTCAAGGCAAAGCCGAAAATTAAAAATGATGGTTTTCCACGAGTATCAAACAATATTTTTTCTAATTATGTTTCAAAAAGAACCAATAACATATTTTTATATATAACTCAGAATGAATTTTTTAAAATATACCTACTTTAGAATTTCATAACTTTAAATTTAAATTTTTATATTTTACGGTTGGTAGCTCATTGGTTGCCAACCGAACTTTTGGTTATTTGAGGTACTATTTGAGGTACCAATTCATATTCAACAAGCCAAAACAATACTACAATTTAAAAAATTAATTCAGGAACATGTAAATACTAAAAAATAACTAAAAATTTTTGTAAATAATATTTTAATATTTTAATGTAAATTTTAATCCTTATACCAGGTCTGCTGATTAGGATGTATTCTTGTTATAAATAAATAAATAAATAGTCGGATTTCTTTTAAGAATAATATAAAAATTTATACTAAACCGATAACCGCAAAACATTAACCAATGAAATTGGTTTGAAATTGGATGTGAACAAAGCGTAAAATTTGCTAGTATAAAACTGCCTAATTTTAAACCAATTTCATTGGTTAATTATTTCGATGTCATCGGTTTACTATAAATTTTTATATTATTCTTTAAAAAAAAACAATTGTAGTATACCCCATAGTTCCCCCGCATACTTTACTTACTTTTACAAGTGTAAAAGTACATACTTACACAAAAAGTATGTAAAAAGTATTACATGCTTACACAAAAGTACTATTTTTAAAAGTAGCACTTTTTCACACTTTTTAATATTACAAAGTAACGCTTTTTGAAACATAATTAGAAAAACAAAATTAGTTATTTGTAATTTTTTACTTCGGAACGTAAAAAAACTTTTCTTACGTAACTGCAGTTCGTGCATTTAAAGCAAAATGCATTTTTTCACAATTTCAAACTATTCACTGGCTACATCGCTGGAGCGAAAATTTTACTAACCTGACTTGCTGGCAAATCCATGAAGTGGGCCCTACCTATACAATATAATAAAGAAAAATTTTTATTAGTTATCATAGAGATGAGAACGGATTTCTTCAAATTACCTTTATCACTGTAGTTCTTTTGCCTTATTCCTAGTGGCCAGGATGAAGGCCTTAAGCAGAATACACGCACTAGCGATTTGCGGAATGCAATTTTTGCTTTGTTTAGTAAAATTTGAACCTTTTATTGAAATTTAACCAATCAAAACAAAAATCGCATTCCGCAAAACGCTAGTGCATGTATTCAGCTTAAAAGTAATCGTATGGAGAAAGTTCGGAAAAATGTGTAGTTTTCCGCGAACGAGAGTGTGGTGTTTCGAGTTCGAATTATCGTGAACAATCTTGATGAAAGCTTTCTTAATAATTGAGAACAATTTTCTTTTTAATACTTAAGTGAAACTAAATGTGAAAGTGTTCGGGCTTCTGAGTGACTTATGTTTATTGGAAGGAACAAGGAAGAAGCTCTCCTGAAGTTCTGAAGTAAAAAAACTGCAAATAACCTTAGATCATAGATCTAAGCAAATAACTAATTTTGTTTCTCCGTAGGTTTTTATTGCTTGAAAGTTGGTTAATTCGTTAAGCTTTCAATAAATCACATTGTCAAGCCGTCAACAGGATAGATTTAAATTTTCATCAATTACAGAACTAATAGATTTAAATATATCCCAAAATAACAATTAACAAAACAATTCGTTAATTATACCTGTTATTGCCGAGCAGGCGAATAGTGAAGTATTTAGGACTCAGATCTAGTTGGGAAGTGGTCCTAGAAAAGGACTAAAACTATGGAGTTCAGAATAGCCACTCGAGTCCGGTTAACCGGATCAACGTCAATCTCCAAAAAATCAAACTTTTTCTTTTCAAGAAACAAAATCAAAAATCTTTCACAAAGGTAATAATTATTTTTTAAACCAGAAGCGACCTAACGTTAAAGCCGAGTAACCTTTCACGACCTAACGATTCTATATTTTTTTATATCAAAATGTTGAAGATGGGATGCCAACTTCACAAAGATTTACAGATTATCAGATTTAGTATTCATTTAAAATAACAGTGACAAATTCAGGGCCGGATTATCCAATAGGCAAACTAAGCAGCTGCCTAGGGCGCCGAGTAGTAAAGGGGCGCTTAAAGTATGATTTTTAAAAAATTGTAATTTTAGCTTGTTTTTGATTAGGCTACCTCTAATTCTTAAAAAATTAATTTTTTAATTTTGTGATAGTTTTATACTCCTCAGTTTATTTGACTTTAGTTAGATTTTTAGGATATCTAATATCTGAATAGCAGATGCTAGTGATATGCTAAAGTGAAATTGACTCAGGAGTATACAACTATCACAAAATAGGTAAATAATCGAGGGATAAACCACGGTCAAAAATTGTGTACACCAGATTTCCTACTATACTTCGGACTTCCCAAACTTCCCCGGACTTCCTCAGACTTCCCAGACTTCCTCAAGATTAGTAACCAGGAGCGAATCCTTGTCAAGGATAGAGGAAGAAGCTTCTCCCTCCCAATAGCTTTGGCAGTTGGCAAAACAGTCGAAACAATGGCCATTGAAAAGATGAAACATTCATTTTAGCTACATATAAATCAATTGCTTTAAATTAAAAGTGGAAAAACTTAAAAAAAAGTTCAACATCGGATCCAAATGCACAAATGTGCGATCCTTCCGGTCCTTCATAATTAAAAACAATAAGACTTGCTAGTGAGACCGATTTCTATATACTCAACTCCCGCCTTTCAGCCAAATTTCTTTAAACTTTTTTACGTTGATATTCAGAGGCCAGGAAACAATCGGTTTCTAAAATCGTGAAGATAACAGCTTTAGCACCTTCCATAATACGATAAGTCGGACTTATTATAGAACTTTGTTAATACATGACTGTTATGAGAAGACGCCAAAAAGAGATATGTCTAACTTATTGGGTTGTACCACTAACCAATTGCAAAGAAATGAACTTATCTGGATATATGTTTTGTGAATTCCTATTCAAGGAATATCACAAACTATATACTATAAAATAGTGTTTTGCCATTACCTTCTTTACTTAATTTTATACATATTGGCTGTAAAAAAAACTTTTGAGTTTTGATTTTTTTGACATATTATGGGGTTCTGCCTTAGTACCACAGATGTTACATCTTTATAAAGATCTCGTCCCGCAAAATGTTTGGTTCCGTGCGGGGCAAGGTACCAATTCAGTTCCGCGCAGCCGAGATACTGTAAATTTTTCAAAAATCCTGTGAATTTTAATTAAAAAAAGTCATCAATATTATTTCCCGAACTAGAGCCCGACATTTTTTTCAAAATATTTAACATACGGAAATAGACGTGAATTTATTTTGCTTATTTGAATTTTTGATAGTGCAATATTATAACACAAGTTCAAATCCGTATTACACTTACAGATACAGCTTCGTTAGCCCTCAGAAAGAAATAGTTCAGCATATTCTTCTCATTTATTATATATACATGATCTACTATGATTTTAATTGATCCAGTTTATTACTTTAATTAATCCAATTAAAATCATATATCATATTATATGTATATAAATACGATCAAATATCAAATTTATCAATAAAATGATACAATTTGGGCTTAAAAATTTTTCAAAAATAAGATAGGGTAAGTTTTAGATTTTAACATTCAGGCTGTTATCACACCGTTGTTGTTAAATACATATTATTGATATTTCTTTGACATTTTATAAGTTACTGAGGCTATTTTGTTTATTCACAACCAATTAGTAATAATTGACACATTCCTGAATTTTAGTAAGTTGGGAAGCAGTTTATTATTTATTTTCACCTACCAAATAATCAGAAAGCTATTTTGTTTTACTTACCAACTTACAGGGAAGTAATCACTTCCCAACCTGAGCTACGTAATTGATATAAAATTTTTTTTATTTAATTCAAGTTAATTTAATAAAATACTATACATACCTTGGTGTCAAGCAATATTTTTCACATACGGTTCTATTTCTTCTAAGTAGGGCACTATTAATTGTTCTTAAATGTATATTTTGTAAAGTCAATGCTCAAATATACCAAAGAAAATGTTACAAAAATTTTATGTCAGTTTCTAATCAATTTTTAGTCAAAAAGTTCTGAAGTTTTTAGAAAAATTACTATTTATATTTTTCACAAAATTTTCTAGAAAAAAGAAACAAATTTATAAAATACTTCCAATAAATATCTCTCTAAATTAATCACAAAATAAAATAAAAAAATAAAGGTAATAAAATGCAGTGCTCACTTACACACTTTAAGCTCGTTTCTGTGCAGATATGTTAATGATTTCTCATGGCAAAATTTTATTTATTTAATATTTTTCTGTTTTGAAACTGGATTTTTCATTAAATACTTCAGATTTGATTCAGTCCAAAATTAGACCCATTTAGGTTTGGTTTTACAATATTCCGATCAACTTTGTATTGCATTATATTGTTAGAATAACGATTGTTATTAACAATGGTTATATCACGTATTAGGCTATACTAGGTTTATCCGACTATTGCAAAACTGGGCCTTAATATCTTAATTTGATTAACCTATAAGATAAAACTAGTAGAAGAAAATTACAACAAATTGGTTCTAGAAAAAAATTAAATGTTAATTTAGAGTGATAACAATAAAAACCAAAATTTAAAAATAATAATTTGAGTTTTATTAAAACTTTCATACACATAATATGAAAAGCAAAAATCAAAAAACTATTCGATTGAGAAATAGATATATTTTATGCACTTTATAAAATTTAATAGAAATTAAAATTAATCTGGGGAATGTGGAACTTCTGTGCTAAAATAAGGAGCTGAAGATTTGACTAGTAAAGTATGACAGACATCACAAACTTTAGACGGTCGTTGATTAGGGCCACTTGGAACAGAATGTGTCAAACAAGACACACAAAATATCTGTCCACAATGGCGGCAGTTATATTTCTTACGTTTAGAAACTGAGAACGAGTTTCTACATGCAGGACAATCGTCAGTATCTTCTTCGTGCTGCCATCTAACTTGAGCATCGGAATCTCGAATTTTTTCCAACTGAACCTATAGGTAATAAATTCATTTATAAGTATTTCTTTGAACATTTGATAAAAATCATATCCGACCTGTAAACTCTGTGATAATTTTACAAAATCTTTTTGCACTGCTTCACTATTATCTAATTCTTGCTGCAACGATCCAACTCTTGATCTTAATTCGTTGATTTTATCCTCAAGTTGTTTCTAAAACAAATTTATTTTTCAAGATAGAAGGAATGTCAAAAATTAAAGAATACTATGTCCTTTATTACAAAGATTCAGTAAATATATTAAAATAGTTAATTTCATGAATTAGATTTCATTTTAGTAATCGCTGTATAAAAAAAATTAAAAGTATTATTTACCTTCGTTATTTGCAATTCTTCAATCCGTATCAGATTTTCCTTATGATTTCTCTCCAACTCGGCCAACTTTTCCATAGTTACTAGATGCGACTTCTTTTCTACGTCATAGTGATTTGTGACAGACCTACAGCAGACCCAATTAAAACTGTAATTGATATAAACAAAACATGTATACTTACTTCAAGTTACTGCTTTCAGTATTAAGACTAATTTCAATTTCTTGTCGTAGATGTTGCTCATTAATGAATTTGTCGTCTAGTATTTTAATATTTGATCGCAAATCATTAGCCTGCTCTTCGACTGATTCTTTACCAATTTTAGCTATAATTAATTCTTGATGCACTTTTAAAATTGTTTCTTGTAGTTCCTAGTTTAGAAAGCAAGCTTAACTTCATGTTGAAGTACTTTTATTTTACTCACCTCGACCGTGTCGGGCAAGTTAATCATTTCACTTTGCAATTGTTGAGAATGTATGCTGTACTTGCCAACTAAATTTTCATTTTCTCTCTGTAACCTAAGAAGAAAAACCAATTTTTCAAAATAATTCATTTGTAGTTACTCACTTGTCTAATTCTTGATGAACTTTTTCTCTTTCGTCGGTCAGATGAAGTAGGTGTTGATTAACTTCGCCACAGGTTTGTTTGAATACTTGTTGCAATTCTTTTAAATCTTGTTCAGCACAATCAGTTCTCGTAGTCAGTTCTGCAACTTGTAATTTATGTTCTTCCTTTTTTTCGTTCCACTTTTCTTCAATTTCCTTTCTGAAACCAATCTCTTTCAGCAGCTCTTCTTTATGCCTATCAGCTGCTTTTTCGGCAGCCAAAACTTTAAGATGTAAATCTTCAGACTTTTTTTGCTCTTTTACTAGTTGTGCTTCGTAATTACTACACATATCACATGGTATAACCGGACTATGTAAGTCTTTTGGATACTTAAAAGCATCTAACGATGATTGATTGAAATTATTTGAAGATGTATCTTTAGAATTAACCTAAATTAAAGAAAATTAAAATTTTTAAACATACTGTAAAAGTAGCCATACCTCTGGTTGGTAATGCTTACATAGTTGGCATTTTTGTAACTGTTCGTCTGTCGAACGAAGTTTATCTTTCAAAGCTCTAATTTCTTCTTCCAAAGGTACTACAAGGGAACGTAAAACTTCCACATCTTCTTGAGCCTTTACAAAATTAAAAGTAAGTTTTAAAAAGTTGGAAAGAAAATTACAGGAAAATTAAATGATTCAAAATAAAAAAAATAAAAAAAAACCTACATGATCATCATCATCTACCTTACGCATACTGTCTTCTAAATTATCTTGCGAAGTAAACGCTTCTGCTCCCAACTTTCTTACCAAAGTTTTTGTAACCGCACTTAACATCACACTGGGAGCCATACTACTTTGTTCCTATTAAAGAGAGAATACATTAAAAATACATCAACATTATTAACCAATTATTGTTTTTACTTTTAGTGTGAGGATGCAATTTAGGAGTTTAGACATTTTTTTTATAAAAGAACCACATTAAAATAACGAGACTACTTTTTTCACTCACGTGAAGTTATTTACCATAGTAATTATAAATTATTATGGAAATAGTTTGATAATAAGCGAAAAATAGATAATATGCTTAAATGTTAACCTAAATGTAAAGCAACATAGCATAAATTACAATGACAATGACGACATTATGTGGATAATTTTATTTTATATTTTGCTTTAGACTAAAAACAAAAATGTTTTCAAAAACAATTTGTTACAAAGAACAAACTCATGACAGTAAATTTTTTTTTGAAATTGATTAAAAAATAATATAACTAGTGAACAATTTGAAAAGATGGGAATCTCGGACACAGCATCCAATTTTGAAGTGAAAATACATGGAAATTTAAATTTGAAAGATAAGTAAAGAACAAAATTACAGGTAACAACACTGTTTGTATGAATGAGTTGATAGAAAGAAAAAATACCTGAACTGTGTGATGTGGAGATTGATTTTCTGCTTTGAGTTCACGAATTTCAGTCTCGTATTGCTGAATGATTCCATACAACTTTTTGAGTTCCATATCATAAATTGATTTACAAGTACTGGATTCTTCAACCGTCTCTGTTAAGACAAAAAAAAGTAAACCATTAAAAATTAGAGAATTAAAACAATCCTTACCATGTACTAACAGCTGCAAAGATTTTATTTCATTTTGTGCTTTAACGTTTTCGTCATTGGATTCTAATTGTAACTGAGCTAGAGTAAGTTGACTCTTTGTTTCGTTTAGTTCTCGGTTCAACTTTTGAACTTCATCAAGTAATTTTAAATTATCATCATTTTTACGTTTTAATTCAACTGCAACTTGTCAAATCAATTTAATAAATCAGCTGAAATCCAATATTTACCTTCTTTTTGTAAAAACAGATCTTTCAATTTTGCACGTTGACTATCGAATTCACCTCTAAGTCGTCTGTTGTCGCTTTCCAACTGGGTAACCTTAATTTGTAAATCTGAACAGAAAAATATGTTACATCAAAGTTAAACGGATTTATGTATCTCTACAAACCATTATCTATGTTATCAAGTGCATTTTGATCTCCAACTTCCTCCATTTTAAAAATTTAAAAAATATCTATTGTTGAAATTGAAATAATTTAACTAAAATAACCTGTTAGCATTTGTACCAGCATACCTTAAAGGTACTTGATTAACTTAAATTATGACTAATTTGTCGAGTGATAATTGAATAACATCAGCAACATTGCAGTAACCTCTCATTCACTTGTCATTTGACATTTCACCTGCTGTTTTTAAAAGTGGGTGTTGTTCTGTCAAATCTGTATTGGAAGATTTTTGGAAAGCACAATTGCGATTGCAGTATTAAAATTATATCCACAATTTAAGATGCAAATGTTGTTAACCTTTGATCTGTACTATCCAGTCCGTTCTAATTAAGATAGCGCAAATCATGACAAACGATAAGAGAAACACAAATTAAATTAAAATTAAATCACATGACTCATGTTTTTGGTATAACAAAAATTGCCTAAAGTTGGTAGATAAACATTGTCATTGCGCTCTGGCGTTGTAACGAGTAACTCAAATTGGTTAAACAATAAATTTGTTTACTACGTAAATTGCTATCTTTATTTGTCGTGAGAGATTTATATAGTTAATTGCAAACGGGATAAAAATAAATGCGATATGTGATTGACAGCTACCAAAAAAATCACAAAGGTTTTGTTACCTACATATTGAGGTCAGAAAATCACGATTTAAGGAAATGTTCAGAGAAAATTATGCTACAGTAATAATTAAACTAGTAACTGCTAGTAATTTACATGGGAAACATCAATCCCACAACAAATGTTCATAGTATAGAACAAGAAGAAGATTTGGAAGCCCATAAAGGTTTCAAACAGGTAGATTGTTGTTAATTTTTCTAACCTTTATTTATAATTTTTTGCGTCATACTTAAGCACATGTAACAACTTTTTCAGAGTAATCACAAATCGTTAAATAATTCTAAGGGATCCTTCACTAGTGGTTCAAGCTCATACTCAACTTCCAGTGCTGGTCGATTTAGTTCCTGGTCTCGAAAATTAAGGTAGTGCTTTGTTTTCCTTTACCACTTTCTTTGTTATTCCACACAAAATAAGGTTAAGGCAATGTCATTGTTACTTTTTACTTTTCAAAATTTTAAAATTCAAAATCCAAGAATTAGATCAAAACTTTTTGAATTGCATCGTAGGATTATAATGTTGTAATTGTGAAATTTTAGGAAATTATGATATGCAATAATTGATTTTATGAAATTTGTTTCCTAATTTTTTACTTGTTATGTTACATCATGTTCATATCCACTTTTAATTTACATACAAACAATGCAATAAGTCTGAAATCACAGTTTCAAAATTTTGCTCAAGTAATAAAAATTTTATTTTTGAACAATTTTTAACTACGCTTTAAGTGAATGAACTTAAAATTGATTAAAAGGTTTACATATTTGTTATTTTAAATTCAAATATTTTGTCTCGACTAAAAACATTTTCGATACGATTTTGCAGCTAGCATCATTTGTAAAATTGAATCTGTTGGTCAAACTTTTTGCAATAATCATGTTGTGATAAATGGTTGTTTTAGAAACAAAATCAATCATTTGTTTCATTAAATGCTGATAAAATATCAATTTAATTTCACTGAATATGTGAAATGCCACATTAATAAATTAGTACCTCGATTACCTTTTAAACTTTTCTTATTATGAAAGCCATTTATGTTTTTCTGAAAAGAACCATCTGAAGGTTCCTGGTAAAAACTGATTAGTTTTAATGTGTTATTAAGATAAGATACAAAATATGAAGTGTATGCTGATGTTTTTAACTTAGGTGTTCTCAACACTGACAAGTAACACGGTTGACAATTTAATGTTTGTAATTGATATCCCCATTGGCCTAGTTAATACACAAAATATTATTAATCAATAACAATATCTAAATAGCCACTTTGCTGTAAGCTTGTAGATAATCAGTCTATAGCATAGCATAGACCTTAATATAAATATATGCAACAGCACGAACTTAAAGTACGTATCGGATTATCTACTCCACGTTATTTGGGGTAAGGTATATTTAGAGAGAGAAAATAGCAAAATTTGAATATACAAAACATGTGTAAACCTATACTATTTTATGCAACTGTAACCTTTGAAACATTTGAAGTCTTTTAGAAAAATTTTGTAATAAGTAAGATTACCTTCTGTAATTGGAGTTAGTAGTTTAAAATAAAGTAAGAAACGAGAATATAAATAAAATCTATAAGGAGGCAATGAAGAAATTACAGGGAAAGAATGAACCACAACAGGCTAGCCTACAGAAGAGCTACAGGACGACCACCCAAGATGTGGTACAAGCGCTGGACTCCAGATTTCAGGATTATCTCTAGTAGCGTAACAACATGAATTTCATGATAATAGCTCTGAGTCTTAAATTAAAATGGCCTAATTTAAACATTATTGGTTGAAGTCCTGGCCTCACAAATAAACTTACTTCTAAGTTTTTTCTGGTTGATCAAAACTAAGAAAAAAGAGATCTTTATAAAATGTTAATGAAATGCAATTGTCAGTATGTAAGGAATGTTGAAGCCGTAATAATACTGTTATTGTTAATACCAAAACACTTTAAAAAACCGTCAACTAATAAGAAAACTGTAGAGTAAACTGAAGATCTGCAGAACCATATTAAATCTTTTCTTTGATAATGATTAAAGGGACCCCGATTAAAGATACCTTTCACCTCACTTAAATCTGTGGATTATATAAGAAAGGAAAAAGTAATCCTGTTGGTCGAACATTGTATGAGAATATAAAAATATCTTTGAAAAAGCCACATGTAGATACTTGCTACAAATATGATATATTGCTATTGCCATGCAAATAAAAGTTACTAGTGATCTAGGTAACGAAGATGAAAAATTTATAACAGAAGGAGATCTTAGTTGCACGATGACCAAGCTAATCCAGCATATGAGACATAGAAGTTAGACAAACACTTAGCCATACATGATAACACAAAAATATGTTTGCTGATACTGTCATTACAAAACTTAGTTGATTCGGCCACTTCGACTGGCCTTATTCCGATAAACGTTGACAAAGCTCTAAGTAAAAATTAAAATATAATAGTGACTGAAAAGTTTTTAGTTTCGGGTCATATTTATATGGAATGTAATGTGGATCACTCCATGACTGAGAAACAGAAAAAGAAAACTTCAAAATCTGTTTACCGTCCACATGACTAGTATCAGCTAGTCAGAATGACAGATAGAAAAAGAAAAGTTGCATTCATAAAATGCGTCAAACCCATAGAATATGTCGATTATATTTCTTTATTTTTAATTTTTTTTATTTTTCTTCCAACATCAAATAATTCATATCTCAGAATACACAAAATTGGGGTTGAAAAGACGAACAGATTTCAAAAATTTAGTTTAATGACTATTAAACTATGCAGTTTATTGTACAAGAAGCTATGCAAGTTCTGCGTAGAATAAAGTACGCGGCCTAAAAACCTGGCTCAAACACTAGAAGCACGTTTCTGCGCAGGAGTTGTACAGCTTCTTTAATTATATCAGAAAGTACTTTGTGAAGTGCTGTAGATAATGAGACATCGTTTCGTCACAAGTTGTTAACAGATCTTCAAGTTTTATTCGTCTTTTTGTCGTCAACTATTCTGTAACTTTCCGCCTTTACTGCCGCTCGATGCAAGTTGTTCGAACTGTACCATGAACGTGCCATGTCCAGCATAGATTACCAATAAAAAACTAAACTATAACTTCAAATTTAAATAAATATGAAAAGTATCTTTCAAATTTCACTGCGGACCACTAAAATTCATTCACAGACCACAGGTTGCCAACCGTTGGCTTAAAGAGTTATTGGCAATTAGCAAAAGTTGGTAAATTTACTAAATAGTTGTCATAAATTGCTTATATTGTTGAAAATCAATATCATTTCTTTAAAAAGAAACAAAAAACTATTTAAAAAAAATTAAGCTCATTTGTATAACATGAAGAGCAAAAAATTTGCCAAATTCAGAATTGTTCCCCCCCTCAAAAATGTCGGTTCAGTTCGTCCCTGTCTTTAGAGATAACTAGAAAAGAAGAAATCAGGCATTACAAGTCAAACCAGACTGCAGTGTATTATGGGATTTCATATAACGATAGTGCCATTTAAGAAGTTCTTATTTATATCAACTTTTAATAATTAGCTGAAAATCACGTGTCATCGCTCCAATTTAATATTTTGTGTTCTCATGGTAAGCTTTTATTTTTTGCTTTATTGTAAATATTCTCTTTGTGCTTTTACTGTTTTTTAATAAGTTTTGAAAAATTTAATTTTTGTCATATTTTACTTGAGAAAATTTCCTTTGTGATCAATTTTCTAAGGATTAGCGCATGCATCCAAAATTTAGTCTACATAAGAGTTTTCTTTGATTCTCAAATCGAAAAGATTCTTATAAATTCCTAAAACTTCCAAATCTATTTAATGTTTCGCTTGGAAGTACGTTATCATTCATATCAGTGACGGATCCAGGGAGGACGATTATCTCCTTTTAGAATTCTTACAAAAATACAAATTCTCTTGCATTGACCTAAATACTAAATACATTATAAATTCGCGAATGTATTTTGAGGATTGAAAACGAAGAAATGTTTTATTTTTTAATCTTCCTATTTTAATTAATCATTAGAATTTATAGCATAACAGTGACGTAAACAATTAATAAGGTAACCGATATTACTCTTGGTTTTAAGTGGTCATGATTTATTAAGAAGTTCACAAACTCACAACTACGTTAATCTGCAAAATTTAACATTTGTTGTTTATAAATAATATTATCGAATTTGTCTGCACTGCTCACGCTTACAGACCATGTAGTGGTGAAATTAGAACATGTTATTTTTTTCACGTTTTGTTTCAAACGACACTGTAAAAATTGATCATGAAATTCGAAATTGTAGTCATTCTTTATGTCTGAGAGTAGTTTGTAGTGTGTAAAGGTACGTTTAGATCTGGAACTTATTGCACGAATTTTATGTCGGACAGTAAATATTAACAATGCTTAGCATTGTTAGCACTTACTGTCGGACATAAAATTCGTGCAATAAGTTCCAGATCTAAACGTACCTTTAAACTTTATTCTAAACTTCCAGAAGCCGCAGGGTTAATCTTCTGCCTCAATAAAGGCAGGTAAATTTTTGCCTTTTGCAATTTTGAAAAATTGAATAACCCAACTCTTTCTACCCTAAAGAGGACTTTGCAGCTGTCTTCATATTAACTATACAGTTATTTAAATTTTAAAATTAATTTACGTTTCTTTATGTTTTCATTTCACCTTGTCTATCGCATCTTTGTGCAATCCTTGCCCCGAACCTTCATTCTTTCAGTGCAGATTGTTTTACCTTTTGCAGGACAATTTTGTAGTAGTCCCACTTTCACTTTCAACTTCAGATAGCTTCTGATATCTATAGACACTTCAAATACTTGCGACACAATTAAACAATATTTATATTAGAAATTTGTTAAAATTCAAACAGGGTTTCTACTCGTCTGGAATACCTGAAAAAGTCGGGATTTTAGAATTGTACAAATTTGGTCAAGGAAAGTCAGGAAATATTTATGGCTTTTTTTGAATGTTTTTATTATATTGTTAATATTTTTGAGGAAGTCGAGTTCATTTTCATTTCCTGTTCATAGCCCAGTAACAATTATTATCAAATATACTACCTGTCGAACGATTGTAATTGTGTGCGTGTTTGCCTGTTTACTACTCTAAAATTGATCTCGTTATGATACTATTGAAAGGATAAGCAAACACGCATTTAATTGTAATGGACTAATATTTACCTTTTAACCTTAACAGAAATCGAGCAGTTATTTAGTTGGGCGTACTGTTGAACTATGTACCCAAATACATTTTTCACGTGTTTTTGAGTTTTTGTACTAACGCTAAAGTTTTAAACTTACGTCTAAAACAACATTTTTCTAAAAACTTGAATTTTTTATTGTATTTATGAATTTCTTCATTATATTTATGAAATTTTTCATTGTATTTATGAAAGTTTCATAATTGGTTACCTCAAAAGAATAGAAAATAGTTCAGTTATCATCGAATAGTAGTCTGATAACGAGGGGGAAACCGCAGACCTAATTTTTGTATACCCGATTTCCTTAGATTTTCAAAAATTTCCTTAGATTTTCTGATATAGCTTCAAAATTTCTTTTAGAAAAAGTAAAATAAAAGTTGTCTAGAAGATTTCTAACATTGCCCCGGATTTCCTAAAATTTCCCTTTCCTTTACTTTTACATCAAATTTCACCATCGGTTTTCTTCTCGTCTGATAATTAGAACCAAAGAAAAAAGCTTTAGCTTGGCGCCAAATTTTGCAAAAGATATTTGGAGCTATAAAGTACTTTATTAAAATTTGAGCACTTCTGACTATAATTACGGATGTTTAATCTGAATTCCGTGCTGAAGCTATTATTAATGCCGCTCATGTAAACAACCTGGGGAAGTCTTTATTATTGTAACATCACACTGTTGACAGTGTAATTACTTAGATGAGTTTGTATGTTTTCAGAAGTGCTCGATTTTTAATAAAGTACTTTTTAGCTCTGAAAGAGCCCACAATACAGTTGAAAAAACCTATTAATAAATAGGTTGACAAAAATGAGTTGACGTATTTTAATCAAATTTTTTGTAAATTTTGAGTTCTTACTTGTCTTCTAACAAATATTTTATTTGCCAAAAATAAAATAAAAATAAATTCCGAGTGTAGTGATAGAATAAATGCTAAGTATACAGGGAGGATCACTAAATTCGGTTGTTTTTCATTTGATCTTTTAGAAATACTATTATTATTTAAAAAAGAAATTTGAAGATGTATCCTATAAACTAGCAACAACTGGATCGCAGTAGTGTATTCGGTGTGACGAGGAATAGAACCGCGGTTTTACGCTCCCTAGTCGACACGTGTGTACTTAACTGCTGCTCATAGCTCAATGCCATTTGCATGGATCCACGCTGCGTATCGCTCATTGAAATTGCCAAGCTTAAATATTTAATTCTTTGTGTTAATTGTTTACAAATAATAAACCCTAAAATAGTATTACTGTTAGGTAGTTTGACCAGAATATTACAGCTATTTTTAAAATTAATGAGGTATGACTGCATGCAAAGACGAAAGATTACGTACCTGAAGATTTAATTATTCAAGTCTATTAACAAAAATAAATAAATAAAATGTCGTAGGAAACGCTTTAGACGCAGTTTTAGGGAAAAGACGTAAATTGTTATATTATAACAAGCAGATTTATACAAAGTTCTATTTCCCGTTTTAAAAGTAAATTGATAATCTTTGACCTTAGTTGTAAGATTTATACATAAAAATTTCATTTTGTCGACGTTACGAGCTTTTTATTCAAATACTAGACGAAAATAGAGAAATTATTTAAGAGTGTATTTACAGTCTCAAGGTCAAGGCCTTGACCACATTCAATATGGTTGCTACAGCGTGAAACATTTTATTAAGTTAAAAATTATCGGTTTGCTATTATATAAAGTGGCCTATATCACACGCACTAGAAATTGCGTAATGTGGGTACTTGAGGTCAAATCAATGATCAAGCAATCGACAAAGCACAGTATTTTAACATGCAAGCGTGGTAATTTTGAAAAAAAATTTCAAAACAATAATTACTATTTATTGTTTATTTTTGAGTTAACCAATCTAAAATTTGGCCGTTAGAAATCCACAATATATGAATTTAAGCATACTTTGTGAATTTTCTTTAATATGCAATGATGAATTGGTGCTAATCAAGGCAAATATTATTTTAAATTTGCTGATAGGTGCTTGCAAAATTAACAAGGTCATTAGTAAACAAACGCATAATTATTATTATTGATTGTATAGATTATGATAATAAGTTTCAAACATGTTTATGTTGTAGGTGGCAAAAATCGGCATCAACACCATCTTTACCAAGTAAAACAACTTGGCCTCTTACCCAATTGCAACTAGCGTTTTTACCTGAATTTCCCGTTCATTCTAAAGTTAACCAACTTAGTTTTCACATCTTGAAAGAAATAGCTCAAGGATCATTTGGCAAAGTTTATCAAGTTAAACATATTGAAAACAACAAATTGTTTGCCCTGAAAGTTTTATCCAAATCGCAGGTTTGTATACTTTTCGCTTGGATGTAATTAGTTTGTTATGCCAAGTTGTTTTCAGATCATAGAAGAAAACTCAATTCAAGAGGTTAAAACAGAAGTTCATATACAACGCGTTTGTGGTCATAATCCGTTTATTGTTAATTGCTGTTACCACTGGCAAACTAAAAAGAAATTGTGTATAGGTAAGCGTAATTTCTTTTTATAAATGAAAAACTAACAAATTGCTTTAAGTTACTGAATTTTTGGAAGGCGGAGAATTATTTAACATATTGAAAATTTATTCAATATTGCCTACTGTTTTGGTTCAGGTTTTCGTTGCTGAAATTGCTCTAGCTTTGGGTAAGTCTTGAGATTTACTGTTCTACCTTTCTTTAATTCGTTTTTTAATTCAGATTTTCTTCATAACGCTGGAGTCATTCATCGTGACTTGAAACCAGAGAACATCTTGCTGGACAGTGAAGGACACGTGCAAGTTACTGATTTTGGTCTTGCCGAATGGTTACCTTACGGTAGCAAAACTCGTATGGTGTGTGGCACCCGTTTTTATATGGGTATGACATTATAAACTGTTACTTATTAAGGAAAAGAAAGATTTTTATTACGTTATATGATTTAGAACATAATTTTTGTGTTTCTGGAGGTTTTAAGTGCAAATAATACAACTCAGGTTTTAGCTGTGATTTTATATTGTTGCTGTTTTATGAATAGATTTTCTTTTTATTTTTTTTGCCATAGAACTCTCAAACTGTTTTGGTAAAATTTTTAGTTACCAGCCATTTTCATTCTTAATCTGAATTGTGCAAACGTGTAAACGATTAATTTTAGTTTTTTTGAAGTTTGTGATTGTGTAGTGATTTTACAATATGAATGCAAGAACTCTAAATTTCGATTTGAAAGTAGAAGGCCGTCAAGTGGAGGAAGGCTTATTGAGTTTAATTCATACGATAATGTTTTTACGAACTGAAGGGAAGTCGCTTTACCATGGTTCATCTCACACTAAGAGTGTAATTGGTTACACAGATGTCAATTGTGACTTTATAGATTTAACGTATGCTCGTTTAAGCTCGGACAGTTTGGATAGGCTTATTAAGAGAGAAATAGCAGGTTTTACTGAACTGTTACGATCAAATAATGAATATACAAATAATAAATCCTTTGTCGGTCAATTTAGTTTAGAATTTTATCAAAAAAGACCTACCAAATGGAACTTTCAAGCGCCGTGCATCCCATGGGAAGTGTGGACTACTAAGCTTCTTGTAATAAAAGTCAATAGAGAAGATGAGCGCCACTCGTTTCGAGAACGTGTTGGCGAGTTTTTGTCAGAAAAAATCTTATACATTAACGATGAGATAAATAAAGACCATTATGTACCTAAAGTTACTAATAGGGACGAATTATCGTACATTTATGATTTAACGTTTGAAGACATACAACCTTATAATTTTAGATTCTCTCACTCTATACCTGGTCCGTCCGAAGGTATTAACGTAGGTTCCGCTGTGAAAAATTTTATTAAAAATAGCCTTGTAAATTAAAACTATTGAAATTATTTTATATATTTTTTTTTAAATTAAAGTGGCTGCATGTTCTTCCTTAATGGATTGCAGCACCGAGTGCAGCAAAAATCATCGATAATCAAATCGAGTTTGATTGATGGCACAAATGAGCTAAGTGCTGCTTTTTGTTGCTTCAAATTCACCTGAGGGCGAACTCGATTGTATCTCCTTGTTGAATTATTTCTTCAAATTTTCTCCAACGGCAATTGAAAAATTGTTAAAATCGATTTAATCAATATCGAATTTTTTTGTCATTTGATTAGCTTTGCAAACGATTGAAAGTCTCCCGACACGCATTTTTTAATATTTTTGACAATATTTCATGTGGCTGATATCTTTCTTCCACTTGAAAACTAATAAGAAGCTGTAAAATGTAAGAGAACCTAGTAAATATGTTTAGAATAAGTTTTTGTGTCTTCTTGTGTAGGTATCAAGTTTAGCTCCCTTAGAACCAATTTTAGTATGCACTGGTAAAATTGGTTTGTACACAAATTGATATCTCGTAATACATAAAATTTGTGTCTTAGCAAGAGCACTGCCAAAAAACCAATGCTAAAGTGTGTTAAATTTAATCGTTCTCTATCAACATTTCAAAATTTTGATGGTGTGAATTTCGTTTATTTTATCTTCGATCTGCGTTGCTTATTAGGGGCAAAATTGCAGCAGTACTCCACTTCACACTTGTATTTTGTGAGAAAAACATTTTGTTTTAAAATTGAATCAAACACAAACTTATGAGCAGCTTGTAACCGCAATTTTTCTCTCATTGTCGTCTGTTTTGATTTGTACCTGATATTTTAACGCTGTGATAATAATTTGAGAAGGTTTCTGTGCAGACGAAATGAGTTGAAATAATACAAAGTTGTAGTGACCCTACGAATTTGGTAGGGTTTATTGAATTTAAAGAAGGTTTGTCGTGTTTTCAAATTTAACTATGGTGGTGTATAACCAATTTTACTATCAGTATGCTTCCGAGGTTAAACTTTTCTTTTGCTAATGAGAAAATATATATCTTTATTTTTGTGATTTATAGTTTATTTGTGAATTTTCTTTAAAATTTTCCAGCCCCTTTTTCTTGTGGAATATTGTGAAGTTGTAGCGTGTATTTTTCCAGTTGCACTTGTCGCCATTGTTTCGACACTTTCGGTAGTGTATTTTTTTACATATGAATTTGTAGTTCCTAAATTTTTTGTTGTTTAGATTTTCTTGTGTTCTTGTGAAGTACGAAATTGATGAAATATTTAACCTGATTTAGTTTTTAGTAATAATTAATTGTGCGTCTTGAATTTTTGATTGTTTACTATTTATAAGCATGAATAGATGTATGTTTGTGTGTTCCAGGCAAGCAACAAAATGCATGCAACGAATTATTTTTATACTTTCAAATATTTTATACCAAAATAATGCAATCAATGTAAATTGTACAGCTCGAAAATCTGAGTGATGTTTTGTTTAAAATTTTTATTACATATTGTGGTTGACAAGGTCCTGAACCTTTTATACCATAGCACATCAATTTTTGAACTTGCCATGGTAAGTCGCTTAAATTCTAAACTTGAACTATTACTTAAAAATATTTTAATTTTAATGTAAACAAAATTAATCGGAAATAACGCGGCGACAATTTTATTATAAATTATTCCATTATTTCTGTATATTGAAAATTGTAGATGTACCAAGTAATGTTTAAGAATATTAAAATTTTTTATATCTAGAAGTTTTCTACCTGTTTTATTTTAGCATAAAAAGTGTTCTACTAATAAATAAGAGCAAACAATTATTGTTATCGTGTAATTATTTTAATGAACAAATGAATTTTATATTAATAAACACATCAATTTTTAGTTGTGCACCTGTGCTTATTTAAGAGTATTTTCAGTCACCTAGATTTGTAGATAACATATAATATAAAATCTTTTCATTATTTTTTAAAGAAGATTTGATATTATAAAATTAATGATGTACATATTTGTGAATAATTAGTTGATATATAAATGTTGTGATTGATAATATGAAAAGACTAATTTATTTTGTAAAATACCACAACTACTGATACTAGGAGTGTTAGATTAATAAAATATTACTATAAAAATATCTACTTTTATTTACTAATTTATCTGAAATTTCAACTTTAAGAAAACTTTCTAATTTGTGTCTGAGAAATTACTCGTGAATTATAATTATTATGCAAAATTTATCACAAAGTAATAATAATTTGTTTCAGGTAAGTGATTTTTGTATCTTTTCAGCTCCAGAAATTGAAAGTTTGCAATCTTACGGCCATGCGGTTGATTGGTGGAGTTTAGGAATAATCACATGTCTCATGCTAACTGGTCAAGTAAGTAACAACATTTTTATTCTGGCAAATTCTGTTTTTCAATAGATCTTTTTATACAGTAGAAATTATTTAACGTGAAATTTGAGACCTGAAAAAAATTATAAAAATTTAGGGATTACAGACACATCTGCATTTTTGCATTTCCAAAGTTTCAGATTTTTGTTCATTTTTAACCCATTTTGACCCCTTGTAAGTTGGTGAAAATTTTGAATTTTTTAATGCCAAGTTAAGGGTTCCTCCTATTTTCTTTTTGTAAATTGTATCTCGCAAATTTTCAAAGCAAAGAACTGCTTTCAGAAAATTGTAGGTGTACATATTTCCAAATAACTTTTAAAATATTACTACTACCAAATTACAAAATGATTTCTTCAGCGGTTTTCCGCATGAGTTCAAAAATTAGAAATAACGGATTTGTTTTTATTTTTTGTAATATTGGAAAAACCACTGAAGGTATATAAGGCTTTAAAATTTACTGATATTATTTTTGAAGTTATTTTTAGAAATGAATTCCCATATTATTTCCCTATAATCGGGTGTAAAGTCGGTCGATTACCCGGTAGTTTTTTGAAAGTACACTATTATAGCTATATGATCACTAGAGGATTTTCATTTAGGCCGTTTAGTTTCTTATGTACACTTATTATACACTATCTTAGAGCAATAACATATTTCAGAAAAATTTCGATAAATCTGTAAAAGCTTTGTCGTTACAAATGTATAAATATTTAAATTAACTTTAATTTAATTTTTCTCTTTACCCTCTTCTTGGACAACATTGCATGTTATATTACTATAAAAAAATTAATTTGAAGCCGAAAATAGAATTTAACATAATATGTAAACACTTATTTATGCAAATTCCTGCTTTACTAATTATTAACTAAAAATAATGCAGAAATATAAACTACGAATGATAAAAGTAGGTATTAAATTCATCTAGCTTTTACTTAGGGGCAAAACTGCTTTTGAAATTGTTAAAATTTTAACAATTAAAAACAATTAATAATAATTAAATTTACAGCAAATTTTTTTAAAATTGATTAAATTTTAAAATTAAAAAGTTTTAAAAATTGATTTTCTTCACTAACTAATTACTTAAAACGCCAAAACGGATTACGTCGGATCGTCCTTTTATGTGTTGTCCCACACTTCCAATTGGTTTGGCATAGTCTCAGCGCCGAAACGGCTTACACCATATCGTCTTAGCGTCCAATTGTCCCTCAGCCGAAAAGTTCTATTCCTCGCCGACTTCTGACGACTTTTGGTATTTTACCCCCTACGTAGCTCAAACTCAGGTGCGAAGTCAAAAATTTGGATTTTGATATTTTCCTCTAGACCCCGTTTTGAGTGATCGTTGAGTTGGGTCAACCATGGCTGAAAATTGTGTACTTCTTGTATTTTCAGTCGTGGTGCACCTCGCAAAAAACAATAGATAAATAGATGCACAAACCTTTTCGACTATTCGGATAAAAAATCCAGTTCTGGCAATCATTGATTTATTTCATTATAATGACGCTACGAATGTTATCACTACCTTATGAGTATGTATAGTGCACGAGGGGTAAACCACGGTCAAAAATTGTGTACACCAGACTTCCTACTACTTCGGACTTCCGAAACTTCCCCGAACCTATTTTGTGATAGTTTTATACTCCTGAGTCAATTTATGCTATGCGATATGCTAGCAGATATCCCAAAAATCTAACTAACGACAAATCGACTCAAGAGAATAAAACTATAACAAAATTAAAAAATTTATTTATTAAGAATAAGAGTTATACTAATCAAAAACAAGCTAAAATCACAATTTTTTAAAATAATTTAAGCGTTGCTTTGCTACTCGGCACTCCTAGACATTATTATTATTATTATTTTTTTTTTTTAATTATAATTTTGCGATAATTTCAATTCTGTAAAGTGCACTGTTACGAAAAATGTTGGTTAGAAATGTTAGTAACAGGTATGTAATTATTTACAGAATACCAATTTATAACATTATTATAATCTTACAGCGTAACATAACTATTATCAATATTATAGAATGTTTTGAGTTAGAGAATCGCACTATTACTGAAGTTAGCCTCCCATTTTCATCATTTTGATATAAAAAATTATAGAATCGTTAGGTCTTGAAAGGTTACCCGGTTTCAACGTTAGGTCGCTTCTGGTTTAAAAAAATTATTACCTTTTCGAAAAATTTTTGAAAAGAAAAAAGTTTAATTTTTTAGAGACTGACGTTGGTCCGATTAACCGGACTCAAGTGGCCATTCTGAACTCCATACTTTTAGTCTCTTTCGGAACCGCTTACCAACTGGATGGGAGTCCTAAATACTTCACTATCCTCTTGCTCGGCATCTACAATTAACAAAATGATTTGTTAATTTTTATTTTGTTATTTATTTTAATCTAGCTTTGTTGACGGTTTGTGTGTGATTTATTGAAAGTTTAACGAATTAACCAACTTTCAAGCAATGAAAACCTATCGAGAATAGATATTTTCGATACAAGTTAGGAAAACTAAGATTTTTCCATTCAAGGCAAATCCGAAAATTAAAAATGATGGTTTTCCACGAGTATCGAACAATATTTTTTCTAATTATGTTTCAAAAAGAACCAATAATATATTTTTTATACATAATTCAGAATGAATTTATTAAAATATACCTACTTTAGAATTTCATAACTTTAAATTTAACTTTTTATATTTTACGGTTGGTAGCTCATTGGTTGCCAACCGTACTTTTGGTTATTTGAAGATTTTTTTAAGAATAATATAAAAATTTATACAAAAAACAATAACCGCAAAACATTAACCAATGAAATTGGATGTGAACAAAGCGTAAAATTTGCTAGTATAAAACTGCCTAATTTTAAAACAATTTCATAGGTTAATTATTTCGATGTCATCGGTTTACTATAAATTTTTATATTATTCTTTAAAATAAACAATTGTAGTATACCCCATATTTCCCCCGCATACTTTACTTACTTTTACAAGTGTAAAAGTACATACTTACACAAAAAGTATGTAAAAAGTATTACATGCTTACACAAAAGTACTATTTTTAAAAGTAGCACTTTTCCACACTTTTTAATATTACAAAGTAACGCTTTTTGAAACATAATTAGAAAAACAAAATTAGTTATTTGTAATTTTTTACTTCGGAACGTAAAAAAACTTTTCTTACGTAACTGCAGTTCGTGCATTTAAAGCAAAATGAATTTTTTCACAATTTCAAACTATTCACTGGCTACATCGCTGGAGGGAAAATTTTACTAACCTGACTTGCTGGAAAATCCATGAAGTGGGCCCTACCTATACAATAATAAAGAAAATTTTTTGTTAGTTATCATTGAGATGAGAACGGTTTTCTTCAAATTACCTTTATCACTGTAGTCCTTTTGCCTTATTCCTAGTGGCCAGGATAGCTTCTTGATCTTGATGAAAAGATTCTTCAAGATAATTCGAACTCAAAACACCACACTCTCGTTCGCGGGAAACTGAACATTTTTCCGAATGTTCTCCATACGTATACTTTTAAGCTGAATACATGCACTAGCGTTTTGCGGAATACGATTTTTGTTTTGATTGGTTAAATTTCAATAAAAGGTTCAAATATTACTAATCAAAACAAAAATTGCATTCCGCAAAACGCTAGTGCGTGTATTCTGCTTAAGGCCTTAAGGTACGCACAGAGTAAAAGCAGGTTGCCGGTTTCAGATTATCGGCGCCTACAATTCCATGTAGTAACAAATGGAGGTGCTCACAGTGCAGTCAGACAAATAAGCGCCGAAAGTCACTGTCGGCGCTGGTATTTATCGGATTGAAGTGTTCAGAGTGCAGGCAGTTTTTTATTAAGCGCCGACTAAAGCTTATATTTCAATACAAACGAATGACTGTACGAGTCCGTACGTGACACCGCGTCATAATTCGAATAGGTATAACTTTTTTTTTGTTTCCTGTTTGCAATTTTAATCGAATTTTGTCTATAAGTTTCCCACTCTTTCGTCCGTCGTGCATTTTTGTAATCTTCATTTTCAAATTAACAAAATAAAATATAATTCAAACTGGTAAAAATCGTACAGGTATTTTGTCACTTTTGACATTTTTGTGGAGATAAAATTTTCTAATAGCGTAAAACTACTCATTTGCTGACAAATTTTCGAACTTTTGGTAAATTTTTTGAAAATTCCAGATTTTGATTAGTTTTCAAATGCCAATTTTAGAAACTTAAATGTTTTTTCGATTGCCACTTGTAACGCAAAAATTAAATATTGCTATTAAATATTTTCACCGATAAGAAATTAAAAAACTTACGTTATTATTGACAAAATATAATAATACAAACCAAAGTTTCATAATCACCTACTTGAAAGTTCGAAAAACCACGCAACTTATAAAAAAATGTCTTCTTTTCATATTACTGTCTATAAATTACAATAAAACACAATAGGTTCATATTATTTTTCCACTTTTCCACAAACAGGTCGAAACTTGACAGAAACGTAACTCGTAGCATATTTCCGACGTCAGAGGTCGCAATTGTAAATAGAAATAAATAGAAACTATAGAAAAAATAAGGCATTTTTAAAAGTTGCGTGGTTGTTGGACCTTTGAGGTCGGTGATTATGAAACTTTGGTTTATATTGTCAATAATAACGTAAGTTTTGTTTATTTTCGTATTGGTGTAAATAGTTAAAATTTAATTTTTGTGTTACAGGTGGCAATCGAAAAAAATTAAGTGTCTAAAATTGACATTAGAAAACTAATAAAAAGCGCAAAACAAAAATAATGAAACCGATCTAGGATTTTCTCAAAATTTACAAAAAGTTGCGGCAAAGGAGAAGATTTACACTGTTCGAAAATTTTATCTGCACAAAAATGTCATAAATGACAAAATACCTGTACGATTTTTACCAGTTTGAATTATATTTTATTTTGCTAATTTGAAAATGAAGATTACAAAAATGCACGGCTGCCGGCCCAGAGTGGGGAACTTCATAGACAAATATCGATTAAAATTTATTGCAAACAGGAAACAAAAAAAAAGTTATATACGAATTATGACGCCGTGTCCCGTACGAACTCATATCAGTCATTCGTTTGTAAGGCCTTAAGCAGAATACACGCACTAGCGATTTGCGGAATCTGATTTTTGTTTTGATTAGTAAAATTTGAACCTTTTATTGAAATTTAACCAATCAAAACAAAAATCGCATTCCGCAAAACACTAGTGCATGTATTCAGCTTAAAAGTAATCGTATGGAGAAAGTTCGGAAAAATGTGTAGTTTTCCGCGAACGAGAGTGTGGTGTTTCGAGTTCTAATTATCGTGAACAATCTTGATGAAAGCTTTCTTAATAATTGAGAACAATTTTCTTTTTAATACTTAAGTGAAACTAAATATGAAAGTGTTCGGGTTTGTGAGTGACTTTATGTTTATTGGAAGGAACAAGGAAGAAGCTCTCCTGGCCACTAGGAATAAGGCAAAAGGACTACAGTGATAAAGGTAATTTGAAGAAAACCGTTCTCATCTCAATGATAACTAACAAAAAATTTTCTTTATTATTGTATAGGTAGGGCCCACTTCATGGATTTTCCAGCAAGTCAGGTTAGTAAAATTTTCTCTCCAGTGCGATGTAGCCAGTGAATAGTTTGAAATTGTGAAAAAATGCATTTTGCTTTAAATGCACGAACTGCAGTTAGGTAAGAAATGTTTTTTCACGTTCTGAAGTAAAAAACTGCAAATAACCTTAGATTATAGATCTTAAGCAAATAACTAATTTTGTTTCTCCGTAGGTTTTTATTGCTTGAAAGTTGGTTAATTCGTTAAGCTTTCAATAAATCACATTGTCAAGCCGTCAACAGGATAGATTTAAATATATCCCAAAATAACAATTAACAAAACATTTCGTTAATTATACCTGTTAATGCTGAGCAGGCGAATAGTGAAGTATTTAGGACTCAGATCTAGTTGGGAAGTGGTCCTAGAAAGGGACTAAAACTATGGAGTTCAGAATAGCCACTCTAGTCCAGTTAACCGGATCAACAGTCTCCAAAAAATCAAACTTTTTTCTTTACAAGAAATAAAATCAAAAATCTTTCAAAAAGGTAATAATTTTTTTTAACCAGAAGCGACCTAACGTTAAAACCGAGTAACCTTTCACGACATAACGATTCTATATTTTTTTGTATCAAAATGTTGAAGATGCCAAAGATGCCAACTTCACAAAGATTTACAGATCATCAGATTTAGTATTCATTTAAAATAACAGTGACAAATTCAGGACCGGATTATCGAATAAGCAAACTAAGCAGCTGCCTAGGGGCGCCGAGTAGTAAAGGGGCGCTTAAAGTATGTTTTTTAAAAAATTGTAATTTTAGCTTGTTTTTGATTAGGCTAACTGTAATTCTTAAAAAATTAATTTTTTAATTTTGTGATAGTTTTATACTCTTCAGTTTATTTGACTTTGCTTTACGACATTGCTTACATTTGCTTATTTATATAACCGCCACTGCCGCCGGGCCAACTCATCTTTAAACAAACAAATGAAAATGAGTTTTTTCATAAAAAACACGTGTTTTTTACGGTGGATCCGTGTATTGCCCTGGTTATCTTTGTCAAATTCGACTCTGTGCTCCGCGCTCCGGTTAAAATATCCCTGAAGACCGAAAGAACTCGAAAAAGGTGAAACTCGTTTATTTTTTTTTATTTATTGGTGTATTTTTATTTAATTGAGCCGTACTTAAATTTAAGGTACCTAATGGAGTATTTTAAAGCAAAACCCCTTTTAACCCGGCAAGTATACACGTAATAATTTGTTATAATGTAATATATTATTTTTATTACTAAAATATTAAAAATTCAAAAACCATTTTTATTGATGGTGGCGAAATCGGCCGCTAACAACTGGTCGGCGGCGAGTTGGCCCGGCGGCGAGTTGGCTCGCGGCGAGTCGGCCGCGGCGAGTTGTCCCATCCCCTTTATTATATGTTTTATTTATTTTGTAGAGACCAACGATTGAAAGTAATGTAACGGACAGAATGTGTGAAACGTGAAAATGCTAAAAGTGCATTTTGTCAGCTCCCCCCCCCCCTATTTTGAATTCAAAATAGTCTAAATCTTTAAATCGTTTTTACTTGTATTTTCACCTTCATAATAACATCACAGGTCAAAATTATTAACAAGAGATGGCGTTAGTAAATTCAAATGACTGAAATCATGTTTTATTATTGTAATTCTTGATTTTCTGTTCAAATTACTTCTTTTCAAATTTGAAAAAAAACTCTTTGGGCCCTTTTCCCTCACGTAAAAGTTTGTTGAATTTTTTTACCCCCCCCCCCCTTTCCTTAAAAGACTTGTGAAATTAATAGACTCTCTAAACCAAACAAATAATAAAAAAGTATAACCAAAATTTCAAAATTTTAAATGGGACAAGGATCAAAATTATGCCAACTTTATTCAAAACATATTTGATTATCTTAAAAGCAAAAGAGCTACAAACTAGTAACAGCGGTCCAAACGGGTGATTCAAAGTTCAAAATGTTTTAAATAATTTTGAAATAATTATTTTTCCCTGAGAAGTTTTTTCCCTGAGAACAAAATTAGACTATTATTTAGACTATTTTGAATTCAAAATGGGGAAGGGAGTTACCATTTCGCCGGTATAAACGAAAACTAAAAACGTAAATAAAGCACATTATTAGATACTTGAGAGAAATCTCAAAAATAAAATGAGCAGGCTTCCCACTTGTTATTATTAATTAATAAATAAATAAATTTAGCACTGGATATTATGAATAGAAAAAGGGTATTAATAAGTTCCAAAATAGTAATCTGCGTCCAAGTTGATAGTTAATATTTATAAAATCTGAAGGTGGAATTGCTGGGGATATATTATTGTGTACAAGTGACGGGAAATTTGGGAAAATTCTATAGTTTGATTTTTAAAGAAATAAATAGGCTTTTTTTGAAACTTGAAACAAAAGGAAATTCAAAAAAAATTTAAGAATACTATCGATGAACATTTCTTTTGCTCATTGACTTTTTAAATAGAAAATTTTAAGGCAATCCAGAAGAAAATTCGAGGAATAATCTCGTAAATGGAAATTTGATGTAAAAATATTTATATTTAGAATTTAATAGTTTACATAATTACATTGCACAACTTTTGCAAAATAAATGAAAAAATCAGAAATTTTCAATATCAGAAAAGATTTTACTCTCCAAAAATGACTTACGAAGAAAACCTTGAACACAGAATATAAATTATATTCGTAACTTTTTTTATTAAAGTAATATTTTTAGTTTTTTCACGTAAGTATATTATTTATGATTCGTATGATTGTTCAAATTTTTCAGAACGTTAATTATTTCTAATTTGTTATAAATATTGCTATGATTTTGACCTAGCAAGTAAAACAATTTTGAAAAATTTGCAAAACTTGATTGCAATTTCTATAGCCAATTTTGATCTAGCAAAGTGTTTTTGAATAATTTCAATTTTATATGCTGTTCACTTTTATCTATTAATTTATTTTTTTAATTTGTATATGAATACAATAATATTTAATTAATGTTCCTCATAAATTTAATATTTTATTCAAAGGTTTTTTTTTTTTGTAAAATTTAAGAGAATATAACTGTATATTGTTATTATACTCTATCAATGTGCTATTAACTTATTAATATTTCATTTGGCAACAAAGATTAATAGCCGCTAAAGTTCATTAAGTTTCAAGTTTGTGTAAGTTTCTTACACAGACTTAGGTCATTCAAGAGATGCGAGTCTTTAACCCTTGGAATGTTGCACGGTAGGTATATCTTAACACAAAAAAGTCTATCAAGACTGCTCTTGCAGTTTTCGTATTTTAAAAGCTGCATGTTGGGGTTGTTGCTTGGGTTTGACTTGTCTCGCTTACTCACGTAAGATGGAAGATGGAACTTCTATAGTGCAGAAGGAAAATTTTGTTAAATATTGGATATCATAATATTTAGATATTTTAGAAATTTTATTCCATCACCAAGACTTGATAATATTTTAAAACTTGAATTTAGTGAAAGAGCAAATATAAGATTTACAAAATTGTTCAATTGGAAAACAGGCAAGAAATGCTTTTAGGTTCTAAAAACAAAATTTTTAAGATTGAATAATATAGCCTCTCTATAATTTAGCTGTGTTCAAAACTGTTAATTCAAAATACTTATTTGCTTCAGACCATGACCCTACCCTAAAATTTGGAAAAGGGACTTCTTCCTCATGTTGATAATATTGTGTTTTTTTTTTTAATTAAGTCACAAAAAAACAAAATATTTTATTATAAAACTTTATTAAACGTGATTACTACAGTAATTGACGAACTTCCGGAATGCCTAGAAGTGTGGATTTTTCTTAAAATTAATGCGTCGTTGTTTAATTACATCATACGTAACTACAATTAGTTCTTATTAAATCTAACGAAATTAAAACTATATTTGAGACTTTTTAACAAATATAAATAATAATTGCGTTTCGGATTTTCGTATAGATGGTAATACATATAATTTTAAACATATAAATAGTTTGAGGTCCGTTTATCCCAGTCATTCATTACTAAATTAAGTGAGAATTGTGAACAAAAGGGCAAGCGGGCCTCTTCAGTCATACATACATAGTATTGTAATCATTTACGAGTATAAATTACTTAAACATTTTCAAGAACTAGGACTTGGTTCCGGTAATTTTTCTACTGATGCCGAAACTTCTTCGCTTTCTGGTGCTTGCTTCAACGATTCTTCCGACGATTGTACTGGGAGTACTATCTCGACTGGTTTTTCTAAAGGTGCGTCTATTTTAATTTCTGGTTGTGGTAATTCTGCTGGTTTGTCGAGTGCTGGTAATTCTTCTGGTTTGTTAAGTTCTGGTAATTCTTCTGGTTTTTTAAGTGCGGGTACTTCTGCAAGTTTTTCTGGCTCGGCTGGTAAATTTTCTTCGGGGAGTGTTTTCTCTTCGACTGGTGCAACCACTGCTGGTTGAGTTTCCGCGATTTCCAAAGGTACCGTTTTGCTTTCTAAAACAATTTCTGGTTTTGGTTGTTCTGGTAAAACAGCTTTTGCTTCTTCGGCTAATGTTGGCAATACTTCAGCTGGGGCAAGTTCTGGCAACTTTTCTTCGCTGAGAAGTGAATTTTCTACTTTTGGCTCTTCGGGTAATGATTTTTGTTCGACTTGGTTTTCCAATGGCTTTTCTTCTTCTAATTTGTTTTCGAGAAGAGGTTCTTCGATTTTAGCAACAGGAATGACTGCGGGTGCTTCTGCGACAAGTGGCACAATAGGCTGTTCTTGGATTTCGGCCGAAACTGGAACGGGTGCTGATTCCTGAGGTATTACTTTATCAATTTCTGAAAGTGCAATTTTTGGTTCGGGAATTGCTTCGTTGGATGCAACATCTGGTTCGGGCAATTTTTCTGCGCTAATTGCTTCGACTGGTTTTTCTTCTGGAATTACCAAAGCAACACTTTCTTCGATCGATTTAAGTTGTGGTACTTCTGGTTTTGGTTCTTCGAGTTTTGTTTCTTCAAGAGTTTGGGGAACTGGTTCCACTAATGGTTTTTCTGGAAGGGATTCGGCAGAAACTGGTTGAATTTCATCGAGTAAGGGTTTTTCTGATTCTTCTGATTTTTGAGGAACCGCTTCTTCCAACGATTGTGGGTTTTCTTGAGGTTTTTCTCCAGATTCTACGGAAGCGGACTCGTTTGATTCGGAGGAATCTTGTTGGTTGGTACTTTCGTGACTAATGTCCTTAATTTCATCTTGTACTTTTGCTGGGATTTCAACGCTTGGTTCGGATTTGGCTATGGAAGAATAATCGGTTATGACTAGAGGAACATCTGGTTTAATTTCTTCCTGATCTGCCAATGGGTATGCCAATGCAGTACTTATTAAGAAAACGGCCGCAAGAATATACTTCATTCTAAAAATAAAAAATAAATAAAATTAGTTTTAAGTAGCTGAAAGGTCAAGCACTTAAGCTTGATCTGTAAAATATGCAAGGCCTAAGTTATTTATTCGACATTGTTTAAGTAATGTAAATAGGCTTTAAAGTAATTTGCGACAGGAAAGCGCTAATATATTGCTATTCTACTACCATTACCACCGTTATTGATCTTTAAGGGCAGAAATAATTTAATCGTATTTATTTCAATGAACCTGTAGGAATTCATCACTTGGGATGTCATTGCTAAATTGTATTTAAATAAGGACAAACAAAAAGGAAATTAAGTAATTACAGGAAGAGTTTATTTATCGATTAAGTGCTGAAGTGCACTTCAATGCTGAACGTCTTAAGCGTTCCCGCTTTCCTCAGTTGTTTTTAAATAACCTTATCGAGTCGAAATTTCAAAAACAGTTGCTCTAGCAAGCAATTAATTATATAGTATTATATAAACAATTTTAAAAATCTTATTTAGAGAATGTTTAGAAAACAATTTATTGCAACTGCAAATCACTAGGTTTGTCACTGGGTGCGACTGTTGGGTGCATAAAGCAGCATTCACACAAAGATTAATTGTCTTGTCTTGCATTGCAACCTCTTGCAGTGCAATATAATATTTGGAAGCTTTGAAGAATTGTAACTTCTATACGATTCTTATTCCTGGGTGGGATTTGCTAAGATTTTTCATATTTATCAATTCATCTTTACTACTGTAATAAAAATTAATTCAGTTTTTATAATTAATGTTTGCAATAATTAAATTGCAAGTCTCGTTTAGCGATTAACTGATTAAATTCATTTTGTGTTAGCGGATGTTTTTTGTATAATTGATTCTGATCTTCAGTAATTGTGGGAAACTTAGAATGGAATATTTTAGTGTAATTAAATGCAGTTTATTTTTTTTAAATCATTATTAATTAATTTTAATTTTCTTCGATCGTTTATTTAATTTTGCAATTACATTATCGGTGAATTAGTTAATTGCGTAATTATTGCCAAACTTAAACGATGTCTGGATAATTATAGTGGGTGATGGACAGGCATTAACCTACAGCAAATATTTGTATTATCATAATAATGATGATGAATAATTAATATAAACCAGTAGTAACTTTCAAGGCTTTCCGTACTAGAAAGAAACTGTAATTGACATGTGATTAATGAAATAAACGTTTTTCAAAAATCCATTAAAATTACCTACTTCTTTGTTATTCAATAAAATGTGCATGTAAACGACCTTTATATTTTTATATCGCGATTACATCAGCAAAGAAAGATGTCAAGTTTTATGCAACCAAATTCATATATAATTATTTAAATTTTTAGAATTTCTTTTGAACAAATTTTACGTTTCAATTTTCTTTTACTATCGAATTTCTATGACTAACCATGAATGACGACTATTAATAAACGATAATTAAACAGAAATTTGTTATTACCAGGTAAGTTTACACTTATTATCATTTGGAATGTTTATTATTTTTTATATCGAATCACCGCAATTATCAACAACAATGTGATTTATAAAAATTGTTTTGATTCATATTTGTTTATAAACTGATTATCTTTCAGAATGTGAATTTGAGCTTATTGTGCGTCATTTTCAATATGAAAAATTATATTGGTATAATTTGAAAAGCTTCAATTAAGTATGAAAAAATTTATAATAACAGTAAAAAGACAATATTATACAATTATTAAAATTATCCAGATGAATACATAATATAAAATTATCCTCCCTAAAAAAATCATTTTAAATTGAATGTTATAATATTATATTTCAAAAATAAAAGTCAAAGTTTTTCTTAACTCTAAAATTTATCAAAAAAAAAGAATAATTATTTTCTTTAAATTTCTAGTTACAAATTTAGTTATGTTGAAAAAATAATTAAAAATTTCAAAACCTAGATATATTTTTCTCAATGCAAATAAATTATTAAATTGTTATTTTATAACTGCAGGTTAATTGATAAATAAATTGAAAAAATAAAAACTCTTCTGCAGGATATTAAGCTTTCATAATAATATTTTGCAGAAGAGTTTTTATTTTTTCATTTAATTTATGATGAAGTAAATAAATTTCAAAAATTAATAATGCAACTCAGAATTTAAAAAAAATTGTTTAAACAACATAAAACAGCACAAGTTGACGCTGAAAATAGCAAAATATTTTTAGCCCAATTAAATCAATAACGTAACCGGCTAAATATTAATTAAAGTGTCCTACCTTATTTTGTTTAAACCAATCCTTAATGGAATGACTATGTAAGTAAAGACAGTGTTTATGTTGTGGACGGCTGCAAAGAAGTCTTCAGCACTGCACTGGACACTGGTTAGTGGTATTTGCACTGAATTGTAGTGGTGGGCAGTTTTATAGTCTATAATCCCCTCTTCATTTTATCACTATCTTTTCTGCTAATAACTATTGGACAAAGATAAGTCATTTTCATATCAGTGCTTAAAATCATCCAAAATAGTCCTTGTGTCCTCGAGGTATTTCTGAGTTTCTAAAAGTCGATCTTTAATTCTTTTTCATTATAAAAAATTAATTATCATTTAAAAAAATGTTAATTTTGATTTTCCAATTTTTATTTTTGGATTTTCTTTTTCAAACTGCTTTTTATGTTTTATAGAATTTATTAAATTAAATTTAAAAGAATATTGTTGTGGGCTATATTTTTAGAATTTTTATTAATTATTAGCCCTTTTCGATATTATTTATTTTGGGGAATATTTCTAATTAATTGTGATTATTCTTTAAATTTGTATACATTTAAACTTTCAGTTAAAATTAATTAATTTTACCATTTCGGTTAAGATACTTTTTGCCAATTTAATAATTATTATTGCACCAAGTCTTCTAAGGAAAAAAAATGGCGTGGTTTAAAATTTCGTAAAGTTAATTACATAAATGTTGAGTTAATTTAATTAACGATGTACTTTCAGAAATTTAAAAAAATCTATAATTAACCACTCCTATACCTATAGTGACTCACTGTATTAAGCTTTATTAAAAGGAAATGGTTTTCAATATTGTTGATTGGGAGTCATTGTCAAGGATCAATGATGTAATTTTTTGAACGTGCTTAACATTTATGTTATTACATCTTTTTACGATCATGATTACATTTAATTATTTATTACTAAATTCAAAATCCAGTGCTACATTTGTTTGTGTTTCAAACTGCCTTGGTTTAAACTATTTCGCAAGGCTTTTTCCTAGGCGTATATCACCAAATAAAATTTTTTTCCAGCACCAAATTATCTGTCCCATGTTTACTCTTTGCTTTTTCAAGTATAAACAATGGAATTAATTTTTTCCCAAATTGGAATCAATGATTTATTTTGATATTTGACATAACCATGACACCACTTTTGCTGTTTTTAATGGGACACTGCAGTTTGCCTCGACATTATTGTTTGGTGTTTCCAAAAATATTTAATATAATATAAATTATGAATTTATGGTATTAGTATAAGGTTAATAAAATGCAAAAGCTTCGACATGATATCTTCGAATCATTTGTTTATTTAATTGCATTGTAGATGCACTTGAAATTAGCATAAACAACTTTTTTCACACTACCTTATCTTGAACGGTTTGCAAATGAATTTCAAACATCGACTATAGTTAAATACGTGATAAGAATATTTCGTTTTATATTTAAAAGTCTTGCAGTAAAATTCTAGACGAATACAATTACTATTCGAATTGATTATTATAATCTTGTTTGGAAGTCCCGATGCAGACTAATTTCTAATTTGCCCCACCACATGCAATCGTGAAAATTGCTCAGTTTTGAAAATTCGCCAAAGAAAAATTAAGTTTAATCTCTTACCCTTTCACTAAAAATCATTTGAGTTCCAGCTGTTAAGTTTGTTCTAAATATCTAATTTATTTTATTTAGCCGAAGCAATAATCATTAAATTTTAATTTAGGTACTGTAGGTCAGTGTTTCACAAACTGGGCCTTTCGCCTTGAGGTTACCAATTGGAGCCGCAATTACGGAAATTATAGAAGTGGTTCGTACTTTACAAAAAGTTATCTAAGTTTGGAAATTATAATCTTATATTATAAAATCCCCATGGATGCCGGTCGTGAATGGATCAATGAGATTCTTAGCGTTCGAAAAACGGGCCGAGTTTATTTTAATTTACTTGTCGCTTTTTTAAATTTTATTTCAATAAATTACATAAACCCTCTAATGGATTTAATTATCTAATTTAATTCAATTAATATTAATAACAAATTACGAAAAAATCCTGTTTTTATTGATGCAAAACTTATATAAGAAAACTTTTGTTTTCTTTTTTTAATATGTAATTTTCTCATCTTTGCGCTTGTTTGACATTTAAGATAGCCAAAAATTTTACGTTGAGCATCATAATAGTAAGTGGTATCTGGAGCAGGAAGTTTATAATGTTCGCATTAATTTTTATCTTTGACAGTTACACAAAAAGAGAATTGCTAATATCTACATTTCGTAGTGATTATTTAATCTGTTGATAAGTAAACTTTTAACAAATTTTAAGTATTAAGACCTCGTACTTGATATTGGATTGCATTTTTTGGCTGCGATGAATCAGTTGTTTTTAGAAACAATTTAATCGGGAGGAAGTGGTCTGCAATTTTGAATTAATTACGATATTATTTTTGTAACTACTGTTAATTATTATTTAACAGTTGTTTTTGTTTGTAAACAATTTCGTTACACTTTGTTGGTAGCTTTCATCACAGCATATTTAGATTTGAAATTCACATTCTGGTTTTTCGAAAGATGAAAATAGCTCATTGGGCTCTCGACTGTGGAGGTGTTTGATCAAATCCTGTTTGATTGCTGTTGAGCGTTGATTTGACCAAGACTTTTGATTTCTAGAATACGCTTCTTTTTGGAAGCCTGAGCACGGAATTGAGTTTACCAAAATGAGGCTTATCGGGTTGAACATCGATAACTTTTTATTGCAGTTTTTTCGGGAAGCGAACAGGTGTTTCTCGTTCCTCCATTAAAAATAATAAATCTTATGTAATATATTGCTGCAATAAATTTTTTTTATTAAAAAGTCTGACAAAAATGCAAATGTTTATAAACGATTGTAAAAAAGTTGTTATTTATTTAAACACGAACTAACGGTATATTGTATTTATTAATAAAATTTTCTATTAAGCTAGTAGTAATACTTCAGAGTTCAGCACATTACAATATTTTTGTAATTTGTGTAGCAAGGCAGACACACTGAATCCTACATCATGCAACTAAACAGGTTGTTTAATGCTTTAAGACAACTTTTTTTTTTGTTATATTTTACTAAATCAACGACTGGTCAAACGCATTTCAACTTACAAAAACGTGCCAGTATTCTCTATAATGTGGTCATTATCAAAATTTAAATATTTTTTTGATAGAACATGCATAATGAAGTAATTCCTCATGATTTTATATCGGCAGATCTTTTGTATCGGCAAACATGTTATACTGTCTACCATAAAAAAATGCAACACAAAGCAATATAACAAATATTTTATTGATACTTTACCAAGCATTAATGTTGGGAGAAAGTAGCAAACCATAAAAAATTTATTCTAAATAAATAACAATGGTAACCTACACGAAACAGTTTTATACAATCTCCAACTCGACGGGACATGAGCCAAATTAAAGATTGATGTCGTTTGTACCAAAATCATTTTAATATTCCAATCCATCTAAACATCTCACCAAAGCTGATTGGATGGATCCACTCTAGCAATGCTTCTTGAATGAGTTTCCATGGGAGAAAATCTTTTGGATGTGGCAATATATTGCGACCATATTTTGGAGATACCATGGAAGCAATTGCCGTGATTCCATCATGGTAAAAGTTTGATTTTCGTTCCAAACAAAACTGTCTTTCGTACCTTTCCCCTGAACATTGATATAAGAATAATAAATTAATTTTTTATATTTTGGCCTATTTATATTGTTTTAAATGAGTCTGTACGCAGCGAATCGGTTGCAGAGAATTATTCTAGATCTCTGCTGCAATAGCTAATCTATTCGTTTAACAACTGGGTGTTACGGTCGTTCAGGAAACCCGGGGCCCCAAAATAAACGGGTCCCGAGAGAGCCCACATATGTTAATCCATATTATGCATTTATTTAAATGTATTTTTTAAATAAATAATAACATTTATGAAACCCCCACGTGCCAGTGGTTACTGTATAAATGTAAATAAATAATAATTAGCCAGTCACATCAATTTATTTATATTATGCATATTTTTAAATAATAGGGGAGTCTCAAAAGGAAAGCTCCGTGATAGATAGATAATATAGGTATATACCAAAAGATTTGGAAAATTCTAATCCTATTGTACTTCGCGAAATGTGGCAAACAGTGCCATGGATGAATGCACAAATGGAAGTAGCGCTACTTTTCCGGAAAAACTAAAAGCTTTAAAAGATATGTTACCAGCACATTTGCGTTTCCGGCTTTAAAATTATCTTGAAAGTACCCATCTTGTTATTAACAAAAAATGTTGGCGCGGGGGTCCAATTCATTCTTAACTTTGTTAGACACTGAAAATGTATAAAAAATTAATTTGCTAAAATAAAACCCAGAATAGTGCCATTACAATATTTATATTTATTAAAATGTTTATATTTATTATCAACAGCGGTAGTAACAACAAAAAAAGGAATAACCGAATTCACCACAAACGCGGGAGTACGACAGTGTGACGGTCTGTCAGCAACATTATTCAATATCGTGCTGGAGGGCATTGTAAGAAAAATCGAGTGCAATGGAACGATTAATAATAAAGAGGTACAACTGGGAGCTTATGCTGATGACATTGTAATAATGGCAAGAACGCACAATGCATTAGTCGAAACGCTAATTAAGATGAAAAAAGAAGCGGAAAAAGCAGGACTCCAAGTGAACGACTCGAAGACTGTATTTTTGAAGAAGTAAAAACCTTCAGATACCTGGGTATGCAAATTAATAATACTAACGAGAGAGAAGACGTAATTTAAGATAGGTCAATAGCTGGAAACAAAGCGTTTTATTGCAACAGAAAGCTAATCATGAGTAAGCAGTTACAAAAAAAGACAAAGATCAAAATATAAAAAACCTTGATAAGACCTGTAGTAACATATGGAATGGAGATAATGTACCTAACAAAGTATGAAGAAGAGAAGCTGCGGGTCTTCGAGAGAAAAATTGAGGAAAATTCTAGGTTCAGTTAAAATTGAAGAAGAAAACTACAGAAGAACAAATGGAGAAATAAAACTAGAACTAGAAGGAAGAGACATTGTGAGACACATTAAGGCAATGAGACTGAGCTTGTTTGGACACGTACTAAGAGCGAAAGAAAATAGTGCGATCAAGAGTGCGATGAAATGAAGACCGGACGCAGTGAGACCGAGGAGAAGACCAAAAATGAGGTGGGAAGATGAGATAAGATAATACGATAAATAAGAATGAAGATCGGGAACTGGAATCAAAGTGCTCTAGATAGACTAGGATGGAGAAAAGTTGTGGAGGAAGCAAAGACCCATAAAGAGCTGTAAAAAAGAAAAGGAGAAGAAAATGAGAATATTAGTTTTACTATACAACAGAAGAATATAGGGACTAATCCACCCTAAAAACCGGATTGAAAAACGCCAAACGACGTGGCGATATTCCGTTAGGAATGGAGTGCCGTAATGATGATGATATTTATTATCATTATTGCTTATTGCCAAAACCTTAACAAGTTTCAAAATAAATCGCTGTAAGGAGCACAAGAATGGCTGAAAATTTATTGTTTTTCTACTGAATTAATTATTATATTTAACAATATTTATCATTTTTCTTTTTAATTTAATTAGGTTAATTTGTGTTTTTTAATTATTTCTCAAACGGTTGGTTGAAAATTACAATTTTTATTTTAATTAAATTACCTACGTACTATTTTAACTTCGAGGTTCCTCCGCCTCCAGGAAGTGGAGTCCACCAGGACTCCAGTTCGAGTCCTTGCGGAGTAAAACTTCGCTAACCTTATTCTCTTTTGAAGGCAATAACAAACCACGGAAGAAATTTTTCAAGAAAGCCTTTTTAACTTTTTGACAAACACCTCCCTGTTATTGATTTTGTATGTCCTATCTACTGATATTTGAACCACAGGCGGTTTGTGGACCAGTGCCATGGTGCTTGGCACGGTAAGAATTCAACTTAAAGAATTTTTTAATTTAATTTTTAAAAATAGTTTTTATTTTATTAATATAAGTGTAGTTCACGGGCAGTACCCAATTTGGACATCTTTAATTTGGGGCACCTTTTACAGTATCTATTACAATATTTTTAGTTCCTTGGTATAGCAACAAGAAACCTGGTTCTGCAATGCTATAAGTAACTAAATAATAATTATTATAATTAATAAGGTGTTTTAATTTTTAATTTTATAATTCACAATCTATATTATATAGGTTGGTACTAGATAATGAATATTATCATAAATAATATCGCACACTGACATTTGTAAAATAAATAATTATATACCCACGTAAGACTTCTTTTGTTTATACTTGCAGTATTATACAATCTATTCTATTACTGTCTAATGACAGATGGCTAATACATTTTCAGACATTGAAAGCTTCTACATTTTACGAAAAAAAAATAAACTTAAGGTCTTATTTTGAATAACAATTCCGTTAAAAATTCGGCATTAATGCTATCTGAATATGCTAGTATATTTCTCTACAATAATAGCTTGACACCTTCTTTATTTTTTCTATACATTTAAAACATGCACAAATAATTGTGTGGGGTACGCTTATCGAAAGTCAAGGTGCAGTATATTAATTAATTATAAAGTTATAATATGAAAGCTCAAGTTTACATGTAGGTACTTATTTATCTTACGTAACTGAAATTATTAAAAACAAAAATAAAATTTAGTTTTTGCAATATCCTGGAAACCTAACATCCCGACAGCAGAGATCCGAAAAATTAGATTGCCTAACTAAACCCATGGTGTTGATTTTGGAATTGCTTTTGTTTATTGATTTATACTGGGCTTCCCCGTACTTATTATAAACTAACTTATTCTAACACTAGACACCAGCAGTGTGGCGTAAAGCCTATACCGGCCAACTGGTGACTACGGTTCAAATCCTGGTCGAGTCGAATACGCTGCTGTGATCTAAAGCCCAAAATAGATCTTTGGGCTGTTGGGAAGGCAACGGGAAACCACCTCATTAATTAAATTTCCTAGTATGTCATCTTGGCTCAGCAAAGTTTGATCGCCAACGCCCATGGAAGGTAAGGGAATTTAAGAAGAAGATTCTAACACTAAACCTAACCTAACCCACCCTCAAGGTACCTAATTTAACATAATCTAAAGTTAACCTATTTAAATTTTCTCTCTTTCCCGATATAACAGTAGTTGGCACTTCAAGAACATTTTTCTTCATTATCTCTTTTTCAGCATTATCATCTTTATTTTGTATTCTTTTTCACAGAAATCTCAACATTTTGCCAAACGATCTTTTTGTCTACACATGATAATTTTGTGATGTGTGGTCCAGCATCTAAAGCATTGCAATACCTACGTCGCTTACTTCTTTACCTAACTTACCGACAATTGTCAGTGCAGTTATGAGTTTGATGCCCAACGGCAGCTTGGCACTCTCTTTGTACATTTTCACTATGATTATTTGGGTTTTACTATGCATCTCTAAGGGAACGGAAGGCTATCAGTTCCTCACTTCCGACAACTTTTAATATATCTCGCCCAACCAATTTTTTTGGAAAGTTAATTTTCCTGAGAAAGGAACTCGTTATATTTCTAACTCCAACATCCGATATTTCACCATCCTTAGCCTACCTCCTTTTCTTATCTCCTTTTCGGATCGAAGAGGTTCGTTAATGATATGAATGCGAAAATATTCGCTGCCAACGAAATTATCATTGTCAGAATTTCTCTAAAGTGTGTAAGGATATCTCTATATTACCGGAATTTTGATCTTGTTGGGTTTTTATCTTGTCAGGATTTTCACCGTCGGAATTTCTTTCTAATGGGAATATTGTTCTTGTCAAGGATTTGGATACCACCTAGTAAGTCACTAATATTATATTAATGCCATTTTGCTAATTTTTTTGCAAACAGGCAACTTTTTACATGTCATCTAAATTTTATTACCGGAGATAGATATCAAAATTGTTTAAGTTAGAAACACCAAAATTTATTATTCAACTTCTACAATACTTAACAAACAGGATTCACGTCTAGTAATTAAAAGTAGTACTATAAATTTTATTGCATAAATGACTTTTGTGCTGGGGAATTTTAACTTGAAGTTACATCATATTTAAATGCAAGGAACTTCAACTTCTTCTTCCTCTTACATTAGGACTAGTCCCGTCATTTTCAATCCAGTGCAAAGGGGAATACTTTTATCACATATTGGTTTTGTGAGCTCCAAATATTTATTCTGGTAGGGTGCTACCTGACTGTTTAGAATTAAATAATTTAGACAAATGAATTATATTAAATTCGTGAATATTATTAAATATCAAAAAATTTACAAAATATTATTTTTCTAAATTACAAAGTCTTGTTATGTTTTTTTTTGTTTTAAAACGTCTTCCATTTAAAAATGTGTAGCTATTAGAGAATATACTAACAATAACGAAAATAGTTTTTAATGAATGATAAGCGTTAGAAAGTCCGTGTTCGAATGCCAGAAGCGAATTGGCGCCAAAATATTAATGTAGGGAATTTTTTTTCGACTGAAGACCGTAAAGCCAAAATGTTCCAAACCAAAAGTATTTTTGATCAATATATTTAAATTGCAGTTATTTAACCAAGTCAAGATTATACAATGCCAATCTTTTAAAGCGGTTGTCATTTATCTTGCCTTCTATCTTCATTCTGCCTGTCATAATATTTACCAACATAGCGGCATGCGAAGTTTTGAAATAAAAGAATTGAAAATCATTATTAATAGTATAAGTAAAAATTTAAACGACACGAAATAAAATATTATTATTGAAACATTCCAGAACATGAAAAATTGAAATTTAAACAACAAAAATTTGAATTTAAAAATAGAAGGGTTTCCTTTGGTAGGTGATAGCGCAAGATTGCAAAAAATTGGGACTAATACGGCCTAGTCTTTGTTTATCCCTAACCAAGGAGTAATTTTGATAAAAATAATTTGTATTTGAAATATTGAAAGTTTCAAAATAATAATAATAATAATAATAATATGTAAGCTTTTGTAGTCTGAACATCTGTAGTTTTTCTTTATTTATTATTTATTTTAAATTATTATCTCCAAATTTAATGAACAATTACAAATTAATTTAGTTAATGTTTATTGAAAAACGGCAATTATTAAAAGGAAAGCTGCTACTTTGATATAATATTATGTCGAACTTAATTAAGAAGTAAATATAAAATTCCAGGCTAATTGCATTTTATTCACATAACATCCAAGTTGTTATAATTTTTTTGAAGTGTTAGTTTTAATAGCAGTAAATTAAATTATTTTTGTCGATTTATTTGCAATAAAGATAATTTTCGTAATTACTACATCTTCTTGTAACCTTGACTTTTCATGAATAATTATTTTTATTGCGTAAAATCAGAGGAAATTGCGACGAGACAACAATAGACATAATGAACATCATTTTTGTTCTTCATTGAGTAAATGTTTACAGAGAAAAATATACAAATTGCTTAAGTGGAAAACCACAGTTTTCCTTTTTATTAACGTCAATTTATATTTTCCACATATGCGCATAAAAATTATATTACGTATTTGGTACCCAAATAATGTTCATAATTTTTAATTTAAATAATCTTGCGAAAGTTTTGTCTTCTGCTTCTAAATCTTCAGGAATTGATATTTTATTACAGTCATTAGCATTTTTATCACCAAGACATCTGAGATAATTAAATATTTTGGACAGACGCCAATAATAAGTCGACTGATGATAAATATCTGCATATGAAGAATTTAAACGGTCAACAACTGTAACTCCGGTTCTAAGCTCGTTAGAAAGACAAGATTAATATCAAAAAAATAACGGAATTCAAATTCTCTTAATTGTAAACTAACATGTATCATGATTGTGTTAATCAAATTGGTTGCTCTTCTATCGGATGCGTATCTCGATTTCATGTTTCACTGAACACAAATCTTGGATGTGTTTTTGAATATTGATGTTGTCGAGGTTTCGAATACTAATTAATTCTTATTTACATGCAATAAATCTAATAGTGGAAGACTTCTTGAAATCTTGTCAGTATTTTGAAAAAGTCACTTATTCCGTTTTGCTGGGAGTAAATTCCACTTCAAATTTGAAAATATATTTTCATCGCAAAAGCGTTTAGAATCTCCGGCGTCTGCTATGTAAGGGCATAAAAGTGAAGATGCTTTTGTGACCTTGCACGGTCAATGCTTCTGTTGCATTGGCGAGATTCATGCAACTTTTATCCAACATTAGCAACAGTTTGCTAATCAGTGGCGTGCAAAATCAGCCTTTGCTTTATCCATTTATGTATTCAAGTTTTTATCCTTGGCGTTAATTAAGTTGAAAATGAAATTTCTTGATTTCTCACTTCAAGCATTATCCTTCATCCAAATCCAAAATAATATTTCTGGCGAATCTTATGAGTTATCATTGTTTTGACTATGGCGAGGTGTAGTAAAAATGAATTTTCGCTGCCGAACGTAAGTCTGCAGTAGAATTCCAGTGTTGCCTGGTAAAAGGGCTTTCGCGGCTTGCATAAATTACAAAAAATGTTTTTAATAAAACATGGTCAATCTTAAATCGTTTGTTGTCAGCGTGTTAACAAATAATTTCATTTCTTATTACATAATAACTCGGTGCTAAATAGTCTTTTAACGCATGATGTATTAGAAGGGTTAGTGAACTTTGGGAATTATATATAATTGCATTTTTAGTGTAGAAATTTAATCTTTAAGAAGGTTGATAGATTTATAAATTAATTATGACCACATAAATTTATTTATGCACCATTAATATATACTGTAAAATATAGCATATTTATAATTAAGAAAAAACCTACTGATTAAGTAGAAAAACTTTTTTTCAATGAACATAGTAATGGCTTCGAGATGTCTTGTTCATCCCCAAATTCTCGGTTCGAATCTTGTAACTTTATGATATATTTTTCGCTCGGCCCTTCGACCCTTGTGGCATCAAAGAATAAATTTTCGATGACGTTGCTTTTAGATGAATTATTTAAATTATTTTTACAAGCAAATTATGTGAAACAATGAGGCTAAATTTATTGGAATTGCAAATGAATTTGTTCAAAAATATGCTATTGTCATAATTTTGGTATGGTGTTTATAATTTTGTCACCTGGATTCACACAAGTGGAATCATTTATAATAATGATTCACAAATATTTCTAAAGTATAATCACTTGAAAGCGAAATCAACGCACAGTATAAACTTTTCCGTGCATATTATGATTAAGAACCAATTAAATCGTCGTTAAAAAAATGACGAAAATCCACCTAATGAAAACGGAGGTCAAGTAAGAGTAGTAAATTGTAGTTATAACAATTATAATTTTTCCAGGAAAAAATTCAAAAAATTTTAAAATTCCCAAAACTTTCCAGGCGGAAAATAACAGAGAAAAACAGAATGGAAATGGACGTTTGTAAATTTATTGGATAGTATATATTTTCAATTTTAATGTTAATAAAACGTGGTCAATCTTATATTTTTCTTCTACTAATTAAATAAAATTTATATTTGGGTTTCTAATTAAAAAATATTTGGCCTATCCTACCTCGGTTCAATCTCTTCTCAAAACTCAAATTAATTGAAAACATTTTCAAATTACTTACTTCTAACATTTTCTTTGCCTACTTCCATTTACACTAAAAACAACAGAAATATTATGCCAAAGGATAGATTTTTACTAAAAAAAAGTTTTATTTTTAGCAATAAAATTGACTTTCAGTATAAGCTACATTTTATTGCAGAAGACATTCCCTAAAAATCAAAAAGCTAGCTTTTTTTGGTGAAAAGAATATTTTGCAACTTCAATAAAGGTTATCCAAAGAACAGTGTTAAAATTTGAACAGAATGCAATTTTATGTAATTTACCAATTTATTTAATTTAATAGTTGAAAAATTTGGTAAAATTATGTCAAAATTTAAAACTTGACAAAAGCTATCTTTTTTAGAAAGAATAAACTAATTTACTTGGGTAATTTTTTTTTTTTTAGCAAAAAATAAAAAGTAAATTTTGTTTAAATTAAATAAAATATTTTTGACCCAGCAAAAATTTGTTTAAATCAAAAACACATTTTTTTTATGATGAACTAAATGTTTTAGTTGGCTGAATACACCCAATTAAAATTTAAATAATTTTTGGTTCAATTATTTTGGTATTAAACAAATTTTTGTTTCAGCTGAAAGTAATTCGTTTGATTTTGAAATCAACTCCTTAATATTAGGTATTTGTCATACTTCAATCAAGTATTTGAGTGTATGGTAATTGAGTTTTAAATATGTTTTCGGTAATTGACTTTAGGTATTTTGGAGGTAATTGATTTACCTTTTGGTAAGTTTTCAAATATTTAAATTACTATTTCACAGTACTTTTCTAGTGGAATATTTTGGGAAAATTCAAGTTTTTTTATTATTTTTTTTTTAATTAGAACAAGTTCTAATTTAAAAAAATCGTACGTGCGCAGGGGGCAGGGTTGCAGCAACAAATCGGATGAGCGATTTTGTATTACACGAGTCGATAAGCGCCTGCAACTTATTGCGGCGATCGATAGCATGAAAAAATCGCCTCATGTAAGACGGCCTTAAAGGCACAATTGTCTGTAATAATTCAGTATATTTTTGTTAATATATAGCCATAAGGTAATCAATGCGTAATCTAGGATTACCGTAATCGATCGATTCTTTTTTTTATTTAGGGGTTTTTGTATGCGAATTTACCTAATAATTAAATTTTCAATGTTGTCAACTTGACGATTTTACTAATTTACATTGGAATTGTAACAAGTTCAATTTTTGGTGTTTATAGTTTTTGGAATATTCAGTGGTTATTATTAAATCCTTTTTGTTTTTTATTTCTCTCTTTCATGTGCCTTATCCGGTTTTTGTAACATTATCTTACTTTGGCTGTGGGGCATACATATTGAAGTGATATTTTTTTTGAAAACCAAACTGCATTAATAAATAAATCAAAATCCAAACTTCTACTTCATTAAATCATTACCAAATCTTCAACATTAAATAAATTCAAATTTTAATTTTATTTTGAATAAAATTTCAGTGCATAAAAATATGAAAATCAAATCTGAAAGATAACTTGCTAACTACAATTTTGATTTCAAATATTACAATTTTACCAATTCATATAATTTCCGAAAAAATTTCAAATGATCGTTCAAATTTAAACTTACCCAAAGTCCCAAATCAAAACTCAATTGCGCAAAATAATAAGTTTATTAGCCAAATACAAAATCGTAGAACTAAAAATCGTAATTCAAAAATTACAATAACTACGTCTCAACCGTGTATGGCGGCCATTGCTGCCAAAAGCAACATTTTTCCCACCTTGTTATTGCCACCTTAACTTGTTGGTGGGAAAATGAACAAATTCAAACATTAGTAAAAAATAAAATATCAAAAAATTATAAAAATTCACAAAACTGAAAATCAAAGTAATTATTCGCAAATGAAACAAAATTTTGTAACACGGCAATATGTATATGTTGCACTGAAAAAAATAGTTCATCATATTGATGAAAGATTCATAGTATTTATGAAAAAAATCATTGTATTTATAAAGTTTTCATCAATATGATGAATTTTGTTCATGGATGTAAAAATGATGAATTTTTCATCAATATGATTAACCATTTTTTTCAGTGTACGTACGTGGTATCACGTCAAAACACCGAAATCAAAACCAGCGTAATTTAAATCAATTACTATTGGTCTTTAGGCCGCCCCAACCTTCTAATGTTTGAATGATGTGAAAGCTCTTTTTTGCGCGGGATTATTGATTCTTAAGATTTTGTTTTAATTAAATTATTTTTGAATAAAAATATATTATTAAGTTTTTATTTATATTATTTTTCTTTTAAGTTTGGGTTTTGGTTTAGCTATTTACGTAATATTATGTACATAGTCGTGTTCTGAAATCCTCATTTAGTTTTCATGTTTAATTTTGTAAATTTTCATTTAATTTCATATTCTAAAATTTAAAATGTTGGTCGTTTTTCCGCCATGTGGTTGAGCTTGAATCAGCTAAGCGGGTTAGCATGGTCTTTTACCGCCAAGAACAGGAAACGGTTGTTTTGTCTTCTTAGTTTGGATTTGTATTGCGATTTGGTTTGAGTTTTTGTACCTTGCGAATAAAATGAGTTTGTTTTTGATTTAAGTTGGAGATTTTGAATATATGGATGACGAATTATTTGATAAAATATTGAGGATTGAAGAGATTAAATTTAGTATAATATAGATATTAGCGGTTCCCAAACTTATTTATGTCACGCCCCCCTTCCACCAAAAAAAAATATTCAAAAAAAATCAAGTTTTTCCCCATCAAAAAATGTTTTTCCCATATTTCAAAACAACAAAAAGTCATACAAAAAAACACAAAATGCAAAAAAGCCTAAATAACTTATTTTTCGATTATTTTATTGAAAATTTCGATGTGACGGATGAGTTTGCATAGATTTCACAAGGTTTCCAATTCTTGACTTAATATTAGAAATTGTACAGCGTAAAATTAATGTTATATTGGGATTTTTTATGCAACTGTTATTAATTAACACGTTTTATTAGTACCTTTCCCAAAGAGCGGCAAACTCAGACTGCTAATACGATAATACAAAAATTATTAGCAGGGTTGCTATTGTTTCGTCAGCACCATAAAAATGCTTTAACTTATGTACATAATGTACTTAGCTGACATAATTTACTTCATAGAATAACTTGAAAAATATTATTTTACAGTAGGGGAAGTATTGAGTTCCAACCGTGTTTAAGATACAATTGGGTATCAAAAACATAAAAATTTCTAAATTAAATTTTTTCAACCACACAGGTGGTCCACGCCCCCCTTTGCAGGTCTCTGCGCCCCCCACTTTGAAAACCACTGATATAGGTGATTGGAAAATCATAATTAATTATTTGATCAAGTATTGATAAAATTAAATTCAAATTTGAAGGCATCGCAAGATAAATTTTATATCGCGGCACCTAGGTCCAGTTCCTTCCCTTCCTTCTTGTATCCACAGCCTTCCAAGTTGTATTGAAAATTATATTGAAATATAATTCTGGATTTATATTTATTTATTTGAATAGTTTAGATTGCAGGAGTCTCATGCTCGCAGTGCAGTATAATTTAGTCCGGAGTTTGGACGATGTTTTTGGATAACCCCCTTCCCACCCCCGATTACGTGGCATTATATTGCTGTGTTATTTCGTAATTATCTCAGGTTGCATCTTAAATTACAAAAATCGTTTGTTTTATTTTGTTACTTTAACATTTTGTAACTATTATATCTTTTAGTTGTCCCAAATAATGCCTGCATTCAAAATTATCCTTTTTTACAGTACTAAAACAATTTTACTTTTGACTTGATTAATTTTATTATTATTTTCGATGTTTTTTTTCGGAATTTTGACTTGGAATCGTTATTTACACCAACTCTTTAACGTTAACTGTGCTAATGAGAGAAAAATAGAGACTTTATTTTGAGAAGTGAATTGAACTGCATATTCACTGACATTAGCAATAAATGTCCTTACTTCAAGTTTTTTGGTATTATTAAGGAAAAACTGATATTTTGAAATAAAACAGTTTATTTTAATAACCATCCTCTTTAGGTTTGGAGTAATCTAAGGCTTTTCCTGCAGCAACAAAATAGGTCCCCCACAGGATAGGGGGCCCTAAATATAACAATATGAAAAATATTAGTCGGTAGGGTTTTTCAAATTGAAATTTTAATTATTAATTCATTTATATTGAATGTTCGTTCATAAGATAAGCAAGAATTTGATATAAGTTCAGTGTGAATAAAGCAATCAAACGTGAGTAATTAAAAGAAATGTAATTCGATTGGTAATGAATCGCAGGAATCGCTAAACAATTTTTTGCAATACGATTCTTTTTATTTCTTCAATTTTATCTTATTTTTCAAGTTCAGCAACCTTTATAAATAACCGACAAGATTAATATCTGCTTCAATAATCACCTAATCGCTAATATGATGTTAATTGCAAATGCATAGGTATTCGTCCACATTCTTGATTCAACTTAAGAATCCTTGCAAAAACTGCAAAAATATATAAACAATTTCTCAATTTCAATTTTTATTATTATTTAATTTTGAAATGGGTAATCTAAATTGATTTATAATATTCATAATGTAATCTTAAATTCTTTAAATTACATCAGATTTTTTGCAACATTTATATGTCACTATGTGCATAACGCTGTAAATTAACTTTCACAATAAAATAATAAATTCTACCATTTTTTACTCCTTATTTCTTACAAAGACGTATAACCATGAAAATTCCCATCACATATCAATTCAATTATTCACAGTTATAGAAATGATTTACAATTATATGAAGGAAAGTGCCTAACGATTTTTATTTATCGTAAAAAATGGTGATAATTGCCCGATACCTAGGAAGAATGAGCCAGCTAATTCCATGATCAACCTTCACCTTATAGAAATAAGAAATTGATGCACAAATACAAAAAAAAATTATATTAATCTGACATTTTAGATGAATGCTAAATTTATTATATTACATGCACAAGAAATTAATTTTATTGTTGTGATTGAAGGTTTATAAACATATAGATTTCTAAGGAATGATAAACATGAAATTGTTTACTAATTAACAAAAACATTGAATATACGCACGCCGATTACACCATTATTAGTCACATTATTTTATAACAAAGACATTTTATATTTAATTAAAATATTATATTATTTAATTAATTATTACATTGGCTCGCCGTGACCGTTGACTGATACTGAGCATTAATTCCAACATTTGAATTTAAAATTTTTCAGCTTGAAAGTATAGGAAAAGGATTAAAACTCCCAACTCAAAAATGTATGCTCCTGTCCCCCATTTTCATAGAGATTCGGACCAGAAAGGAAACAAATGATAAATGGAAGGAATATTTTAGTTCAAGATTAAATTGAGCACGTTTCGTGCTTGATGAAAATAAATTATAAAAATTAACTTTTACAAAACGTAAATTATACATAAATTAATACAGGTTGAGGTTGTTGTTTCCGCTATTTACTATCGATTTGTAGTTTCCTCTTGATCTATGATTATCAAAAATAGTATTAAGCAATAATGTAACCTTTTAATAGAATTTTGGTATTACACAATACTATATATTATTTTGCTTTTGGTACAATAGCTATGTAAAGTTGAAATCCTTTCTAAACGTTGGACACCCCGTATATTTTGCCAATTTTATAATGGATTACAAGTTTTTCAAAAAGAATTTTGACTAACCCTCCCCTTAGATATGATATTAATCGGATTTTAAAAAAATTTTGAAAGTACAAATTGCAGATTCCTCACCTCTGAATGGCTAAAACATTACCAGAGAGTTTCTTGTTTGCTAGTCAATATCATATTGTTATTTTGTGCAATTAAACCACGAATTACTAAAATTTACTAAAATCCACCCACTCACCGGCTTAAAAGAAATCCATATAGGGAGCCTTTTTTTAAATTTCGACAGTTGAATTTAAAAGATGAACAGGAAAATAAAATGTAATTAATGTTCTATTATAAATAACGGTACAAAATATATTAAGTCTTTTGATTTGGCAACTTGTGGGTGTGGTTTTTTATATTAATGTGATGGCTAAACAACAATCGTAACAAAATTGTATCGTAAGTCAAGAATTCATGTTCTGCTATCTTTAGTTTTTAAACCTGTTTTATGTTCTTAGGTCTTCTTTGACTTGACCTATCGACCTTCGAAAAGTACGCATTTATTTTTAGCAACCGCATGATATTTTTAACTTTGCTTTGACATAATTCATCAATCACCTGTTGTTAGGCAAGAAAAGAAAAGTTTGTGTAATTTTTGATTTTTCCCTTCAGATAGGCGGAGCAACGTTAATAAATTTTGAGTTGAACAGAAAAAGGAAACAGTTTTGTTCCAATTTTATTGGACTTTTTGGGTAATATAATTAAATGTTTTTCTACCGTGACTAACTTTGTAATCATAATGACATACATAAATTAATAAACATAAAAGTAATCTTCCTTTTATTTTACATTAAATTTATTTTATGATTTAAGATCAGATACCTGATTTTTTGCAATTATTTCGATGATTCATGGTTTTCTTCTAGACGTTTTAAATTAGATAAGGTACCTGCAATTAAATTTATGAATTAATGAATTGGAACTTTTCCCCAAGAAGCCTTAGTAAAAAGCCAATACCCAGAACTTGGTTCAGTACGAGACGAAATAAAAACTTGGCCGTCTCGCCTTCTCAAAATCAAGTGTATTGCACATCTCTTGGTTCAATGCCCACATTACATTGAACTTTGAACAGTATATGCTTAGAAAACTTTGAGGAATACGAAAAGTGGGGTCGACGGTAATTAAACCTACAAAAATCTAAATACATCCCACTGGAAGTTTAGGTAGAAAATCACAGATTCGATGGTGGAATGATCCTGCACATGGTGAAATACAAATACTTGGGAATTATGTTTACAGACATGAGTATAGCTATAAGGAAGAGATAAGAACCAGTGGATTCCGATGGGTCAGAATAGTTTTCAAAAAGTCGTAATCAATATCTGGAGACAGTATGATTTAGAAAAAGACATGGAAACGCTAAGGATGGGAAAGTCCGGACAAAGTGACAGCTAACAATCTAAGGATTCTCTTTTTCTCGAAAAAAAAGTCTTAATTTCAGTAATCGTTTACTTCAACGATTTTTTTACAAAAACTAGGAAAGAAAAAAAAATTTTTTGAACAAACTGTTTTATTGTTTTTCAAAATATATTCGCCTTTGAGATTTATACACTTTTGCATACGTGAAAACCAAGTTTCGAAACATTTTTTCCACTCTGAAGATGGCATCTCAGAAACCAGGTTTTTGAAGACTTCAACTGCTTCTTGAGATGATAAAAATCCCTGTCCACGCATTTTTTGTTTGACATTGGGGAACAAAAAGAAGTCGTTAGGCGATAAATCAGGTGAATACGCCATGAGACATTAATTCGCTGTTTTCTTCTTCAAATAAGCAATCATTTGACGTGCTGTGCGAGAGCTGGCATTTTCATCATGATGAATGATTCGACGTTCTTGGTTGTTTTTCCTGATTTCGTCGATGACTTTTGGCAAACAAATTGTTGTATACCATTCAGCATTCACTGTTTTTTGATCCTCCAAAGGAATGGTTGCGACATGTCCAGTAAAACTAAAGAAGAAAGCAATCATTTTTTTGGCACTGCTTCGTGAACGAACTAGTTGTGGCTTAATGAGGTTTAGGTTAGAAACAATAAAACTAGAAGCCAAATGGAGGAAATGACAGCCACATAAAAGGAATTGAAAAGGATAGGTGGCCAAAGAAGATATCGAATTGAACATCACTCCAGAAAGAGAAAAACAAAAGAAGAAAAAAAATAAAAGAGAAAGCTTCCCAAAATAAATGAAAATGGAAATTTGAAAACTGGTTCTGAGTTTACATTCATCAGGAAAAGTTAGTAAGCAGTCAAGTAAGTTAGGATAAGCCAAAAACATGTGAATTACTATAAATGTGTTAATTTTTGAGGTAAGTTTTTCTTTCCTCACAAAGCTCGTTAGCACTTTGCAGTTTTCACTGCATGAAGACGCCAGCCATAAGTGTAATTTTACATAATTAATTGTAATTATCATAATTGGTAGCAACAAGTTAGTGTCTACATGTTCCTACAAAAACACTTGTTTAATTCATCTTCAATTATGCAAGTATAAGAAGTTTCTGCTTTTATTTATTGTTTTTTGGCTTCATTACGTGGAGACTTATTTTAGGTTTATTCTGTTGTGTAGCTTCCCAAAAAGAGTACTTTTCGGGTTAGCCGAAATGTCTGGTTTTGCAACATATTTTTGAAATGTTATGTTTTTTTGATTAATTTTTAGAAATTTTCCGGTTTTTGGCAATGCATACCTCTTGTATTGTCTATTTCCATTTGTGTCTATTGATCATTAAATAGTTACATAGCAGTTTTGCAGTTTTTAATCTTATCCTTGATGATATTTTGGCGTTGGGAGGTTTTTTGATGAAACGAAGACTCATTAGAGGTTTAAATCCTTCTTTTAATTTTGTAATAGGAAGCAATAACTACAAACTACGTAATTAAATCGTTCACCTGTAATTAATTTTTTATTATTTATATTCTACAATGTCTTATCATGTAAAGGAAGATATGAGGTTTTTGGCCTCAAGTTATGTGATACTTTTAATCAATATCTTTTTGGATTTTTTTTAAATACTTAATAGTATCAATAACAATTTTTATAGATAATTAAAACAAATTGCATTGCATTTTGGAACCAAAACTTTCAGGTTAACTTACCTGACAACGTAACGGAAATCTCATAATATTTTTGGTAATTAACTTTAGTTCCGGATATACAGATATTTACCTATTTTCGAATGTTACCGTTGATAATGCGATAAAATGTAGCTTTCAAGGTAGATAAATAAATGCTCAAGAATTTACCATGGGAGTCAGATAAGATAAACGGGAAATGCAGGCGCCAACGGCTTCTCGAAAAAACATACACATATAATTTTCTTGAAGATGAATTAATTTCAGATATTGGAATGCATGTTGCATTTTTTGTAAGTTTTATTGATAATTAATTCCATTACTTATTACTTTGTTTATGCAGTTCAATTAATTTTTTTACAATTTGTAATTTATTTTTTATTATTATTATCTACTTGCTATCTAAATTTAGTGTCGAAGAAAAGGAAGAGAACCTGACGATTATAATTATATGCGTTCGAAATTTGATTTTAATTTTATACTTGGATATTCTATTTAAGGTATCAATTACATAACAACAAAAAATTATGAATACCTCGATAAATATTAACCAGATTATACAGTTAACTAAATTTTATTTTTACTATTTAACAACTAAAGCTATAAATTTTAACTATTGGTTATCACGTATGTAAAGCAATATGTTGATCTTCTGGTTATTACCATCCAGTTATTCTCATTTTTGTATATAGGATATAAAAATAAAATTGCAATAGCAATTAGCTTGTCTGCTGAATGCTATTTACGTATATATTTAGCCTAAAACGGCCCGAGGCAAAATTTAAAAGTAGTTGTAGAATCGAAGAAAATTGTATAAACAACCACTAGTTTGCAACTATAAATAGAAACGTGTTTGTATCTGGTAATTTTAACATCCTCGGTCAGTCATGGTCATAGCTCGACATCAGCTCTTGGAAGCTACTAGTTCTTTTTTTCTTAATTCCTTTTATAAAATGGAATACCTGTTAGGTAGATCTGCGTCTGGTTGGCTTTTTATAATAAAAGCTAAAAATTTATTTGAAAATTAAAGAACCACTCTGTACGATTCCCAAAACGAAAAAGTAATTGCAGGAAGATTTGTTCATTTTGCTTTTCGTCTTTAACTCGTTTATCTTTATTCACGATGATGGGTTAGATGAGGTCAGATGAGTTGGTATTTTTCCATACCTAAATTTAAAAAGTAGCAGAGGTTCCTACAATTAAAAAAAAATTACATACATTATGTATTTAAGTTCTCGCATCTTGAGGTCGTTGCCTTTCAACATCAATCAAATTTCCCAAGTAACACACAATCGTATAATATGCGTATATTTCTAGGATAAATAGGATATTTTTGGTATACGTCTAATTTTGGTAAGTCTAATATACGTATATACGTATACGCTTTATATACTATACTTAAAATATTCGTATATTATACGATGTTTATATACTAAAAAAAAACTTGCGTTCAAAGGTAGAATTTTGATCTAGGAAATACGTTTAGTAAATGTATATTATACGCATAAATTTACCATATTTAAAATACAATATTTTAGGTCTACGATATATGTCTAATAAACGTTTGATATAAACGTAAACACTTAATATTATTTTTTTATAAATTTTAAACATGACGGGTTGAATTTTCAGCTAAGCAATTCCTATTATAGATGTATATTATTCGTATAAAGTTACCATATTTAAACTAGTATATTTTTGGTCTACGATATATGTTTAATAAACGTTGGTTATAAACGTAAGCACTCAACATTATTTTTTTATAAATTTTAAAAATGTCAGGTTGAATTTTCAGCTAAGCAATTCCTATTATAGATGTATATTATTCGTATAAAGTTACCATATTTAAACTAGTATATTTTTGGTCTACGGTATATGTTTAATAAACGTTGGTTATAACCGTAAACACTTAACATTAGTTTTTCATAAATTTTAAGCTTGACAATGTGAATTTTCAGCTAAACAATTCCTATTATAGATGTATATTATTCGTATAAAGTTACCATATTTAAACTAGTATATTTTTGGTCTACGATATATGTTTAATAAACGTTGGTTATAAACGTAAGCACTCAACATTATTTTTTTATAAATTTTAAAAATGTCAGGTTGAATTTTCAGCTAAGCAATTCCTATTATAGATGTATATTATTCGTATAAAGTTACCATATTTAAACTAGTATATTTTTGGTCTACGGTATATGTTTAATAAACGTTGGTTATAACCGTAAACACTTAACATTAGTTTTTCATAAATTTTAAGCTTGACAATGTGAATTTTCAGCTAAACAATTCCTATTATAGATGTATATTATTCGTATATAGTTACCATATTTAAACTAGTATATTTTTGGTCTACGATATATGTTTAATAAACGTTGGTTATAAACGTAAACACTCAACATTATTTTTTTATAAATTTTAAGCATGTCAGGTTGAATTTTTAGCTAAGCAATTCCTATTATAGATGTATATTATTCGTATATAGTTACCGTATTTAAACTAGTATATTTTTGGTCTACGGTATATGTTTAATAAACGTTGGTTATAACCGTAACCACTTAACATTATTTTTTTATAAATTTTAAGCATGACAGGTTAAATTTTCAGCTAAAGAACACCTATTATAGATGTATATTATTCGTATAAAGTTACCGTATTTAAACTAGTATATTTTTGGTCTACGATATATGTATAATAAACGTTGGTTATAAACGTAAACACTTAACATTATTTTTTTATAAATTTTAAGCATGACGGGTTGAATTTTTAGATAAACAATTCTTATTATAGATGTATATTATTCGTATAAAGGTACCATATTTAAACTAGTATATTTTTGGTCTACGATATATGTTTAATAAACGTTGGTTATAAACGTAAACACTCAACATTATTTTTTTATAAATTTTAAGCATGTCAGGTTGAATTTTCAGCTAAGCAATTCCTATTATAGATGTATATTATTCGTATAAAGTTACCATATTTAAACTAGTATATTTTTGGTCTACGGTATATGTTTAATAAACGTTGGTTATAACCGTAAACACTTAACATTATTTTTTTATAAATTTTAAGCATGACTGGTTGAATTTTTAGCTAAACAATTCCTTTTTAAATCAATTTTTGAAAAAACAATTTCTATTATAGAAAATATAAACATACTTTTATAAAAAAAGAATTTTATTAATTTTTTACAAATCTAAATTACAAAGTAACATTTTGCTTTGGATTTGACTTATTATTAAATCTTTGTGGCGCCAGTTTTAGCCAATCTTTTACGGCTTGATGTATATTCTGATCGTTTAAGTCAGGTGGCAATAGCTTTGAATATGCAATTTTAATTGAATCTAAAAACAATCTAAAGTTAATGAAATGCTGTAATAATAATAGAAGCTTTTATTTTACCAGAAATCGCCGTCATGATAATAGTTGATTTAAACGGTAGCTTCGGTACTGCAGATTTATCAGCAGTACTTTTTCGTCCTGCCCAATTATAACAAGAAGCTAAATTGTCTGATAAAATGTATTTCATCACATTCATCGTCGAATTTCGCACATCTGTGCCGCCGATAACAGATAGGCGATTAATCTAAAACAGCAAAAATATTACTCCCGTAAAATTTCATTGTACTATAACATGTATGTATAAGACTTACGAAATATGAGTAATTCTCATGATTTTTTAAATACAACTCCATATTTTGAACATCCTGCGCACTCTGCAGTGGCATAAGGGGTAATGGATTTGGTGGTACCAGATTTGTTGTTTTATCTTTCTCATTCAGTGATTTGTACAGGGAATCGATTTTTATCGTATTCTGATCCTGAGTTTGTTTCAATCCTTGTAATAACGAAATTATTACATTCGCTAGGTCAGCACCTATTACGTTACGCGTAACGTTAGGTGTAACGTTAGGTGTAACGTTAGGTGTAACTGTAGATGTAACATTAGATATAATATTGCTAGGTATAGCTTGATCATTATAATAATTTTCTTGTGTTTGGCGACTGGGTGTTGAAAGTAGCGACTTTTTAGACCTTTTTAATACTTGATTAGGTATTGGACTGTAAAAAATGCTTTATTATTATAATTACATAATATAACAGTAAAAAAGATTTACCTGGATTTTCTCCTTTTTTTGTTTTCAGGCGACAAACTACTTGATGTTTCTGAACAATCAATATCTGAGAGACTAAAATTATAATACAATATTTAATAGAATTAAACAAAACGTTAAAATAACAAAATTTTAACAGTAATGAGAAAAATAGAAAATTATTTTTAAAAAAACTAAAGAAATGCATTAATTACAAATTGACAGGTTAGGATTATAATAAAAAAATAAAAACTACAATATATACCTATCTGTATATTCTTCCTCATTATTAAAACTTTTAAAAGTTAAAAGTTCATTACCACCATCAGCAGTCGTCGACGAGCTCGTAATCGAGTCCGAAATTAGTTTTTTACACCTATCATCCGCATAGTTGTAATCCGCTAAAACAATAAAAACACAATGCTTCCTAGTAATCAACAAAATTATGATGTAATATATTTACTTACCTTCTGTGAAATAAATTTTTTTAATGGTATATATTTTCCATTTCTTTGGAGCAACCGAATTTCGAATTAACTGCATTAAAGCTTTATCCGATTTCACATTATTTGGCCAATAGCATTTTGTAGACCCAATCAGCCATGACATGGGGACAATGGCAACTTTTTTTCCAACAAATTCTACGACTGCGTACATTTTAAACAAATCGAACAGACAAAAACGCAATACAATTATTATACTTTCAAATGTTTATTTATTATAGCTGACATTTGTCATTTATATATACATTTATATTTTGTTTTTATGTAGTTGGTACGAATGCTAATCCGCTTTTAATATTTAAATTAAATCCAAAATCCTACACAAATGCTTTTTCTTTATTCCTTTTTTTTTTTGAATTGATATGGATATTTGCAGGGCCATAGTTAAATATTTTAATTTTGTATGAGGTTTTATGGAATTAAATAGGGCTGGAAATCGAATATATTCGAACATTCAAACTTCCAGTACTGGCCGCAACTTAGAAGTTTTTTTTTACATTTTAATAATTCCTATTGGTCAAATATAAACTTAGTATGCTATTTATGTATATTATCAGCCTAAGATACAGAGTACAGTAAGTTTACATTTGACCAATAAGAATTAGTAAAATGTAAAAAATATTTGGAAGTTTCTTAGGGGCTGTCCATTAATTACGTAAGGGTTTAGGGGGGGGGAGGGGGTATAAGAAATCTTACGGACCCTTATGTGGGGGAGGGAGGGGTCCAACGCAGTCCTTACGTAAGGTTTTTAAACCATTTTCTTAAATTAAATTTAAAATTTAAAAATATTCAAAATTTAAAAATACCCAAAACTCAAAAAACAGGTTTTTAAATTGTAGATGTACATACCAATAACAAAAAATGATTAATAATTTTTATTAAAAAAATTGACCCCCCCCTAACCCTAATAAAAAGGGGTAGGGGGTCAATTAATTTTTTTTTATAATCCTTACGTAAGATGTGGGGGGGAGGGGGGAGGTTGCCACAATCTTACGTGCCCTTACAAAGGGGGGGGGAGGGGGTCAAAAATTACAAAAATCGTCCTTACGTAATTAATGGACGGCCCCTTAGTGACATGATTATTATTTTTTATTTGGTGTGTGCAAGTGCAACGTTAGTTTTTTTGTTCTTTCCGACTAGAACGCTAGCACATAAATTATTATTATTATTACTCTTTCTTATCTGTAATATAAATACAGAGAAGACAAAAAACATGAACCCCCCCCCCAGAATACAGAGGCAATACTGCCACATATTGGCATGGTTGTCTTTGTCAAATTCAAAATTTGTTTTGACAAAGACTAAACTCATTAAAAACATCTGAAACGCGACAGAACTCACCAAAGAAGGAACTTAAAAAAGGTGAAACTCGTTTTAAGGTGGTTCCGAGATTTCGGTTTGATCGCGGACACCCTATATAATTGGACTGTATTTTCATTTGATTGCGTTTTTAATTTATTTTAAAATATTTTAAACATAATAAATATTATAATTGGTATAAAAACAATCCGATTATTATTGTTTCTACTACATAGTCTACATCGGAACACTGAATCCGCCACCCTGTATATGGCTTTAAGTCCGATTCAGATTGGTACCTCTTATTTGTCTATGTAAATTTTTTATATATAAATGCAAAAATTTTGTCAACTTTATTTCAGTACAACCAGCCTAATTGCTTGCCTATTTTATAAAAATGTCAGCAAGAATATTGAATAAACGCCAGTTACGACGTAAAACATTAGCAAGCACAAGAAGCATTATGTTAGGTTTATTAAATGGTAAGTAATAAGTAATTTTTTTTATAGTATGTTAAAAATTTACACCAAATAATTCTACTAGAGTCATCTATTAATAATAAGGAATCAACGTTACCACATCACAACGGATCTAATATAAAATATGAAATTCATGTCAATGAAGAAACAGAAGTGATAGATAATCCTCTTGATATTACGAGTACATGCAATATCTCCAAGATTTATACTATCAATAATTTCCAAAATAATGAAATCTTGTCGCCATGCTTTGATTTTAAAGACAACGTCGAAGAACAGGAACAAAACGTGTTTACAGAAAATCTTCAAAAATGGGCAATATCAAATCACGTGACACATACTTGTTTGAATCAGTTATTGGTGCTTATTCGTCCCAAATATCCATTTTTAAAAAAAGATGCACGTTTGTTATTAGGCACTCCTAGAAGTGTAAGTACAATACCATTGGATAACGGTGAAATGATTTATTTTGGAGTAAAAACTTCTCTTTTAAAAAAATTAGCAATAGAAATTCTTTGTAGCTCGAAAATATCTTTACAAATTAATATAGATGGACTACCTATCTATAATAATAGTACTATTCAGTTTTGGCCCATTTTAGGAAAATGTAATACATTTATTGATAATTCTCCAATGATAATTGCTGTTTTTTGTGGAAATAGTAAACCTACTTCTCTAGAAGCATACCTTAATCGTTTCATTGCAGAATGCAAAGAACTTATTGAAAGCGGATTAGAATTTAATGGAAATTTTTATCAAGTAGAAATTAGTTGTTTTACATGTGATGCTCCTGCGAGATCTTATTTAAAAGAAGTTATGGGCCATACAAGTAAGGTTGCATGTGAAAGATGTACAATAAAATCTGAATGTGTTGACAAAAGACATTTCTTTCCTGTCAATAAATATTTTGCAGAAAGGCAAGATTCAGATTTTTATAAAACGGAAAATGTCGATAATCATATTAAAGGACAATCTCCATTATTACAATTAAATATTGGGTTGGTAACACAATTCGTATTAGATCCAATGCACTTATTATACTTGGGTGTTACCAAACGATTACTAATTAAATATTTAATAGAAGGCAATCGAAAATTTAAAATATCTAGTCAATCCATCAGCAATATTAATATCAAAATTAAAAATTTAAAACTTCCCGACGAATTTTCTAGAAAGTTGCGATTATTTCATGAAATTAAAAGATGGAAAGCTACCGAATTTAGATTTTTTTTATTATATGCTGGACCAATTTTATTAAAAAATAATGTCAGTTGCGATATTTATGAACACTTCTTATTGTTTCATGCAGCTGCATTCATTTTATCAAATGCTTATTTTTCAAAAAAATATATCAACGTGGCCAAAGAAGCATTGCTAAAATTTGTTAATTCAAGTCCCGATATATATGACCAATATTTTGTAGTTTACAATGTTCATTCGTTAATTCACATATGTAGTGATGTGGAGCGATATGGCCCATTAGAAAATTATAGTTGTTTTCCATTTGAGAATTGCTTAGGGCAGTTAAAAAGAAAAGTAAGAGGAAAAAAATTGCCACTTCAACAAATATACAACCGCATAACAGAAATAGATTTAAGTATTACTAATACTCGTAATAACCAGCAGAAAAATGATAGAATTGAAATAACTGTTCAAGGAAAATTTTCCGAAGATATAGATTATTTCAAATGTAACAAAGTAATTACGAAAGACTTTGGCTTATCCATAAAAAGTCCCAACAATTTTGTGTTTGCCAAAAAACAAGTTTATGTAATAACAACAATTTTTTATTTAAATGAAGAATACCAGTGCACAGGAATTCCATTTAAATATATGTATGATTTGTATAAAACCCCATTAGAATCATCAAAATTAAATATTTATTATGTATGCCATGAGAGTAAACGGCATGAAAATTTTGCTCTTTCACAGATAGAGTTCAAATGCGTTGCTATTAACTATAAAAATGGTTATGCAATTTTTCCAATTTTACATCAAAAATTTTAATGTGACTTCACCTAATATAAATTGTAATTTAATGTAATGTAAATAAATTGTAAAACAAATCAAAATTGTAGAGGTAAAAAGAAATTAATTAAATACGATGAAATTAGTTTTATTGCTGATAACCTGCTATTCTTTGTAAAATTTAATTTATTTTTTTTTAAATTTAAATTATTTTAAATTTTTATTTTAATTTAAACATATTATTATTACATTTAACCCTGCGCGTTAATTTTTTTAACTACGCGTCATTAAAACTCGTAAAGTAAAGTAAGCAAACTAAAATTAAACATAAGCTTCATAGATAGATGGTTAGAGTGGTTGCCCCATGATCCTGATACCACGCGTTCGAATCCCGTAGATGTAAAAAAAAAATGTAAGTACAATTTAATAAATTTCTATAATAAATAAATAATGTAATAAATAAATAATGTATTAATTAAAATTTCACAGTTAGTAAACAGGGAGGGATAAAAGTAGCCTAAAAAAATTTAAAAAAAAAAAAAGTTCAATTTAATAAATTTCTGTAATGAATGAGTAATGTAATGTATTAAACTTAAATAAATAATGTAATAATTAGAATTTAAGTATACAGTGATAAACGCACCTTAAATAAATAAGCATTATGAAATAAAATTTAAAAAAAATTCAAAATTTTTTTTTATTTTTAGCATAAATAAATTAGCATAATAAAGAATAATATACGTACATTGAATATGTATAATATACGTAGACAGTATACGTCTATATATTGGGATACGTAATGACCAAAAATACGTATACGTATACGTTTACGCTACACAGTTTATAGACGTAGCGTAATGAGGGATAATATACGTACATTGAATATGTATAATATACGTAGACAGTATACGTCTATATATTGGGATACGTAATGACCAAAAATACGTATACGTATACGTTTATGCTATACAGTTTATAGACGTAGCATAATAAGGGATAATATACGTACATTGAATAAGCATATTATACGTAGACAGTATACGTCTATATATTGGGATACGTCGTGACCAAAAATACGTATACGTATACGTTTATGCTACACAGTTTATAGACGTAGCGTAATGAGGGATAATATACGTACATTGAATATGTATAATATACGTAGACAGTATACGTCTATATATTGGGATACGTAATGACCAAAAATACGTATACGTATACGTTTATGCTATACAGTTTATAGACGTAGCATAATAAGGGATAATATACGTACATTGAATAAGCATAATATACGTAGACAGTATACGTCTATATATTGGGATACGTAATGACCAAAAATACGTATACGTATCCGTATATAATTTACGTATTATAGTCGGTTTTAACGTTTGGTCTAGACGATTTTTATACGTATAATATACTATTATGTGTTACTTGGGTTAATGCAATATCTCGTGAAGAAAAGGTACATAAAATTAAGAACCTTATCTTTAGGCAAGTCTTTGTGGTAATCAAAAAGTTTAACCATAATATTAACGAATAAAAAAATTAATGAATTCTCAATTTTACAGTTATTCTATTTTATTGTTTTAGTTTCCGATTGCAAGTAATGAAGATAATTTGGCCAGCTACAAATATTTCGATGGAGTGCATTTAGATACACCTTCTCTTGATCTTTTAAATAGGTTACTTCGTATAGATCCAAATCAGCGCTTGCGATCTTTACGAACTCTACAAACAATTGCTTTTTATAAAGGTTACAATTTTGAAGACGTCAAGCTGAAGAAGGTAGATAGGTATTCTTTTTTCCATATCTCGAAAACGTAATAATTTATTTTACAGATTAATCCTAAAAAATTGCTTATCGAATCTTTTCCAAATGGACCTCCCGCTGAATCTCATTTATTTTCTGAAGGGGATGAGTAATTTTGTTGTGATTTCTACATAACATAACCCAGCATGATTACCGTAATTCTATGTTACTATTATTAGAGATATATATTAAACCAAAATAGTTTATTATTCGACTGATTTATGTAGTTTTAGAAGGAATAATTAAATATTTTTCTTAAATCAAAGTTATTTCAACTTTTTTACAGTACGAAAACTTCGACTTTGCCGATAGAGTGTTAAGTTCGACCTAAAGAAGATAAATATTTTAAGCCTAAGAATTTAAAAAATTTTGGAAATTCAAAATTATTTTATAGCTAATTTTTGGATTTGTAAAAAGTTTTAAATTCTTTATGCAAGATTATATTAATTATAATATTTAGGGGATAGGTATATTTTTTCCCAATAATACAATTGCAGTCAAGAAATTAATCTCAATTTGATACTGAATTCTGAAGATGGTACCCTACCGAAACTAGTAAATTAAAAAATAAATTTATTTGGCAAGAATAGTTATACCTATCTTCTAAATACTGACTTTTTCTCTCCTGATCAGTGATCACTGTAGAACAATTAGCTTCTCCCTCGAAGATAAAGAGGTCAGCATTTACTCACGGCTAATTAAGCCAGATTTGGTAATGACAGTAACACTGTTTTTAATATCAACTAAGGGGGATCCCATAGCTTTACAGCGACGGCCATAAGAGAGTTTGGAACTTTTACACTTGAACTCGAAAAAAATACTCGCAACTCTTTTTGTATATTTTGTGTAAACGTCTGCAAACAGTGCAAAGCAGATCTTCACAGTTTTCACAAATATGGGAAAATATCCCAAAAATATATATTTAACTCCATGCAACAACCAAGACTCTAAAGTATTGATAAGAGGTTGAAAGTAAAATTTGATCTATATCTATATTCTATATCTATATTGTCATGTTCCAAAATCCTTCATTGAAAATTTTAATATTTTATTTAGAAAATTTGTATTTTTTTGTGAAAATTTTGTTATTTTAAATTTGTAATTGCTGGTTTTCCCGGAAATTAGTTAAAGTGAGCGGTGAAAACCAGGTTTTCTACTAAGATGGCTGCGAGAAGCGGCAAGTGAAATTTCTGTCTCCTCCGTTTTGATTAGAAAATTTGTTAAGAATTTGTATTTTGGAAAATAAATAGGATTTATTTTCGAGTGAGTGATTTTTAGTTTGGAATTTGGTTGTCCCAATTTTGTCCAAAGTTTGGATAACTTTGAGAAATAATGATATTTTTGCTGATTGAAGATTGAATTTGGAAATAAGAGAAAATAATTTGAAAAATTTAAATTAAGAATTAATATTGGTTACAATTTCACCAAGTGGTGAAATTGGAAAAATTAAAGATTAAATTTGAAGGCAGCGTAAATGAAATTGATATACGCGAACGATATTCAATATTCAAACTGTCAGGTTATATTGTTTAATTTTGCTCTCCATTTATATTGAAAATTTATGTAAAATTAAATTATTTTGAATTTAATTTAATAAAAAATTTGGGAAATAGAAAATATCACTTCAATATATATCTACTTGTGCATAGATACAAGTGAAATCATTGTAATATGGATTTTCAAGAATTTTCGTAGAAATCATGGTGTAATGGATATTGGTCGACGATGTTTCGCAAAAATTTTTGTTTGTTCCAATGACGACTTTACTTAGAAGTAAGTATAGTTACAATATTTAGAAAAAATGTTACTAAATTCGCACATTCGCATCACAGCTTATTTCCCCACTCGATTAGTAATCTGTGCTTTTCTTACCCGTAGTATTAAATTATACTATTAAAACAAATCATGTATACAAAATTAAAAAGGTTTATGACATTATTTGCAAAACAACCAAATTTCTTTTGTTGTTATACAAACAAACTGTACAAACAAATTTTTTAAATGTTTATGGCATTAGTATTTACAATATAACCAAATTGCTTAACTTTATCCAGCATCTGCTTCAAAAGTATTAGTTACTGCATTAGTTCAAAATATATTGGGTACAATTTGTAGAGACTTTTATCAGCTTTAATTTAAAATTACTATTTTAACCGTAAAACGAAAAAAGAAATAATCAAAAATCCATCTACATCTGAATCGCGGTGGTCATTGGTGTAATTATTTTAGAATCTTTTAAACGGATATAAAAAGAAGCCAAGTCTCCAAAATTGTGTTAAAATATCTGATGCTGCAACCACTGCAGTTTATCCTTTGCAAAACACAAAATTCAGTTTATGCCTTAGATTTTGCAATTGAAGCCAGAGGCTTCAAAGGGATATTGCGTCTCAAGTTGAACCAAAATTTGCGCCCCCCTTGACGGGGGGGGGGGGCAAATGATGTGCAGCACATTCTACAAAAAAAATAAGTGGCAGTGGCAAAAAAGTTGTGTGTCTGCATATAAAAAAATAAGAAAATGTAAATAGGAACCGTGTGACTTAAATCCAGCAATCTAAAACTATAGAAGTATGTGTCGGCGCCGGCGGATCAATTACATGTCGAGTCGACGTACATAAACCGCTGCGTGTTCATACACACATAGCTCATATTTCAAGTTCTTCGACTTGCGGAGATATTATTAAAATGCAACCCATTTTTGAGATTTTTAGAATTTTATAATATAAAATATCATCAAATAATTTTAAAAATAATTGTAATAAATTTTGCGCCCCTGTATTTCTGGCGCCCGAAGCCCTAGCTTCTTTCGCTTCTTGGTTAATCCGTCTCTGGTTGAAGCTGTTACCCAGCAACTCAATAATAATCAATGAGATTTTTCTCAAGAAATTGACTCCAAGCAACGCTCCAAGCCAATGAAAGGTTTGTGCAATTAATAATTTTCGATATTTTGTGAAAGTTAGAGTTTACCGTTTTCAAAAAACGGTAAAGCATTGACAAATTTTTCCATTGATATTCCTGAATCCTGGTTGATTTTGCCGAAAGCTTAATAAACCCATAAAACGAATTCACGTTTCTCAGATTTACAACGAAAAAGTTACCAATATAATAAAAGCTTTTAATAATATAAATTATAGTAAAAATATTGGTTCTACCTCGATTAAGGTTAGTACGGTCGAGACCTTGGATAAACAAAACCTCAAACAAACTTATTTAGTATTTTTACTGTAAAATTAAATTGTAAAGTGGAAACTAACGGCTTATTCCGCCCATCAAGGGAATTTACATTACAAAATTTTATATGTAGTAATTATAAACTAGGTCGACCGCTTAGGAAGTTTTCTACTACTTATTAACAAAATATTAAAAATTAAATTCTGCGTTGTGTGTTGTTCTGCTTAATAATGGAATTTTATAAAATAAATTTGAATGTTGTAGTACATTAGGACCAAAAATATTTCTTTAGTACATAAGTTTATCTTGGATTTGGCAAAAATCACAGTTTTTTTATTGCACCTTTACCAAAAAGTAAAAAATTAATATTTTGATAATTCCTTCGCTCAAATCCAAGATAAACTTTATGTACTAAAGAAATATTTTTGGTTTCTTAATTTCAGATGAAGCAACCATGAGTTATCCTGACTACCGCATGGAATCTTTTTTCTATGTGACTCAGTTCTCACCACTACCACTGGCTTATTTTGCAATATTTTTTAACGAAAATTTAGCAGAATATTCTTAATATAATGCTTAATAATGTAAAAAATTTTTAAAATATTAACACATAAGGTACTCTGCAAAAAAAATCCCAAAAATATGCTTCTTTGTTTGTTCCTCAGACCCTTTTCCCCCCTTAAATAACAGCGAAACAATTTGAAAATTGAAAACAAAATATTATAACTAAAATGTGTTTGCGCATTCTACCCAAATTCAAATAAATTCAATAATCTACCCACATAAAAATATTTAACTTATTGAACAATTTTAGAATTTCTATATTTTACGTTTTACGTGACCACGGCTAGCTCCCCTTCTGATGAAGAATAAAAGCAATTATGTAGGTGTTAATATAATATACTCTCAAATATTTAAAAAAATCCATGATGAAAGGTTTTTTTATGTAATTTATTTTTATTATTTATAGAAAAACAAAATATTGGTTAATCTGAATTAAACCATTTGCATTAAATTTAAATAATTTATCAAAAGTGGATTAACTGCAATAACGACCTTCTTATAATATATCATATTTATCGATTTTTTTATTGTCTTTTACTACAAACGAACAAAAATTATGGATTTAATTTTTTTTTTATTTTAACCTTTGTAAACAAAGGATTAATATTATTTAATTCATCAAATCTTTGAAAACTTCCATTATTTAGTTATTACTTTAAAAATGGAAACCATATTATCAGCATTACGATTTTAATAGAACACTACTTGACAAGTACAAAAGTGGATCGATTTTCACTGGCATGTGCGCATTTTACGCATTTCCTTCATTTTACCATCACAAAAAAGGTTTTTCATCCAGTTTTTAAACATATTGCACAAATTTAAAATTACAAGTATTAAACATTTTTCAATTACGTTCCATTAACAATAAGTAAGTACAAATTTAATTATTTTATAATTAACCATTTCACATTTTTTCTTATTAACATTAATTTTTAATATATCTCCTCTTGCTTATTTTACATAATTATTCATCTTTAAAGCCGAAAAATTATAATTTAAATTAATCGATTTTATTGTCGCTCAGAAATGCCAAGTTCAAGGAAAATGATATTGGGGCACGTTATGTCCGGAATATGCACAAAAATGAATCGAACGAAGCAACTTCCTAAAGATATAATGGAAACTCCATTAAATCGATGTCTAAATACTTTTGATATAACACTATTGGGTTTGTGCGATTTCCAATTTATCAAAAAAAAATACCTTAACAAGTATTTCAGGAGTTGGTCACATGGTTGGTGCTGGAATCTACGTCTTAACCGGAACGGTTGTAAGAGATATTGCAGGGCCAGGAGTAATTATTTCATTTTTACTAGCTGGAATGGCCTCCCTTCTATCGGCTCTATGTTATGCTGAATTTGGAACCAGAGTTCCCAAAGCGGGATCAGCTTACGTGTATACCTACGTTAGTGTCGGAGAATTTTGGGCTTTTGTTATTGGATGGAACATTTTACTAGAACACATGATAGGTTAAAATTTTCACCCTAAAATAAGAAGTTTACTAATTGAGTTATTTTAGGGGCTGCTTCCGTTGCAAGAGCTTGGAGTGGTTACGTCGACTCTTTGTTTGGAGGAATCATTAGCAATACAACGATCTCAATAACTGGCGAATTACACGAACAGCTTTTAGGGCGATATCCAGACATTTTAGCTTTCTTTGTGTGTATTACTTATGCTTTCATGTTGGGAATTGGAGTGAAAGGTTCCGCAATGGTTAACAGTGTACTGACCGTACTGAATTTGTGCGTGATGTTGTTAGTAATAGTGATCGGACTATATTATGCTGATACAGCCAACTGGTCGTCAGATCGTGGAGGATTCTTACCCTACGGATTTGGAGGAGTCATTGCGGGAGCTGCAACTTGTTTTTACGCTTTTATTGGTTTCGATAGTATTGCTACTTCTGGAGAGGAAGCTAAAAATCCTTCATTTTCCATTCCCATTGCTACTATTTTATCTATGGCCATTGTCACCGTTGGATACGTACTGGTCGGTTCCGCTTTAACACTATTAGTTCCATATTACCAAATAAATCCCAACGCTGCACTTCCAGAGGCTTTCGGAATGATAGGAATAAATTGGGTTAAATATCTAGTATCCTTGGGAGCAATATGTGGTATGACAACCACTTTATTTGGGTCTTTATTTTCTCTGCCTCGATGTATGTATGCCATGGCCAGCGACGGACTTCTTTTTAGCTTTTTAGGAAATGTGAATGCAAAAACTCAAGTTCCACTAACAAATTTAGTCATTTCTGGAGTTTTTAGTGCAATAATAGCTCTTTTGTTCGATTTAGAAAAGCTTGTTGAGTTTATGTCAATAGGCACTCTCTTGGCGTACACTATCGTAAGTGCGTCTGTAATAATTTTACGATATAGACCTGAACCTGCAATATTAACTCGTGCCATCTCCACCACATTATCGGAAAGATCGGCATCCATTTCAGATGTAACCACTCCAGGATCAGAAATAATCTCTCTTACTGGCACTTTAAGACCAAAATATAGTTGGCTAGGACCTCTTTTTGGAAATTGTGAACCTGGTTCTGTTGTTACAGCATCGGTTTTCGTTTTCACTTGCTTCAGTGCTGCACTGTGCATACTACTGCAAATCTCGTCTAAAGACCTAAAAGATGGAATATGGTGGACCATTTTACTTGCTTCGTTTTTTATTTTAATTATGGGTGGATGTAAGTTCCACGTTGCTTTATAAAAAATTCTCTCTTTAATTGACTTTATTTTCAGGTGTATTAGTAATGGTTGCACATTATCAAAATACTACTACCTTACGATTTCAGGTACCTATGGTACCATTTATACCCGCCTTGAGCATATTTTGCAATATAGAATTTATGGTTCATTTAAACGTTTTGACTTGGTTACGATTTTTTGTGTGGATGATTTTTGGTAAGTAAAATAATTTTATGCTTGTTGTTACGATAACAATGAATAATATGTTTATTCGAATAGGAATGCTGGTTTATTTCCTTTATGGGATTCATAACAGTAAAGAAGGCAATAACATATCCACTTATTCCATGTTAATGACTTCATCTGAAGCTGTTAAAGAAAATTGGGGTGCTACTACTAAAATGAATATTAAGGCTTTAATAACTCAAAGAAAAAATTCAAACAGTGATAGAAGAGGAATAATTGATGATGAAGAATTTGTACAATAATAATTTTATTTAAAGCAAAACAATCAAATTATATTGTAGATAAAAGAAAAATGAATGTGACTAGTAGATTATAAATGTTGATGCTTTTGAGTTTAAATTATTTTATATTTTTTTTAATGAAAACATAATATTTTATGTATAAACTTTCAAAATTAGCTACTACTATACTGTTATTAAATAAATGTTGTGTGCGAGCTACCTTAATTTTACGTATTAGTTCAAGTGTTCAACAAAAGAAGTTCTAACGATCAACGAATAGTTCAAGTGTACTCCTGGTCAAAATTCAAAAATTTTAACAAGTGAATTGTTTTCTAGAAACAAAACGACAAAATTTAGTTGGAATAATAACTTGCATTTATGTTAAACAAAGTAAATTAAATTTATTTCTATTAAGTGATCTAATTCATTTCATAAATTTAATATTTTTCTTTTTACCGCTTTTTATATTTATGAATCTTTGTGTAGGTCAAAAATAATGTTTTGCGAGGAAAATAGATTAAATAATTAAATTTAAAAATTGAAAAATAAATAGGAGAAGTAAAATGAGCCTAAAATTCGGAACAAAATGAAAACAAAATTTTGTGCTTAGAAACTTTTTTTTACTTAAGCCCTTCTTACCTCCTTTTATATAATATATTGTTCAGAAATAATTCTTGACAATTTATATAATAAAAATTGTTACACTAAAGTTCGTAATATTAATCGAAGGAGAGTACAGAATAAATTTTTGACTTAAGCCCTTCTTGTGAGGCTGAAGAATTATGATAATGTATTTTCCCAATCTTAAAATCTCAAGCCTATATTTTAAAATTTTAACAATACACTGTTTATCGACTGAAATAGCTCGTAAGGCTCACTGTCTATCTGGCTTTATAATTTTTCCAAGGAAAGTTGAAATTTTTATACAGCCTTTTTTAAATGATAGAAAAGTTTGTTGAGAAGGTTTTCAGCTATATGCTGTTAAGCGGGTTTTTTCTCAAAAATTTAAAAAAGACTATTAATGCTGTAGGATATTAAATTTTCTACAAAAAAGTTCGAGAGAACGTCTATTTATTTTTATCTGCTCCTTCACAAGTAATATGATGGAAATTAACGCTTTGTCAACGTCCACTCTAAGTAGGCAATAAAAAATAACTAATTGTTACAATCTTTAGTTTCATCTTTTACAATACAATATACCCACGCATTATGTTGTTTTTCCATACAATAGCGTAACTACCGGTGTTCCATGTGCTCGATCGAACAAGGGCCCGGGCGTTAAAGGGCCCGGTTCTATCACGACCAAAAAATGTAAGTACATATTTTATCTACATAATAATTTAATGTTAAGTGTGCGACTGCTACTAAAAAAAAATTTTCGATGTTAATTTATTACTAATTTGGGGGCCCCGTTTGACTCTAGAGCTCAGATCCAAGGCTGCATTGTTAAGCCACGAGTACGGTTCGACGCGAGTACAAACTCTCTAGGTTTTTCTTCTATTTTATTTTTTTCCAAATTTTCAAGGAGATTTTTGTTTTTTTAATTTATAAATACAATTAGGCCATTTAAAAAACTAATATTCAAAATATTTAACATATTTTAGGTAACTATACTGATTTTTTTTTTGTTAAACCGTTCGATTTATATATTCCGGCCTGCGTAATGATAAAAAAATTTCATTTGAAAAAAATTGCCCACTCCTTGAATGTAAACTGGAAAGACTGTACCAATCCATTAGAAATCGAGAAACCATGGATTAAATTCTGGTCGCTTTAAATACACTGCACTGACTTAAAGCCCAAGATTGATCTATGGAGATAACAACGTGAAATCACCCCATTTAATTATTATACTAGACCCTGCGACCCTTTCGTACAACATATGGCTTAATTTTGGGGTTCAGAAAATCCACAAGTGATTGCTCAGAATCAAATGCATCCATAACGTGTCGCTGGTTGGTGCGGATTTTGGGCATTACTTCCGTAATGGATGTCTTGACCATAGTTGTAGAGCTATACTACTTATTTTTATAATTTTTTTACACTGAGATAAACTGAGCACAAAATATACAGCATACTATTTGAGAAAAATATGTAAATTTACGTTTAAAGTGTATTTTTTCTACCAAATGTTGCTATTTCTACCAAATTAACTTTTTACCTACACCTTGTTCATTATTCTCAAAATTTCTGTGAAAGCGGTTGGTTTCCCAAAAAAATTTATTTGACTAAAGTTGTAGCCCGTTAAATTCCCTATCCGGTTTGGGCCGTCAATTTTTTTCTAGGACATTTCTTTTAACCTTTATGTGACTGAGAAAAAAAAACCTTTTAATGGCGGCATGGGTACCGGGGTACACCTTCACATATTACATGCACCCAGTGGCGGTGCAAGAGTAGCTAGGGCCCGTAAGCACATATACAAGTAGTGCAAAACAAAGTATTAATTTTGAACTGAATTACGAGATTATTATTGAGAACATCACAGTATTTTTTCTGAAGCAAATCACAGCATTGAACTGTTTCGATTTCTTTCATCTTTAAAATGATTCTAGGTTCTAAGAATTCAAAATTTTTTTTTAATTTTTGACAACTCTCAAAACGATTCTCAAGGCGTTGTATTACAATGTCTAATGTAAAATAAAATACATTAATTTTAAACGAATTATCTGGATTTTGAAAATGGCAATCAGAAGCTAATTTATCAAAAATATTTTTTAACTATTGATTGCCGTTTTATGTGGAAAGTAGATTCGACTCCCCATTTTCTTGTTAAATCTTTTCCTTATACATATGAACAGTAGGGCCCTTTATGGTTCCGGGCCCCTAAGCATTGCTTACATTTGCTTATTCATATCACCGCCACTGCATGCACCCATCCGCGCCTATGCAAAGTTTATAATTATCTACGATAGTAGTAAGATGAAATTTCCAAACTCAATGACGTTGAACACAAAAAATATGAATGCTTAAAATTGCAAAAGGTACCCGGGTACCTATCCAGTCACATAAAGGTAAGAGATACGGGGTTCGCAAGAAAAGTAAAAAAAATAAAACCTGAATTTTTTTAACATTTTTTCTCTTAATTTAATTTATAACTCGAAATCCGTTGATTCTAAACGATAAAGGGTTATAACCTAATTTGTAGATAAGCGAATGATCTTTAAAAAAATTCTAATCCATTAAGCTTAAAAAATTGATAATATCGAAGCTATGCGCAGTTTGAAATCAGAAATTCAAAAAATTACTTTAAAAAGAGGTACCCCTCAAGGGCTCGAACTTGGACAAAAATTTTATTTGAAAATTTGTTTTAGAAAAGTGTCCTTTATCACCACCTCAAAGGTTCTCCACGGTCACGGGGACACCCCGTATATAAAAAACTATATTATTTTGAAGACCAAAATAATACGAAATAAAATTAACGATTTCTAAAATAAGATGATATTACTTCTTGACAAATTTTTAATATTTTTGCAATAACTCATACCACCTGTAAGTATTTTAGTATTATTTGAAGGACATTCCATGATATTTTACAAAGCAAGAAATAATTTTCAGAAAAAATCAAGCAGATAGATATTAATTTTTTTCATAAAAATATAGCATTTTAAAAGACCTTTAATTTGAGGTTACGTAAAGGGTATGGTGCTATTTAAATTTTTGAAATTGGGGTAACTCAGGGCGAGTCGCAACGCAAAGTACAGTCTAGTCTCCACTTTCCTGTATAAAAAAGCTTCTTTTACAGTTTTTCTATATTTTATGAAGTTCACGAGAAATTTAAGGTGGATCGTTCTCAAATGTTCAACCTTGTATATACAAATTTTCAAACTTTTAAAAATTTTATGTAAAAATACATATAAGTTCCTTTTACATGTCACCACGTTTCCAGTCCAGTGGCGGTTTTTGGATTTATTATTTGAGGAGGCCAATCATTCAGCATAAGAGTTTCATCCGACCCCAACTTTTTTGCATTTAAACCTATTGTACAACAAAAAGGGGTTGACATTGTTTAATGTCAATTTAAGTATGACTTTTTTACCACAAAATAAAAATTTAAAAATATTTTTGCTTGTTTTTCTGAAATAAAAAAGTAAGTATTTTCAAAATATGACAAAAAAATTCCTCAAAAATGGCCAAAAAGACGTTGTATTTATTTTAAAAAATTGTAAAAGTACAATTGTAGTAATTTTTATAATTAAATTATTAAACTGAAAGATGAAATATTAATTAATTGATTGATTATTGTGAGATTTATTGGAGATTGGAATGGAGGAACTTGATTTTGTCATTTAAAAAATTTTTACTGCAGAAAAACAAGCAATATATTTTAAAATTTTTATTTTGTGTTAAAAAGGTCATACTTAAATTGACATTAACCAATATCGACTCCTTTTTGTTATAAGATAAATTTAAATGCAAATTAAAAATGTGCACACTACTGTATATAATAATTCAACACTTTTTTTCAGGCGGCTGAAACATTTGGATCATTTGGACATTGGAATCCAGATATATATGCATAACTAAATTTTCAAACTTTTGGGGGTTTTGAACAATTCACCTGCGAAGTGTCGATATAGAAATTGCTGTATTGTATTTTAATTATGTAGAAGGAAATTTAAAAAATACATCGTTCACTTTCTTTTGGATGCCGAGTATAATTTTTGTAAAATTTAAGGTAAATTATTTATATTTATTATTATTTTTATAATTATAATTATAGTATTTTATTATTATAACACTAAAAACATATTTTTAGTTAAGCCTTGTGTCCTTTGAAAAATATACTAACGTTTAGTAAGCCGGTACAGAGGTACTATGTAGAACAGAACGTAAGTGACTACACATCAATAGTTGAGTGTTTGAATTCTATATCAGATTGTTGGATGAGCATATAGACTGTAGTTGTTAAAAACTTCATAAAATCGATCACTTAAAAATGTTTTAATGAATCTTGATAATTTATTAATTTACTGTTATTTTTTTTCCAAATAATTAATACATAATGTAGAGAGTTACCTATGTTGTGAACCAAGTTTTGTGGTTTATGTACAAATTTTAAGAATTTCTAATTAAAACGTTAATCAGGACCAAGATATTAGCGTAAAATGATGAACATTCTTTTTAAAAGAATTTTTGTTATCTTTTACCTTTTCAGAGTTTTTAGGAAAATCTGACTAATATATTTTTGGTTTCTTCACTAATTTTACATTCTCTCATCAATGCTTAAGAAAATTGTTGTAGCGACTTAGCTAATAAATATTTTTAAGGTAAAATAAAATTTATAAATACCAGGTATATCCAGTTTTATTATAAAAATCGTACAAAAGTTAGTTATATTAAGAAATACTAAATCTAAAAATACTCGGAGATCATCAAATCAAAGATTCCCTTCCAAATAAACATAAATTAAAAACACAGATTGAACACATAAAATGAAGCATTTTCCTCTCTTAAAATTTCAAACTATTCTATCAATTAAAATTATTTGTGTTATATAATCACAAACTATTTTGCATAGGAACAAATTTATTGAATAAAATCACAGATAATTTTTTTAAAAATTTAACACATTACAATTAAAAACTAGCACACAAAAACACTTTGTAAATTTAAGGCTGAAAGAAATTTACAAAATAATACTGAAACATAAGTTTCTATTGCAAAATATTTATCTTATTAAGATTAAATAGTCATGCCTGTAAAATATAAAATTTTAAAACATTTTATTTAGCTAAGTATATAGAACACCAAGTTACAATATAACTCGAAATAAAACAATTCCTCTGTATAACAAAAATAAAAACATTTGTACTTATATATACATAGATCTATATAAACATGGCACAAAATACACAAACATGCATTAATTAATTTAAAAGTGTAAACGTTTCACAGAACATTTACGTTCCAGATCCATAGATGAATTTTTAAGATGCAGCTTAATTTCACAATACTCCTTCTGAAACGAAGGATGACGCATTGGCAAATAAGATTTAGGAACACAAAATTCCGGATAAAAACTGAAGAAATTTTTGTATCCTCCATCGAGCACATACATCTCTGGATAATAAAGAGCAGGATATGTGTTTAGATTCCTATCTAAATTGCGTAAGGCACGGCACAAAGTTGGAGCCCTTTCACTAGAAAACTCGCAGTGAAAAATTAAAACTTCCCCAAATGGTTTCTTTTTCAATTTATCTTGATCCATTAATTCGTTAACAAGTTGATCTTTAAAATAAAAATTAACAGCCCCATCCACGTGTCCCCCTTCATATTCGTACGGATATCGACAGTCAATAATTTTAAAAGAAGGAATTCTATCCTTATATTTACCTTGAATCAAATCCAGTAAGGTTCCAGGCAAAATAGATTTTAAATCCGCGTGTCGCCCCGTAGTTACTGGTAAAGAAAATACTTGAGTGTAATCCCCAATCAAATCGAAAGATAACTCTAAAACTTGATAAATTTTTTTTTCGCTTCTACCATCAACGACCATGCGTTTTTCTTCATCTTCAGGCGTCTTCAACTTTTTGCATTGTTGAGACACGACGTCAATTTTCTTCCCCGTAGTTTCAATATCGCTTATAGACCGTTTTAAACTAATTTTCGATATGGGGGTTGTAAAATTAAGGTCGTCAAGCAAATTTTGAAAATCAGTGGGCAAATTTACTTGACGACCAGCATTTACCCCCTCCAAATCGATAAATTGTTCCAAGTCTTGGGAGGTAAAGGTGAGAGACTCGGCATCTAAAGCAGATCTTGAAGCTTCAGTCGTGTAACCAGAATCCAACGACTCCTCGATGTTCCGTTTGAGCAAAGTAGATCTCGAATTGATTTCATCATAAAATGAAGATCCACCATCGATGCTGCAATTTTCATCGATAGATCTTGGTGATGTATTTTCGTAAAAAGACATGTTGTTGTCCTCAGATGTGGTTTGAATATTGCACATCAATTCCATTTCTAATTCGAAAGAATCGTTATCCTTTGTGGTTTGAGACATTTTTAACCTTCGTAATAATCTTGTATAAGTTAAAGTTGAATTTTTGTCGACTAACTTTTCATAAAACGAGCAAAGAGTAAACTTGACGTATCACCTAGTTTTGGCGGTGAAAATTTGATTCTCGCGGTAGTTCCAATGAACTAAACATTTTGAGGTTAAATATCAATCAAATTACTAAATTAAATAAATTAAGAAATTAGCAAAAGCCTACCTTAATTATCGATGATTACAATTTCTTTAATTTTTTGATCTTCATTTCGAATGTTTCGTTGCAAAATAAACTCCAAGTGCATGAACCCACCCAACTCCATGAAGGTTAAAAACATCTAACGCACAAAGGGTGAAATACGTTTGAAATTACCTAACCGTTCAAGTGGTTAAGCTTAAAACGGAAATTTTTAAGGCTCCACCTTATTCGTACTAACAATTCGTTATTCTTTTGTTTTTTGAATATCAATTTGCAGGTATAATAGATATTTTTGCTTTTCTAAAAGTCGTTCACAGTAAATTAATTTATTTTGAATTTCAAAATATTAAAAGTCAGAAAATACTAAATAAAATAGCAGTAAAAATTCTATAATACTTCAACTTAAAAGCTTAGCCCTTGATACCCTTTTAAATCATCTACCTAACAAAAAGTTAAATTTCTAATTAAAAAATTTTTGTTTCAATACTTGAAATTCTTTATTAATAATAATTTTATAAAAATAACCTTGTAGAACTTACATGTAGAGAGTACGAGGTCCGCATTTTTGTAAATTTTCCCACTTATCGTGCTGAAAGATCAGCCCTCGAATAACAATTCCCAAAGCCGTTCGACCAGATGGCCAGAAATTTTCGAGAAAATCGACTTTGAAATGTTGCTATGTGATTTATGAACACAAGATGTAAAGCAAATGTCAACAGACGGTTCATGGCGTCGAGGTTAAGAAGGAGTCTCATAAACGATGGGTCCATGGTTCGATTCTTACCTTTGCCAACCTCTTTTTTTCATTTTTTTTTCCAAAATTCCACATTAAATGGAATTCTTGTTATTCAGTTAAGACCGACACCGATGAGGGTGAATTTTTATTTAAAAAAATTGAAATATTTGTAATACACGTCGATGTTTCAGGATCAATATTCCACAAGGCAGTATTGCTCAGACACACAGATAAGAATGGGGATTTTTATAAAATACAGTACTTGCCACATGCCCAGAATCAATCAAACCTCGCGTACTAAAATATTCGAGTTTATCCTGAGGTTCGAATTACTTACGAAGTAACAGGATGGAAGCTGCTTTTGGGGGTGGTGGTTACCACCCCTTCTCGGGGGGTGGAAAATTTTTTGGTCAAAATAACCCCGGGAGTCGATGAAGGATCTAATTTTAAACAAAAAATGTTCTATAAAGTTTTTGCAAAAACTCAATACTGTTTGAGTTATTCAAGATTGAAAACTTGCCATTTTTATTGAAAAATGCCACTTTTTTGAACGGTTTTTTACGAATAACTCAAAAACTATGCGTCTAATGAAAAAAAGTGTTAGAAACATAATTGTAGCTTATAAAAAAACAAAGAGATTTGTTATTTTAGAAATATCCTAGGTACAATGAACAGCGAGACATGGTTGACGAAAGGAGACTTTGGTTTTTGTGAATACTCAAATCGATGCATTCAACTTAAAATAACGGAAAAACGATCGATTTTACGGGTATAATACTAAGAACATTTTTTGTAGTACTTAAAAAAAACTTTAAAATGAGCACTGCTAAAAGTCGATTGCGTTTAAACTAAGAGAGATACAATTCAAAAAAGACTGACCTCTCAAATTTTTAAAGAAAAAATTAGCAGTATAATTAACCCCACGTTCACCAGAATTGAAATACATCATTTTCCTTCTACAGTACCTTTCATTTTAGTGTTATGTATATGCTGAAAAAGTTTGATAGGTTTAAAATGCATAATTTTTGAAAAAAATACGATCAAAGCATAGAGCGCATTTTTAGATTTTCTGAAAAATCTGCCTTTTTCTTCGTGTAACTCAACAATTATAAGAGATACGTAAAAAATTATTCAGTAGAATAACGTAGTTTTTTTTAACAAAAATTTTGTTTTTTTTTTATTTCTGTAGCATAGAAACTGATGATGGAGATATCGACACTTTTAGTTGGGTAAATAGCGCGAGTACCAACTTTCTTGCGCCCTTAAACCCCTTACCTTTTAAAAACTGAAAGTTTTAAAATAATGTAATCAATATGATTTTGTAGCCCTTCAAATTTCCTTTAAAATGGTTTTTGAATGAATACGGTATCTTTAATATGAAGGAAGTTATTGTAAAAAAACTTTTGTATAAAACTAAAACATCTTTTGTATAAGTATATTATTTTTATTTTTTATGCAATTCATTTTTTTCTCAATTTAAATATTTTTTATCATGAGCAGATCTGATCATGAGGGATAGTTTTAAGATGCGAGACATTAAAAGAAAATATTTTTATTGTAAATGACAAAAAAACATCAATTTCATGTAAATATAGTGATAAATGGGATGCTTTTAAGGGTTGAAAAGTTGAAAAAAGAATTATAATGTTAACCCAAAATACAGATATAAAATTAATTTAAATTAGATTAATAAATTACGTTTTTTACACATTTCATTATAAAAAGTGTTGGTTTTTATAAGGGTTAAATATTCAGCCATCCAATAATAATGCCTTAAAGTATAGGAAGACTTTTATTTAACTTAATCAAACGTTTTGGTAATTTTGGCAATAAGGGGTAGTTTTCACCCCTAAAAAACTATAAGCATATTTCGGCATAGGGTAAACTTTGAAGTGGGAGGTAAGTAGAGCCTATTCCCAAAATTTCATCAAAATCGATGCTTTAGGAAAGAATTCGGAGGTAATAATAATAACCCTATTTTTGGCCTCATTGACTGGACTATATATAGATAGAGGGTTTTGGGAAAGTCGACGCAGTCCTCTCTGTGATTCAGATTACGCATAAAACTATAGGTCTACGTCCTGGCACCATGGACAACTAAATGGTGTCCCAAACGTCAAGCGAGATGACAACGCGAAGATATAAACTGCAAGATCAATTATAGATGTGCTTCAAGGCAGAACAGGGTAAGATCCTTAAAAAATCACCTCTATACAAGAGTTCCATACTTGACTGAAAATATGTGGCTAAACCGTGGCATAAAGATTGTTGAGCAAAACGTCATTGCAAAAAAAAACCGAGCATATCAAATGGAAAACCCACGCCAAGACAGAACAAGCCCAAAATTAGGGAAATTAAAATTACTGCAAAAATACGATCTGCAAGGCGACCAAAATTAAGTCTACCTTAAATCCTCAAATAATTAAGCCCAAAATTAAATTTTTTCACAACCACGATGCGGTCGCCCAGAAGTGGATTAACCAAGTTTGGCACACCAAGTAGTCAACCCAACCACAGAACACGAGAAGTGCAAAACTCAAACTCAACCGACGTTACGCGGAAATGGAAGAAGACACAAACCGACACGATATTCTGAAGATACTGCTGGAACTCAAAAATTCACAAGGACAAGGAATAACATTGGACAATTGTCGATTATAGAGAGCCTCTTTAAAACAAACTATGCTACAGTTAAGCATATTTTTGTTAATTATAGCAATTCATCAACCCAAATTAACCTACGGCTTTAAGTGTCCTGCCAAGAATAGAGACAATCATAAAAATGTTGATCTCTCCTAGAAATTGAATCGATTACCTTAGCGTTAACATTTGATCGCCCTGACTGCTAGTCTAGATCAATCATCATTTCTTTTATTTATGTAGTTTGTCTAAAGTAAATCTTAATGGAATAATGGATTCACAAAATCGTTTGAATAATTGGATTTTCAAGGGACGATAATTGACCTCTAAGAGCCAGTTGTATCAAGCTCAGGTAAGAGTTAACTCAAGATCAACTTAATGTTGATCCAATCAGAGTGCCCACAGTCAAAGTTAACCCTGGTTTAACTCTGATCCGAGGTTGCTTTTCTGTTATACAACTGGCTTTTAGAGGGCTTGGGAGTTTTATGTTGTTCAGTAATGAGTGAGCATCATTTAAGCCAGTTTTCTAATATAAATACCTAAATATTTATAATATTTTGGTAAAAACAAAATTACTTGGGATGTACTTCAGATTTTGCAGATTATTCTTCATGTATCAGTGTTTTCACAAATAGATTTTTCTTTGAATTACAATTACTCTAATTTTAATCTGCATAAGTCTACAAAGACTTGATGTAATCGTTGGTCCAGTTACAGAGCGAAAATTCTGGGTTGTCAGAATTTATTTGCTCTGCCTTCCAGTGTGCATCAACACATTGTAGATTTAAGAGTTGTTTCTATATTTACAAAAGTCTTGCTAATTCTAAAAGATTTAAGATCTAAAATTAAAAAAAAAAATGGTCTTACTCTAGTCTGTGGATTATCTTAGTTGGGCCACCCTGTATGACAAATCAAATTGTACTTTTAGAATAGAAGAAGTGGAATATCACTCGGAAAGTCAAGACATAACCATCGGCATACCACTGGGTAGTGTGGCCGGACCATTGCTATTTATTTTTATAACTACTACACTTCTAATTATAATTGCCAGGTATTACACCAAAATACTCACTACCAGGCCAAGTGATTGGAAATCACAACATCTGGAAAACTTGCAAATTATAGGCAATAGTTGACCCATGTGTGGTCTAACAATAAAATAACTAAAATAAAAAAGGAACTACACAAATTCCAAAATATGTATTTCTATTTTATTATTTTTTTACAATTTAATCAACCTGCATTATTGACGTAAGTATTGAAATAACAAAATTGTAAATGCAAATAATTATCAATATTAAAATCTGTAATTAATATACAAAGGAAATGTTTAAGATATTAATTTATTCTTAATTTTTTTATTGTTACAGTACAGTCTTGATTATATTCATTTAATTATCGCGGAAAAATATAATATATAATCACACACACAGGCTCAAATATAACTTTGATATTTTTTTATCCGGCTTTTTATCCCAAAGAAACATAAAGCATCGTCTCCACATATATATCAAATATATTTATGAATATACGTAACTTTCATAGAAAAATAAATATAATCGAGACTATACTTTGCATTTTGATTTGTAATGCAATTTTCCCTGTTGAGTCAACTTTAAGTCGACTCTGAACGTTACAAATAAATATTAAAATTCACCTAGTTTTATTCACTTTTAAAAATTTCATATTTTTAAAAATATAAACATAACATATATTATAAATTATAAACATCATTTCAACAATGTATACATGCACATTTAAATCTCAATCACTCTTTATTAAAAGAAAATAAATTAATCAACTTCTATTAATAATTTAAAACTATCTTGTCCTTTTTGATATTTTCCAAGCGTTATTATCAAGAGATTGTAGAGCACGAATTTTTTTACGGCCCCACAGTATCCAAAGAAATCCAATCACAGCACAAATTATTGTTTCAACGTAGTATCCATCAATCCAAGTGATACACTTTCCACCTCCTTGCACACATAACTAAAATAACACAATTACAAAATTGAAAATGAAAATTAAATATAGCTTACTTCTTGTTCAGTTAAATTAGAGCAAGCATTACTAGAATTGGCACTGCACTCTTTTATAGTTAAAGGATCCACTAACCAAAGAGACAAAGTTGCTGGCCAATTACCGCCTAAATTGGTGAGTGTATTTAGCAAAGTCATGTAAGTGCCACCCACCACTGGGTCACTAATGTGAGCAAAAAATGCCATTACTGTCACAAACATGCTGTACACACAAATCTAAAAATGCGTTAGCCAACATTAGTTACTTAAAAAATACCTAAATAAATGTAACTTACTTGGTGAACTGCATAACACACTAAAAGCATCAAGTAGTAAGAGTACGGTAATCCTTCCTTTGGATTTGGTACCCACATTGGAGTTATCCACACCAAAAATGCAGCAACAAAACCAAATAATAACCTGTAGGGTATGGTCTTAACAAAAACGTCAAGTGGTCGAGGGCCTAAAATAATTTATTACTTTTCACTAATTGGATTTTCACTAATTTTAGGTAAGTGATCATATTTACGAAATTAATTACTCCTAAGATATTAATATTCCTTATGCAAGGAAAGCATAAGTACCTATATGTACCGAGCTCAAGCATGGGAATCAACAAATAAATCTGCTGATGATTAAAAGCTATGGAAACGGATTTCTAGTGCAGAGCTTGCAAACTTACCAGAGCTAATAAAGTGAGAAATCAGACCAGAGTTGGAGGCAAAAGTTTTGAGGTGATATGAGCATGTGCGTAGAACGAGAGACGAGCAATGGCGCAAGAAAATATTGAAGTGGGTGCTAATCAAAGAAAAAAGCAGAAACTTGAGAGAAAACTTCTTGAAGTGATGATTAGGTTGCGATAAATGACCATGAGTTATGTCATAGTTATGAGTAGACCAGTTTCAAAAATTGTCAATAGTCAAAGATCCCACGACAAGATTTATAATTCATTTTTGCATTTATAAATTTCACTGTTATGGAAAATGACCCAGGAAAAGCTTGGAAGTTAGTATACCACTATTTTGATCACATAACAAAAAGACAACGAGAAATGATCCAAAATAGATTTTTTACCCCTTTTCTACATCGTGGTAGTCAATGCAAACTTCTTAGGAGGGAAAAAACTTAAATTCTTGTTATTACAAATAAAGAATTTAATAAAAACATTTCATAACTTTTAGCTGTTTTCATGGCATTAATTATATTATATTTATTGTATAATATCATTCATATAAACATAAAAATTAAAAATTTTAAAAACCCCTGACTGTAAAAAAATTTCCAAAAATAAAAATTAATAATAAAAGCAACTAACTTTAAAAACTACTGTTCCCTTTAAAAAGAACAAAATAATTTTTTCTTCTTCACTCAACATAAATTCTTGGACACTTAACTCGAAAAATTAACTTATCATCCTCCCCAATTCCAAATTTAAACATTAATTTTGAAATCAGGGGAAACGCAGAACTTTTAATATGGAATGTATAAACAGGTTTCGTAAGTGGAACAAATCTCCCGTTTCCCCTGACTTCAAAATTAATGTTTAAATTTGGAATTGGGGTTTTTAAAATTTTTAATTTTTATTTTATTTCACTCTTTTTAATGATGTATTAACATAGCATAGAAATCCTCTCGTATGATCTTCTACTATAAGATAATTATTGAATAAAACATAATTTAATCCCCTCAAAGCGAGTTTCCAGTTATGATACTACAAAGTACTTTTCTATCAAATGAAGAAAAAAAATTTCAGACTGAAAACAACAGGGACAAAACTGGAATTTTATGAAGTGTTTCGAAAACTATAAGAACCATAACAAAATTTTAGTGGTTTTACAGGGTTCCCACTCATTTTTTAAAATAAATTCTCTGACTTTTCAAGGTTTTCCCTGACTAAAATTGAAGATTTTTTCTGATCTTTTAAACCTCGATCAATTTCAGAAATTGTAAATTTTAATAATCTATGTAATTAAACTTTCAAAAAACTTTCCCTGACCCAGTCTTAATTTTCATTGTAATAATATAAAACATAAATCAAATAATTCAATATAAAATAAATTAATCTAAGCCATAAATAATTAAGATTTTAAAAATGTGAGTTGTTATGTAGTTTTGTTCATGGACATAACATTTTTATGATAAAAATAATTATTTACGATTGTCATCAATCGTATTTTTAATGACGAACCTATTGTAAAAATATGTAATTACAAATTTTAACTCACCAGTAGTATACTTCGATATAACGAGAGGTAACGCTATTTGCAACGGTATTAAAGGCACAGCCATAAGTCCCAATTGTTCTTTAGGAATACCGGTTTCTACAAGTTTTAAAGACATAACACTATCGGTAGCAGCAAATCCAATCTAAAATTTGACAATTTTGTGATGGGGTCTTGCACTTGAAGTTAAAAATACAAACCTTACACGTGAAAAGGATTACCACTAAGGTACGAATAGGTTTGAGTTGCAATATTTTCCATAATTGGAAATATGCATTTTTAACATTTTCAATTGCACCTTGGGAAACTCGAGTATCTTGATCGAGTCTTTGATAATCAATTTCTTTCTTTACAATTGCGACAAAACTTGTGGTGACCACAAACACCCAGCCCCAAAAGTACAAAAATCCAGATAGAGTTACCAAACCTAAAATGAATAAATTAAGAAAATTTCGTTAAAAAGCACTAGTAGGTAACTACCTGTCTCTTCTGGAATGGTTCGAAGGTAGTTGTTACAAAAAGTCGCAGATTCTAGTGCCATAAATAAAACATAACTTAAAAAGAAACCAGCAGTTTGACCTACACTATTACATGTCGAAGCATGCCCGACGTTATTTTTCTTAAGCATAGTTAAAGCCCAACCATCCACAGCTACATCTTGTGTGGCAGCCAAAAAATTTAAAGCAAAAAATAAAACTGTAAGAACTTCGATATTTGGTTCACCATCATGACCGAGCCATATATCCACATAATAACTTAATAACAACATAAAACCTCCAATTAAATACTGAGTAGGAATCAACCAAGTTTTTCTTCGTCCAAATCTCGACAAAAATATACAGTCGACTATTGGTGCCCAGCAAAGCTTCAAACTAAACGGCCAATTTACAAAACTAAATTCGGCCTGCAATAAAATCAAAGTCAACGTTATAAAAAATAGTTTCCGGAAATGTAACTTACTTGTTGCTTATAACTAACACCACGATTTTGTAAAATCATGGGTATAGCTGCACTTAATCCTAATGGAATGCCCTGTAACGTGTATAAAAAAAATAATAATGCAATGTTCCATTCGTCTCCTTTAATGTTCGATCCCATGTGTGCATAGGTAAAATCACCATTTTCCATTTTTATGGTATGTTTTAAAACTTTCTTTTCGCCTTTTTTTCGTTCCATTACTGTATCACATTAAGAACTTATTTACAATTTCGATGTCAAATACTTAAATATGCTGCTAAAATTCTTTAACCTGTGAAAAGCCACGTCATATTTAAAATTTCTCCCGAAATATCCACTTACCTTTATTGTCAACATAAAATCGATTAATTTCATGAATTCATCCAAAAATGTTACTATCTTTCACTACAATTTGATTGGTTTCATTCATGTTTTTGTAACAAAACTTTAATAAACTTACCATAACCTCACTAATGTACACATTCAAGTTCACTTCGAGTTGATAAAAAAGTGGTGGCAGATTATCGATTACGGAATAATCTCTTACCTATACCACCTATACATAAGTGAAAGTATACAGGGAAAATGAGTAAATAATTGATCATTAGTTTGTGTGAAACCGTGTCCCCTCCCACAAAGGGGCACATCACCCGTAAGTGGTGATTAGTGCTAAGGTTCACTGAGAATAAATTTGAAAAAAATTTATAAAAACCAAGAAGGCACGTAATTCAAATAATCGAAACAATGGAATTCAAAAATAATAGATTAACTTCAAAATGGTTTCGTCACCTACAACCAACGAGTTAATTTCAGCATTTTGGAATATTTCTATAAAAGAAGAAGATTCAATATTTTCAGTTTTAAACGACGATCACAGTGCATTCTTAGGTGATGGAGAATGTATTCCTTGTACGGAACCTTGGCTAAATAGGAAAAGGCAAGCCGCTGCACTTACTATTCAAAATTGCTGGTTTAAATACAAACGAAAAAATGTACGTTCGTGTTCACATGATCAAGAAGTAAAAGAAATTTGTCTACTTAAAAATACGTCAACTGTAACAATCAATAAATGTGAAAATCAACCATCATTCCGTAACATCTTGTTGAGAAAATTTAATAAAAATAAATCGAGTAATGTAGCTGCCCGAATTATACAACGAAACTTTAGAAGCTTTCTGAGAAGAAAGATTTTTTATCAACTTATGGAAACTCTCTACGAGTTATTAAAAACTGATCCTATCAAATTATTGAAACGAGTAAACTCGATAGAGTCCCAATTATTTGAAAAAACCAGAGGCAATACTTTAATATTTCGCTTTGCCGGAGAAACTTTTCCCCCTCAAATTGTTTACAAGGTATTTACAAATCGATCTGTGGTCAACATAAATAGCTCTTGGAGAGTCAATGAAAATTACAAACCGAAAGATAAGCATAAAAATAATTCAACAAATAAACCTGTAACGCCTAGTGATGGTTGGAAGATACTTTACTCTTATCGGAAAGCTATTGTTAATCATCCCGTTCATCAAGAAACCGCAAAAACCAAACAATTTAAGTATAAAAATAATAAGCAATACAAGCGTAGTAATATCACATGGATTCGTGAAATGTATCATCTTGGTTAATAAAAATCAAAACTCATATTAGTTCTTAATAAGATTTTTTAAAAAATTGGGCTCGTCCGGGATTTGAACCCGGGACCTCTCGCACCCTAAGCGAAAATCATACCCCTAGACCAACGAGCCAGCTTACTTGAAATCGAATATATGTGAAGAGATAGTTCATAAAGATTAAATCGATTTTTCAAATAGAGATAAGGGACGGATCGGCCGTGAAAAATATAAAATATACCCATTTTACCATGGCGTTACTTTTTACTAACTGTTATTTCGCATTTTTGTTTTTCGACGTTATTGTTTTCGTCGTTTTTGACTTTCGACGTCATAGATGAGAGAGATAGTTTAGTTCGACGTTTTGACGTGCTACCCATTGGTGTTTGTGTAAATATCGTTAAAATAATTTTAATTTTACGCATTTTTCGATTTTTTTAATTATGGTACAATCATGTTGTGCTTACAATTGTACAGAACGATACAAACGTGGGACGGATATATCATTTCACACGTAAGTATTTACTATTAAATAAAACTTTCAACTTGAATATGTATAACCTAAAAATATGAATCAAAACCATAGATGTTTATATAGAAGGCTAGATAACTAACTCCAGCGCAAAAGTGAAGCCTGCATTTTGGGGTCTACCATATGTAGGTTTGGCAAAAATTGTAAAGACGACAGTGTTTGTTGTTGCAATCGCGTGTTATTTTTATTTAAAAATGAAAATTAAATGAATTACAATGATTTTAATATTAAATTCCTGCTTGAATATCCTAGTGTTATGTATTTATTATCGTTTTGCAATAGTTTTGCCTAACTTGCAAATGGCCGTTTGATTGTTCTTGAGGCTTCACTTCTATTACATTACAGGTATTGGGAGTCAGGTATCTAGCCTTCTATATAAACATCTATGATCAAAACTTAACAAAATTAATAAATACGGTGAAATATAAAAGAATTTTGCAATGCAATAATTACTTCTTATGCAATAAAATCAATCATTTACAGATTTCCTGAAGATTTATTACTGAAAAACCAATGGATTCGTGCAATTCGTCGCAAAAATTTCAAGCCTTCGAAGTCGACTAGAATTTGTTCAAACCATTTTACACCTGATGCTTTTATTACTACCGGTTGGAGTTCGGTAAGAAAACTTAGTAGTCTTGCTGTGCCAAGCATTTTTAGTTTTCCCAGCCATGCGATAAAGAAAATTACAACTAGAAAACTTCCGGCAAAGAGAAATGTCGAGGAAGTGAATAGCGAAAATACGTCAGAAATTACAACAAATACTTCGTTAGAGCCCCCTGCTAAAAGAAGAAGACTATATTATGTTGGTGATTTTGATGAACGTGAACCTTCGTCAAGCAAACATGAGCATTACAAGCGCACAGTAAAAAAAGTACTCATACAGAAAAATAAACAAATTAAAATTCTACAACAACAGAATAGAAGGCTTATTAAAAGAGTGTCCAACTTAGAGTTGTTACTAAAATACCTGAAACAACGAAACATGGTTGATGAAGAATCCTCTCTGAAACTTTTGGTAAGTGTAATTATTAATTACTGTTTACTGATTGCATGCTATTAACCCGTAACCGGTACGTAACTATGAGTACACATGCACTGTAATGCACAATTGCATTGAAGTGGAGTCTCTCAGACCCAGAATACCGTTTACGGGTTAATAATCGTTTGTGGTTGGCTGCTAAGCTTTGGAATGCGGTAATGGGCTCTTTATTATTTTGCTTTTTACTAGCATACAATGTCTGATTCTACTAAGACAATATTTAAACAGTTGTTAGAACGTAAGCGTAAAAGTTATCCACATGAATGGAAGAGTTTTGCAACTTTTATTCCCCTAAAGCTAAAGGTTTTAAAACAGAAGGTATTAGAATTAAAGGAAAAAGGTAAACCTTGTATTTGCTCTTTAATGATTGATGAAATAGCAATACACCAAAAAATAGAATGGGACGGAGAAAAATTTTTAGGGTATTAGTCCAGTCAACGAAAAGGTATAGAGGGAAATGTTGGGAACACAATTGTTGACATCGCAATTTTGTTTGGGCTAGTTAGCAGGTGAACATATCAAAAGTCCCCGCCCGTAGCCCTTGAGCCGGAGGGGGAGGGTAGGTTTGAAGGTTCCATTTTTCAGTTTTTTGCTTATATCTCGGAAACTATCCGTCCTAGCGAAATCTGAATTTTTGCGACAACTCTTGATTCTCACTATTCCCAGTCAACGTATAGACCGAAATGTGCACCATTATGTACACATAGTGCGTACTGGACGTCTAAATCGCGCAGAAACTCATTTTAGATTATAAACTTGTAGGCCCGCTGACCAGGTCCCTCACACTTAATTAAAGTAGATCTAGACCATTTTAATCGAAAAATATGTTATGACCATGTTTGTGCATTGTGTCTATAAGGCGTTGGGATAGTTTTATAAATTATAACCATTAAATGAAAAAGAAGTTTATTGACATAGAAAAGTCGTAAAAAATTAACTTTTTAAATTAAAATTAAGTCATAAAAAGGACAAAAAAAATTAACATAAAACATTACAACAGTAAGTACCATTGAGTCAATTTATTGTTCTCTTGTGATTGGAAGGACCTTCATCCTCGTCTTCGTTCTCATCTTCTTTTTCTCTAATATCTTCTCCATCGGACTCATCCTGTTCTTCTTCATCTTCGGAGTCAACCCGAACTATTTCAGGCAGTTTCCCTGGCAATTTTGGCATGCTGGGGAACATTTGAGCCTTGCTTTTTTACAGCTACACTTTGCGCTGGCACAGTCTTTTGTGCATCGGCAGAAAATCATTTTGAGGATATCCTCCGGTGCAGCTGCTAACTCACTGTGCACTGAGATCAGGCAGTTGTTTTCATCCATACATCTGAGGAGGCAGGTTATTTCCCAGCCACAGCTGTACTTGGTGGAATGTTCGGAGGGAATGCTGTTTTAGTGCTCCCTCGGTAGGAGGAAGATAAGAGATATCAGGCGTGATGGTGGCCACCAATTTCAAAAATGACTTGAATCTGTAGACATTGAAGGAGACCTCTTTCGCTGGAGCCCCATACCACCTTAAGATGCAAGTTTCGCCTGCCTTTTGTACTTGGGCGGTGGTGGAGGAAGGGTCTGAAAAGACCGCTGCTGCTTTCTGAACCTCTGGCGACTTCGCAAATGCCACCTTGCTTTTTCGAAATGCGGAAGATGTGTCGCATCCAGTAAAGGCGTCCAAAAACAGCACGTCCTTGAAACCTTGTTGCTGAAGCTCTTGGGACGAGAAAAAGGAATCCCTTATCTTCCCATGTCTACGTTTGATAATATGCGCATATATGTCTATATACGCATCAGCTTTAGCTATCAAAAGGAAAATGAGGTCGACATCTTCACCCACGATGCCGACAGCTGTTGTTTCTGACATTTCCACAGCCGTATCCACCACGATCAGAACGTCCACATCACTTTCTGCTTGAAAAGTCCTGATCCCATTGTTCTCAAGCTTTACCTTAAGCATGTTGATGAGCCTGCTTTTGTTGAACTTGTTCGACAAAAAATCTTTTTGTTTGGCGTTTATCTCGGTGTCTAACAAAAATTGATAAAACAGTAAAGTAATATATCCACTCAAATTTCTCCGCACCGAGCGCCTCGGCCGTTTCCACTTTAAAGCGTATTATCTAGCAAATTATTACGGCTATACCAAAAGAAAAAATATGCGTTTGTTGCTAAAACTATACACAATCAATATACGTGAAAATTAAACTACAACTATTAATCCAAAGTACCTACTTTAAAAATAGGTTAAACCTGAGAATTAGGGTTGAATGACCAATGTTTTTGCATGTCGATTTTATCGCCGTATCAGATATTAGACCTGTGACATTGTAGATATTCTTAAAGCATTTCTCTTAAAGTTTTTTTAAATATATTACACTGATACATTGAAATAATAAATAAATTAATACTTCTATTAATACTTCAAAAACTAAACAAGATATCGAAAAACTTGACTGAATAGAACTTATAGCAAATTTAACCAACTTTCATTATGTATAGAATGTCATGTCACTAAGACGCATAGTTTCCGAGATATAAGCAAAAAACCTAAAAATGGAACCTTCAAACCCCCCTCTCCTACCCGGCTCAAGGGCTACGGGTGGGGACTTTTGATATGTTCATCTCCTAACTAGTCCAAACAAAGTTACGAAGTCAAAAATTGTGTTCCCAACATTTCCCTCTATAGCATTTTTTGAGCATTCGTTGCCTGGACTATATGTAATGATTGTAAAATGCTCGATATTTGTTATTGCATGAATTGTTTGCACGTTAATATTATGGTTTTGATTAGAATAATGTGTATTACACTTACTATAGTTAATTGAAATAATAAATTTTCTGTTATAGATATGTTGATATCGGGAGCGAGCTTCAAAGCGCTTCTATAGCCACAGCAAAAGAAGCAATTGTTTTTTGATTAATATCGTGAACGACAGATGGAAGCTGCCTGTAGGATATTTTCTGATCAATGGAATCTCAGGAATCCAAAAGAGCAACCTCATAACAACGTGGTTAGAAATATTCCACTAATTTGGAGTTACAATCACAAGCTTAACTTTTGATCGGGTCAGGACATTTGGCCGCCGGATTTTTGGGCGCCAGGACGTTTGGGCAATGGACTTTTGGGCGCCGGTAAAAACAAATTATTTCAAATTTAAAAATATTTCAAATGAAAACATTTCCTTGACAAAATTTTGGGTTTTTCCTGACATTGAGCTAAAAATTTTAAATTCCATGACTTGTCCAGGTATTCCATACAAGTGGGAACCCTGTATTATCATTCATATTTTATAAATAAAAAGTAAAAGGTGGTAAAAATTAATTTTTAAACCTCACATGATTAAAGGACGACCCCTAAGATGAGGGGGTCCACAATCCTAAGTACCCTTACGTGGATATTCTCCCTTATGGATTAAGTATTTATTGGTGATTTTTGCGGTGTTATTTATTGATGGCCTACGAACTGTCCAGAGCAATTTATTACACGAACAATTTAGACGTGGTGAAGCTCATCATCATAAAAGACTGAAATATCAAGCAATGGATAACAGAATACAACAAATCGTCAAAACAAATCGAGATAGAACATTTTTAGAATATCTGAGAAGGATTGCACATAATATTCTAATGAATTAATAATAAAATTTATAACTTTGAAAAGACACCTATTTTATTTATGTATGTATTTATTTATTTACTAGGGGGGCTCCCCTGGTCGCTTCGCGGCCCAATATTCTCCTACCTAATAAACCCTTCAAATTACAAAACTTCTTTCCCCACGACATTTGTTATGTCGCTTTTACTCTGAATTTTTATTCCATTCTTTGCTCGACATCTTGATAATGCTACATATAACTGTCCATGACTAAATAACGGTCTGTCATTATATATACCAATTTTGATCCATCAACATCTTATCTATAAAGATAACAACATACCAAGTAAAAACAAAAAAGTTTGACTTCTTGTTTTTATAGGGTTGTAGTGATCCACAATTATTAATAATATGAATTATTATTATATACGAAAACTAAGCATTCTAGATGCACAATTTTCAAACCAACTATTGACCTACCGCACTATGTGAATACCTTCAAGTTTGTCAAAACATCCTATATAGTGTAGCAATTAACTAAAATTTTAATCTTACTCACCTTGATGAAACTTCTTAATAAGACTAATAATTTGTTATCATAATTAAAAAATCTTGAGGTACTATCCCTAATGAGAGGCAAATTTTACCTTACTCTCATAGTAGCTGATACTTAAAACTAAGGTGCCTCATGAAGTTTGTCTAGATCCGCTCTTGGTTCTGAGTTATTTACATGCAGACCCCGTTTTTTGCAATGTATTTTTGTTTGCAAAATGTATCGTTTAGTAGAATTTTTGCCAAGCAAATTTAGACGATTTTTAGAAAGTCAATTGATAGAAAAATAAAAGTCGGTTTTTGGCACGAAGCCATCACTTTATTTTGTTAATTGTTTTGATATCTTTTCAATACTTTATGGTTGAAATAACACATAGATAGAGAGCAGATACCATATCAACAAGTACGAGTCAACACATTGTAACAATCGTTACACACACTGCCTACTTACAAAAAATCTCGAGTACTGACACCATCCAACATTAATTGTCATTTTAAAACAATAATTTAGAAAAGAGAAGAAAAAGTGTCTGTTGGTGTTGTCAGTACAAAAGATTCCATTTTACAATATTTTAATATTAAGCAGTAAGTAAATTTTGTACAAATTTACTCAAGCGTTGGTTCCCAAATTCAAATAAACTCTACAAACAAGTAATTTTATTTAAAAAAATTATTTAAAGTAACCGTCGATGCATGTAAAACAAAAATATTCATTTGTCGTAAAAAATAATAAATATGGCAAACAAATTACAAAGCTTTTAAATAAAAAACGTTATCCTTTGTTTGTCTGAAGAATTCCATTTGTTGCGTAACACACGACCTTAATATACATATACAGAAAGTGCGAGACAAAAAATTATTCTCTGTGATTTACAATTTAGAAAAATAAAACAAACCTTTCAAATTTTTCTATCACTTTTCACAAAAATCAAGAATTTTAAATAATAAAAAGTAAATTATCACAGAAATTTAGCAAAACGTAAAATAATCCCTCCAAGACCTTCAGAGAATTAAATTTTTCTAGCGAATCCTGTTTTTGATTAACACAGTTCATGTTTACTTCCGTTTTAATAATTCATAAAATAAAAAACAACATAAAAAAATAAGGCTTTCTGTATCGACAAAGCCTAAGTTTATTTTACAAATAAACTTATGAATGTTTACAGAACTGTGTTAAAAGCAACGAGGACTGAAGAAAATTTTAAAGAAATGCAAGAGTTTTCTGTATTAAATATATCAAGTGAATAGGACTTTCACACTACATTTGTAAGTAAAATTTTCAATTTTGTGAGAATCATTCTTAAAAAGATCAAAAACCGCATGAGTTTTTTCTAACAAATCGTTACCTTACAAAAATGTTTTAAAATAACAACCAAAAATCGACTAATTCAATTGAAAACTAAAAAAAAACATTCTTAACATTAAGTACAAGACTAGGACTCGGTTAAAAAATAAACCAATTTAAATTTGGCAAAAACAAAGCATTCTCAAAGAATAATAATAAGAAAAGATGTTTATTACGATGGCAACAATTTTTGTATTTCACCTATTACTTATGCAATTTAAAAATAATAATAAATCATTCCTTTTAAATAATTTCACGTTCTTAAAGTAAAATACTAATAAAAACGATAACAAAAATGCAAAATGTAAGACTTACATTCGAAAATAATATTAACCAATTCGTTTAGAGAAAAAAAACAAATAGCTAACAATTTTTAAGGTCAGAAAACAATGAACTGACGTAACAAAAAATAGAACACTTAGAGAGATCAAACGTCGGCCATTAGTGAGCAGTCTACATCAGACAAACACAAGATCAGTACCATTGTGCAAATAAATAACGGGAAAAAGGTACCGTTTTACAATTAAATATCACATTTAAATAAGCTAACGATACGCGACTATGACGAGATACGCAAAAAAGAACGCCGATGTTTCTTTCACAAACTAAATTCCAACTGGTGTTTCATAAACACCAATAAATATTTAAAAGTTATAATGAATAAATTAAAAGTAAAAAACAAAAGAATCGCGTGTGAAATAAACAGCAGCTTAAACAAACGTACAATTAAGTTAACCACGTGGATACCAAACTAAGCTTCGGTGGAAGTAACGAGAGAACCTTTTGGCGTGTAGGCCGTGGCGTTTGGATCGAGAGTCGACCCAGGTGGGCTTTCAGCCAGTCGTACCCGTGACATGGTATTAGAAGGCGTCGGAGGAGTACCAAATGTGTCGTTTGGCATCACCGCTAAAACTTGTGCTATTTTACTTTTCAATTCGTCTATTTCTTTTTCTTGAGCTCGATTTAAATCTAAAAGTTTTAAATTGTTAAAAATCACTAGAATTTTCTTTATAAATAGTTAATAAGATAAAACTTTAATAAGATAAACTTTATCTTATTATTATTCTCACAAGTTAATAATTTATATTTATATAAATAGTTAAGTAAAACTTACTCTCACGTATTTCAAGCTGTCGTTTTGCTTCTCCGAGGGCACTGAAAAGATCTAATTTTATGCGTGTTTCTGCAGAAAGTGAATTTTCCAAATGTGTGTTTTTTTCTTGCATAGCAGATAAAGCTGACATTAAAATATCCGTGTCATGTAGTTGCTCTACCACTGCAACATTTTCACGTTCCAATGTGACGATACGTTCGTCCGCCCATCGTTGAGCTTTTCGACACTCTGAAACTTCGTTTTCTAAATCCCTTCTTCTTGCTTTACACGTTTCTGTACATTCGCCTCGCGACGATTGAGCAGCCACCTATAAAAATATTACATAAGTAAATTTGTGTTCATAATAATAATATCGTGAATCCCCTAAATACATATTTACGCAACCCACTAGTTTATAGTAATGGAATAATCGGTGCTATTCTGTAACTTTTAGCCACTTGCTAAAATAAGCAATATTGCTAATTATGCATAGAACTATATCTATATTATTTAGCAATATTTTTCATGTTTAGCAAGTTGCTAACATTATTTCTAGTTACAGAATAGCACTGAATAATTATTAAAATGATCAATGGATTGATAGTTTAAGTAGCGAACTAAGTATTAAGTCGAGTATTTATTTTTATACAGGTTTTAGTGAATAATTTTTATGTACATATCAATTTTCAACGTCAGCAAAGCAAATTATATTTGTTTGATTTATTTTCCAATCAACCCGAGATCCCTTCACACATATCTTGATCATTGGATGAAAATTTGATTTTAACATTAGAGATCATTAACGATTAACATTTTGGATAAATTTTGATAAGTTTTTTTCTCTCTCTTTTACTTTGGCAAATGTGTCTATTATATTGTCAATATTTAAATTTCGGGCAACTTCATTTTCAATGATTAGCATTGCTAATTTGCTTACCTTACTTTGAGACATTGTACTTTTGAAGTAGTTTATAATTAGTTTTAATTTTGAAAACGATATTTCTGCCAAAGATCTAAAATCACAAGTTACCAAAGAAAAATTGCACTTTGATGCTGCTGAAATGGGAAATTATTGCATATTCATTTTTTATATGATGTACTATGTCGGCAATTTAAAATAAGAATAAATGATACCACTTTTTTTATCTCAACAAAGAAAAGCTAATATTTTTCTTCATTATAGACTTACTGTTTCTAGGATATACTATAATTTTAAAAAGGAGATTTCCCGTTGCCTTGTTCATAGTATACAGGTCCATCTTGACCTTTAAAACCCCGGTTTTTTGCATTTGAACCACAAAAACCGAATTAGAACCACAGTTTCCAGCATTCTAGTCAGACGATGTACACTTTATGCCATACTGATAGTATGTGAACGTTTACCAGGCTTGCCAGAGCCCCTAGTCTCTTAAGTGATCCTCCGGTTAGAAAACGAATGAGACTATGCTTTTAATATGCCAAGCTAAAATCTAAATTACTTAATACCTACAATTTTACACAAATAGTGTCCTTAACATCTGATAAATAAAGTACCTACTTATGTTTAGTACGACATCAACGCAACACCTGATTTTTGCACAATTTGTAACAATAATGAGACAAGAAGTCCTTTTAAGTCATGTCTCACTCAGATCGCCCAAACATATCCTTACATCTCCTACCTCGCATACAACACATCTCTCTAGTGACTTACCACTCATACAAGACTAAACCCCTATAAATGAAAAACGTATCTATTCTGGCTAGCCGATATATAATATTAACTATTTAAGTGTTAAAAGTGAGATTTTATTTTGTTAGTTGGGAATTTTGTAAAAAGACAATAGTAAAGAGTATGTATACTCTTTGGCAATAGTGAGTTGAGTAACCAGCAAGTTGAGAAAATTGTTTATTGGAAACTTCAGAAAATGGTTTGTGTGTGTTTTTTAAAACAGTTCGTATTGATACTACAATAGTAAAAATAGATTGTGATGAAATCGAATTTGTTATTGACTATGGTTCCTTTGCTGATACTGATGCCGGCGTAATTACGCGAGACATTGAAGAAGCAGCTGATAGGGCTACATTGGATCTGTTACCTAAGAAATTGGGACAATGGTATAATATAGAAATAATTAAAAATACAATGCACTCTTCTCGCACTTATTACGTCTAGGATGACACGTTTCGATCTCAAACGGTCATCTTCCGACCCAGTGTAAAAAATGTAAAAACTTGAATGTTTGAAGAGCTAGAGTAGATTTATTATTTATTTCTTTTATAAAACCTCGTAACACCACAGATTAACTAATTTAATGAGTATGAAATAGCATATAACCGATTCATGGAATGGTACAAACTAATGAAAGTTGAAGGCAAGTTCGGTGAAAATGAAAAAATCCAAGTTATGGAAATCGTCGACATTGTGGTCTAATTTTTCGATGATAAAAGCCGGTTTGCATATTAAGAACGACATGGACATAGAAAAATATTATAAGCTAATAGCATTCCTAAAACGAAAGTGTAGAATACCTTTCAAAATATCGAAGATTCTGACAAGGGAACATATCGAAAAATTTGTAAATAAAGGTCCAGATACCAAATACGTAATAATAAAAGTTGTAATAATTTTTGGTTTAAATGACATCGAAAAATTACGAGAGAAGACACATTGTTGGTACATACCATATCGGATACTAAATCCAACATTCAATGTAGTTTTTGCATTGCTGGAAGTTGCATTACTTATTACAGTAAATATTGTGCATTATGTCCACTTCACGTTACTCATCGCCGCTTTTTCTGAAATATTCCAACAATAAATGCACTGGTAAACCAGTGATTTAAGATAAGATTTCATAAGATTGCTGAATTTCTGAAATTACAAGATGCGAAACTTTACTGGCCACTGCTTCTAACAGTCATTGGCATCTTTGTTAGCAAATTCAGGAGCAAATATTACAACAATAAAACGACTTTCCAGATGAAAATCATCAACTGTTGCCGAGGCCGAGGGCTACATCGACGATTTCATTGGAAATAAAGATAAAATTGCTGACAATATTTTTCCATCTAATGGTTCTGGTTCTTCATCTGCGATTGAAGATTCTTCTGCATTAGTTACACCATCGAATAGTGACAACACAAGCAGCAGTCATAATATTGAAATGGCAACGAGAAATTTGTCAACTACTTCCCAAGGAATTAATATCAGTGTATGTTAATATTTCTAAATAAATTATAAACTAATCACCACTAATGTTAAAAATGTTTTTAACATGCTAACTTAACTTAACGGGTAACTTGAACTAACAGTGTCATTTTTAATGTCAGTTGTATAAAAAGTAAATTAGAAGAAAATTAGTAGGGGAGAGTGTTCCACAGTGAAACATGTTCCACAGTTAAACATCCTGGTTTAAAAAAAAACTAGTAAACATAGAACTACTGCCTTCTCGTAAGTTGAAGTTGACTAACATTCTCACACTTTAAACTATAAAAAGTCAACTTATCGGCCGCAGTTTTGTCGGTATTACAGGTCAGTTAATAAAAAGAGGCAAAAGTTAATATACGCGCGCGCTTCAGCAGCTTATTTTAAGTTTGAAAGTAAATTTTATTATCTAATTATTAGTGTGACAGAAAGCCCTGGTCTTGTATAATGTAAGTACCCTTTTAAATGACTTTAATAGTTCTTGTTTAGTAGGAAGGAATTTTTTTCTTTAAGGTTATATATGGGTTACAGTGAAACAGTCATGTTTCACTGTGGCCCTACATGTTTCAGTTTGCTTCACACATGTTTCACCGTACCCCGTGTATTTTCTTATACTAATTTCTTGTTTCCAGATGGCAAGACGACTCTTTAAAAACATTGAAGTGCGTTAAATGATCTAGATTTTATTTTTATTGTTTAGAATGAAATGATATATTTTATATGCATTGTTTGATTTTGATCTCTTTTGTTTATTACAAATTTTGAATTCTAAGTTCTTTGTGAATAAACAATAATCGATTTTCCTACTTTTTAAATGTTGTTTCATAGTACCCCACTAGTGTTCCACAGTAAAACAAAAAACTTGGTTTATAGAAATAATAATATTAATAAAAATATCGTATTTTTTAAAAATGTTTCATAATCTGATTGAAGTCTAATGTATACTTGTCTGATTTATTGACCCAAACCTCGTTTTTCTGGGCATGCCTAGGTTTTGCACATTAAAACAAAAAAAGTGTTTCAGTGTGGAACACTCTCCCCTACATCAAATTGTGAGCCCTGTCGACTCTGGAAATAAGCAATAAAATGGTGTAAAACTAAATACCAGAAAAGAATGTAATGAAATACTGTAAAATACAGAGTGCAATAATCAGAAGTATATTAAGCTTGAAATGAAGAAAGAGAACAGAATCGACTAAATAAATTAGTAATGTTATTTGAGTTGATGAGCTGCAAATATTCAAATATTGCGTGTTGACAGTGCACCATGCAAACCAATCAATCAAATTTATATAAACCATTATTCATTTTAAATAAAAAGAATTTTTTTTATCTAAAATTCGATTTACTGTTTTAGAACACCTTGCAACGCTGCCCTATGCCAAGTTGCTGTTTCCAGTTAGTTTTACAATTTTTATTTAAAATAACATAAGATTCCTTTTTAAAATTTAATTCAACTTATCATTTTTCCTTTCAAATCAATCACATTGCTTTTGTTTGTTGCTTTTTGTTATTTTGATCTAGGTCCATTCTGGTTTAATTCACAAGAGGACTCCACAGTTGACCACCCACCAATTTCAGCCAAGTCTTTTTAAATGAAAATAAATAGAACCGAAATGAGAAAAAAAGTGTGTCAACATTTGATCTAATGCAGATTCTTTTCGAAGATATAGAGATCCAAAGAAATGCTAGCTCGTGTAAGCTTAAAACAGTAGACAATAACTAACAATTATCGGTGTAGCAATTAGCGTTTTGGAGTTTAAATTTATTAGCACTTTGCACCTTTATTTTTACTAAAAATATATCGCTTACAATCGAATTTACCCAGTTTGTATTTTTGTTACAACCCAACCTTAAAACCCCACAATACACAATACAAAATTATAAGTTTTATAAATAGAACTCACCTGAGCAGCTCGAGCTTCCTCTTGCTTTCTAGTTTTCCGTTCTTGTGCAAGCTGTGCGTCACTATTCGACCTTAATCGTCTCTCTTCTGCCACTCTTCGTTCCAATGCACTGATGGCTTGTTTATCGGAAGCGCGAGCACTATTAGAACTTTGTAACCGATTTTGTAAATCTTCAACTTCTCTCTGTAGAGACGAAATTTCGCTTTTAGAAACTTTTTCACTTGTTGTTAAATGAGCAACTTGTAGTCTTAAGTCTTGTTCACTTTGTCGACTGTTTTGTAATTCTGTTTTTAATCGTTTGACGTCGATTTCGACCCTTTGCAAATATTCGGCAGCTTCTTTTTCCTTATCTTGTTCTTTTTTCTCTCTTCTTCTAGAAGGTCGCGTTTCGAGCTCCGGAACTATCAATTCTTCCACCCCCGGACCCGTCGGAGATCCGTTTAGATGTATGTGATTATTTTTTTGTTTATTATTTTCTACAGTGTTATGTTTTTCTGTATGTTTATTGTGGTCGCTATCCAAGTGTTCTTTACTCTTATCTAGTGGCTTCCTTTGTGGTTTTTGACTGTGGTGATGATTAATGCCATTCGATATGTTACCGTTGAGTATATGGCCATTTTTTTCGTGAGATTGTCTATTTGTATTATGAAGTTTTGTATTATTTTGAGATTGTGTGGCAGGTACAATAGCTATGGACGAGCTAGAATCGCTCTGTAAATTGTTGACACTCGCGTCGAGTGGCGGTAACGCCTGTTGCAACAACTGTTGATAGAATTCATTCTCCTTGGCGACGTCGCGTTGCTTTCTTTGTCGCATTCTATACCCAATGTACGATTTAAAACCGAACCCCAACGTAACCACTGGATATCCAATACAATGTGCCGCGAAAGGTCGACACAAGTCCAAATGACCTGGCATGTGTTTCACATCTCGCAACCGTATTGCTGCTTCCAAATATATAAACAAGATCCACAAAAAGATCGTTGGCGTACAGATACCTTTATCTGTATACCATACGTATTGAACCCATACGTATGTACTGGCAACAAAAAATAACCAGTGAACAGGTATAAAAAAATAGCACAGCATGTCAGATGTTAATGCAATACACACAAAAAACACTGAAAAGACCACACCCTGGTATTTAAACGAATCGTACACCGAACGTAAAAGTAAGTAAAATGGCCACAAGAATTCGAAACGAAATTCCAAAATAAAGTCAGCCAAAATCACAAAGGCCCATAAAATGAAAAATTTCAGGTACAACAAGGTGCTGAAACAAAAAATGTATTAATTTATTATAACCACTTTTACTTAACTATAAATAAACATCCTAACTACCAACATTTTACAATTATGCTATAATTTAAAGGATAGGTTTCGAATTTGATTAGTTCATCTTCGAGACTACAAAAATCGATGCCGTAACAAAAATGTATTCAACATTTCCTAATGTTTAAATAGCTGCTGCACTTCAATTTAGAAAATAGCGTTTCTTTCTAGTCACGGTTTAATAAAATATCCCTCGATTACAATAATTTTTAAGTTCATAACAGTGAAGACAACAAAATAGTCTTAAGTTTACGCGTTAGTTTATTCTTAAAAGGAGAAGGAAACTGGCTTTTCTAGTCTGTGGTGAAACATTATAATAAAATAATGCAATACTATATAGTGCATTTTGGCTATTCCCAAAAGTGCCTTCAAAAAGAGTTCTTCTAGAAGTATAAAAAGCGTTAGGAGGCTCAACTCTTCAGATATCATATTCATAGTTGTCAAATACTATTGAAGTTAATTTTTCAAAAATTCGTAAAAAATGCTAGATTTTATATAATGAAATATTCTCTGGATGCATATGAACGAAGGTTCACTGTAGGTACTATTTCAAATAATATCTTGACTGGAAAATGTATTATTTTAAATACTAAACAACAAATTCCAGCAAATAGCGTCAAAACATTAAAATTTATATAAAAATGGTTAAGTCTTAAGATGCGTACATTCCCATGAAATTCTTCATCCTCAATCAAAAATGCACTTTAAGAATAGCAAGGTTTTTAAATACCACAGTGATGATACAGCAAATGTCAATTTAAACAACCTACCAATCTTTGAAGTTAAATTAAGAGCACCAACTGGACAATTTCAAATAATTAAAAGTTTTTGAGTTGAGATAAACTCTTCATTTTCTAAAAAAATTATATAAAATCATAAATAAACGTTAGGTAGATATGTATGTATCACAAAGTTTAAATTTGAATGTAAACATTAAATTTCATTTACTAACAAAAATATTTTTATTTTGATACCTATCTATTTTAAAACTTTTATTTACAATGAAAAATATTTGTTTCACTTCAATTGAAATACCGACTGAAAGGATATTTGACGTAATTTATAGCAAAACACCATATTATGTAACAACGAAAAATAAATGTGTTGGGTTGTTTTTTTTTTCAATTTACAAAAATAAAAGAAGAAAATCTCCGCATATAGTTCGAGAGCCGCAGAAATTATTGCTATATTTTGTACGGTGCCAAAAGTTGTTAATTTTATCATATAGAACATGAGGAATGCCCATAAGAAATTTGCATCTCAGTCGAGCTTTCCTATTTAACAAAATCAAGCACAAAACATGCATACAAATTAATTTCTGAAAGGGGGGGGGGTATGGAATGTCTGGTTTACTCTTTTCTGTTATTTCAACCTAAATTTTGAATTTTTCTGTGTCTGTGTCTCCCTCACGAGAAACTGGCACCTACATCTGGGAAGTATTAAATATTATGTCTGTAAGGAACTTAACACGTTCACTTTGAACATAACAGAGAAGGGCAGAAAAAGCAACATAAGCTGTAGATACGCAAGTATATATTATATCTTTCTGGTCTTATTTTTTTAAATTCACATAGCTTTTTCGAGCTTCGATTTTTCAATTTCTCCTGTATTTTGTACATTTTTATGCACAAGCATAATTTTTAAAATGTAATTATATAATTTTTTATAAAGAAAATAAAATTTATCAAATAAATGTTAAGCAACTTCTTTATTTTAGGTAATTTTTCAATTGCATATTCACGATACACCATACAAGTAATTACCTTAACTATAGTTAACGTTTCATCATACTTTATTTATTTTACTCAACATAATAAATACTTTAGAATTTAAATAAACTACAGCTTATTAACATTAATTGTCACAAACTTGTTTATTATTTATCATTCGGTACTTAGTTAGCAAAACAAAAAAGACTAATAAAAAATAAGCTAATTTGAAGATAAAGATAAGAAAGTTTTAGTCGATATAATTACATGGTCCGACTTTTAATGTTCGTAACTTTCGAATATTGCAAATTAAAATATTCTTATACGAAGACAAGAATGTAGCTGGAAGAGATTATCAAACTAAAAATAATTTTGTACAGAATGTATGTTGTCAAACAAACACGAGGAAGTAAATGCACAATGTACCTTAAATGTCAAAACAAATTCATAAAATTAATGAAAACTACCTATAATTTTAATCAACAAAAATGTTTAACCTTTACGTAAATGCTAATCTGTTATGCATACAGCTGCTTTCATATCTTAAAAAATTATGGCAGTTTATAAGTTCCGCATACAAATTTGTATTATTTTGATTTACATATTACTTAGAAGTGCAACAGGGCATCATCTCGTTGCATCATACTGTTTACTTATAAATTAAAAACTGCAATTTGAGTAATTAACAAACCAAGTAAACACAAAAATATAAAATTAATTATCAATAATTCATTATAATTGTCAAGGAAAGAGGAACGAAAACAAAGTGTAAAAGTCATAAAGTTACGTATCATATGTATAAAATTTATCTGAAACTAGTTATTTTTTATAAAATGAATGATTTAATATTTATTTATTATTAGCAAATATAATTTAAAAATCCAAATTTGTTTAATATTTGACAGGTTAAAAGCTGCTTAACCTCAACAATACACTGACAGCTGTCACATATATTGATCTAAATTATGGGAATAAAATGTAATCTGGCCAAGTAGCAACTATCATTTCCCAAAAATTAAGCCTGGTGAAAATTTTAAATTTTCCGAAAATATAGGGGTAACAGCCATTTTGAAAGACATATGGGTTAATTACGTTAAGACTGTGACAATTCATATCGAGTTTTGAACACTTCTTCACAGTCTAACCCGGAAACATACCTTCCGTAAAATCCTTCTGTTATTTTGTTTCGTTTCAGAGGTCTTCTCATTTTGCTGATATCAACATTTCGTCTCTTCATAATTCACACTAACCAAATGCAATAATTGTTATTTTAGTAACTTCGCATACGCGCTGCTCAAAAAGCGCGGCTGTTTCATGGATTTTCGTCACACAAATCGCGATTTTTGCGGTAAATGTCTTTTGTTGTCAACTTGATCTACACTTTATCCGCATTTCGCTAGAGGACTCTTAACCACAAAAATTCAATCCAATATTTACGCGCTTCTATTCAAACTTATATGATATAAAATTACGTGGGATGGCTTATATATAAATTATTCAATCAAACTTTGCATATAATTTGATGCAGAAAATTTAGTTTTTCATTTGGTAAAAATAATTCTCAAAATTTTGAAAAACTTAATTTTTTTCCTTTTTGATTTCTTACTAAATAAGATAAGGGAACTTTATTGCAAATTTTTGACCAAGCAAAAGTTTAATAATCTGCAAAAAGAAAATACCTACGCAATCTGTTGCTGTCGGGATCTAATTTTTAATAAAAATTCAGACGCGGAACGCGGATACAGAATTGTCCTTGGAAGGGGGGGGGAAGAGAGGGAATTGAATTTTTGTTTGTAAGTAAAAATAAAAGATAAGTAAAAACTTATCTTCCAGAAAATTTGTTTTAATAAAAAATAATATAAAACTTTAGTTTGGCTTGACTCGGAAAGGGGTAATTGCACCCATGGCCTCTCCCCTGTATCCATGCTTGTCAAGATTTGAAAAATATGTAAAGTAAAGATAAATCGTGCCACCAGCGGATTACTTCTGATTGATTCAAAAATTTTAAATAAAGCTTTATTCGTCAATCAAAATTTATCCGCAAAATCTGCTGCTGTGAAGATCTAGCTTTTTAGACCTCAAGTTTTCTATATCAACATAGGCCAAGTGTGTTTTCTTACCTCTTTCTTTTTTTGGAGTTTGTGGATTCTCCCTTCTAATCTTAAAATCAGGAAGTAATTTTAAAAAAAATGATTTTTTTCTGGTTTGGTGCCTGCTCATCGTCTTGTTCTTTAGAACAGTTGGATGACAAAAATATATAAATAGGCAAGAAAGTCGTGTCGTTAAAATTAAATATTTTGGTTTCTTGGGAATTATACTCTGCAAAGATTGGTGTGATCGCTAGTTGAGCTATGAAGCGAAAATTCCACATTCTTGAAATGTTTATATAATAAAATGTAATAATTATGTAATAATGTATTTTATAGGACATATCCAGGAAAAATTCATGGAAGAGGTAAATGAAGTTGGTAGGGTAAATACATATTTTTTGATAAGAATTTAATATTTTCAACCTCTAAAAAAATTTAATAGATTTTACTAGTTTTTATGGGTCACAGGGGGAGTATTAACCCCATTATTTCACAACGTCCTCTCACCCTGTGTATATATTTTTAAGAAATAAGTAAATAATTAATAAATTACTAAAAAAATTGATGCTGTTGCGCCACTGCTTTCTCATCTTGTTAGACGTTAATGTATTATTTAACATCTACTACAGTTAAAAAGTTCAGTCGACTGAAAAAGTTTAGTCCAACATCAGGCATATTTGGCTCTTTGATGAGTTTACCAAGTTTTACAAATACAAAAAGTTTTTCGACGTCCAGTATTCTACTTTAAATACAGGTTTCCTATTTAATTTTAATTAAAATCTCTAATTTTATCGCCTAACAAAGAAATAAGTTTCCCTCAAATGTTTCTAAAAATTATTAGGTAGGTACGGTTCGTTATAGTTTTAAAATTATATTTAAAAATAATTAACTACATGATACTATACATATATCATCCTTATTGACAACCGGGAAACGGATTTGTTCTATTCTTTCTCAGTATAAATTGAATTTTTCTATCCATATCTTCATTGTAAATAGCTTTACATTTTTCGAAATTGATTCTACGACGAAACTAAAATTCAATTCAAATTAATTATTATACACTGCTGAAATTAGAAACGTCCACTTTCATACCTGAAATGGTTTTTCATAGTATCGGGTTCTTCGGAATTGATCCAAAATATCTTCTTTACCCAAAATTCGGTTTAGTATTCTAAAGGCAGCCTCCACGTCGTTGTTTTGAACAAAAACAGTTCGAGCTATAAATTGTACGTGTCTCATTTTATTGGATTAGAGTTTATTTAAAATGTTTCTACGGAAAATAATAAAACAAATCCGAGGTTATGTGGGTTGCGGTGTAGGGATATTTTTGGAAATTGTTTTAGTGATTTCCCCAGATGTTTATTAAAATGTCACAATTGTGATATTTTTTGGAGAGGTGGCCGTCGATATATAGATATTTTCCAATTTAAACGAGTAATAAGTTTTAAAAAGTGAGTTCCTTCAACCGTAATTATACTTACATTAGTAATTTTTACTTGAATATAAAGTGTACGCCTAATATTGTTATAATTTTAATTCAATGTGTCTAATGTAATTAAATATAAAAACGTGATTTTTGTCACTTCATCTTCTTTGTAACCATTTTTTTTGATTTTTTTTAGTTTTAACGTAAAATGGGTAAAAAGAAGCGACAAGACGAACCTAGTTTTAATAATTCAGATGGGTCCACAGAATCTTGCGACGAAAATCAAAACATGGCTGTGTGTTCGCATATTAAGAGAGGAATCGACTTATCGAAAATAAAGAAGGTTTTACAAAAGATCGATTTTACCTTAGAATGCGAGGAATGTAAGAAGAATAATTTAACCGAGTTGGAAATGGATACAGATTATGAAGTCGACTTATCAGTTTGGATGTGTTTAAAGTGTGGATATCAAGGTTGCGGTCGTGCAAAGAATCAACACGCATTGAAGCATTTTAATACAGATCGTTCAGATATACATCCTTTATGTCTTAATACTACAATTTGGACTGTTTGGTGTTACGTATGTGATAACGATGTCAATATCACATGTCGACAGCAATTACTGCAGTGCGTCGAGTATATAAAAAAACATAGTGATTCCAAAAAGAAAAATGACGAAAATATGCCTTTGGGAGACGATAAGGTAAAATATTTGAAAATAATTGACAAAAAGTTATAATTTAATTTTTACAGGATGTAAACTTGCTTCCCGATCGAGATTCAGATTTCATCATGCACGGTAATGGGAACATTAATTTACCAAGAACTCGTGGTTTAAGTAATCTAGGAAACACTTGTTTTTTTAATTCCGTGATGCAGTGTCTGGGACAGACGCCCTATTTGCTTCACCTCCTACAAGAAACTTCACAATCCGGTCAATACTTTAAGTTGCCTGGTGGAAAACTAGCCTTAGAGGAAAACGAATCAATGCTGCAACCATTAGATGGTAACTAATAAAAAAAAATGAAATTATCGAATTATTTACCGACTTTTTTTTTTAGGTACTTTAGACGATTGGGGTCCATTAACACGTCTTTTGGCTAATACGTTGAGTGAATTGGTAGGTGGTCGGCCGGAAGTCTTCAATCCTCATATGCTTTTTTCAAGACTATCACATCGAATGCCTCAATTCGCCGGGGGTCACCAACATGATTCCCATGAACTTTTAAGACATCTACTCGAAGCAGTAAGAGAGGAGGATCTACGTCGATACCAATCAGTTATTTTAGAGAAATTGGGTAGGCTAACGCTAATACCCACCGAATATAGTTTTTATGAAAAAAATTTCTTGTAGGATTTAGTAGAAAAACTGATCCATCATCCGTCGAAGGGGATAAGAAAAAAATTGTTAAATATTATGGTCAACAGGCTTCCGAACTGTTGCTGCCTACAGAACAAGTCTTTCGAGGTGTTTTAGTTAGCACTTTGCAGTGCCAGGAATGCATGCACACTTCTCGTCGTGATGAATTTTTCCTAGATTTAAGGTATGCTGTTTGTAGCACATCAAGTTTGTTTTTGTAATCGTTTGCTCTAATTTAGTTTGCCTATTTCGGAAAAATCAATTCCACCTGTACTGCGACGAAAAGCAGAGGAGACTGATGATCACAAGCCTTCCAAACTTCAAATTAAAAAAGAAAAACGAACTGTAAAAAAAAATAAAAAGCAAAAGAGTCGCAGTTATAATGACAACATCATGAATACCAGTTTAAGTCGGGACAGTTTATCTGAAGATAAAAAGAGTAACGATAATTCCGACAGCGAGTCTGATGCAGATGTCGAAGATAACATTGAAGAGAATTTCTTAAATAACAGTTCTTCCCAAAATAATAAGAATGAGCATCGTAAAGGTACCGAGTCTGGTTATAACTCAGACAAAGCAGATAACGGTAGTCCTGATTTAAATAACAGGGGAGATTCCCCAGATATGCGTGTCGACGATAGTGGGGTTCCCAGTCCAGCAGTTCAAATGCTAAGTGTTTCGTCTCCAATTTTAAATAATGTAGATAACAATAGCCCATCGTCTAGCGAAGTTAACATCGAAATGAGTCCGATCTGTGGGCATAACAGTCCAGTGGAAGAGTAAGTTTTTTTTATTAAATTAACAAAAATAAATTTTAATGAGGTGTATTAGATTTGCAGAAGATTACGATAGGCCAGTTTCGAGACTGTCATTTAACAAATCTCTAAGTAATACAAACACCGATTTAAAGGCAGATCTAGAAAAGTTATCCCTTTTCAATGACACGGATAGTAAGAAAGCAGCTTTGTTTGGTGTGCAAGAGGCAACCGATAAAGACGTTGCTATGGATATGTACGGCGATGGGGCCTATGGCGGTTACGATGCTAATCAAGACGAGAAGGTATTTTATTTAATTTTTTATGAAACTCAACATTTTATTACCTCTTTTATTAGATGGATGAAGATTGCGACACCGATCAGTGGAGCAGTACTATTATGCCACGTTATCAATGTGAAGAAGGCGAATGTTCTGTTCAGTCTTGTCTTAATCAATTTACAGCCTGTGAATTGCTGACAAACAACAACAAAGTTGGCTGTGATGTGTGTACGAAACGGAATGGTGTTGCCAACAAAACGGTGTACACAAATGCCACAAAACAGTTACTAGTGTGCAACCCTCCAGCCGTTCTCATTTTGCATCTAAAACGCTTTCAAGTAAGGACTTGTTAGAATTTTTAAGATTTTGAATAACATTTTTGCATTACAGGTTCTCCGGTTTCGTTCTACGAAGGTTAATAAGTTTGTCACTTTTCCCACATTACTGGATCTTGCACCTTTCTGTTCAAAAAGGTGCCAAAACTTGTCGACCTTTGAGAGCGGTCAGAAGCAGGTGCTATATGCTCTTTATGGTGTGGTGGAACACAGCGGTTCTATGCACGGTGGGCATTACGTTGCGTATGTAAAAGCGAGAGTACCTATACATAGCCAAGATCCACGTTGGCAATTTCTTCCAAAAAATCAGAAAGTAGAACAAAATAAAGAGAGCTGCAGGGGTGCGGAGGCGAGTCCTCAAGCGCCCCCCGGCAAGTGGTATTACGTTAGTGATTCATATGTATCGGAGGTAGCAGAAAGCAAAGTTCTTAAAGCTCAAGCTTACTTACTATTTTATGAACGTATATTGTAATAATTGTTAGATTAGTGAATTAATTTTACAGAAAATAATGGCTTTCTAATTATTGTATTATGGTTTTCAATTATTTTGGTGTGTAGTAAGACAACTTTAAGATTTGTTGATATATTTCATGCATTGAAAGGCGTCTTTTATAATATTAATTATAACCTATGTAATTTTCAACTGTTTTTTTATACATAATTAAATTTAAAATGTAGGTATAGTTTTTTATATACCTGCCGTTCTTACGTATTTTAAGAGCTCATTATTTTTATTACTATTAGTAAATTTTATAAAGCTATTAAAAATTTTATTTGGTATTTGTAAAATATAATGTAATTTCGAGTAAATTATATCCAAGTAGGTAAACATTTTTTGCGAAAAGTATGAAAAGAAGGATGGGATGACAAATTTTTAACGCGGTTATTAATTGAAGTACCCTATAATGTAGAAATTATTTTTATTTTATTTGGATAATTGTACGTATTTTGCTTAAAATTAATTATTTTGACAAGTTGGGTGCTTAGCATAAAAGAAAACCACTATTTCTCTGGGGCCACATTTACTACCATTGTAGAACTTGTAACTAAATTTTATTTATTTAAAGATGTATTATATTATTATGTTTTGCATATTATTATCAAGTTTGAGAAGGAGGATTTTTATGATCAAATAGAGAAATTATGCGAATGTATACCTAAACAGGATATACTAATTGTATTGGGAGATTTCAATGCAAAAATAGGCAAAGAAGACTATTTATGAGCAGTAGCTGGAAAACACCATACATGATAAAACTAGCAGCAACGGGGAGAAACTGTGCAATATGGCGGAATCACTGAACACCGTAATCTGTAGTACGAAATTCAAACACAAGGTAACATGGGTTTGGCCCGGAGGAGAAGAGGTGAAAGTGGTAACCAGTTCGACCACGTATTGGTGTCAAAGAGGAGTGAAACATATTAAAGGACGTGAGAACGTATAGAGGTGCAAGCGCTGATACAGATCATTACCTTGTAGTAGCTAGGATAAGACAGAAAACAACCAAATACTTTATACCGAGTGACAGAAATAGAAGAATAGCCATAGAAAAGCTGGGAAACAGTCACTCACTATATAGTGAGACTATACGTAGAAAAAATTACAGAACTGTATAAAAATAAGGAACACAAAGACATGAACCAGGAAATAAATAACATCACAACAAGTATACAAATAAGCGCGAAAGCAGTAATAGGATATAGAAAAAAGAAAAAATTTAAGGAATGATACGATGACGAATGTGACGAGGTCAGTAAAGAAAAGAGAGAGAGAGAGAGGTGGTTGCAACAGGAGGACCGGGATGAATACAAGAGAGCGATAGGAAGAGCTAACAAGATATTTAAAAGGAAGAAGAATGAATGGATAATGGAAAAAATTACCAAATTAGAGGAAAGTAACCGAAGCAGTAATAAAAGAATTTTTTTCAGTTGTTAAGAAACGAAAAAAAGGAAAATAAAGTAAAGGCGAGAAACATGAAGCACGAAGAGGGAAACATTGAAAACGACCCAGAAAAAATTAAAACAGATATGGGCTAAACACTTCCATAAGTTACTGAACAAACAGCAAGAAATAGAAGAATGTGAAATAAGCAAAATAGATGGCGAAGAAGAATGAAGAATAGAAAAGCACTGGGGAAGGACGGAATAGAGATAGAACTGATTAAGAACGGGGGAGAAGAACTATGTGGGAGAATATGCAGAACAGTGCACAAATTACAGGAGAATTACTTTGCTTAATACTGCATACAAGGTGTGGTCCACAGCAATACACAGAAGACTGAAAGAATCTACAAGACACATAATAGGAAACTATCAGTTTGGGTTTAGGGAAGGTCGATCGGCAGTGGGGGCGATACATGTTCTTAAACAGGCAATGGAGTAAACCGGCGAATAATGTAGATTTATATATGCTATTTGTAGACTTCAGGCAAGCCTTCGATAAGGTAAATAGAAACAAATTATTCAAGGCGATGAAAGAAATGAACATTCCTAGAAAAATCATAAAACTGACAAAGATGACACTTGAACATACAACAGCATGTGTAAGAACAACATCAGGTGAATAACTGAGTATGGCAAGGTGATGCACTGTCGACAATCCTGTTCTCATAATGGCCAGAACACGTAAAAAACTAGTGGAACTGTTCAAGAACATGGAAAAGAGAGCAAAGACAATGGAATTGATGTAAAACGTCACATACCAGAAGTGATCTGATAATCGATAATGAAACCATAGAAGAAATAGAAAGCTGTAACTACTTGGGTATAAATAGAAATAATAATCGAGGACATGAAATTAAAAAAGGTTACAGTCAGGCAACAGAGCCTACTATGCAAATAAATTTATGCTGAAAGACAAAAATCTAAAAAAAGACACAAAACTAAAAATATATAACACAGTAATAAGACCGGTCATAACGTACTGCACCAGAGCAGATGAGAGACAACTGAGGATATTTGAAAGAAAGGTGTGCCGAACCATTCTGTGTCCAAGAAAAACTGAAGATGGCGAGTATAGAGCATGGAAGAATTATGAACTAAAAGAAAAATTCGAAAACGAAGATATAGCCATATTCAGAAGTAAAGCTTTAAAAAACTAAAATTTCGATTTGCAACCTGAACTTGGGGTAAAGCAAAATTTGAATTACATTTAATTATTTATAATTTCAGAAAATTTAGTTTATTGACTTTTTATTAGTTGATTTGATAGTTTATGCATAAGAAGAAAGTTTTGTACTACAACTATTTCATAGCAATCTGTGCTTATCAAGTTGCGATGTCTCGTCGTTAGACATCATTTGAATCAAAGTTTTATCAGGGACGCAGAATAGAATATAAATTTTGAGATAATTAAGTTACAAACCTAATCAAAGACATTCGAATTGGCAAGAACTGCTTTTTTTACATTTTTGCTCTTCTCGGGTAGAAATGAAGCTCTTTCAAACAGCTCTCGTGAATACTCGGAAATATTTAAGAATTTGAAAAACAACCCTTGCAAAATAAAAAATTAATAAAAGTGACCTTGCAGTCTAAATTTCTATTTTCATTTATACATAATTAAATTTGAAATTTAGGTATAGTTTTTATATACCTACTGTTTATACGTGTTTTAAGAGTTCATTATTTTTATCACTATTAAGTATAGTAAATTTTATAAAGCTATGAAAATTTTATTTGGTATTTGTAAAATATTATCAAAGTGAACATTAATATCGAATTTTTGAAAACTCCCCAATCCGGTATTTTTAGAAATAATCAATCAGGTTCATATTTATCCTGATGCTCAGGCCTACCCCCTTAAAGTGTGACGTAATTTATTAACGACCCCTATGAATTCTTATTTATGAAACGCTTTGCTACGCCTGAATAGTATGCAACTCGTCGAGCGGTTTTGCGACTTAATAGTCGATTATTCTTAATCGCCCTATATAGTAACAAAAGAAAGTGCAGCAGATAATAATAATAATTATTAACCTTGGATAACGTAGCGGGTTGGTATGGATCCGTGGAAGGATATTTCTGTTTCGTCACCAAAAAATTTATCACGAGAATCCGACAACTTGTCCGAGTTTGAAGATAACTTTAAGCCTCTAGTTAGTGATAAGTTGCCCGATTCCAAGGAATATTTGGCAATATTAGGTAAGGGTTTTTAAGTTTTTTTTTAAATAAAAGTTAACCTGCGTTTTGTAGAAAACAAACTCAACAAATTAAAATCCGATCCGAACCTTCTAAAACAGCTAACCCAAAAACGTGAAGATTGCATGAGCCAACTTTTAAATAACTTTAGTTCCTGTGAAACGACTGATGATACTTTAGAAACACCTGTGGAAAATTCCACTATCCTACGAACGTTTGCTCCCGAAAAACAAGCTCTGACGCAAGGAGAATTAGTCGAATTGGTAAAATACGATCACTTGGTTGAAGAAGATCCTGAAAAATCGAACATAGAGATAAATTCAAGTCCTTAGGTAATATTGCAATTTTTTGAGAAAATGGCAACTTCTGTAGATTTTTCTAAAAAAACCTTGGTTGTTATAACCGGTGCTTCACAAGGAATCGGACAAACGATAGCAGTTGAATTATCAAAATGTCTCGGTAACGATTCTGTTGTTGTTTTGATTGCTCGTTCTCGTGGTGGTCTCGAAGCCACTAAGAATCTCATGTCGCAAAATAACGACAAAATTATTGTCAAAATTCAATGTTTAGATCTTGCTAAACCAACGTTGGCGGAATTGGAGGGCCTTTTTAATTTCACTTTAGATTTCGAGGCCGCTGTAATTTTCCATAATGTTGGACATATTGGAACTTTAACTACAACTACCGAATTAATAGATCTGCAAACTTGGAGAGATTATTATGACTTGAATGTATTTTCTGTTGGAATTTTGAATGCAATTTTTTATAAAAAGTTGCATAATGTTGTTCCACGTTTGGTTGTGATTAACATAACTTCCTTAATTGGACGTCAGCCAACTCCCGATATGGCGTACTATAGTACAGGCAAAGCAGCACGTGAAATGTATTTTCGCATTTTTGCTATGGAGGAACCAGATGTGACCGTCTTAAACTATTCTCCCGGCCCAGTCGACACTCCCATGCTGGATTTTGTTGTGGATAATTTAAAAAATCAGGATGTAAAATCTACATTCGTCGATATGCAAAAAAATAAACAGGTGTTGACGACCATCCAAACGGTTACAAAAATGTTAACCGTTTTGAAAAGTGGAGATTTCAAGTCTGGGGACACTGTTGATTATTTCGATAGAATTTAAACTTTCTTCTATAATTTAATCTTTCAATGTATATCATAATCGTAGTTATTATCCTATCAATTTTTTTTTTAAACTCCCAAAAATGTAGTTTGCTTTTCGTTTTGGTTTTCAAAAATTATGTGGTTGTGTATTGAAGGGAATCGAATCTATGAAACACGTTTCTATATTGAAATGTAAAAACGTGACATATTTGCTGTAATCTCGTAAACTTGGATCTTATAAATGTAAAATGATGTTAAATCTACCAAAGTATACTCGTCTTGAATTTATTGTTTAAATACATCATTAGATGTAAAAATTATATTATACAATATTCCTATTATATTATGGTACATTCCAATTAATGTATTTTTCACATTATAAATAGTATTTATTTTTATAAAATTGTGATTTAACTTATTTTCATTCCAGATGTTCAACTTTCATAAAAAGAACAAAAAACACTGATTATCAAGTATTGTGATTTATACAGTAATAATAATTATATGTATCACTTTTTTTATTGAAATATAAAAGGTATTAGGTATAATTTTGATAGTTTTACTTCTTTGTTTATTCTTGATATAGGCATTTATATATATTATAACTTGTAAGGCTATATGCCAGGTCCTACCAACTCGGCCTGTTAATCATAACGGCAGAAATCAGATTTGTTAAGATTCTAAAATGCACTTTAAACTTATTTACACCTTTCACCTAGAAATGTAACAGAAGGAAGTACCCCTATAATTATAGTAGTAGCTGCTGAATGAAATTTTTTTTTAACTGGAAAGATATTTCCAATAATACAATTCTGATTTCTGACTTGATTGCACACTTACTCATACTAATTAACAATATAATTATAACATTTTCCAGACAACTGTTTTACATTGGGCGTGCTTTTGAATTTGGTTTAGATAGGTCGATTACTGTTTTGTTAGCAACATTTTGGTGTGGAAAAATTCAATAGCATTCATTAATTTAATAAGTGAGGAGACGTAAAGAAAATTCTTAGAAATTTGTGTAGAAATAAGGATAAGATAAGTATCTAACTCCAGGGATAAATATCTCGAAAAAATTTTACATACAGGTCTCATGGATTCAAGGGGTTTCCAAGCAAAAATAATATAAAGAATTTTAATGATTTTCAACAAATTGCAAACAAGAATGGTAGACCTGATCACTTTTAGCACCCCCTCACGAAGACACAAATACTCATGTCCGGTTTGTTAATATTCATGTTTATCTTTTGCAAAAGTTTTTCTGAAACCTGATATAGTTTTACTTCTACTAGTAGTTGTAAAATTCAGTCATGTTACAGTTCAGTATTATCTGATAATCTCATTGGAAATTGTTGTGTTTACCTTAAAGAGGCCTCCTTAATGGAGGCGAATCTTGGCTGTTCCTCATGGTTCGGATTCCACGTAAAACTATAGGTCCACGTCTCTCTCTCAGAATGTCTTGACCCGATTAAGGGGAAGGCGAGTCACGGTATGTGTGAGAATATTAGCATATAGTATTTTAGGAGCAGATACTCGAACAAACCGAATTAGTTTTGCACTACCCTGTAACTCATTAAAAATAAATTGTATTTAAGATGTATTTTAACACTTTATAAGCAAAGCTTGCGGAATATCATTATTTTGACCAAAATTCCAAAGTTCTTCTATTTAAATTTTCAAGGTCGAACCCTAACCTTACTTTTCTAAAACGGTAATTCATTGCTGTTTGAAAAATACTTGAACAGTTTATTAATTATAATGAGATATAAATAATTATAAAATTAACTTCAAATAGTAAGTCTTACCATTAAAATTGCTTGTAGAATATAAAGAAGCACAAATTTCGTTTTTAATTACGACAGTAATAAAAATATTCATTTTGTATACAAATGATTGTTGTCAGTGTATATTTAATTTTGCTCACCTCAGAAGTTCTGCCTATGAAAACTTTCTCTCGGAGGAAATTGCAAGAAAAATTTGAGGGCAGTTTTTTCAAAATATAACATCTGAAAATTGGCAATTTTTCAAATTATAATGCTTATAATTAACTTCCGAGATGTATTTGCATGATACAATTACGTTGCAATTTTTATTAACTGTTACAGAAATTTGGAAGAATAATTGACACTTGCATTAATGGATACGCCACTATTATTTCTAATAAAGTTAGCTTGGGCATGTCGATATCGTTTACCAATCCTGATTACCTTTGCATTTATGGCTTTAGACATTAGAATGCAATTGGAAATTCACGTTCAAATGAGGAGAATTCACAGAAACTCACAGCCAGTACAGAACAACAGGCTCGGTGGAACACGAGCTCTCGATAATGCTTCCAATGGTAAATCAAGTTTCTGTTTGTAGTGAAAACATTGTACATTCCTGTTGTTTTTCAGATTCAAGTAGTTCGTGGGTAACACTCGATGAGGAAGATGATGTGGATAACGAAACAATGTATGGAAATACAAGAGAAAACTTAGAAAGTGTTAACGTGTAAAGTTTAGCAATATGGGTATTTACGTTGCAGCATACTAAATTAGGCGTATTTATAAGTTAAAATGTTATGTAAGTATACTTCTTAGAGAATTCCGTTTAATTAATAAAAACAGAAAGGTTTAAAAAAGTTGGTTTTCCTATAATACCACCATTATCCCTTCTGAGATAACTCATTTGAACTTATATGTGCACAGATTGACTATATGACATGGGTTAGACGGAGAGCTAGCGACGGATGTGACTACCGCATTTCATAACATTTAGTTTTTAATTTGTAACTTGGGGGATCGAGCGTTACAAGGACTCCATAGCGAAGTCAAGTCATTTCATAAAGACTGGCTTTTGTTTTTTATTATAATAAGAAACGTATATTTAAACTGGCAGATCAAAAATTCTGGTTGCAAATCCGAAAATATTGAAATTAAAATGTTATCAAGTATAGGCAAATGCAAGAATAAAGAGACAGGATAACGCACTTGATCAGTAGCTTAGCGAGGGGGGCATATGCTCCAGGTGCTACTCACAAAGGGGCGCCAAATGGTCCGCAAAACAAAGAAACGACATGAAAATCATGATTATTTAATTATGTTGTAACCCTAACAGGGAGAACACGTTACTTTAACAAATTTTCTCTGTGCGTGGGATACAGAATGTCTGTAGAAAATTTCAGCTTTCCAGATGGTCTAAATGTGATTAAATTAAATATGAGAATTAAAAAGTACTGGCATTTATTATATACGTTTGATACAAAATAGATAATTAAAATAATTGCATAATAAATAAGTAAATTAATTTATACAAGAAATTCAACGACTATTAATAAATCACGTATGTTTAATTTATGATACATCCATTAAAATAAATTAAAAAAATCAATATTTGTAACTTAATATAAAATACATCATGTTAAGACATCAATTTCTTTTATTATCATTTACATTTTGTAAATTAATTTAAAAATATTAGATAATTTAAAATTACAAGTTTATACAGAGGGACACACGCACGCACATGCATACATACAAAAGGACAGACAGTCTTTTTTGCTTTGCATTGGTTGGTGTGTAGGTAAACAATACACATAATATAACAACTTACACGTGAGTAGCATAATCTGAACACGACAATGGACGTAAAATGGTGTTTCTTTTATCAATATGCATATTTATAGCATTGTATAAACTCTTAATATCCACTTTCGACCTATAACAATATTAAATTGTTACTCTTTTTCTAAATTATGGCAACCAGGGCTTACTTAGAAGATACCACATTTATGTCTTGTATCTCGGTTTTTTCATGAGCTGAATCGACTAGAATTACATTTGCCGTAAGCGGGCGTTGCGGCTGCTGTTGCTGCTGCTGAGGAACTTCTTCTTTTGGTTTTTGCGGAATTGAATCCCCAATTAGGTTCAAAATTGACGAACTCTGTAATAAACTCGTTTAATATTTTCTTAAAAACAAACTAAATTTACAAATCATATGGAATCAATTTTATTATAGGTAAATATAACCCTAACAAATTACGTACTATTTTTTGCGATAAAATTAATATACAAAAATTGTAGCTATCAAAATATACAGCTTGATAAAATTAATAATTTTACTAAATTGTACTTTTTTAAATCTTATAACACTAAATGCTTGTAAACTATAAAATACGATGACATGAGGATAACACCTTTCCCAACAAATTTTCATTTAAAACATACAACGTGTCGTTGTTGTGTTTACAGTGGAAGAATTTATGATTTGTTTAGCTAAGTAGGCCTTCCGTCTTTTTCTTATTTCTACTATAATTCTATTTTGCATCCACATGGTGATCAATTTTGGCGCCATTTTTGTTCGTTAGATGCTTCCTAGTTAGTTTCCTTTTTTTAACAGTGGGCTGTTGCATCGTGAAATAAAAGGCCTTCTTCCTCTTCACTCTAGCAATCTACACGTGTAACGTAATTAAAAATAAATAATTAAAATTCTAATTCGAATTATTATAAGGTGGATAGTTTTAAGCAATTAAATAAAACACTGCATTATTTTTTCAAGACACCTCTCGTATAGTTTACAATTTTTGGTGTTTCGATGTTAATGGTAACAAGTAGAAAAACATATTTGGCTTTATCCAAAATAAACAGTAAGTCTAGTTCAAACTTTTTTAATTCTATCGAGTCTTTCGTAAGATTGTGGTGTCAGCCATGAACAAAGCACAATACTTTTTCTTAAGAAAACATTTTTTTCTATGGTATTTCTTTCTAAATTCAAAAATTATCGTAAATTTAAGTTTTATTGTTAGTTGTTATTATATTATGTATTTCACTAATCATTATTCTAGTGTAATTAAAAAGATTGTTTCAAATTTTGATAATACATTTCTGATAACAGCATTTTCTATAAACATGATTTATCAATTAAGGTGAATTTCAAACTTCAGTAAAAATGGTGTTTGAATTGTTCAACCAAGGTCGATTTCAAGAAATCAAAAGTAATTTTCTACTACCAGACCAGAATGGTGGGCACTGCAGACTATTACGTTGTTTTATGCAGCCCGCATAATTATAAATTAAGTAGAAAATCAGCTGCCACTGTGATCGCACACCTACATAGAATCCCTGCTCCGTTTTATTACTAATAATAAAAACTACTCAATTTTTTTATTTTGTTAGATTGGAAATTTTTGTTATAATAAATTCAATATTCGTAATTTCAGTAAAATAAACCGATTTAAAAGAAAAAAATCTTGTTAAACTGTTAATACTTTTCTTAATAACTAAAATGTAGAATAATTCTTTTGTATTTGGAATCTCGCTAATCCATTCGTGCGCGTCATGTATCGCTTTACATGTGACAATTGCACCCAAAAATAGGAGGTGCACAACTAGATGCTATAAGAGACCACTCCGTGTGAAAGAGCCCTTAGTCATTTAGAACTAACGTTAAACAGTAGGTCCTCAGAACCCATTTTTAGCAATTTGCCTATGAGCAAAAGGGGTTTATGAGCCTAGTCATATCATCAGAGGACAAATTTTAATTCGATAATTCTTTGAGAAACATTATCTAAAAGCAAGTATAGGTCTCAACGTAATATTATAAGTAACTAAGAAGGAGAACAAATAAGGAAACTACTGATGCGCAACATTATTTGGTTGCATTTGAACAATTTAGTCGATGCTTACGACCTGAATGCCTAGACAAAAAAAAACATTTGAGTATGTTAAAACTACTGGCTTGTATAAAATCGACGGGCTTTTGTGTATGTAGTTTATCCATAAAAAATAAGATACAATACCATATAAACCTGAAAGTTTGAACTATACTTACTGCAACACATACATTATGTCATGTCACAAGCAAGCTACGTACTTTGAAAACTACAATTTCTGTAAACCAACCGTTATTTTATGTTGAATAATAAAATTGATGCTGTAATTTTGGTGTTACTATCTGAAACCATGAGAAACTTGATCCATACACTTTCATATTATGATTTGTGCTATGTGTGCACAGTTAATTTGTATTAAAATAAACAAAACAATATTTGTTGTAACTAACTACACACGTAAAAAATAAATCATAAATATCAAATTGAACACTAGAAGACAGGAATTCATAGTAACAGGCATGTATTTCTGCCTTAACTTCTATTTTTTCATTAAACTAATTTTTTCTAGACAGAGAAACTATTAGTAAATGAAATGAAAATTAAACTAATAAAACACACTCAATCTTCTTACCATTTTCAATAATCTACATATCTATTGGCTAAACAGAAGCTAATGTTCCATTTATCTATTAGTACAACATGTTATTTGGCGTTAATGTCTAAATTATCACACAAACATAACACTCGTTAGCTAACGTAGACCTAAAATTTAGGCAAGGCAAATCTATGATCAAAATGGTTAGTAAAAGTACCATTAGATGTTAAAATTAAAGGACTGACAGAGATACTAATCCACATCAAACACCAGACTTACTGCGACATTGAGAACACAGACTTTGTAGAGTCGACAAAACGAAATTTCTTGCCTTTGTAAATACGTGTTACCAACATCAATACAAAAAAAGTTTACAGTTCACAGTAAATTAAATATGGCAAATGAATCAAAATTGATGATTTTGTTATTAGCAAAGAAAGAAAAATATAAGCAAAAAACAACTACTTTACCTGAGTTATTGGCGGTGGTATCGCAATTTTAAGATGCACTTTTTGTTGGCACAGGGATTGCAGAATTTTTATACCTGTCGACAAAGTAATTTGATTAAAATCGAGATGACAAAAATTCCTTTTCCGACTTACCTTCGGGCCGACGTCTTTCATACTTACATTCCCAAGCATCAAACAACCTGTTATAATACCTTGAATCCATAAAAGGTAAATATTTGTATGTACGAGAGGTGGGAAAAATTCGTTCAAATTTACCCATAGCACAAAATTCGTCTTCGGCTTGTAACAGGTGTCGCACATCATCTCCAGTTAGATTAGTTAAAATTCCATTCAAATACTAAAAAAGAGTAATAAATAAAAGTTGCAAAAATAAAAATTTTTGAATTTTACCTCTTCTCTATGTTCCGTTCGAGAAAAGAAATCATGTTTGACGCTTTCCCTCTTGGTAAGATTAGTTGTATAAATTCTAGGATCGTAGCAAGCAGGGTTTCCTTTGTTAGGTAGTTTACCTACACGGGGAGGTATATGAAATTGGGCTAGCTCAAAAAGAGTTTTGACCAAGGGTCCTTTAACGTATTCATCTAAAGGCGATTGGCTGTGCAAACTGGGAGAAATATTAACCTGAAACAAATTTGGTCAGATTTTAAATAAGCACCATTTACAAAAAGTTACCTCTAATAACCAACACTTAAGTTGATTATCTAATAAAACATCGATTCCAAATAATTCGTAACTATTATAACGACTGTTTAAGTTTTCATCACATAAAGCCACGATTGATCCTTCGCCACTAATAATTGTTTTAATTACTAACTGCTGAAGATTTCTCCATAGCATTCTGGTGTCTGTTCCTCTTCTTTCTAGATATTCCAAAAGTTTTGTGATTGTCCATTTGTGTCCTTTACAAGCATTAGCATCCTCGTTGGCAGTGTATGCAGCAGACAATTTGTTAATACTATAATTAGTTAAATGCATATATCTGTCTCTCAGGTTATCAGGATTGTTATCATATGGAACTAGAAATAGACAAATTGAGGTACATGGGAATAAAAAAACAACTTCAATTACTCACCACTAGCAAATCTGGCTAAACCTTCGGGATATAAATAGATTCGAAGAGGATGAAAACTAGTAACCAAAACGTACAGTCTTAAATCAAATTTACTACCATTTATGAGAAGCGGATTAGATATATATTCCTGAACTACTAAAGACATGCGTTTTGGAAGTTGAGACCACTTGTTGATTACTCTAATACCGGTACCTCTTGCAGATGCAGGCTAGAAAATAAAAATTTTTTTAGTGTGAAGTACATTGCATGAAATGAAGTTGATAGTAATAATCACATGATGAAGTTTAATCCATTATTAATATTACGGTATAGTTATGGTATTTCTTCTTACTTACCGGTTTTATAATATATTTTTCATTTTCATCGCCACTCTTATTGATCCAATGTTGTTTTAATAATTTTAAATCTTGTGGTAAGACATAAGTTTGAGGCAAAAAACCGAATCTAAAAAAGCATTTTTATTAGTTAAAGTAGAGTGGATTTGCATTGAAACTTACTCCTTTTGTCCAAATCTAGATAACATCCGTTGAAAATTTCGCCACAAACGATCTTTACGGCCAATTTGGAATGTGCCGGGAAAATGATTCAATTTTTGAGTCTCTTTTAAAGTCTTAAACATTGGCGATTTCATATGTTTTCCCCAAGTGCCTACCCATTCATTAGATTCTAAAAAATGAGGTCAATATTTAGTATGGTAAAATAACTGCTGTATTAGTCAACGTTACAAGCGGAGTTCAAAGAGGGAATTGGGTTGGGGACATCACACAATTGGCTTATAAATTACGACGGAAAATAAAGGTTAGGATAAAAAATAATGCAAACCTCTCGAAAACTCACTTCTCACCAACCGAAATCCAGAATTAACCAAAGTTTTTCGAATTATTATCGGTGTGATTGTACTCAACTTCCATTTTAAATAGCGATTTCCATTTGGAAGTGATAGGGCTTCTTGTTCGTCGTGTAGCAAAAAGGTTAAATATGGAGGTACATGTGGAAAAAGACTTGCACGAACAGGCCATATAGTGGCGTCACCGGAACCTAAAATTGCATTTTAAAAACATTCAACTTTAATTTAATTTAAAAATTATTATAGTCACCTAATTTTGAAACTATTGTTGAATTTTTATTACTGGATTGGTTTGACGAACTTTCGCTTTCACTTTCTTCGGTGGAATTCTCATTTTTATTGCTATCTTCCGAGCCACTACACTCACTGGAAATTATAAAATAAAAGTCATCTACAACAGGCATTAAAATTTTTAAAAGTTTGTACAAATTAATGTGTATAACTAGAAAAACAATTGAATTATGATATGAAGACTTGTACTCTAATTATAGCAAGTTAAATTGAAGGAACACCTTTAGGATGAAAATCGTGCCAAAATATGTCAACTATTTTAAATTTTAGTGTGATTCATTTTAATAACAATACAGCAAACCAGCATTTTCCTGAAAACGTCGCCAAATAAACCCACCTGTCAGTTGTATCAGAAATCACGGCAACCTTAGAGTGATTGAGTTTTTTTGTGCGCGCTTTTTTAAGTTTAGCTGCAGCAGTAAATTTCGATTTTGTTTTCAATGAGATTTTCGTGGAACTGCTCTTCAGGCAATTTCTTCTATTTTCCTCCCTTACAGGTTCTTCTAATTTACGGAAGTTTTTGGAAGCAGTTCCCGGAGTATTGCTTAATTTATTGAAATCTATCTGCATATTTTCCTAAAATTTATAAACTTTTTGTTAATGATACATTGCGTGCACAAGGCAAATCAATAATAATTAAAATTGATTAAATTCGACTATAATTTGATAAATCAAAAAAATTAAATGGCCACAGTCGAATTTATTGATTGCTTAATAGAAATAATTTTTAAGAATGCAATTGACTATTTTTGATAAACCCCAAAAAAAAAAAAGAAATTCGATTAGCCGATAATAATAAGACTACGGCGCCACCAACCCCACCTAATCCAGGTAAGCCGAAGGTAATGTAAGGCTTGGTTAAGCCGAACATTTAATTAAAATAATAATAATAAAAAAATATATAATATGTACCTATCTATAAATAAAATATGAATATTTTACCCAAACTTCGTCAGATGTAAATTTAATTGTTCATAATATTAATAATAAATTATAATAGGGTCCTAACTCCTAAGTTTATGATATGTTAAAAGGTAAAACTTGAAAATTTTACCATTACCAACAAAAAAAAATTAAAAATTTGAATGTTAAGAATTAATAATAAAATACAAATTTTAACTTTAGGTCTCTTCAAATTTTGCTATTGGTGAAAAGTTAAGATTTTTTTCCAATAAAGTAAAATAAAAGAATTGGACTATTTTACATTTTCATTAAAATGAAATTCAAGTTTTGAAGAAAATTTTAAGTTTTAGTCAAGACAAAAGAAACTATGAAATCATGGAAGAGCTTTTTATAGAATCGAAGTTTACTATTTAAGTGGAACTGTGAAATCAAAGAACTCCTGGAGGTACTCGAGATGGGTGGTTTTAAAATTTTAAAAACCATTGCTTGTTGGCACAAACAATATTTCGAATAACATTTTCAACAACAAATTTACATCGTTAGGTGTTACCAGTTATGTAATTCAGTGCAGTTAAGGTAAACATGAACAAGGAAACAACAAACTAAAATAACTAAACTTTTTATTTACAGAGGAATTATTCAGAGGTAACAAAGAATTAAATGACGTATGATATTTTTTAAAAGCATCATTTGATTTTGCGCCACATAAAATACTTGTGTTTTAAAATAGAAATTATGTAAGTTTTTAACATATTTCAAATATATGAAATTTATTATGTTATTTTTAACAATGGCTGAATTATTGCTGCAAGTTAGTCAAATTTAAATTATTTTTTAAATGAATCAAGCAAAATAGCTTTCAACAATGTGGACGCTGACATTGTTACAAAACAACAAAATTATTGCTGCAGAAAAAAAAGCAATTAATACAATGTATTCTATTAGAGGCTAAAGGCTAGTGTCCACTAGGGACAAAAAAAAACAGTCTCAAGAGAAGTCTCGAGACTAGACTCACAAATAGATAAGGGCTTGACAGCAGTCTCGGAGACAAGCAGGTGCAGGTATCAGAGACTGCAGAGTCACAAGTGGACATGTTCATTTCTGCTCTCGTGACTTAAGCGGCATTCAGATAGAGATTCTTGTCTTGCCTTGCTTAGGTGGCAAGAGCCAATTAGATTGAAGTATTAAAGAAAATCAAAGAAAATACAGTAGAGTCTCGAAATAGCAGCAAAATCCATGTTTGTTTTTTAAATATTAATTCCCAATTTATTTTTTCCTGTCTTCTTTTTATGCTATAAAAAATATGAAGAAAACCGATTTGGTATTGGGAAATTGGGAATTAATATTTAAAAAACAAATATGGTTTTTGGTGTTCACTATTTCGAGACTCTACTGTATTTCAATCTGATTGGCTCTTGAGCAAGGCAAGACAAGAATCTCTATCCGAATGCGGCTTTAGTCTCCAGTTTTCCGTAATTGTTGGAAGAGCTGAGACTTTCTGAAGTACAGCAAGTTTTTAATTTTTTAAATTTTAAACTAATTTTATTTACTTTTTTTAATTATTGTTATAAATTTTTAATTTATAAATTATATTGCAAAATTTCAAGCAGACGCAGGTATCGGGCACTGCACGTATCACAAGTTCATACTCTCGTTATTAAAGTCTTTTTGCAAGTTAATTATTTGTTATTCAAAAGGAGCCTGAAGAATGATAAACGAGATTGGAGTGATGAAGAAGTCTTTTAACTGATTCATCTTTATGAAGAACAAGAGTTCTTATGGAATGTAAAGCAGAAATTGTAGGAACCACGAAAGAAAAATGTGCATGCTTGGGAAATTTGCGACAAAATTTAGTCGCTTTTGTTTAGCTTTCCGTTTTTTCACAATTTTATATATAATTAGTAAAGTTAGTGCCTGACGCGAATCCATTTGGAATATAAAATAATAAAATAGATTATACTGTTGTTTTCTTCCATATTTTGTAATAAATAAAATTGGTTTTCGGGATTATTGGACAGGGGTTTTAAATAAAACAACTTGTTCAATACGTCGACGTTTCGCCCAATTTTAATCGAGGGCTTCTTCAGGATTAAAATATGCTAATTAATGGTCAACATGTAAATTATACACAATTATCTTACCCAATCAAACAGAAGTTTGGGAAACTGTCACTTAAATGGGCCCATGAATTTTACTTTTTCCTATAGACCATTGAAAAGAGCAATTTTCTGAGCATTTAAAAACAAAAATGATTGCGGATTACCATTAGTTAACAATCTCGAGATTTTGTCTCAAGTGGACATTAGCCTTAATGTGACTTTTATAGTCAGTTAGTTAGTCAGGATAGTTTTTAATGCCACGTTAAAAAAGTATATGATACAACAAGGGAATACAGTTTCACTTTTCTTTGTGGGAAATAAGTTCATTTACACGTGACGTAGCCAAATGCAACCAAAACTTAAGCAAAGTCACTTGAATCGTTGGATACGTGGGTTAATGAAAATTGTAAAATTTATTTTTTTGAAAATAGGATTCTAGTTTTTTTTGTTAAAATTTTTGTTTTTTACGCTGTAGATTAAAATTGCGAGCGAGATGCACTAAAATTAAAGCTATTTGTAAAAATTTAATAAATACCTAGCTAAAAAGGGTAGGTTGGTAGAGATTAAGTTAGTATGATTACAGCTAGAGCTCTAATACAGCTACAAAATTTTATATGTAGATTTACAGATAGGTAAGTTTAGTTTCATTTATCTGTAGACCACTTTTGCATCAAACACAAAAATAATATATGTATGTCGAAGACCGAAAACAATATTTTATTGAGCAAAAATCAATAAAAAGCAGTGGTTTATGTGTTCTATATAGCACAGAAACTAGATAAGACTAAATAATTTTTGGATAATTTTTTTATACTTTTATGCAGAATTTTATCTACTTTAATTTTGATTATAGAGCTAGAGAAGGACAACGAGGAGCAGGATACAAGGTTGGAGTGTAGATGGGAGAGATTTAAAGAAACAGCGTTGACGGCAGCAAAGGGGGGCGTGTGGTACTAGTAAACAAAGAAACAATAAGAAACAAACCGCATGGTAGAGTCAAGAAATTAAAGAAGTAAGAAGGAAAAAACTTAAATGGAAAAGTTACTTAGCACAAAAATCCGAAACATAATACGACAAATATAAAAAACAAAGAACCAAGGCTAAACAAATGATAATTGATGCAAAGACGAAATCATGGGATGAATTTGGAAAACAGATGGAAAAATATAAAAATGAGAACTAAACAGGTTGCACTAAAACAGATTAAGGATAGTAAAGGAAAAATAATACAAGATGAAAAGAAAATAATATGCAAATGGAAAGAATATTTTTAAGGGTTATTGTGCATAGAAGGCACCGAGAAAAAATAAGAACGTAACACCCAAGAACAACAGAAGGAAAAGTTGGCAGACGAAATTACATTGGAAGAACAAATGATGACAATAAGAAAGATGAAACTGGGAAAAGCAGCAGGACACGACGAAATTAAACCTGAAATGCTAAAATACATGGGAGAAAACGGACTGAAGGAGCTGAACAACATTTAAAAATTTGGCATGGAAACAAGGAAAAATACCGAAGGATTGGGAAATCGCCATAATACAGCCAATCTTTAAAAGAGGCGACAACAGAATGTGTGAAAATTATAGAGGCATTTCGCTGTTGTGTGTGGCAGCAAAGTTATATGAGGGGATCCTGGTAGTCCGACTACGGAAAATAATAGGACCAACATTAGAAAAAACACAAAGCGGATTCAGAAAAGGTTTTAGTATACAGGATCACATATTCACATTGAGACAGATATTGTAAAAACGGAAAAGATATGACAAATGCACATAATATACGTGTTTTATAGATTTGGAAAAGGCATTCGATAGAGCACCGAGGGAGAGAGATGTTGGGAGGCAATACAAAGCATTTACAAGAAGACAACTATGTAAGAAAATGTAAGAACATTCCTGACAAATGTGCTCCTCTTCTGGTTTGAATCCGTTGTAGAAAATTTAAGGTTTTATTTGATACTCAAGTAAAAGGTTTAAGTAAAATAAATTTTGTTTCAGAGTTATTTCCATGCAAAAGTAGGTAGGTACCTAATGACTGGACTAATAGTAAACTAATGAGACTTATAATAAAGACATAAATATTCCAGAAAGTAAATAAAATATCTTACCCTTCCAGATAATGTTGGAGTGCCGACATGTTTGGTATTACTTTTGGTTGCGGAAGCTATAAGGTGATTGGTGTACGTAGTATTTCTCAGACTTTTTAATTTTTCTTTAAGAAGTTCAACTTCTTTCAAATATCTTTCCTTTAAATTTCCTACTTCAATCTTTTTATCAAAAAATGTATTAGTTTCATAATGAATGTTGGACGAATCGCCATACTGATGTGCTCTTTTATCTGCACGATATTTTTCGATAATCGAAGAGCCATGTTTTTCGGCAGACGAAACATGTTTTAATTGTAGTTTTGGTGCGGCATGATTTAAATGTGGCTTTGGTGCAGGAGTTGGTATAATTTTATTTGTATTAACTGTGAGATTGGAACGTGGCTGATGAGCTTCGCATATACGATACTTCAAGTCTGGAAGATTTTTGGTGGAAAAATGATTGTACGGATTAAACGATGCGGAGATCCCATTGACAGGCTTTACTTTATAACCTTCGTTAATTTTGGATAAGCTATCCATATGCAATGGAGTTTTTCTAGATTCTAAAGAATAAAGAGGAGTTGATGGTTTGACACCATTTGGTTTAATATTTTCTAATTTTGAACTCATTTTATTTACAATTCCATTAATATTCCTATTTGATTCCTCAATTCGAGGTAGCAATTTGGATATTCGATCGTGTCTATCAACCATACTGCCAAAATTTTGATCAATACCATTAAAATCACCCGATCTTATACCATGCTCATTGTCTTTTGAACTTTTAACTGTGTGATCAATAAAATCTGACGGACAGCTTGACACTTTTATGGTTTGGCAATTGTTTGTTATATAAGTCGTTGGCAATTCACACAAATTTGATCTAATTCGACAAGATTCATATCGCACATCTTTACTTTCACACTCGAAATCCATATTTTCGCACTCCTCGCAATGCTCATCCCAATCGAACTTTTTTAATTCTCTACTTTTTCTCTTATTAAAATCAATTGTATCACTTTTCGACTTCTTTCGGGGGGATTCTTTCTCACAACTCGGACACCAGGAATCGTATGAAATTTTACAAAGTCGTTCTTCAGTCTTACAAGTGGGATACGATAAGGATAAATCGCATTGAGCCATTTTTATTTCATCTCTGGGAGCGAAATAATTTTGATTTGGCATCTGAAAAATTAAAATACAAAATCGTGAATAACCTAACTTATTTGTTAAAAAAAACAAATTTTATAAGTGGGGCTTTTTCGAAAATTAGGCACGAATTTAATATTTAAATGCTAGCACATGCATGTTAAAATTTTATTACGCTTTTATAACGTAAGAAGAAATGATCAATTATTTCAATTTCAAAATGGTGTTTATTGGAAAATAAGCTCAGCATTTAAATTTCAATTTACTTATTAAAAATTATATAAAAATTAAATAAACATTAATCAAATAATACAACTCGATTAGTTTACCTTATTTTAATAAAAGCCTACAACGCTATAACAGCATTTTGATAAAAAAAATCGCTACAACTCTTGCACCTACGAGCGGATCTTACGTTGATCGTTTAAACCGCGTGTAAAAATGATAATTTGTTTGCGAGCCACGAAATGCGCACCGATCACCGTTTCACTTAACCACTGTCAGAGTTTACGTCACGTAGGTCGGTTTTAACATCGGTAGCCAGAAAATATGGACGATTAAAAACCTCTTCTTGTATTTTACGCGCCAATTAAGATTTTAAAATTTTTAATAAATCAATTAATAAATTATTAAATTAATTTTCTTTATCGTAAAGTTTAAAAATTTTATTTCGGTAGCTAAAAAGTTTTTAAAAAACAATTTTTCACATTTTATACGTACAGCTAATTTTTTATTCAAAGTTATTAGGATGATTTTTGTATTATGTAGTTTAGATGATGTTTCATATCGTAAAAATTCGCGTGTAGTCACTAAAATTAATTCGGTAATTAAAATTTTAAAATATGATTAGATATATTTTAAATCTGTAATAAATTATGTTGTGCGTTATTCGTTTTTTTTAAATATAAGTTGACTTTATTGCCGCTTGTGAGCGCTACGAACATTTTTTCATAACTTTCAGAAATTTGTTTTAAAAATTGTGATTTTCGTGGTTTATATACTCTTTTTATGATTTGGTATGATTTTTCTATGATTTCAATATTAACTTAAAATATGGTTAAATATGGCGTGCCGTTTTACTTTTTATTGTAATGTTTTTAAATTCGAATGTTTAAATAACAAATGTTTTAATTCTGCAAATTAAAACATTCGTTTTATTTTCATGTCACAATTTTTACAATTGTTTTTTTTACAATACAAATTTTTACAATACTTTCAATTTGAATTAAAACATTTGTTTCGAAAAGCAAACAATTGTAAAAATTCGTTCGAATTTCGGATATCAAACGAATGTTTTAATTGGGAGCCACAGTCGGTGAGCGTATTAGTCACTACACCATGATGCTTCTGGCAACTATGTCGGACAAAATTTGAAATAATTTTGAATTTTTAACTATGTAACACATAAAACTACTCATAATAATGATTATTAATAGTTATATTGTATAAATAACAGCTTTAACTTTAGTTTTAATACTTCTTAACTTACTTTAAGCTCTTTAAAAGTAATCAGCTGATCACAAAGTTGCCAAATGCTTCCAGTGTAGTTCTTAAAATTCTCGTGCGACTGTGGCTCCCAATTAAAACATTCAATTGAATGTCGAAATTCGAACGAATTTTTACAATTGTTTGCTTTTCGAAACGAATGTTTTAATTCAAATTGAATGTATTGTAAAAATTTGTATTGTAAAAAAAACAATTGTAGAAATTGTGACATGAAAATAAAACGAATGTTTTAATTTGCAGAATTAAAACATTTGTTATTTTAACGATAGATTTTAAAAACATTGTAAAAAAAACAATTGTAAAAATTGTGACACCAAACTCAAACAAATGTTTTAATTCTGCAAATTAAAACATTCGTTTTATTTTGGTGTCACAATTTTTACAATTGTTTTTTTTTGCAATACAAATTTTTACAATTGTTTATTTTTACAATACAAATTTTTACAATACATTCAATTTGAATTAAAACATTCGTTTCGAAAAGCAAACAATTGTAAAAATTCGTTCGAATTTCGACATTCAATTGAATGTTTTAATTGGGAGCCACAGTCGGTGAGCTTTTTTAGAACTACACCTCAATATACTTGACAACCATGCCGTAAAGAAGGCGTAAACTTTTCGTTATGAAGTAAAGAATAACAAATTCCAGGTTTGTTATATTTTTGACGGTGTAAATTAGGTTGCATACTATACCAAATTGTATTTTATTTAAACAAGGGTTTCTTTACCAGAAGTGCTTGGTGTATATGGAGGTGCAGCAAAGCAAGGGGAAAACCAATGCATTCCAACATAATTATCATTGATTCCAACATTTATAAAATTATAAATAACAGCTGTCGCAAAAGATTGATCGAAGTCAATCGAAGACGTATGTAGTTAGAGAGAGATTTTTAAACTATTATTACGAGTTATTGGATAAAGCTTTGTATGCCAGGCGTGTGCTAATTTGATTTTTAAACAGTCTATAAGAATTTTATCTAATTTTGGATAAAAATATAATAAAGTATGAAATGAAATTTAAAAGCAAGTAAATTACCTAGACAATGCAGGAATTCATTCCTACTAATAAATCTAAAGGTTCTAGTACACTCTTTGACAAATATCAAATTGATAAATCAAGATTTTTCCGAAAATTTAGAATTGACTCCATCTTCAAATAGAGTGAAATCATCGCTCGACATATACATTATATGCAGATATATTAATTACCTAGTACGTGACCTACGTGATAAAATAGTTACATTTTATGTATATGATAATTAGTGGGGAATTTTGGACCATGGTGTCAATAAAACAATTTGTAATTTGTAATAAAACAATTTGTAATTTGTAATAAAACAATTTGTAATTTGTAGTAAAACAATTTGGACTTACATTATATTTACATGGGTGTAAAACAAGGGGGTAATCACTTAATGAAGTCTGTGGAACGGGGACAATAAGTCATAATGAAGTCTCATGAAGTTTCATGAAGTCTTATGAAGTTTTGTGCAGTCTTGTGAAGTCTTTGAAATCTCATGAAGTCTCATGAAATCTTGTGCAATCTTTATGAAGTCTTGTACAATCTTTATGAAATCTTGTACAATCTTTATGAAATCTTTGCAGTCTTTATGAAATCTTTGCAGTCTTGATGAAATCTTTGCAGTCTTAATGAAATCTTTGCAGTCCTGATGAAATCTTTGCAGTCTTTATGAAATCTTTGCAGTCTTTATGAAATCTTTGCAGTCTTTATGAAATCTTTGCAATCTTGATGAAATCTTTGCAAGTTTGATGAAATCTTTTGCAGTCTCTATGAAATCTTTGCAGTCTTATGAAGAGACGAAATCTTATAACGTGGCATCATGTGGCATTCTAATTGTAATATCCAACGAATGTTTGATATTAGTGTGTGATATTTGATATTGGTGTTTGCGTTTTAAAACCGCAAACACCGTACAATTAAAGAAAGGGTCAAGTATGCGAAATTTTGTTTTTCTTTATACATTGTTTACTACGACAAGATTAGATATTACGAGAATGAAATGCGATAGTGCGGTATATTCAACCAATTTCGAAGTATTATTTTCAATATGATACATCGTATTGAATGTGATACTTTTGTTACTACCTATAGGTAGTGCTAGGTAGTAAAACATACTTCACTGATGATTTAATGTGATTTTTCGAATTTCAGAATGATGCACGAGCGAGCGAGCAAGCGGGATATGACTTATGACTCCGAAGTCAACGCTCTAGTCAATTTTCAAACAGCCTTACCTTTCATGTGCTAGCAAATATTCTTTTGTGCTGTTTCTGGTGCGTGGTGCCCCCCAAGACGTGGTGCCCTAAGCAATTGCTTAATTTGCTTATGTGTTAATCCGGCACTGCCCATACTACGTGACCCATTTTTTTGCAATTTTTTACCCCCGTCAGAAATAGACGGTTTTTTTTAACAGAAAGTTAAAAAAAATTAATTTCGAATAAATTTGAGTTTATGAATACGGCGCTTAAAAAATATTATCAAAAAGAAAAAACTCATGTAAAAACATTTTGAAAACTTGCACTTTTAAAAAAGTTGACGTCCCGGCATATCGTCGCCTGAGAATCAGGGTTTCTAGTTCCACTTGTGTAAATCTTACAGTACAACAGTTTTAAAGATTCTGTATTGCATTACTCTCCATTAAAAATTTTTTATAAAACTTTTTTGCAATATTTCGACAAAATTTTAATAACAAAAACAAAAAAATTTTTTCAAAACTTGAAAAAATTCAGGTAAAAAATATTACCTCTCACTTTGACATAAAATACATATTACCTCTCTTTTACATGTATTTTGAATTCACTCTACTGCGGCATTAAAAGTATAACTTCAAAAAATTTTACCCTAAATTTGCCGTCTCTGAAATGTGCCGCTATAGCCTCCACCCTACTCAGCCTGCTGGTAAATCCGCCACTGGTTAAATGCATAGAATAAGTTTTCGATGAGAATATCATAGCATTCCGTCGTAATTCGAAAATTAATTTCAAAAGTACAAGATTGCATAAAAAATAAAAAAAAAGATTGTTTTTAGTGTTTACGCAATCCTGCACAGTTTTGTTGAAATTCTGACACGTCTCTACTGAAACTGATACATCAGCAGTGCCATAATATGCTTTAGTAAACTGTGCTAATTTTTAAATAAACATCAAGAACCGAGTACATTTTGAGTACCCCAGTCGGTGTTTCCCAAATGTCCCGAAATTGCCAACTCCCAAAATTAGACAACAGTATCAAGGAAACATCCGGAAATTTTGTTTTCGTTACAAAAAAAATAAAGTAACTATGGTGTTTCTTAAATATGTAATTATTGTAATTAATAATTAATAAGACTTAAATAAAATACCAATTAATTCTTAAAACTTCAGAAAAACTTGATTGTTAACGTATTTTTGCCTATGCACCTATTTGTTTTTTTCTTATGTCGTGGGTTTGCGGATCGTCAAAATGAAACATGCCGCGGACCACTATTTGGGAAACATTGACTTAAGTAATTAATTTCAGATTTATACAAAAATTTAAATAACGTCAATACCGTCATATAATTTTAAAACAAATAATTGACAACATGGCTTTTAAAAAAAATATTTAGATCAAACAAAAATACACAAGAATATCTAAAAGCAAAAATAACAAATAAGAAATGTATACATAATTTATATGTACTCGTACATTCAAAAGTGCTCGCACACCATCGAATAATTGATCTCGGATAGGTGCCGACCGTCATTGTACACAATATGTAATAGAAACTTCAACAAACGTCTATAATTTCTTAATACGCAGCGAAAACAAAGTAAGAGTCAGACAGTAAGAAGTCTACGGTATTATGGAATCTTTATGAAATCTCATGACTCCTTGTAAAATCTACTGAAGTCTTGCGAAATCTCATGAAATCTTTAGCAAATTTTATGAAGTCTGCAATCTTGTGCAATATTTATGAAATCTTATGAAGTCTTATGCAATCTTTATGCAATCTCATGAAGTCTATAAAATTTCATGAAGTCTATGAAATCTTGTGAAGTCCCGTCAAGTATCGATGAAGTCTCGTGAAAACTCATGCAATCTTTGTGAAGTCTCGCGAAATCTTTATGAAATCTCTGAAGTCTTGTGCAATCTTTATGAAATCTCATGAAGTCTATAAAATTTTATGAAGTCTCTAAAATCTCATGAAGTCTTATGAAATCTTCATGAAGTCTTGTGAAATCTTTTAACTTCATGAAGTCTGTGGAACGCAAAATTTTAAGTGATTACCCCCTTGGTGTAAAATATGGTAGTACTATATTTGTAATGCAATAATTAAACATAAATCGTATGTAATTTAAATTTGAAAAAGATTATTCCACTCATAAAATGCATCAAACGCATCACAAAATACAAATTTTGTTTATGATTAGGGTGGAAATATTTTATTATTATTGTAATAAATAAACTCGTATGAATAATTGTACGTCAGCAGTTAGGATCCTTTAATGCAAGTCGCATTAAAAAAACTGCAACTTTTAAGTTTTAAATGCCAAGCAATACCTACCTACCTAATTTTAAATGAAGGGTCAGAATAATTAAGATATTTTGATAAGTGAAGATCAATTACAAAACAATTGTCAAGACGAAAGCAAAATACGCTTAATATTAAGAGCACGATCTCACTGACAAAGATGGCAAGCAATACTTTAATGCATTAGAGAGAGAGAGAGATCGAAAGGATGTGTGAATTTATTGATACTACGAATAAAATCAATTTATTCATGAATAACAAAAATATAATAAACACACAAAAAAACATCGCTTAGAGAAATCATAAATTCGGTTTATGTTATCAAATTATTCTTAAGGTTATTTTTCTTTTTATAAAATATAAGTAAACATCAGGGCCGGATCTAGCGGGGGGCAAAGAGGGGTGCTTGCCCTCTAGGTGGGGCGGTAAAAGAGATGGCAGAGCTCGCTGTTCAAGTCCAAAAACGCTAGCCAACACTAATAATCATCAATGTGGTAAAAGAAAATTAGATTTTGTTAACTTTCCTTCAAACCTTGTTGACCTTGAAATGTAGTAAATTTTCGCATGCGCCGCATTGGGAAATAACCTCTCAAACCCCCCACCCCAACGTTGCAAAAAATTCAAGCTCGCCAAGTGTACTCTTTTTTATTACGATAAATATGGTCACCTTAATTATATGTAATTATAAAAATTAATTAAGAGGCGGCAATTTAATTCTTTGCCCTTCATCGAAAAACTCCTAGATCCGGCACTGGTAAACATATTGAATGCTGCCGACAGTTTTAGAAGATGCAGTGATTTCCAGAAAAACAAAAATATTTAAAAACTTAGAATTTTTCAATTTCAAAAATTATATTGTTCGTGCTTGCCTTACCTACCTGTAATAAATATAATACAATACATTTATTACAAGTATCCGGTTATAAAATTTTGAAACGATTATGCACCAAAAGGCTTAAAGAATACCTTATTGTTATATTGTCATTTTAAAATTGCAAACATTTAAGTGAGTACATTTCATTGACCGTTACTGTCTGCTACCTACACCTACATATAAATAAAAATTTAAAAAAATTTTGTTTTCAAAATTTTAAAAAGTAATAAAATTTAAGTAAACACTTGGGTTTACAGGCAGCATAATATTGTTGATGGAAAGTGCAAGATGCAACACAAATAATAAAATTTAAATAAAAATGTTGGTATACAAAAGATTTAAGTGTTGCCGACAATAATAAATTGAACGATTTATGGTTTACATGCTGACCAGATTAAAGCCTGAAAAATACTACAAATATTGGCATGAAATTTGTACACATTATTCTTAAGATGTTGAATAACTTTTTAAAGCAAAAATTTTTTTTTCGATTTTTAAAAAATTTCACATTAAGTAAATTTGCCTCCAATAAAGTCGAATTTGTTTTTATTGCAACCTTATTTACTAGGTCGATAAGGGTCTATGTTAAAAGTAGTTTTTTAAGTATAAGTAAAGGCATGGGCGTACCCAGTGGGGGGCAGGGAGGGGCAGCTGCCCCTGGGTATGGTGAGAATATTTCGAACTAGTTAGATCTTTATAATTCAATCACCCGCAACAAATCTACGGCTTTACTAGCTAATAACTTGTTCTAAGGTAGCAATTATATTTTTATTTCACTAAGTTGAAAATTTCTAAAATAATACAACAAATTATAAACAAATTATAAATAGCTATATATATTATTATAAACACAAATTTATACTTACAATTCTGCCTCTGCCAACTTTCACTTTTTATATTTCTTGATATTTTTCTTTTTCCATTTTGGCCGCGCATACTACTTATATAATATTATTAAAATTATTAGCTATATAGTTATAAACAAATGTGATTATCATATTTGTTTACTACTTATATACATATTTAGTAGTATTTATTTTAATTGGTAGAGGCCATGATTTATCGTATCATGGGTGGAGGCAGTATTGTAAGCACAGGGAAGTATCTAGGTTACATTTCGGATACAGGGGGTTACTTTTGGTGAGCTGGGTCACGTTGTGATGCTACTTCTGCAACACTATGCCAATTGGGAATTTACATTAACTAAACGCCACCATGCGTTCAAAATTTAACTACGTTAGGCGGTATACCTTGCATACCTTGCATAAGTTTCTTATGGTAGATACGTGTGTTTCTTAGTTAATTTTGTGATATTATTACATAAAATCGTTTAATAATCATGAACATGTGTCCGTTTCTAATAGAAAACAAACCATGCTATACCGCCTAACGAAGCCATTTTGCCAAAATGGTGGCGCCCTCATCGGTAGGGTAAAATCCCAAAAATCCCAATGCTGTGCCACGATCCACCGTGTATCAGATAGTGATGTCTGAGACAAGAAGTCTCGCAAGACTTCCAAAAGTCTTGTCTTGTCTTGCTTGTTAAATAGTTTTATTTAAATATAAACAATCAAACTTAAATTCCACTATTTAAAACTTAAAATGATTTGTAAAAACAAATCAGTTCTTATCACCAGTAGTAACAAGTTAAAAATTCGAACTCGGTGGCAAACTTTTGTGTAAAACAAAATTTCAAAATTAAGGTACTAGTACACTCTTTGACCAACGGCCAAATATTTGGCTTATAAAATCATGTCAAATATTGAGTTTGTCAAAGTTGTTTGACAGGGATAGTACACATATCGGTGTTTTACTAAATATTTGGCAAAAATTTATTTATCTAAATAATGTCAAACAAATATTTGGTCAGCAAAGGCCAAACATATTTGACAGGGCCGTACACTATTTGACCAATCAATTCAAATAATTTATTTGACAAAAATCCCATAATTTTTGAGCCACTCTGTAGAAGTGATATAGATTTGGTATTTTAAAGTTTTCCTTACATATTAATGATAATGATATTACGTAAACATTGGTATTTTTTAAACAAAAAATTAATATATAAGTATTAACAATAATAATTCTGTTAATAATTAGCATTTACTTATTTTCAACAATATCATTATTGGTGTAAAATTAGAACAAAATTTAATAAAAAATATGTCTTCCTATTCTTCAATTGCTGCTGTTTTGGGAGCTTCATATATATTGCTGCAAGACGATCAAAACCACAAGAAGAAAAGATCCTGCATTGTCTAGGTAGTTTACTTGTTTTTAAATTTCATTTCATACTTTATTATTTTTATCCAAAATTAGATAAAATTCTTTAATTTAGATAAAATTAGATAAAATTAGTAAAAATACAAAGCTTTATCCAATAACTCGTAATAATAGTTTAAAAATCTCTCTCTAACTACATACAGTTACTCACATAAATATTCGTACACTCCTATGTTAACAATGTTAATTTGACGTTTTCAAGACGTTTTTTTTTATATAAAAATTGCTTTTACAGCAAAATTTTGTAGACATTTTTTGTTGGAAATTTCATTGCCTTAAATTTTGTTTATTTACATTTTTCTATTTTGTTGCACCGTTTCCGTCTGACAGCGACTTAAACAAGACCCTGTAAAATCCAAAAAATATTATCATCTAAATCTCGGAAACGGTGCATCATAATAAAAAAGTGAATATACATTTTTTCTTGTAAATTTCATTCTCTACAGTTTTATTCATATACATTTTTCTAATTGGTCGCACCGTTTCCGAGATATAGATGATAATATTTTTTGGATTTTACCGAGTCTTGTTCAAGTCGCTGTCAGTCGGAACCGGTGCAACAAAATAGAAAAATGTAAATAAACAAAATTTAAGGCAATGAAATTTCCAACAAAAAATGTCTACAAAATTTTGCTGTGAAAGCAATTTTTATATAAAAAAAAACGTCTTGAAAACGTCAAATTAACATTGTTAACATAGGAGTGTACGAATATTTATGTGAGTAACTGTACGTCTTCGATTGACTTCGATCAATCTTTTGCGACAGCTGTTATTTATAATTTTATAAATGTTGGAATCAATGATAATTATGTTGGAATGCATTGGTTTTCCCCTTGCTTTGCTGCAACTCCATATACACCAAGCACTTCTGGTAAAGCAACCCTTGTTTAAATAAAATACAATTTGGTATAGTATGCAACCTAATTTACACCGTCAAAAATATAACAAACCTGGAATTTGTTATTCTTTACTTCATAACGAAAAGTTTACGCCTTCTTTACGGCATGGTTGTCAAGTATATTGAGGTGTAGTTCTAAAAAAGCTCACCGACTGTGGCTCCCAATTAAAACATTCAATTGAATGTCGAAATTCGAACGAATTTTTACAATTGTTTGCTTTTCGAAACGAATGTTTTAATTCAAATTGAATGTATTGTAAAAATTTGTATTGTAAAAATAAACAATTGTAAAAATTTGTATTGCAAAAAAAACAATTGTAAAAATTGTGACATGAAAATAAAACGAATGTTTTAATTTGCAGAATTAAAACATTTGTTATTTAAACATTCGAATTTAAAAACATTACAATAAAAAGTAAAACGGCACGCCATAGTTAAACAAACTAAAATTGCTTTTTTTAAAATTATATTTAAAAATAAAAGAAAAACTTGAAGGGCTTTTGAATTTACTCACAAGACATTACATTTACATTTTTAGTTTAAAAAATATTTAAAAAAGTTCGGGATTTTATCCGTTATCTATCTATTACTGACGCGCATGAATAAATTAACGAAAGATATTTTAATAAAAAAATCACTAGTTAACATGCAACGTACAGGAATTTAATTAAAAATAGTCCTGCATTTCAGGGGAGACTAAACTACCTTTGCTTCTTCCCACCCTCCTTGTATCCGCGCCTGACCGAATCTGAATATAAATAAATTCGATCTTCTTGATTTCTAAGAAATATCTGATTCATAATCCTATTTTTTACGGTTTTGAACTTAGAAATTATTTCTGTAAAATTTCCTCATCAAATTTTACTGTTAGTCCGCCCCTGATGCTCTTCCCGAAACACAAAGTGGGGGGATTAGTGGAATAAATGAATTTGTTACTTCCGCAAATGTTTTAATTTCTATTTAAATAATGTTTTATTATTATGCTTACACCTGTTATATAAAATACCCTTAAATTTATAATATTGGTCTGACAGCATCCTGTAGAAGTTATTAAATTTGAATTTCTCCCTTGAATTGTTGGCGTTTGCGCATTTCTCGTGTGATAGTGTTCCTCAATAAAATCGCCAAATTTCCAGATGTGGATTGAAAAAGGCGAACGAAATACAAAAAATGGAAGAATTAAAATTGACAAATGCTTTACAAAGATATTTTTCTGATTTTTTTGTATGTTGTGATGAAGAAAATACGGGAAAAGTAGCGGTTAATAAGGCGATAGAGCTCATTAAATCCGCGACGGTTCCTCAGGACGTTTTGTCACAGGTAACCTTAAAATTATTTTCTTCCCCAATCAAATTCTGCACTGTAAATGTTTAATTAGATTTCAGAATTATGTTGGAACGAAAATACGGTGTATCTAAATAGGAAACAATTTTATTCGGCCTTAAAACTAGTAGCAGCTCATCAGTCAAATATGCACATAGGAAGTGATACAATTACGACACCATTAGATTTACCCTTACCCAGATTTACATGGCCAAATTCTGAAACTCAAATTTCGTGTCCCGATCTAATAGAATTACAAACTAACGATCTGAACGAATACAGAGAGCATATCGATTTGACAAGTACAGATTCCGATTGCGATAATAGTGATATGAACAGTACGCTTCGTACAGGTTCGCCCGAAGTGTCGAGCGCAGCTTCCGACAGTCCCACACCTACGAATAGTGTTCAAGACAAAAGCTGGGCCATCGGTGGAAATTGGCAAGGACTTGTTTCCGAAGAGCAAAGACAATTGTTGGGTACGTAGTCTCTACCTTATACACCAACAATATTTTTATCTTAAATCTTACTACTATTTAGGTACAGAAGAAGAATCGTCCGACCGACACAGTAGTGAAGAAGATACAGAAGTATCGAACGAAGTGTGGACAATAACACCGGAACAACGTGAATATTACAGTGCTCAGTTTCGTTCGTTGCAACCAGACACTACTGCACTATTAGCTGGACCAATTGCACGACTTTTTTTTGAAAAATCTCGTTTGCCTGTACAAGAACTCAGGAAAATTTGGCAACTTGCCGATGTAACCAAAGACGGTGCATTGAGTCATCAAGAATTTTTAACGGCCATGCATCTTGTTGTACTTAGAAGGAATCATATTGAATTACCCGATACTCTGCCGGGACAATTATTGCCAGGAAGCGAAACGCCCCATTCTATGAGTCCAGAAACCGAACCCATTCTATCACCTCAAACTAAAGATACTGCCAAAGAATGGACAAAGTTTGTTGACAGCCCGACCAATAGTATTTCGTCGCCGGGGCCTAAACCGGTAAATTTTGACTTTCAAAAAGGTGCAGTTGAAAAGGATCCTAAAATATTGCACCCGGTTCCATTAAGGTTAACGCCCGAGTGTGCAAACATACACAACGAAGAACACCAACAGCAGTCAGAAAATTTGGAAGGTTATAGTCCACATAAATTACTCGAAATTCAGCAACAAAATAGTTTAGGCGGCAATGCACAAAATGCACCTCAGATAAATGACATAAGAGGCATTCAAAGACCACAACCTAAAAAAATTAACATTCCAGGGCCAGGTGCCATTCCTCCACCTCCTCCTAGCACGCAAACTTCTATCGAGGAGGGTCCCGTGAGTTTGCCGGCATATCCACCTCCCAAAAAAGAAAAACCACCACCACCACCTCCTAGACCATTTAAATCGCACGGTCGCAGCTCGTCGTTAGATTTAAATCGCCTCAACAAAAATAATTATTTAGGTGCACCGCCGTCTGTTCCCCCTCGTGTTAGTCCCAGTGCACAGGGAGGCAAAAAATTGACCAACCAAAATTCCGAAAGCGATTGTACAACCGAACATTCGGACATTCAATTTGCCAATTTTGAACATTTTGAACAAATAGAAAAGTACGAAAATGTTCCGGAAGGAATTTTTCCTGGCGACGTTTACGAAGCGGAGAGGAAAAAGTTGTTTTCACAATTTTCGGCTCCCGAAACGTCGGATCTTACGGATGCTCCACAAAAACACGGCGCGTTTGAAGTTTACAGAAAACCAAAGAACCAAGAAAGTCCTCTCCCGTTAACAGACCAAACAAAGTGGGAGCTGTTTCAAAAATTACAGGAACAAAATACGGTATTATTGAGATTGTGTCAAGAATTGAGTCAGGAGTTAGCGGATATTAGGGAAGAAAAAATGACACTAAAAGTTAGATTAGAGCAACAGCAACAATTGAAACAAAACGGCGGATAGTTTAATTTGATTGAAAAAGTGGTAGCTTTTGACTCTTGCACCATATTCTTGCTTTTTACAATAACTTATATTTAATATTTTTTAAAGGGCATTAAGGAAACTTGTGCCATAAATGCGAATCTATTTGTGAATGCAGTTGTGACCACTAGTTAATTTATTACTTGTCAGTGGGAAAGTTACAAGAATTAAAATTTATTGAAAATTGCCAAAAGGTCAAGTTTTCGTTTTTATTCTCATTCGGGAGGCCCTTGAAATTCTAACACCAGGTGGGTAGTGCCAAAGATGTAAAATTTAAGTAGGTTGCATTTGGAAGTTGGGGACAATAATTAGTGTTAAGTAGGTTGGAGTATTTCAAGGTGCAATTTTTGAAAAACATTTTATAAATCAATTTTATTTGTTGAATTTTATTTTAATTCGATGACTAGAATCGGGTATTTCTGTATGTATGTGCATCGCACAATTTTTACTTTGCTTCTTACGATGATAAATTTTAACAGATAGGTAATACTAATGGTAAAAATTTACTAACAATTTGTTTTGGCAGTACAAATGAAACAAAAACTTAATCAAAACAATTATCGTGATTTTTAATTGCTGTTATTTGTATATAAAAATCATATAACTTGTCGATTGACATATTTTAGAAAATTGTCTTTAAATGCACTTCAAAAACATTATGTTTTGAACTAGGCTCTTTTTTCTTTGACATTTTATTGTACAAAAATAATAAAATTTAAAGAGTTACGGTGATAAAAATAATTCTCAAAATTTGTTAAAATTTTCAATAAATTTAATTGTTTAAAATTTTAATTTTTATGATTGTTGATAGGTATTGTTATATTTCTTCATTATTTCCAAATATATTTTTTGTGCATAGGTGTATTAAGACTGTATTTTAAATATTACATAATTTTAAAGCTGTCAGGTTTTCCTTTCCCATCTTAATCAATAGAACCAGTTTCTTTTTCAGCATCTTTTTGAATCAAGAATATCTCCTTTACGGAAGTAATGGTATACTTAATAAGTGACTTTAAAATTGTCACTTTCGATAGCGAAAATTTATTTATTGGAATTTAATAAAGGACATTATTTTAGGGCATAACTAAAGGAACAGATATATCAATCATCGGAAAGATATTAGTTGCACGTTTAATTGTTGAAATTCACGAGTTCCAAGTGTCAACTTGGTAATTTTAAGTAAAAATTAACACATTAAAATCTGCTGTATTTTTGATTTAAATTAAGTTTATTTCTATTTTATGTTAATTATTTTACATTTTTTTTTGTATTTTTTATTCCTTAAAAGTTTTCGCAATTATGTTCTTTGTAATTTGCAACTCTCATTTTTTATTTATTTAAATAATTGAATTAAAATATTCACATTGACCAGATTTCCTCTAAACCAAAGCAAATTGTTAAAATTTTACCTTTTGATTTTTTTTTATTTTCCATTTAATTTTTTTATAGCGAAAATATAAATGAGAATAAATTATATGCTATTAAACACAATTTATTGTCTCTTGTACGTGCGATTAAAAATAATTTAAATTCCACTTGAATTAAATATTTTAGTTACATTTAATATTTTGCTAAATGGATTTCATATTTGCCAGTTAAAATAAATATTTTCTATATTTAAAAAATGATGTGACGCGGTTAGGGTAGATAAATCTCAAGAAGTTAAAAAATAATTTCTCTAAAGGAATTCGATCAATTGAAAAATAAGAAGCTTCTACTACATTTTTTGATTTTAATTTTCTTTACTTTAAAAGATAGTATTTAATTTTGCGATGAAACTATTACATTTTTTTATCCGCTCCTGATTGAATAAGCTGATATTGATCAGCCCTGACAGAAGAGTCAGAAGCGGTGCAACAAAATAGAAAAATGTATAAAAACAAAATTGAAGGCAATGAAATTTTCAACAAAAAATGTTTAAAAAGTTTTGCTGTAAAATCGATTTTTATATGACAAAAAACGGTTTCAAAATGTACAATTAACATATTGTTAACATAGGAGTGTACGAATATACTTTCTGGAGCCACAGTAAGTTTTTTCTTTTTGATAATATTTTTTAAGCGCGGTATTAATAAAGACAAATATGATCCAAATTAATTTTTTTTAGCTTTCTGTTTGCAAAAAATGATTTAAAATCATTTATGAATTACTACGTGAAAACTATGGGGGAGGGGGTCTTGGAATATACTACAGGTGGTCACCGAGGGGGGGGGGAGTAAAAAATTGCAAAAAAAAAAAAAAGAAAAAAAAAATGGGTCACGTAGTATGGGTACGTTCCCTAAGAAATCCTTCAAGTTTTGGGCCTTCAAAATCTTGGAGCTGTATGCGGCCGCTCTCACTTGATTGCCTTTCTACGGCCCTGTTTTTTTTATCTGTTATTTTTATTATTTGAATTTAAATTATACATTATACTTTCTAAAGCATGCAGTGACATTTCACTTCAGATTTCCAGATACAGGGAAAGTCAAAAATTTTCTGATCAATGAATGTTCAACACCCATATTAACACAAAATTGTTCTGATTTAATTTTTTGTAATCCTTATCAATAAAAGTATATAGATATCGCGTGCATAGATTCTTCTCAAAATATTTTCAAAATGAAATAAAAGATTTCTCAAAATAAAATTTCAGAGGATACTGGCAGTATAATATCTTCTGGATCTACCACTAAATCTGTTTCCCTTGTTCTATGTTGTTTATTTTTACTTTTATTTGAAATTTCCTAATTTTGGTATTTACTAAATGAAAATATATTTTTATTTATTTGTAACAAAAAAGTTTTGCAATCATTGATTGTGTACTGTGATTACATCAAAATGGATCGACGGCGAAATGGCGACGGCGAAATATCTCATGCCACTTTTGATTACACTGCTATTTATTTTACTATATTTTTTGTAATAAATATAACAGAAGGTCATATAATATACTAAGTGCGCAGAAGAGAAAAAGGCACTTTCAGGGGTAATATACGTAGATAAGAAAAATACTTACACTCTTTTGTTTTTTGCACTTTCTCAATCTTGACGCTGGGTGCGACTACCCCAATGCACTCTGCCTTCCTTCGGCCCTGGTTAGACCATAATAGACATTTCGGACAGGGATTTCGTAGCTAACAACTCCGATTGGAGATCAATTTTTAAACTAAACGTCAAAATTTTAAAATTAAGCGCGCACAACTACATCGATTCTATTGGAGGGACAGTTGACAGCCCACAGAAGCTGCAGTAGGCCCACTCTAATCAGCTGGTTATTATTTATATCGATATTTGGAAATATTTTCAATGTTTTATACCATATTAAAATATTGAAGTATAATAATGTCGTTTCTAGAGGTAAACAACGAAGTAAAATTTTTAAGTAAATTTATAACCTTAAATTTTATTTTAGTGGAGAAAATTCAATTTTTTTGACTTGAAAGGAAATGTTGATCAAGGGGAAATTGCGGAATTATTTAAAGTAAATGAATTGGTTATTTATATACAATAAATATATTTTGTGTCTTTAGGACTGTGCCGATGTAGTGGCTGCATCTAGTGGCAATAACCAAATAGTTTTGGGAGATTCGGTCGGCCAAATTTATTTAATTTCTCGTGCTTGGAAAGCTAAGGTTTTTAAAGGATACGAATTACGGGTGACATTAATCCAGCAGTTACGGAATTCACCTTTGCTAATAACAATAGGAGTATGCTTTGCTTCACAATGTTATTATTTATTAATTGCAACTTGTTATCGTTTAGGACGACGAACCTGGTGTAAATCCTTTAATTAAAGTTTGGGATACCAGTAGAGATAAAAATGGTGTTCCTCATTGCAGTCGCATTAGTCGTGCAATACCGGGCAACAGACCAGTTGCTGCCACCGCACTGGGTGTACACGAAGGGCTGCAATTAATGGCGGTTGGATTTTCTGACGGATCTCTTGTTTTGTACAGGTTTATAAAAGTTTTAAACATTTTTAAATGTTTGCCTAAATAAAATATTTTAGAGGCGATGTTACACGTGATAAAGGATCCAAACAAAAATTGTTACGTGATGCAAGCTCCACAGTAACCGGATTGTCTTTTAAGTCAACTGCTTCTACTGTTTTTCTTTTTGTCTCGACCGAAAGTTCCGTTTTTGTGTACAATGTAACACATAAAGATAGAGAACAGAGGGTAAGCTGGTTATCCGATTCAGGGAATTTAATTAATTTTTAGTTTTTAGTTCAACTTAGATACAATCGGATGTGCAAAAAAATGTAGTGTTCTTGCTGAGTCTATTCAAGAGAGTCATTTCATGATTGCTAGAAATGACGTAAGTTTTTTTATAAACAAACAAATGGTCTGATCTCCAGACTCGATAAGTTTCAGAAGTCTCAGGTCTTAGATTTCAATAGTTTTTGGTATATTTTAAGATATTTGGTTTTTTATTTCTTTTTGATTGGTAGATTGTCAGAAAGATGACTTTAGATTGGAGCGGTTGTTAACGTTAACACTATTTTAACACTCGCCACCTACTTGCAGTGTTCCTTTTTAGCTTGGCAATTTTATGGGCAAAAGAACCTTGCACCAAATATTTTTTATAATTTTCAAGGAAATTGCCTATTAAAATAATCTAATAATTTGGATTCCTTATGTGCTCTATCTATAGAAATAGTGTATATACCAAAAATCATTGAAATTTGTGTGAACCAATTGTTTAAAGTTACATAATTATTAAGATCTGGTAGGTTTGATAGGGAAATGCCCTATTTTGAATCTAAAAAAGAAAAAATCTAAAAAAAATAAGAAACTTAATAATTTTCTTATTAACTCGGATTAACCCTACCACCATCTTTTTATAAGGTCACCTCACTAATTACCATATAATTTCTTCATTTTTAGGCAGATATGAAATTTAAAAACTAGCTTTTTCTGAACAAAATAGTCTTGGGTCTATCCGGGTTAATTTGAAATACTCTTACTTGATTTTTTAACAATCTGATAACATAAAATATATTTAGGCAATTTATTGCTATACCACTGATGGAAGAGGACCATGTTTTGCAGTCGATGGAGACAAAGTCATGTTAGAATGGTTCCGTAGCTACTTAATAATAATTTCAAATGCAAGTCGGCCTGCCGCTCAAAATTCTCAAACCGGTCCCGTACAACCTATCGTTCAAGGTCACACCATAACAATTTTAGACATCCAAAATAAATTTATTGTCTATTCTACAACAGTCGACAAGATTAAGGCTGTTTTAAACGAATGGGGCGGCCTCTACATCTTGGATTACAACAACAATGTGTACCACTTGGACGAAAAAGATTTGCAGTCTAAATTGTCACTGTTGTTTAAAAAAAATTTATATGATGTTTCAATTCGCATTGCCAAGTCTCAACAGTACGACGCAGATAGTTTGGTCGACATTTTTAGACAATACGGTGATCACTTATATGCAAAGGGAGATTACTGGGGTGCAATCGAGCAGTACGCTAAAACAATCGGCAGGTTAGAGCCAAGCTATGTAATTCGAAAATTTTTGGATTCTCAACATATCGAGAAGTTAACAAGTTACTTGCAATCCGTTCATAAACAAGGTCTGGCAACTGAAGATCACACGACATTGTTGTTGAATTGTTTCACTAAATTAAATAAACCTGAAAATCTTAAAGAATTTATATTGCTGAAAGATCGTGACCTCGATTTTGATGTCGAAATTGCTATAAAAGTTTGTAGGCATGCAAGTCCTCAGGAAGCGTTGATGTTGGCAAAAAAACATGGTAAACACGATTGGTACATCAAAATTCAGATGGAAGATCACAAAAAATATAAAGAAGCTTTAGATTATATTACAGAATTAAGTTTTCTTGATGCGGAAGACTACATGAAAAAATATGGGCAGATTTTAATAAAAAATTTGCCCTTCGATAGCACTCAATTTTTGAAACGATTGTGTACTGATTTTGGAACCAGTAAATCGTTTATGTCGGATAAAATCTCAAACAGTGATTTAGAATTGACTCAAAAAGCTGATCCGGAAGATTACATTCACTTATTTTTAAATAATTCCGAAAGCTTGGTTGAGTTTCTCGAACATCTTATTACAAATGGTTGTATATTGTCTACTCCTGTGTATGATACGCTGGTAGAGCATTACTTGCACGTTTGGAATGCTATTGAAGACAGTTCGGAAAAAAATAAATGTGGTCAAAAAATTTTAAAATTATTGCAAAATTCCGATATTAAGTACGATAAATCGCAGGCTTTGGTTGTCTGTCACATGCATGCGTTTAGCGAAGGGGTGCTTTATTTGTATGAAGAAGAAAAATTATATCCACAAATATTAAGGTTTGTGATTATAATGTTGCTGCTTGATTTTACTTTTTGGGCATTTAACAGGTATCATATGTCGAAAGGAGATATGAGTTCAGTTCTTGCATGCTGTAGAAGATTTGGACACCAAGAACCGACCTTATGGGTTCAAGCTTTGTGGTCTTGTATTAGGGAAGCCGAAGGAACTTCTTTGGATATCCTGTCAGAGGTGAGTTTTATTTTGTGATTTCTCTAAGTTTTATCACTTGGTAATTGGGTTAAATGTATCCTCTTGAGTGCTCTTGAGATTTTTTGTTATTACAATAACCTACCGAGATTAATGTTGCTGGCTTGTAAAAGGGTTATTTTTGTAACCTTTGAATTAATGCCATTAAGTATTAACGTGAAGTCATTTATAAACATTATTATGATCAAAATATTACTACGAATGTATTATCAAAAATAAGTTATACATTATACTGATAATTTGTGAAAAAATAATATTGTGCTAGTAGTGATAATACAAATATGTACTTATCTTGTTTTAAACCAATTACATAATGAGAATTTGTTTCCTTTTGGGAGAAAATTTACCTAAAAATAAAGTTTAAAGTATCATATTTATTTAAACATTAATGTTTTGGTAAAACTGTATAATAAAAGCAAACATTTTGTATTTAATTTAAAGATTGCTGATCAAAACTTTCGATTCCAAAACGAAATAGTGCACTTGGTAGTATTCGTTTTCATTTACATCGTAAATCGTTTACATTTTCTTATCTCCATACTTTTGTATACTCCATTTGAAGTGATATTGGCATTCAAGTTTTTTATTTGAGAGACACTAGACCGGCCATTTATTCCTTTTGAGCCTAAAATTATTAATAAATTATTTTTCCTTTGTATTAGTTGTTTTTTTAATTAGAAATACAATAAAGGTGCCATTGAGATAACATGAAAATTTACAAATTTATGAGGTTTGTTGAGATATTTACAGATTCTTTAGGGGACGTCCATTAATTACGTGAGCACAAAATGGGGGGGGGGGGTTCGACCAAATCTCATTTAAAGGGAGGGGGGTCAATGAAAATCTCACGTCAACTTTTTAATTCAGAGATTTAATGAATTTAAAAAATATTAATTCGAGATTCATTATTATAACAAATAACATTTTGTATTTTAGTGTAAAATTATATGTAAATATAAATATGTAAAACATCAAATAAATTTAATTATTTAAAAATTATAGAGTAAATCTCACATGAGGTGGAGGGGGGGGTTTCGCTACATCTTACCAAATCTCATCAAAGGGGGAGGGAGGGGTCCAAATTTTAAGAAAAACTGCTCACGTGGACATCCCCTTAGTACAAGATGGTCTACTTATAATGAAAAGGCCAGTTGGCTAAAGAAGTTCGGTTACTTCTCGACACACCTGGAAAGCTGACATTTTGCACGAGAAAGATTGCTGTTGCTGTATTTGAAATTTCAGTTAGTCACACCCTTGTTGTTCTAGTCTAGAATCTAAACTGAGAATGTGAGTGAGTCATCGCACATTTCATAGAGATTAGCTTATCCGACTTCAATTAACCACTTAAACATGGTTTGACCTTAATGACGAGTACATTTTTCGGGGAACAGGTCTTTAAAAATTTAAAAATCGCCAATAACAACTTCTTTGGGGATAAATTTGGATATCGAAAGTTTTTATGTGGGGTAATAGGCGTCTTGCAGATTTAATCTTTGATTACTTTAAGTATTGCTTGAACATTATATCATTTTTTTGTAGTTGTATTGTGAAAATAATCAATATAGTATCGTTTAATCAATGATTAAATTCAGTTTAACTAAATAACTAAAAATAGTTTTTCATAAGAGTCAAACAAAAAAAAGCAAAATATAATCTTGATTTAATTTCGTACTAGGGAAAGACATTTTTCAGGCATCAAAAATCATATTCGAGTTAAAGATATTTTACAATGACACAATAAAGCCCTGTTCACAAGTTTACATAGAACTGTAAGAGCTTACAAGCACCAATTAAATTATTACGCAGTGGGAATGTTAGTAGTACTTGGATGCTTTTTTAGTTTTGGGCTGGGCTTTGTTGAGTGATTTATTCACCTTGTATAATAATGTGTATAAATAAAATCGCCATTTAAAATCAGAGCAATTATTGATCTCGGACTTGAGGACACGCCTATGGTGTCGAGAATCTAATGAAGCTCAAATATTTAAATTAATAAGTGGTAAATTATAGTTGACCTTTACTTAAATTTTATTAAAAATATTATTTATTTAAAAATGTACAGTACTTCGTTTTATATTTTCTTTTATTACTTAGACGACATGTTTCGAATATATGATATTCATCATCAGGAAGTCAAAATTAAAATATTATTTGAAATGTAATAATAATAATTTTAACTAACTAATAAAAGAAAATATAAAACGAAGTACTGTACATTTTTAAATAAATAATATAAATTAACTTCGATCGACAAATCATAATTATTAAAAATAGTTGAGTATGTAAGGTCTATTTAAACTATATTATATTATCCGATGTTCCAAATCAATAAACGATAAAAGGGACGGTGGATACAAACACATACTAGATATCATGAAAACGACATGATTTTTGCTCAAATTCTGTTTTAAATATTTAATTTTAATTTTTAGTTTATTTATTAATTTAGCTATATAATTTTAATGCAGATTCTAACCGTGATAGCAAAAGAACGTCTCCTATCACCTCAGCTTGTGATCGAAGCAATTGCATCTGGAAAATCCAACATAACATTAGCACATGTTAGGTCTTACATTTTAAACGAACTTACCAAAGAAAATGAGGTCATTAAAAGTGATTTGGAATTAACTAAGAAATATAAAAGCGATACTGATAAATTAAAACAACAACTAGAAACTCTAAAGAACGGAACAATCGTCATTCAAGGTGCTAAGTGTGCGGCTTGCCAGCAACCATTAGAATTACCCAGCATTCATTTTCTATGTCAACATAGTTATCACAAGCACTGCTTTCAAAGTTTTGCCGACAACGAAAACGAGTGTCTCGATTGCCTTCCACAAAATAAACATCTTTTGGAACTTCTTAAAGCGCAAGAATATAATAAAGATCTGCACGAAATATTCCACTCCCAATTGGAGAAAGTTAGCGATGGATTTAGCTTAGCAGCTGAATATTTTGGGCGTGGAGTGTTTAAGAAAGTTACAGTCATCACCGATAGTCCACCACATAAACCAAAAGAAGAACATTTTGAAATCGCAAAAAAAGTTGTGCCCAAGGTGAGTAACTTGAAATTGATTTTTTATTGTTTTAATTTTTTATGCCAATTAGCAACGGAAATACGAACCGCCTCCCATCGCTCAACCCACTTATGGTCCAGGAGCCGAAGCGCGTCTTCGTCAGGCTGAAAATATTAGAAGTGGTGGTTCGGTATTAATGCCTGCACCAGAAGGAAGAATGCGATTAAGTGAAAACCAGTTTACTGTGGAACCAAAAACGACTAAATATAATGTGAGTAATGTAGATAAAAGTACTGCAAAAAATCCGTTTGAGGAATACGATGAGGCCATGAATCCATTTGCTGATGATGATGCAGATGAGACTAAATCATTTAATGATGATTATGATAAAAACTTAAATCCTTTTGCTTCTTAGGTTATTAAAAGTGATAAAAGTATAATAATTATTATAAAATATAATATTTAATGTAAAAATGATAGAACTTTTGTAAAGTTTGCTTCGAAGCTATAATATATTGTTTAAACAAATGAGTAATATTTTTTTTATTAATTTTATTAAATTATAGCATAGCCAATTTTTAGACTACTATAGACTAATCTTATGGCTGTCTCTGTATTTCGGAGGGCAGGTAAAACCGTAAATATTGCAAATTTTGTATGATGATTAATTATAAGCTCCCACGACTTATTTTGCATATCAAATTTGTCGGTTGAGTATTCATACGAATGAAGTCATTGCATTCTCTGATTGGTTGAAACATAATGATTCGTTGCGAATCAAGTCGGGTGAGTTCGAGAAAAGGGTCCGTGGTAGGCTTACACAAACCATCTACAGATTTACTCAGAGACGAAGCGCCCCTTTCTGAATAACTGATACCTAATTGAAATGTTATGTAAAAATTATGTTTGTTATACCTCTGAAAGGGTTTATGTCTATTCTACCTATATATTGTATTTGCTACATACTTTTTTGGTTTTATTTTTTTATTTGATTTAAAATAAATTAAAAAACCTTTATTTCCTCTTATTATTACTTGGATATTAGATAATTAAAGTTTATTTAAAAATGTAATTATAACTTAAATCAATTTTAATGTAAAGCAATTCATTGAAGTGTTTATTGTATTCTAATTTCATATCACTGAATTTGAATCCCTATAAATTGATAAACACTAGATAATTTCATGTAATTATCAATCTGTTACTCATAGTTCAAGTAATACATAACTTTAAAAAATTCTTGTCTCGTGCGATTACGTCTGAAATTCAAGCCTCGGGCTAAACTCTTTAAGTTTGACCATGAATTATTAATTTTTATCCAAATATTGCATGCTCGTGCACGCAACTCTTCCTTTAGGTATAGCAGCAGTCCTGATGGAATTTAATATAGTTTGAGAAGCACTCGTTATTAATATTTGTTTTGGGGGGGACGCTAGGAAGTTATGTCGAAAAAATTACTCAAAATTTACACCACAAAAATAAAAGTATGGCGTAAAGAATTAAATTTCAAAACGTAATTATTACTTCCAATCCACTTTATATAAAAGGTTTGGGTTTTTTCAAATTATATCAGTTATTCATTTGTGTCAAAGTCTCCCCTGGAGGCCCTATTTGTATTTTTGTAATTAAAATTTAATTATCGTTAAAATTATTATAAGTAAGTAGAATAGATAAGGATGTACGTTACTTACAGAAAGTTTGATTGATGATTAATTACATAGTTTTACAAAAAGTTATGCAAAAACCGTCATAGAAAAATAAATTGTTGATAGTTTTCGAATTTGCCGCTAGAAAATTTGCTTGGGTGGGCGTCGGGTATAAAACGCTTGACGTTCATGCGTAAACACCAGTACTAAACCGAATTGGATTTTAGTTACAGTAAAGTTCGCGTTGTCATAATGGCAAGTAACGAGGTTACAATGAATGACAGTGGTGTGCAATTTTTTGAGGGGGTTGAGAAGTTACTCGAAATTTGGTTTACCACCGGTGACAATAATAAGTTGCACGCAGATTTACGGAAAATCCCCAGGTTTGTACAGACGCTGTCCGCTTCCCGGCTTTTAAATTTTTAATTTTGCGGCGTAAAGACTTTCGCTAGATTGCGACTAGTGCATGATACCGCATCGATTTTGCAAAATTTGCCAAAACCTATAAATTAATTTTAACTCCACTTGTGTTGTCAACACTTAATTATGCCGTAAATCCCATTTGTGTTTATTATGTAAAAATGTTTGAGCGAGAAATGACAATAACGTTTTTTAATTATAATTTGTGCCGGGGAGTTTTGTTTTTATTATTTTTATTAAATTTTGACGAAACAATTGACATGCGGTGACGTCGTGCCGCCACAAATTTAAATTCTTGAATTTTGCAGGATGAAATTGGAGAATATTTTGAAAAACGTTCGATGTGAAATAATCAGTTTTACCAGCAATGATCAAATCGATGCCTACGTATTGAGGTAAGTCGAAATTGATTTTTAATATTTAATTTAAAATTGCGAATTGTTGCTATGCCAATGGCCATTTAATGATCGATTTTTTTCAATTTCCTAATCTATAGCGTACATTATCTTAAACATATATTTATGATTGTTTACTATTAATATTAATTCCTACATAGACAAAACTATCTTATCTCGCGAGGGGCAAAAGGGTCAACTTTTTGATTTAACGTGCAAATAATTGAAAGTTCGTTAATCAATTATCGGTCATTGGTAATTCGAATCTGGTCAAGACAATAAACTATGAGGAAAATCGTTTTGCTTATCTACTGCAGTTACATGTCGATAAACAATAAAATTATTTTTGTTATGTATTCAAATTACTCAAAAATATTTTTTTAACTCAAAGTCTGCGTCGTGTTGTTGACCTGCTTCTGCTTGTATTTTTTCATAACACAAATTGAACTTTTGTTTGAACTATAAATTTAGATGAAAATGATTTTTCTCGAAACGCGCTACGAATTTTGATGTTGCGCAATATTTTGATTGTATGTAGGTCATGAAGGTCGTTCTCCCAGAATTATATCTACAGATGAGGGTGGAGGGTTGGTTGCTTTTGGATCGATGTTCGGCTACTTCAAGTGCAAGGACGTAATTTAAATGAATTGTCTATTTTTAGATGCTTAAATATACACGATTTATTGACCTTTTGTAAACTTCACGATAGAAAGGTGGCGATAGATAGATACTAGAAGGAAAAAGTTTATCAGTTTGTTTACATAACCCCAGCTTATGATTTCATCCTCGATCTAAATTGACCTCTGAATAAAAATAATAGCTTTAAGATAAAAATAAAATTACTTACGTATGCAAATTTTAAAACTATTAATGAGCAAACTATGAATTTTGCTTATTCGGAGGTCGCTTGAGAACTACGTTCCAATTTCATATGGGTTGCATTTTTTCTAATTTTATTTTAAGTTTATTTCAAACAAATCAAATTAATGTAATCTACATTTTGAGGCTCAAACGTAGCTACTATTAACTATTTTATCATATTTGTATAATGTTTATATGACGCACATGAATGGAATAACGAGAGATACTTTAATTAAAAATGTGCTAACATGTAACTTAAAACACTTACAGGATTTTAAATGGGTAGTCTTCGAAGTGGGTATGAAGAGTTTGGAATGAGGCACCTGAGGGTATTTCATGTTTTGTGTTTTTAAAAATTAAATTAAAAATTCAAGACGGTTTGGGAGGCCCCGAAAAAAACTAATTCCACTATTAAGTCCACAAACAATTTTAATTTGTACGCCTGGGAGTAGAAGTCCGTTAATCGATTGCAGAAGTCATAATAGAAGTAGTAGCTAGCTTAGCTCAGTTAGTTCATGTTTAGCTTCAAGCTCCTCAGACTTCTTTTTTTTTCTGGTTCTCAGGTGAAAGTGATTTATTTGTTATTACAACTTTAAATGTTGTTTGAGTTTGGGAGCGTTCATAAACTATGTGGTTTTGGCCAAGGGGGTGTTAGGTAGAAAGCTACGCAGGACTACGTGAGGGTACGGGGGGGTTATAATAGTCAAGCTACGTAGTTTTCTTCATTTATTATGAAAGCAATTTGCAGAATATAAGCGACAACATAATATGGATATTTATTTCCGTATTTGGATTTTTTTTATTTATATTTTATATGTGCGCTATATAATACCAAAATAATACTTACACTGCCGGATGTAGTATGTCTGACTTGGAGTCATAATAGTGCTCGGGTGGCATGGACCTGGCACGTTTCATGGACCACGCCGCTCCGTCCCGGTATCAATGTTTAAAAAACATTATAAAGGCACTTTGTAGTAACACTATACTTTAATTTTCTTGTACACGGCACTTTTCCTAGTAGCAACAGCCACTACGGTTTTGTTACTTTAAAACAAAACTATCTTATTCGGATCGATTACGTGTCACTATACGGCTCGGCGAAAAAATAATGTTAATTTTGTATTATCAAAGTATTATTGAAGATTCTGTATAATGAACTTTAACTAAAACTCGGAAATGTTTTTCCAATGAGTTTTCAAAAACCAAAATCCAAAATGATGTTAATGAGTCATGGAAATCTTTTAAACAGGACACAACATGTCTTCTGGACTTTATAGGAAAAAAACTACGTTTCATCTAAAGACCCAACCACAACCCAAGAAATTTAAATTTGTGGACCAAGATCTATCCAACCATTGGGATAGACACCCTGTAGATTCGAATTATGAACTTTCATTAAATTACTATCATACGTAGTTGATTATCGTTCATAACTTAATTGAGTTTTGTTGGGATCAGCTATTATATACTCGTTTGTTAAATACAGTTACTCGGAAAAGTTCTCGGACACTCCTATGTTAACAATGCAAATTGAAAATTTTAAGCCGTTTTTTTGCCATATAAAAATCGATTTTACAGCAAAACTTTTTAAACATTTTTTTGTTGAAAATTTCGTTGGCTTCAATTTTGCATCTATACATTTTTCTATTTTGTCGCACCGTGTCTGACTTACAGCGACATAAACAAGACCCTGTAAAATGCAAAAAATATTATCTTCTGTATATCAAAAACGGTGCAACAAAATAGAAAAATGAATAAGAATATTTTTTTTGTAAATTTTATTCTCTACATTTTATTCCTATACATTTTTCTATTTTGTTGCACCGTTTTTAATATACAAAAGATAATATTGTTTGTATTTTACATGGTCTTGTTTATGTCGCTATAAGTCAGAAACGGTGGGACAAAATAGAAAAATGTATAGATACAAAATTGAAGCCAATGAAATTTTCAACAAAAAATATCGAAAAAGTTTTGCTATAAAATTGATTTTTATATGGCAAAAAACGACTTCAAAATGTTCAATTTACATTGTTAACATAGAAGTGTCCGAGAACTTTTGCGAGTCACTGTACATGTCATTTTAGGTCAATCTAATACAATATTTATAATTTTATCAATAAATGTGCCATTATAACGTGACGTCATACAGTGTATCTAAACAGCGGCTGAATCCAATGTGATACAAAACTTTTGTTTGTTGTTACGTCTGTATTCAGTGTGATTAGATAAACGGTTTGTTGTTTGGATATAGGAGAGATTGGAACAATTTCAACAAAAAAAGGCGTTCGAGTCGAATCCAATTGAGCAAGTTAATTAATTTGTAAGATTCATTTTCACATATTTATAGAACTGTCGTAGAGTGGTTATTTCCATTTACCTAATTTATTTAAAAAACAACACTCCGATCGTGTTGTTTAACGTAATTGAAATAATTTTGAAAAAAAACACGGTCCTATACACGAATCTTATTTTTTTTTCATATCTTAGCTGTGTCCTTGTAGTTATTTGGCTGATTTCTGAACTTTGAGATATCCTTAGGATACGAATCTATTAGATATGTATATAAACCAAGTAATTAATCAAATTTAGATTCTTTTGATAGCTTTAATTTGAATTACTGATTGATTGGTTACTCGATTAACTTATCTAATAGATCCGTATCTTACAATTAGAGGAAGGAACTGGGCATTATACGTACTTATTGTATTGATTGATTCACTTTGAATAAAATTGACAAAAATTTTAATTACCGTAGATAAAAGTCGATAAAGAATCGTAGGAAATATTTCGTTATTAAATAAAATTGTTTGATTAATTCATTTAATTGGTTTTTTACACGCCCGGGAGTAGAAGTCGATTTCTAGGTGATTGAAATTGTGGCAGAAATAGCTCATTTTACCCTAGGGAGTATAATATGAACAAAACTCCTCTAGGGAGTTTTCATTATACACATATTAGTAAAACGAAAAACGAAGAAAAATTTAAGGACTTATTTATTAATATAAATAAAAAGTGTTACATTATTACAGTTTTCAAATTTAATATTAGAAGGAATATCAATATCAGTATTTTTTAAAGTCTTGATCGCACTTGCAGGTTCTAGTATTCGATTTGTTATTTCTGTCTTATTTTTGTGAGAAGTTAGGAACAGTCCATTGTTTTTGCTCGTTCCTGCAGGTTGGTTAGCAATATTTCTTTTATTTTCTACCGAATCTTCAATGCAGCCTTCACAAACTGCAGTTGACTTCCAACCCCGGTGACGTATACCCAGAATCAATGCCACCTAAAATGTATAGAAACTGTTAATACATAATAAGATCTACTTAAATAATGCAATATATTACCTTAATCATTAAATATTCATTACCATTTGCCTTTAATAAAAAACAATCAATTAGTTCTCTTGACAGAACTTTTGATTTCTTTCCACGATACCCATCAGATTTTCGTTTTAAAAATTCAATTAGTTGTGCATACTTGCTTATGCCTATATTATCATAAATCACCATGCACGCTCGTATCATTGAATATTGCGCCCATAATGTAGAGGATTTGTACACTTTTGCCTTTTCTGCAAAATAAGCCAACATAACGTTCTCGGAATATGTTTTTACTTTTTTTTCCGTGCACCACTCTCTTAAACGATTATATGCAATATCATACAATTTCTTTGATTTCGGTGGTAATAATTCGGAGACCGCAACACTAGCGCATCAATAATTTCTTGTGGTTCTTGCATTTTGAAACTAAGTTTGTTTACACAATTTTGTTTGTTGTCATAGTATTAATTATATTACAATTCAAAGGCTACTAAATAAAATAATTGCCATTCTCTGTCATGATTTATAAATTAGTTTTTTATTTACTTCTTGGCTTCGGGCGTGTAAAAAATAGTATATACACTACAGGAGAGAACACCATTATTCTCTCGGTGCATTGTAGCCCTCGGGCTTCGCCCTCTGGCTACAAACTTGCACCTAGTGAATAATATTGCGTTTCTCTCCCTTAATGTATAATGTACTATTACTATTTGCTTGACCATTTAGATAATTTTCAAAATTTTTACACGTTATCCTGTAGAACGTATCCACCACCACCTGGCTAAGCTTTAGTTTCCTAAAAAGTTGTATCGTGTACTGTAATTTAGTTTTTCCAATGTAGTTTCTTTAATGTATTCGGGGAATCCCAAGATTTGTGTAATGAAATTTTGAAGATAAAAGAACACAATAAACTTTGATGTGGTTTTAAATTCATTATGTTATTAATTTTTCTGTATTGTCCATCTCATGTTTACATAAAAAATTCACAACAACATTACCTAACATTATGTATGCATGCTCGCTTCTCTATTATTATCGATCGTCCAATATTTTTATTTTATTATTAAAATTAAACATTACGCATTAGAACGATATAAATAGAATATTAATTTAAGAGGAAAATAAAAAAATACGTCATTATTTTTCATAGGACAGGTGAACATTTTGCTATTATGTCATCAAATTTGGCATTGCCCAAATGGAAATCTGATGTTTTGGCTATACTTCGTAAGCAGTACTTAAATAAATAATTGACGCAAGAACAAATTCGTGAATGAGTCTGTAAAATGAAAAGCTTTCCACACAACCTTGCCCCTGCAAAGCATAAATATAAATAGATAACATTGTATCTTGCTTATTCCTATCGTATCGTACGTTTGTGTCAAAAAAATCAGTTTGCTTGGCCGTAATGTCGTAAAAAGAAATCATAAACTGAACTTTATGTCTAATTATAATTTCTGTGGAGATTTTAAAAACGAGTTCAAGGGCCATCTCTTGGAACACTGCGTTGGAAAAACAACAAAAACAGAGTTTAAAAATGATATCACGTTGTTTAATAAAGTTATTATGAAAATCTTATGCTTGTGATCTAAACCAATTATATATTATATCTTGAACCACATTTAAAATTTCGAAGTAATTCGTTCAGCCAAATTTACAAACTTTTTATTTAAAACGAAATGTTTTGGTTTGAAAAAGTATGTAAACTTTTCGTAAAGAAAAATTTACTTTGAAGCTCCAGATATCGTTAGAGAAACATTTTTGACTTTTCAACGATGAATTTCTGTATTCCAAGAGATAGCTCTTGCGTCAAAAACTAAGAACAATATTATTTTGAAATTATTAATTTATTTTAAATACGAACTAATGAAGTGTCTCCGCATAAATCATATCGCTTCTTTTTGAGAAGGTTACCATAGGGGGTTAGGTGTGAAAGGTGAACTTCATGGGAAATTAAATTAGTAAAATAAAATTAAAATGTCTTGAAAGGCAGTTCATTACATTAAGTATTTAAGAACTTGAAGTTCTTAACCCTCCGTCGGACAGGTGAGTCAACGTTCGCATCTGATCCGGTTCCAGGCTCTCATTTCATTTTTTCAGGGGGGGGGGTAAATTCTTATGGCCACCACTAACCAAATCTATGCCGGTCTTGAAACGTACGTTTGCAGAATTGTTGTTTTTATTCCTCTATGCATATTGCATGAATGAAATATCGTGACTTCGTTTCCTTCTACATATCACCCTAGATATCTATTACAACTTACATCTTTCAAAATAAACAAAAACTAACAACGCAAAAGATTAAACAACTTGTTGCGAAATTATTAACGATTCCTGATGCCATTGCACCAATTGAATGATTGCTTCTACGATAACTTGGCAGTAGAGTAGATGATATTAGCTTTTCAACGTCATTGATAACAGCAATTTGCGGTAGTTTGGTATCTCTAATTGACTTTTCCAGACATTTAGAAAAACGAAAATATCTTGCTGTTAATTATCATTCATGATTAAAAATAAAATTATTATATTTTTTATTTTAAAATGATCATGTTATCGTGTGCCAATAAAAAATTTCTTCTAATTTCAAGAATTCCAAACAGTTATTATATCGCTTTTTACATATTTTACGCTTGTAGGGTTTTAAGGACTTTCAATTTTCTATATAAATTTAATTTCATCCACTATAATAATTATAGAACTTGTTGAATCGTCATTGCGTGTGTAGAACTGCGTTTGTTCCACGTCAATAATTTGATGATTTGGCAACTTTATTGATCGTCCAACATGGAAAAAAAATTTACCAGTTTACAAACCTGTATTTTACGGCAAGTTAACAATGTAATCGTCCGTTGACTACACGAAATAATCAAACATAATATGTATACTCTTCTTCCTATTGTTCAAAATTTGGAACCATAAACACTTGATCTTTCAACGTCAGCGCCGCGTGGTGGCCATTTTAGGAACTTTTGATTTAACCAATCAGGCAAAAAGCAAACATTGATTCCTTGATGATTAAAATTACGCCTGGAATTTATTTAAAATATTTTTAGCTGATTATTGATTTCCACATCTTACTGTTATTTTTAATTGCTGGCACACTTTAGTGAATTGATTGATTGCGATAATAACCATTCCCTATTTTAGTTAAAAGTGTTTGTGGATTATTTTTATTATTCTACGATACGGATAAGGTTGCACTTGAGTCATCTATTTCAACAACAATAATATATAATAAAAAGTGTTGGATTGCTTTTATAAAGTTCCTAATAATGCATTTTTAAATATAAAAGCGTATCGGTAATTATTGTTTTAACATGGAATTAAATAGTTATTTATGTAACAAGTATTGAAACATGAAACTACATCTTTTCCGCATGAGTGTTTTTTTTTGCTGTTGGAAACTACAGCTTGAGAAGCACAGAATTAGACAATAATTTATATATTTATTCAAATATATAATTTGATTTTTATTGTGTTGACTTGCTTCATTAATTTTAAATTTAATATATTAACATAGTTTGGATATCTTATTTGCGCTAAAAGAAACATAGGATTTCACTAGCTAAAACTAGTTAAAAATATTTTTTGCACCACTTATGATATAATCATAAATAATTATTATCATTCTATAACAAATTATTAATTTGTAAATGTAGCAATGTGTTTCTTTTTTCAGCGAGAGTTCTATGTTTATTTCAAAAAGAAGATTCATTTTAAAAACTTGTGGAACAACCACCCCGTTAATGTGTTTGGAAGCATTGCTATTATTGGTCGAACAGTATGCGGGATTTACCGAAGTCGAAGAACTCTTTTATTCGCGCAAAAACTACAAACGCCCAGAATTGCAAATTGGACCTCATCAAGATTTTGACCGAGAGGTTTGTTGCAATTTCCTTCATCCTTTTTTTTTTATTTATTTTTTAAAAATGTTTATTTTGTGTACAGGTAGCTCTTTTAGATAACATCTTTCCTGGCGGATCAGCTTATTGTTTAGGAACAGTAAATAAGGATTGTTGGTATCTATACATTCTTAATCCTCCGGAAGACAGTAGTACGGATAACTCCATTGGTAATCACGATGCAGATCAAACCTTGGAAGTTCTTATGTCAGATTTAGATCCAGAAATCATGTCAATATTTACACGCGAGGAATGTTTAAATGCTGCCGAAGCAACCAAGGTATTGGAAATTATTTACTATATTCATTATCTTTGTTTATTTTATGTGTCACTGGCAAAAGTGATTATCTCAAAGTCCATTATCCTGTAGATACTATTACTAGGCCATTTAATAAATAATTATAATTGATTTTAATCGATTAATATTTTGATAATTTTCTAAATTAGAATACTTACAGTTATAATTATTATAATTAAATGCTAACAGTTTTTTTACATGGGAATCAAACTGCTATTGTAATTTTCTGTTGGGTTCTCATTTAAAAACGCATCTATATTATTGTACACAATTTTATAAGTAACGTAAAATCACAGATCTACTCCAAAGGGAAACCGATTCTCATCAATATCCTATCATGCGCTCTCACTTTAAAGCTATTCATGGCGGTCTTTTTCCAAATCTTTATGGACACGAATTTTTTTAGAGGTAGTGTGTGCTTTATACATATTGTGATGCCTCTAACATAAACGATTTTCTATTTTTGTGATTTTTTAAATGTTTTTTGATTTCAGAAATCGGGAATCGATAAAATTATTCCAGGCATGGTCATAGACGATTTCCTATTTGAACCGTGTGGTTATTCCATGAACGGAATCTCCGCAAATGTAAGTATTCTTTTACTATTTACCAAAGGTTAATGTTCCGGAAACTCGTTAATCCATTTTCGATCGGCACCGATGAGGGCGAATTCCTCTTTCCTCATGGGGTAATTAAAAATTTCAAAATAGCTGTAATACGTCCCAGATCTAGGATCAATCTTTTATCTTGGGATCACCGGGGTCAGACGCCTCCCAAGACCGTGATGCTCGAACAAACAAACACGAGCACATAAAATAGGGTTTTTATATTACAAAATACTTTTTATTAAAATTTAAATATTTCCAAGTTTATTTTAAGCAAGAAACCATATAAAAAATAATTCAGTTCGTATTTCATTTTCGTAAAACCTTCCAAGCTTTTTTTTAATTTGAAATGACCACGTTTCTTTCATGCTGCTCTTTGGGTAAGAATTTTTATTAAAGAACTACATAATTTCATCTGCTTCTTTCATTTTGTATTCTAAAATTAAGTTATAATTGAAAAACTACGGAGCCACTTACATAAAAACAATTCAATTTAATTTTAATCGAGACCATGCTAAACCGAAATAATAATTAAAATTTTATTTCCATGCAAATCTTAGAAAGTGTGCACTGAAGTGAGTAGTGGAATTTTGGTCTTTGTGAAATTTAAATTTAAATCATTATTTATTTCTAGGGTTATTACATGACCATTCATATTACGCCGGAAGCTGAGTTTTCCTACGTCAGTTTTGAAACTAACATACCTGCTTCGACATATCGCGATGTTATCAACAAGGTTCTGGAAGTGTTTCATCCTGGAAGATTTATCATCACACTCGTGAATAATAAGGTGAGGTCAACAGAAAGTAAATTCCTAAATATGTATTAATATGTATTTAATTTTCTTTCAGAGTTCCGCTGCTTGTCAGGTCCCAAAAGAAATACAGCACTGGACTACAATCCGAGATTGGAATCGATGTGACATGCACCACGCAATTTCCAAAAACTATGATATTACCTATGCTTTGTATTCCAAATTTCCAAGCTGAGGGTATCAGGTACAGCTGTGTGTCATCACGGCTTCCTCAGAAACCCTGTCCTTCCGCATTTCCTTACTCCACTTAAATTCTTCCTACTTTAATTTGTATTTTATTATTTTTAACATTGTAATTTTGCAAGTAACTTTGATTTCAATTTTTGGGTTAATAATTAAAAAGTACAAAACCGCCGCCGCGTTGCGCAATTTCGACGATAATAATAAAATTTCAAAAGAATCTGAAACAAAATTGTTCAAAAATGCAGAGTTTACTATTTTGTCATATTCCTTGCACGTTGTTTTCGTTTACTTTATGTTTTTTATTCGTTTTTATTCAATCGACATATTTAGTTCTCCTCGAATTTTGTATTGTTTGTGGAGAACGAAAATTTCGTGAGAGTAACTTTGAGGAACTTTCAAAGTTTGTAGAACATAGTGTCTTATATGTTCTCCTTTCTACCTATGAGGGTTAGGGTAGGCATATACAGAATTTATTTTTATTTTACACCCTTGACACACTATGTTCTGCTACTTTTAAAGCTCAATGGAATGATTTTCTATTTTGATTATATGCCGATGTGGCACTTCATGTTATATTATCTGTTTGGACCTTGAATAATTATTTTTAAAAGGTTTGATGGATTTTAGTTGGTGCTTTTATGAGCAAAGGTTGATAAGGTCCATATATTATTGTACAAAATGTAGAATGATACTACCGTTAGATGTGTAGTCATCTACGTGGATCATGAACTGGATTTCAAGTATGATTCAACATTTAACTGTTTTTAATTTACTAAAATATATAAAATAACTAACCGACAGCATTTTAAATTTCTTTAGCATTAAAATAAATGAAAATCATCCCTGTAATACCTTACGTTGTGTTAACTTTAGATCCAGATTGCATGTCCACCAGTAAAAGGTTAGTGTTGGTGCTCTACTTTTTTAAATCTCGATGTACCTAGGTATAATTATCTATGGAAATAAAACTATCAAATTTATTTGAACGATGGTTGATGGTACGGTGCCAGTGTTGTAGAGTTGTAAGTATAAATTTTACACTGCAAATATTGATGGTGCTGATTGATTATTATTACTATTTTCATTTGAGTCTTTTGAAACATCTCTACAAAACCGGTATAAAAATAAAGTGAGCAAATTTGTGATGAAGTAAAATTAGTTTTTTTCGTAATAACAAAAAAATATAATATATTAACATAATATAACAATTCGATTCTATTTTACATTTCGTGGCTAAATCTAAACCTACCGAATTATTTTGCCATGAAATATGAAATAAATTCCAATTTATAACGTAGACTAATGCTGAGAAAATAATAATTTTTGTCAAATTAGTAAATGTAAGTTAGTTTCTTCCATCTTTACACAATTTTAATAAATGTTATTAACTGTAAAACTAAATGTAATAAAATCTAGTTATTTAAAAACAAACCTTTTATTCTCTTAAAAAAATATTAATTTTTAACAAAAAGCAACCTTATCCTATGGTAATTAAGTTTTTTAATATCGCCGCTTTTGCAAAAACAATTAGTCGGTAGTAAAAGGTGGGACGTAACCACCGAAAGCTTTTTCGAGTTCTTTGGCTACAGCTATGCACAAGTGGTCCTGATTTGGACCCGCTACCACCTGAATTCCAACTGGTAATCCCTGACTATCCAAACCAAGTGGAACTTGAGTGACTGGGAGTTTTAGTGCATTCCAAAATGCAAAGTAATAGAAATTCCATGGTCTAAGAATGGCTGAATAGTGAAATCTTGCAGACCATTGAGCTGATGGGCACAGAAGCACCCCATTATCACCAAGTTTTTTCTAAAATAATAATTACGTTTTAAAGATGCATTATGATCAAATGTTTTTTTTCTGCCAGTTTGTACTGTAATGACAAAAACCGAGAGATTTCACCTTTGAAAATGGGACAATTAAAACCTATTTTTTTTTTTTTAATAATAACTTTTAGACCAGCGGTGGGTTAACTTTTTAAATATGTAAATTTAAATGTGGAAGCAAGCCACACAAACAAACAATTTTTTAAATTTTAACAAATAAACATACAAATTTTTTAATTCTGGGTGAAGGTTATCGTACTATACCCCAATTTTTTTTATAATTTATTCAACACAAAAACTGATTGCTCTAAAATCTAAATGATGTTTATAATAATAATAAAAAATTTCATTTCAATGAAGGACTTGAAGTTTTTTTTTAATTTAGATACTGACATTACAATTACCGACTTCGCAAATACGATGAACAAATTACGATTGAAGTGATCAAATGGACTCTCAAATTCGTGTTTACACCGAGACACAATACATTTAGTCATTCTCTATCAGTAGCTGGCAACAGATATACGGAACCTGACTAGATGTGCGCTGACACTGGCTACTTCTTTTTCTGCTTTCAAAAATTTAGGATTGGAAAAAATCGCATCCCAAAAGTAAATAACTAGTTAATTTCAGGAGTTCTTTTGTTTTATGAATAAATAGATTTTTAATTCAAATTTTGCATGCAAATTATTTCAGTGCACATCGCAAATTATTTACAAAACTAGGTTTAATAGTTGTCGTCAAATCTATTGTCAGTTGCCTTTAACCAGGTCAAGTTAAGTATAAACAGAGAAAAACTCATTAATATCGAGTTAAAACGGGTCAAGTATTTAACAAATAGATAAAATTTTATATTTTGGAACCAAAAACCTGTTTTTTAAAGTGGATGTATACTTATGGTGCGCAACTTAGTTTGGCTGCTTAGAATACATATAATAAAATATATAAAGATGTTAATAAAGTTGATGTAAATGACTTACGGTAAGATAATCTCGTAGTTCTTCTGTGATTTTTTTGGCCCAATCATCATCTGCCAGTGGCAACATTGTATTAATCAAATTAAAGAAAACTGGAAGAGTGAAATCACTTTGACCCAATATATACTTGACTAGTTCTGTACAAAAACTGACCTAAAAAATGCCATAAATTGATTAAGAAGCCATCATCCTGATGCGCCATATAACTTACCTCTCCTTTTCTATCTACAAAATCTTTTTTGATATTTATATAGCCCTCTTTCATCAACCAATAGGACCATAACTTCCCACCATACTTTAAATTGTTTAACTCCAGTTCTTTTGATTCTGTAGCATTTTTTGAAAAATAATTTATTACTCTAAAATTAAGAAGTTACAGTATCCCTATATATATCAATATAAATTTACTCAAATACTTTGCAATAACTGTTTTCATTTCTTCCCCGAGTGGGCTCATCTTAGGATCTTTACATTCGAGGGTATAAAAAATGTTCAAATCGGCCACATTAACAACCTCATCGAGTTTTAATTGTTCTGCACTTTTACTTAATAGAACTTTAAGAAAAGGTACAATGTCTTCAGCATATTTTGTAATAGTTCCAGCCGTTACCATAGTTGGTCCTTCATCACCAGTTCTAAAAGTCAAACCCTTTGTCGATACTAAATCGTTTGATGGCTTGTGACCAAATAATCCACAAGAAAATGCAGGTATACGAATTGAACCACCAATGTCAGTTCCTAAATAACAAAACTGGCTCGCAACAATTACCATTTCTACAGCAAAACTTACCAATCCCAATAGGAGAACCACAAGCTGCTATTATGGAAGCCTCACCACCCGAAGATCCTCCAACAGTTCTAGTGGTGTCGTACGGATTACAGGTCATACCAAAAACAGGATTAATAGTTTCTTGCCATAAATTCAACTGGGGTATATTTGTTACACCTTAAAAGGATAATTTTATAAAATCAAATTTCAAATCAGTTTCAAAAACTCACCTAATAAAATACCTCCAGCTTTTTTCATTAAATCAACAACAATTGCATCTTCTTTTCCTATGGTATCTTTTCGGCAAACAAGTCCAAAGGTGCTTTTTAAACCTTTACATATTGTTGAATCCTTAGTAGTAAAGGGAATTCCTAAAAGATTTTGTTATTAATTTTAATTATAATTAGTAATTTGCCAACTCACCTAAAAACGGTTTTCTGTCAAAATCACTATCGGATATGCTTCCAGAAGCAATCCTTCTATCAATGTCTTTGGCTTCTTCGATTGCTTCATCGAAACGATTGTCCGTTACAGCATTTAACAAACCATTAACATTCTTAATTTGTTGTATAAACGAATTGACAACGACCTCAACACTAACTTCCTTCTTACGAATTTTTTGTGATAACGAAGTTGCACTTTCTAGTACCAAGATATTATCTGGTTTCGTAATATATTTTCTATGCGAAATCCAGTACAAGCCGAAAATATAATCAATGAAATAATCGATGTAAAAACGTATGTGATTAAAAATATTAAGTATGCACGACATTTTAGTGTTAAAAGATGCAAGTAATTGTGTAGGTAGCTTTTTATTACAATCTTATCTAACACCAACTTATAATATTTACTACAAAAAATTTATGATGTGATACAACATGAAAATTAACGTTCGTTAAATAACTCTCACGGTTTCATATGCATATCAACATTATTTAATTGTTGCATAAAATTGATCCAATAATTTATACGAACTGATAATCGAACTTTCGTTTCATTAAAAAGTAAAAACGTAGAAAGTTTAATAAAATTTGAATTCAATCGACTGCTATGTTGCCACATTCGTCATTTTAACATTTCATATCACAAACACTAAAATAATTTCCAAATCAGTTTGAATTTGATAGAAAAGTTATGAAAAGCAGGTTTGAAAAATAGACTTTGAGCATTTACAAAATAATTTAAATCGTATGCATACATACTCTTTGTCATAGGAAAGTTTCCACTTGAAATGAAACTGGCAACATCGATAACATATGTCAACTGTCAGTGAGGCAATTTTCAGGTAGATATTCCACCAATTTTGAGGTTAAAGGTTTTATTTAGAATTTCCAAGTGAAGAGATTATTGTCGCTTAACTTTGCCGATATTCGTGGCTTTATTAAATTTTAACAAACCACGCAATGGGAAATTTGAACGAGAAGGTGAATGCCGTGTCAGCTGAAATAACATCCAAGGCTCCTCCAGTAGAATCACCGAAAAAGCTTAAAGCTTGCTGTGCATGCCCCGAAACTAAACGCGTTAGAGATGCCTGGTAAGTAATAATAATATTCGTAAGTACATCTTTCATTACAAGTTAAAAATTTTAGTATCGTAGAAAACGGAGAGGAAAACTGTCGAGACCTAATCGAAGCTCATAAAGTTTGCATGAGAAACTTGGGTTTTAACATATAATTGGATAATTTATTCAACATAATGTAGTCTATTAATTTTTGTTATTTAATGTGTAAATAAATATCTGATTAGCTCGCAGTGATTATTTTATTAGTAATAATTCATATTAACTTTGTAAAATAATTAATTGATTAATATGATGTAGGTACTAACATTATATCTGTAAGAAGTAGTATCTGATTCTGATTTGATCTCTTATTCAATTCTGCTAATAACTCGGCTTTTCTCCGATAATACGAAAAAGATAATAAATATTAAAAAGGTCAAAAGTGTTCAATTTAAAAAGCCGTACCTTGTTTTTCTTGAACAATTTTGTTATCGTTTACTGTTTTCTAATTATTAGAGAAAATCCAAGTTGTGTCTCGTGGTTTTTTACTATCTATGCGTCTGTTGGTTTTCAAGAAACACCAAGATTGTTGTTGCTAGTATTTTACTTACGGATTTGTTGTTACTACAGTCTGAACTAACCCAAACAAGGTCACTATAATTTCCAATCACCCTGTAGTTTAAATTAACCTAAAAATGTAACTTATCGGAAATTTTTTTCTAAGCGAAATCTGCCGCGATATGTCAGTTGTTGAAATTACCAATTCTGAATTTGAACGTAAAAGCGAAGAATCGTCTTTGGCCAGTGAAGAAGGGTGGATGTCGGTAACTGATAACATGGAATTTCAGCCCTTAAAAGCGAGTAAAAATTCTTCACCTAAAGAAGAGAAACCCTCTGATCTACCAGGAGGATCTGGGGATGAACCAAACAGACTATCGAGTGAAGAACAGCTATCTGCCCCCAATACAGAAGGTGGTTCTGAACAATGCGAGCGTGATATTTCTGTTGCAGACACTCATATTAGGGCCCTTTTGAGAGACAGATTTTTAAAGTTTCTTTCTAAACTGCCAGGTTATTTTTTAAATTAAGCCTAATTTACTCCAATTACATTTTTAATCCATTTTAGGTCATGAATGCACTGTCAACTTTTTTGAGAGGACAACTCAGAAGTGTACAATTCGTGCCTGTGACCCATATTTTGAAGATATAGTAATTGACGATCTCACAACGCATTATTCCACAACCATACCTAGAGCAATCATCCGAGTTGGTGATATCATATCCATGCATATCGAAGTGGACGATATTACTCGTTTTAGTTAGCTTTTCTTATACTTGTAATAAAATAAATTTTTACAACTAATATTCTTGATTATTAAATATTAATTAATTAAAACGTGTTTTTCAAAATTCAATTTTGTTAAAAGTGCAATATTTTTTAAAACTCCCGCCATTCTGATAGTTGGGGATGCTGCCGTCAGAATGCATTAAATGCAGGAGTTTTGACACATTGCGTTCATGGGTTGTCGAACGAAATTGTACTATTTTTATAATTATTTCACTAATAAATTTGTGAAAAGTTTCAATACTCACTAAATTGTGCCATTACTTAAAGATTTAGGTAAGTTGTAGGCTTTTTTATTATCGACGATTAAAATTGAAGAGTAACCTTACCTCCAACGTTTGCTATTTCTTACCCGAAAGTTAATTGGCTTTGTTGGGAATTATAAGGAAAAATTTGAGCATTAATTTGCTATGAGAATGTGAAACATCGTGAAAGGTTTCGATTTGTAAACAAATTGGTAAAATTTAATCTTGTGTTTGTGTAAGTGGCGGCAAATTCAAAATTTGTGTTTGCTGTATTTTGTAAATGGGTTGTGACGGTAAGTTAATAATTTTTGACTGCTTCTTTTTCAGTTGGGGTAAGTGCTATTGCTTGTGGTAAGGAGTTGACAAGTTTTTTCTCTTTACAGAATAAATGCTGTTGTGTTTTTGATATTCGACTACCTCGTGACAACGGTATATTTTGCGAATATTAATATAAGTGTGTGAATTAAGTGTCGTGATGGAACCGGCTGCTCCAGGTACTGAGGACGATGTCACACCTCTAATTTCATCTGAATTAAACAAAAAGGTAAATACTTTGATCTTTTCTTAGTATTTTGTATATTGTTTTGGTACCACTATGCGATTGGGTAGGTAAGTATGTCTTGTTTACAATTAAACTAATTTAATTTACCATTAGCACATGTCGATGCTGTACCGATTTCTTAAATTGTTTAGATACGTTGTTGTATCTGCTGTATTTTTTTTATTATAAAGTGTAGGTGGTAGTTCAAGTGAACATACAAAAAGTATTTTACCTTTTGTAGTACAAATTTATTGTTATTTTGTAAATGGTTGGTAGGAAAATGTGTACAAAGTGAAAAATCAGTTTTAAAACAGATATGCTAAATTAGCAAAACAAGTTATATTTTAGAATATCAAGATACTTCTTTCTACTCACGGTTACATACAAATTATTTTAAAAATTATTGCATCGGTAATGGGCACCTACTGGCTCTATTAATATGTTTTCTTTCGCAGTAAAAGCAACTTGAGCTTCAAAATTATAATCATCTATTAAAGTTATTGTATAAACATTGATTTTCATCTAATAAAACTTTTTTGATGTCACGACAGCCTTTAAAGACAATGACACCCAGCTTAACAAATAGTAGTCAAACCAATTTAATATTACAAAATACTCTTCTGCATTCTATCATATTTATTATTGTATTAATAAAAATAGATGAGTGGTAATTATAGTAGTATCTATTAATAAATTATTGTTTAAAAATATTGAATTTAAAACTTTAAATGAAGATATACTTAGAAATTTTATTTAAAATGAATTTTATGGCTGGCTTTTTAGAAAGTCATATAAATAAAATTTTAATTTTAAAACCAAATTTAAGACCAAACTGATGATTTTTATTGGTCTGTTTTGTCTTAAAGCTGGCTTTAAAATTAAAGCTTTCTTTAATATTTCTTATTATGAAAGTGGCCAAGTGACGATTTTTGTTGTTTAGTTCATAGCTAAGCCGAGGTGATTTTTAAATTAATAATTATTGGTTGTTAGGTACTGTAGTCTCAACGTTTTATATGCTCTTAAAATTTTAAATAAATCTGTCGCAAGCCTTTTTCAAGTGAAACAACGAAAAAGTCTACCTCCGAGATATAAAATATATATCACTGCTTTTGTTATTAACAAATAATTGTTACAGTTATTAATAGTGAAATTACTAAAAGTTATAGATAAACATTATCTTAAGAAATCTTTTTTAAATAAAATTTCTATATATCGTATCTCCACTTGAAGTTAAAACGTGTAAATTAAACTCAATTATGTTGAAATTTAGCCAGATTTTAACTTAAATCCGGTTAATGTAATTCATTAAAGTATCCTCGACTTTTTCATATTTATGCCTAATAATCATAATAATTGTTCTGTACGATCACTGTGTAATTATGAAGATTTCAGAGTATATACATTAAATGAACATTCAATTGTATTTAGGTAAATTTTTGGTTCAGTGTATAAAAGAATATTTTCGAAATGTAGTTGCATTAAAAGTGTTCAGACCTAAATCAAAAGTAGTGGTTTTCTGAAAAATTGTTTCAGATCGTGTTCCACCAAACCTGCTTTAACACCAAATCTCATGTAATGTACAAAAGTTATTGTACCGTTTAATTTAATGGACCTAAAAACCACTTGATGTATTTAAATTTAATAAAATTCAACAAACAATCAACCATTACTTACTGTTTAATTTAAAAATTATTGCGCTCATATGCTAACAGCTGCTTCAACATTTCCATAATTTTAATATTTTTAGGCTTTAACTTCCAAAAAAAAGTTTTTCTAAGGAAATCATTACATAAAATAAAACCAACAAAGCTGGGCTGAACTTAAAAAATTTGAAATTTTTATAAGTGTCATTAAACAATAACAAATAAAAGCTAATAACAATTATTTGAACATTTGCAAAAAAATATTCTTAATTTGAAATTACTCAAAACTAAAGATCGATTTAATTGTTTTTTTAAATTTATACTATATACGTAAGGTACGTGTAAGGTTACTACAAAGACAATGGTCAGAAAACTAGTATCTATTATATTTTTTTCCTCGAAAACTAGAGCACGATTGTTTACTTCATTAGTAAACACAATAATGCTCTATTGTTTGTTCAAGTTAATCACTATTTATTTACACTATTATATTAATTTCTAACATGGATCTTGATGAAACTTCAAAAGTATGCTTGATAAGTTCAAAAATGATCAATACAAGCAGCCTATGATTGTTTGAAGAAATCAATAGGCTTACTTGTATTAGCAGAAGACCTATCCTCAGGAAATAGAAATCCCAGATTCGAAGAAATTCCTTGGCTAATGCTCTTTAACGCCATCAACATCAACCTTAAGCTCATGGCTTTGCATATGCTTCGAAGTACGGAGTCGATCATATGAGAGTTAGTCTCATCCTGGATTTCCCTCGGTTTAGTGGCCCCTCGGCCACCAATTTTCTTGGCGATGTTTTCTATAGTATTACGACATGCATAATAGTGACAACCACTTGAACCATCCACTTCGTAGCTTGAAAACTTCTTAATAAGCGTTTTGAGCTGGAAAATTGAATTTTATTGTATATGCTAGTCTGATATGGACTTTAGAAAAAGTGTTGGTATATTTTATGTTTGGTGGTCGAGCTGACAATAAATATGCGGATTTTTTTAGTGGACTTGTATTCCTTGTGTAGCTACTGCTACACCCAATATAGATTTTGCTTATTATAAAAGATACCTACAGACAGAGGTGGGCAAAATACATGAAAATATATATTTGAAATACAAAATACAAAATGTATTTCAAATACTGCCCAGCCCTGTCTACAGATATGCTAGTGTGTAATGAAATGACGAAAGAGACTAAAAGGTTTTTCTCTTGTTATTTTTTTACCTTTTTATTTTATATCCAATCCCATCGAAACTTTTGTTTGATACTTATATTTGTTGTTATAAAAATACTATTCTCACTTGGTTTTAATATTTGCCACTTCGATATAAGATTTGTGATATAAGTTGTGCAGAAACAACTTTGCATGGAAATGGAATTTTCAGTATTATTAGCCAAACCACGCTAAATGGATAATATTCTTGCAAATTAGTATGAAATAGGAGATAACTCTTTTGTAAATGTAAAATTTTGATTTTTGTTCTCTTTAGCCTCATTAAGAAAAACACTAGAGTTTTAATGAATGAACTCGAAATGTACCCACACTTAATCATGGCTATAAAAGATTAAAAAATCATATTTGATAGATTCATGGCATCGGCGTTTTTATATTTGATAGACATAACCACGTGTGGGCACCTTAAAGGATAATAAAATACGCTTATGAAAAGTAATAGGCACATCATTTTGCTGTAACTTATGACCTAGAAGCATTGTCGGTGATGGAAACATCACTACAAAAAATTTTTTTAAACCGGCTACAACATTTCGATTTCATTCTTTAACTCGATGTGACAAATTAAATTGAAGTAGCAAACATTAAATCCTAGTGATGTTTTATAGTGTAGAAATTGGGAGCAGAAACATTTTATTTTTATTGCAAAACTAATATATTTTATAGCACTAAATTAAAACTTTTGCAGTTTTCATTTATTTTTATAGCATTTAAATAGTGCCCGTACTTTATTGTTATTTTATAATCCACCGTTATATTGCCATGACTGCGAGATTCGCGATTTTTTAACGCTTTAATTCTTTCTTGCGCTTTACTTAAGGTAATATTTATTGGATTATTGATTGTCCTGTAACATAAGTTAATAGAATTAGAAAAGACATAAAAAGTGTTCTGCAATAAATTTTTGATGGGATATAAAATAAAAAGGTTATCAAGCGAAAAGCAAAATTTTAAAATTTTCGCGTTTGTGCTTCTAGTTCATGAACCAGACGGATTTTTTCTTTCATTCAATCATCTTTTTATGGAAAGATATTGGTCCCGTTTAACCGAATCTGTTTCTCTTATAATAAGCTAGATCCACATTACCCAGCCATGATTTCTTATATAAATGGCGCACACTTTTGCCTATTTGCACTGCCATACTTGCGTTTAAGTATGCTAAGTTACCGATTCAGCCAATGGAGAAACAACAATTGACATTTTAAGTACGGCCCAAAAGTGATACTTGCTGTGTACGCAGTGCAAACCGGCATTAACGGTCTATGTACGATTCGCGGATCATGTACCTATTGAACAATAAATTACAAAAAAATTTATAAATCCCATCTGTAATTGTGTTAACTAGCAAGTTTATTATGTTTTAGTGCAAAAATGAAAAAAAAAATTTCAATAAAGAAATTGAGTAGATCTATAGGGTTTATCGTGTGTTTTTATGATTATTTTTTTAATTCGCACATTTTTTAAATGTGAATTATTGTTGCTAATTTAACTTTTTAAAATATTTATTATGATTCTTAGCAATAAATTTTTAAAAAGTGCATCTACGAACACATTTTGTGTATCAATATTGTAACTTTCTGTTTTTAATTGAAATTTAATTTTTAAAGCAAGAGAATGAAGAGGATCGCTTATTATCACTCAAAGTTCGTTTTGCTAATGGTAAATGGGGAAACGTTTTCGAACTCAGTTTTCAAAATGGTGCTTCACATTGGTATTGCAATGTGTGTGCTTGTCCAGTTATGGGGCGCGTATATCATCACGAAATTGGAAAACGACACACGACTAACATGCAGGTGGGAAACTATTTACGAAATGCTAAGGAACCCGAAGGCGAGCCTGCCATGCAAATTGCTCCAGGGCAACCAGTTCCTCCCGGTTTTGAAGGAGCCATTGAAAAAATTGCGCAAATCCAAGTAAGAAACCTTTTTCATAATTTCTATAAAACTTTTTCTATAATTTTGTTTTTATCGTAGGATCGCTTGGATAATTTCACTATCAGTCCCTTAATTGGCTTAGAATATCTTCTTGAGTTACAAGAATATGACAGGGATATTGAGCCTTCGTATTTGTGCATGCTGTGTGATAAGAAGGGCGATCCTCGTACAGTAATTACGCATCTTGCCAGTTACAACCACATTAATCAGGTGGGTGGTCTTCTTAAATTAGCAATCGATGTATTTCACACCTTGTCCATGTTTTAGTATTTGCAACGCCATTTTATCACTTGTTATCGTATGTTGTCACCTTACATTACAAAACAATACAAGCGAAATTGGCAATCCGTTATACAGAAAATTTCGGCAGCAATTGAAATTAAATTTGGACGTCTAAAACCTCATGTGGTGGATAAAGAAAATTTTTTTAAAGGTCGGGCATTTTATCAGCACTTGGTTGCGTCGGGTCCCCATTTTAACGAAAAAAATGGCTTGACTTTTGAGGAACTTATAGTAAAAGATGAACTTACTAAAGCCTTTGGTAAGTAAATTTGTAAAGAAAAAAAACAGATTATTATGTTGTTTTTTTTTGTAATGAATAGTCGACGACACACCTATAGTTAAACCATCTGAAGATGTTGCTAAGCGTACGTATCGTCAAAGCGGAATGGAACAAGTTTTCAACGACAATAAGAAAAAGGCCAAACGCAGTCCTTCGCCTCCAGTTGTGGCTATGCCAAAGAAACCAAAAGCTGCACCTGCAACAACTCAAAGAAGAAGATCATTGTCTAGCGTTTCTAGCATATCAAGTGATTTGAGTGATTTTGAACCCGCCCAAAAGGAACCACCTCCTAAAGTGTTTCGGGAAGAAAAAAGACAAAAATATATTCCTCCTTCTGTTTCATTTAACAAAATCAAAAACAAAGATAACTTTAAATTTCAAAAGTAAGTAGTTTTTAAGAAAACCGAATTTGCGTTCAAGTTTTCATTTTAGACGCGTTCGAAGATCTCGTTCTCGTTCGGCTTCACCACGCCGTGATCGTCATTTGATGCCTTGGCAAAGATCCAATTATATTCGTTCTCGTTCTGACAACGTAACTGTAGATCCCAATAAACAGAAAAATGATAAAATGGAAGAATTTAAAAAGTTATCGACTGCTATTGAAAATGATATGGAGCGCACCTTAAAGCAGCACGAGAAAAACCCTGAAAAACATCCTCAGTATTCTGAAGAGTGGAAGAAGTTTTGGAACATAAGGTAGGCGTATCCGGTATGGCGAATAAAATTTTACAAGAAATTTAAATTTCAGGTACAAGGAATTAGCAGCAGAAGGTAAAGATGTATCTTCGTACGATTTCAAACCAGAATGGATTAAATTTTGGAACAAACGAATGCTGGAATTTCATGCAAATGAAGTTAAGATTAAAAAAGACGCCCTTCGGAAAAGGTACATAACTAACTATTTATTGATTCAAAATTTGTGATGAGAAGATTTTTTAATAGATTAGGCTTGCCAGAAGAACCAGCACCTATTTGCTTCAAGATTACTGGTAAGAAGAGACCAGGAGAGAAAGAAGATAATAAACCTGTACCCATGGCTTCTGTCCCGGATAAGGATCCAGATATTATAGTAATAGAAGACAAAGATGAAGAGTCGGTGGGTTCTAAACAACGCTCGCAAAGTCCTTGGGAAACCGAATCCAAGGCGGTGACACGAAGTTCTCAAGAAAGAAGTCACGTTAGAGTTATTCCTAAAGTGAGTCCACCACGTGTCAGAAGTCGAGAACGCATACGTGAAAGAAGTCGTGATCGACCTATACGTGAACGAAGTAGAACTCGTGAGCGTTCTATTGAAAAATTACGAAAATATTCTCGTGAAAGGTCTCGTTCACGCTTCTCTCGGGAAAGAAGTCGCGAACGTTCGTATCAAAAACGCACCTATGCTAGTAGAAGTCGTAGTAGGAGTCACGAAAGGTCAGGTCGTTATACAAAACCCAGAGAATATGAGAGCAAACCCAGAGAATATGAGAGTAAATATTCTAAAGGTTTTTCGCGTGATAAAATTTATTATAGAGAATCTCAGTTGCCAGAGTATTTGAAGCCTCCTCGTATTTTGAGAGACGCAACCAGACATCCTGTTCGTTCACCTTTGACGGAATCTCGTTCGTTGCCCGTCGAACCTGATATTCCGATTGATGATAATGAGGAAGTTAATATTGTTGGCGTTTTACGTTTATTAACAGCTTTAGAAGAGAAATTAGGATCTTTGGGACCTAAAGTGATTGATTTGCTAAGCCAGGCTTTAGCATTGGAGAAAAATGAAGCCAACAGTTCGGAATCTCTGTTGGATAATGAAGTGAATTGTGTTTTGTTCGAGACGGTTAAAGAAAAATTGAAGGGTCAGTTGTTAGCAGGTTTAGTGAATTATAGTCAAGAAAAAGCTTGTAAGCATGCCATTCAGAAAATTGCTAGCTTAGTGCATTATGCTAGTCAACGCTCGAAAGAAAAGGAAAAAGCTGCCGAAGATAATCCAATTAAGGTGCCGGGAGTGGGAACAGTCGATAAAGCTGCTATTGCAAAAATGATTGCAACTGCTTTGGTAAACCAAGGAAAGACAGATGTCACCCAAGGACAGTTGGAGGAGCTTATTAATGCAGTGGTAAGTTATACCATTGGTAGATAGGTTCAAATGCATGTTCCGAAACAAGATGACGTTGGTGTTTGCAAAATTTAAAATAATTCCAAAAAGCAATATAAATTTTATAATCATTAACGCTATCTTTGTATCCGAATAAGAAATAGAGTTAAAATCCTTCGATTTTCAGATATTTATACTTAACTTTGTAATTTAGGTTGGAATGGCAGAAGCTTCCCGAAATAGTGACAAACCTATCACAACAGCAAGCTTTTTGCAGCAACTGACTGAAGCAACGATCGCCGAAAGCAAAAGTAAACCCCCAACAGAGTTATTGGTGAATGCTCTGCAAGAAACCAAGCCCGAACCGAATGTCAAAATGGAGCATTTATCTGATGGAGATTTGCAAATGTTACTACAAAACTTTAAAGATTTATGTACGGAGGAACAGCACAGTTTAATTTCCTACCTGAAAAGACTTGAAGCTAAGGAACCAGAAAGAGTTGAACGTTTGCGAAAGTTTGTTAATTTGGAATCAAGTGGCACTGCCACTCCAGGCGATAATGTGACTGTGGAACATTCTCCCAAAAAGATAACTGAAAGTGAAGTTACTGGTCGAAGTAGCCCATTTTCTAGCAGGTTTGCTGGACATAATCCAACCGAAGAAAAAACTTTTGATGACGACGATGATGAAGAAGAAAGAAAGGAAACTATTGAAAAGAAAGAAGAGCCGGCCAAAATTATTTTAGATTCTGAAGATGAAGATTATTCTTATGAAGATGTTTTCAAAGCTGCTAAACAAAATGTAACGGAAAAGGAAGAAAAGGATCGTAAGACTGCCAAGGCTTCCTCCATGGTTTTTAAAACGGAAGACTTTGATTTATCGAATGCTAAATCTCTTATTGCAAACATTATGGGACAATTTAAAGGAAATACTACTGTTACTCCTACGACACCTTCCACCTCCCTAGGATTGAGTAGCACACAAAAAAATGAAAAATCATTGCAAATGATTACTCAAAATATTGACAATTATCCTATAAATTTGGCAAATTTAGCCAGTGCTGTTAAAACAGCTCAGCAAGCGAAGCCAAGTTTTAATGATTTTAATGCACCTATACGTGAAAATGTTAACTCAAGTTTGTCAGGTATAACCCTGAATCTTAACATCCCTCCAGCTCGACCAAATATAAATCAAATTCAGGCACATATAACAGGTCCACCCACAAATTTAATACCACTACAAAACCACCCACCCCATGACATGCATTCAAACATGGGTCAGTCAATGTCCAACCCTTATCCTATGAATAATCATAATATGCCGCCTCATAATCATAATATACCACCTATCCATAACGGACCACCTAACCACAACGGACCACCGAACCATAATGCACCTCATTTACCTCCTACATTTGGTAACAATAATTATAACCCCAATCCTGGGTTTCAACCACACAATCAATTTATTCGACACCCAAATCCGCAATTTAGGGGTCGGGATTTTAATAATCGACCTGATTATTATGAAAATCAAAATCCAATGGGAAACAGACCTAGGCCTGGTCAGTACGATAATAATTACGGGCCAAGGTGGTAAATTCAATAAGAAAGCATGCCCAAATCAGACTTGAATTAAATGTAAATTTGAAAACATTGCTTGCTATGTTTCGAAATTACACAAACCTAGTACGAAATAAGAAACTTTTCTAATGCTTGTAGTTAGTAAATAACTATGTGTAATAAAAACTTGACAAATTAATTTCCTCTTTTAAAATGAAAATTACTTGACGTTTTTAATTAATTAAGATTATGAACGTGAATATGCAGTGATTGCTACTTTATATGTATTTTCTTTGATTATTTAAATTTGTACATAAAGGGTGTGATTGTTTTGTATGAATATATACAATGATTTCATCGGTTAATTTTGATTATTTATTTTTTAAGATTTTTCTGTAGTTACTTAATGTTTATGTATAATAAATGCGCTTTTAAAATATAAAATTATGATTCACACAGTTTTTTGTACTATTTTTATTAAAATACCTAATAAATGTTGCTACAATTTTATTTTTTTTAAACTTGATGTACATATAAACATGATCATACTATCATTAGCTTCTGATTTCTTCATAATTTATATTCAGGACAGCATTGTGAATATTTCTATACTCTCGAGCGAGACTAAATGTCGTACAACAAATTATGGTCCCACGCTTATGATGGCAATCTCCCTAACCGAGCTTGAAAGCTAGCAATCTTTTATTAGTTTTGTATAAGGAGTTTTGACTAATTTTAGATTTGAAAATTGTTCCAAACTTTTGATGGAAGGTATTTTTGGATTATTGATAATTGATTTGGATTAACAAATTGGAGAATGAGATGATTAAAAATGAAAATTGAATAGTCCCGGGGCCCCCGGAGCGCTGCCCCACTTTTCCCTATTATGTCTACGCAACTGTTTTGAAAAAAGAGTTTATAGAAATTATAGTTTTAAAATATAAATATGATATATTTAAAAAATTTAAATATGCCTTGAAACCGGAATAAAAAAGAATTATATCGGCAAGGCGTTTTTGACCCATATTTTTGGTCTTACTATTTTTCATATGACGAAAATCTTTTTGACTTGCATGATGTAGAAAACATTTTTCTATATTGTAGATTTACTGGATCTAATAAGCGATAATTCATGTAATTTATGTTTTACGCCGTTTATAGAAATTGAAATAATAGTAGGCATTCTACTGGCTTATTTCCTCACATTTTACGCAAATACAAAAATAGTATTTTACATTTTGTTTGAATAATTTTTTTTTAAAGCAAGAAAATTATGTTTAATTTAAATAAAATATTTTTGATCAATTAAAAATTAGTTTAAATCAGAAAAATAATTTTCTTTTATTGGGGTTAAAATTTTTTATTTAAAAAATTTTTTGTTTTACTAAAAGTATTTTATTTAAATGATAAAAAATTTGTTTGTTTCAAATAAAATTATTCAAACAAAACTGTATTTTTGATTTAAAGAAAAATAGTTTTTGCAGGCTAGAAACATCATAATAAAAATCATATATTAGTTCATTATTCATTTACCAATTCCCATAAAAAAATTAAACAAACATAATTAATTTATGTTGTAAGGGGCCCGGAAAAGAATCGTCTAGATCTATAGATGAGCGTTTCTTGCGACCCAATTTCCATCATAAATTTTATTGTGCCCCTCTTTTCAAACAATATATTTTTTATTATATCCGAATGTTTTTTATTTTGATTTTCTTCCAGTAAATTTCAGAAACGTCGGTCTAGGGCACCAAGAAAGTTAGGGTCTTATAAGGGTTTTTCCCTATTTCAAACCATAGCAGATTCTTTTCCAAAAAATCTTATCATTGAAAGTTTAAATTTTTATTTTTCGTAGATATCTGAAGATATTTAAAAATCAATGGTAACATTTTTGAAATAATTTTTTAAATTTCAAAATATTAATTAATTTTTTTAAAGGGGGGATTACATATCGTTCTCTTAATTCGGAATTATTCCTAATAAAATTTTTATAAAAAAACTGATGCCTTTGTTTCCGCTACACCCTCCTACGACGGGCCCTGTGGTGTACGCGTGATTATTACATGTCAGATAAAACGTTATCCGCTGTATAATCAAGGTAAATCTATGTAATTACGCAGTTTGTTTAATTTCTTTGAAGTTCTTAGGTTTTCAAGAATACCTACATCTTTTATATATTATCATGGTAGATGCTAAAACGAACAAATATTTGAACAGAAGTTAAAAGAGAAGGCGCGCCACTGTTAATCTTAATTATTCACAAATATATGAAAAATGCCACTTGTTTTTAGGCACTTAATAATGTCATAACTAACGGCGTGTGTTGATAACAAGTGTCAAGTAAATTTGGTTGCTTCCGTTGCGGTATTTGGCTTTGATGTACCGTACAGAATTGTATTTTAAACACTTTTCTATTTAAACTTCACGGTTTACTTTGAAGTGTTTGTAAACATTATAATGTTCATAACCGCCTTAATTAGTACACATTATTTTACATTACCTACCTACTTTCTTTTTACACATTAACACTATGCGCCTTATATTTTAAAATTTGAGAAATCTTTTCCGAGTGTTTTATAAAATAATATATTGGGCAGGCCTATGTTCAAATTGACAAACTAAACTGATTTTTCAAAAGGCATGGCAATTTAAAAATTCAAAAATTTTGGTATTCTGTGGTTTGGAGTTTTTGTTTTGGTATTGTCTTCATCTTTATTTACTTAGTTTCACTTACATTAGTAGAGAAATCGGGACTTTCCCGGTAAGCCGCTGTTGCTGATATCGCCCGTGTGGCGGCGACAATATTTTTAGATAGAAAATGTTATACCAAATATGGTATCTATGAAATACAGTTTGCCTTTTGACTCATGTGCTTCAACTTCTACGCCACAAGCTGCCCAAAATAACCACTTTACAACTTTCTACATAAATAACTATTTTTTTTTCCTAAAAGTTTTGGGCCAATAGAATTCTTTTATTATAATGTTGTTTGCCTATCTTTCGCTGGATAAATAGTAATCAATAACAAAAAGCAAATCGTCCCAGTGGCGCAGCCAAGGGGGGGGCTAGGGGGCTATAGCCCCCCCCCAGACACTCTTCCTTTTTATTAATGATAATCTTTTTTTAATGATCATAGTCGCATTTTTACCGGTGCAATGAAAAAATTTTTTAAATTAAAATATTTTTGTGTTCGACTTTTAATTTAAGATAGGTAACAGTGGTAACACAATAATTATACTCGAAAATAAGCTGACCACGCCCCTTTTTCAGAAAATTTTTTGCCTGGGGCGCACGCTTTTGGCCCAGCTCGCATCCTTTAGCCCCCCCCATAACAAATTCCTGGCTGCGCCACTGAATCGTCCTGACAAGCAAACAAAGAAGGGATACTGAAGGGAGCCCGCACCCAGCGCCAAAATTGAGCATTTTTTAATTGTGCATTTTGATTCCAAGGTACTACATTTTTTCTTTGATTATAATATTCTAAATGATATTATTAGTAGTATTAATAGCGCCATTCACCAATCTGCACCCGGCGCTGAAATAGCTTGATCCGGCCCTGAATGCGGACAAGGGAGGATTCACGAGTAGAAGGTAATTAAAAATGTTACAATAAAAAATATTTATTTTAAATTTACTTTTTTTTGTGCATTTTACCAGTGTTTTTGGCCTTTAAAGTTACTGTAACCGCCCTTAATTTATAATAATTATAAATTTTAGAATTGAAAATATATAAAAAAGTTTTTTTTAAAGAAATTTTTCAAAATTCTAACTTTGGCAAATCTATTTTTCTTCATTTTGGTAGATCTTTTAACTGTTTAAATAACAGTACACAAATTTTTTTCTATAAAATTGTTAAATTTTCTACAAATTTGTTAGATAATTTCCTACAAATTTATTTCAAATTTTTTCATAAATTTATTAAAAAATTTCCTACAAATTTATTGCAATTTTTTCATAAATTTATTAGAAACTTTCCTCCAAATTTTTTAAAAAATTTTCTACAAACTTCCCTATACATTTATTAGTAAATTTTCAACAATTTTGTGGTATACATGCTATCACAAAAATTTACTATAAAATTTTAGAGAATATTATTACAATTTGTATTAGTATTGCCACTATTCTATTTAGAAATTGTAGTAATTTGTCCTACAATTTGTAGCAAAAATTGCTACAAATTTTTTCAATGGCATGTAAGAAATCTTAAAGCAAAAAAACAGTTATCTCTTGCCCAAAAGGCCTCGCCGAGTCGCACCTATTCAAAAAACTACTTCTCATTATTTCAAAACATTGGCGGATTTAGGATTTTGGTTTGAGAGGAGCTTGACCTAGCTGAGGGTATTGGATCCGCTACTGCTCCAAAACAAATAAATTAACAAAAAAATAGTATTTTTCATTTTATTGAAAATTGAATTTAGTTCTTTTTATAGCCGTCCTCTGTATATAAAGTTATTATAATTATATTATATAGCCGTGACTCTTCGATGTTATTTCATGGTTATATCATGCTTCAACAGCTTTGCGAAGTACAGCGGCGACGTAATTACTGAATCTGCTTATAATCGCATCAAGGAAGGGATAACTTCTCGCGCTATAAATCCGCACTGCTTGGCCTGCGGCCTCGCATTTAGTGAATAATGCGGATATATTATTATCTACAAGAGTACGAGGCCACAATATTTAGACTTAAGGGTTCTTCCAGGGCCGATTTATCCATTAGGCAAGAAAGGCAGCTGCCTAGGGCGGCAGTCTTTTAGGGGGCGGCAAGAATACTAATTAATGTTCTGAGGGTTATTTATTACGGGCATATTTATTTTGCTAATAAATATTATGCTGTTATAATAAGTTTAAATATTAATTTTAAGGGGGCGGCAAAAAAAATATGCCTAGGGTACTCACATGCCTTAACGCGGCCCTGGGTTCTTCAGTCAAAGTTATATCGGAAAAAAATTTCTTTGCTCAAAAAATTTATTTTTGAAAAATAGAGAGATATGGTATTTTATTGAATAATAAAATTATTTTCGGTATACTCCCTATATTGTATATTTAAAAATATTATTGCAGAGGCGAATTCGGCACCAGCAGCCCCCCGGGAAAGTCCCTCCGTCTATAAAATAAAAGTTAAATAAATCAGACAAATCTAGTTTCTCATGAAACTAATCAGGTAAAACTACTTCTGCATGTTAAACCTCCTTAAGCAAAAAAAAATTATTACATAATTATTGGCTATTTTACAATGTCTGTACAAAAGTGGAAGAATAATTTTATGAATATAATTACCAACTTAAAAAATTAAAACATTTTGCCGCAACATAACAAGGTGCTAACAAGCGCAATGCATGTAGCTTGTTGTACATCAGGTTTTGGATGCAAAACAGCATCCAAGTAAAAGCTGATTTAATGTAATTGAAATTGTATCAGGTTTGTCAGAAGAAGAAAGGTGTGATTACAAAGCCAATTATAACCAGATCTAGGTTTTTTCTTAAAACAACTTCCAGTGGCGGACCGAACTTCCAAATGTTAGGGTGCTCTTTGCTCTTTAGTAAAAAAAAGTATTTAATTTTTATTTTTAAATATAATACAAAAAGTCAGAGGAGCGTCCAGTTTTCTTCTCAGTTCTGAAGCTGATATAGATTTCTATCCAATATTATTTTCAGATAATTGAACTGATGTCAATTTAAATGGGATTGCACCTCACAAAAGTGGAAAGATTACAGCATTTAGTTTTGCACTTTTCACAACTTGGCAGCTTTCCATGTGTGGGTGAGTGTAACCATACACATTTGGTGAAAACAGTAGAGGTCCGAAAAATACTACAAAATTAAAAATCATCTATGTATACGAAAATACCCTGGAATCAATATTTTTATTTCAAACAAAATTCAATTTTAAGACTCGACGTATGCGCTTTTCTTAAGGGAGTTCTCTGATTTGACGGTCGGATTTTTTGGGATTTTTTTTATGAGAACTAATGAAGAAATAAAACTTTGGAGTTTTTATCATTTATTTATAAGTGTTTTAAGAGTATACATATCAATTTTTAGCAAAAATATTCATTAGAACCAAAGTTATAGCGCTCTGAAGACACCTTCATCGAAAAAATGGACGCTCACTCCTTCCACGAAATCAGCTGATTGGCTTATCCGAAACTAAAACATTTGGCGGTGTTTTAATCTGTATAAGCTTATATCTACGGAATGGACTATTATGAAAAGAAAATTTTGAAAATTGTATTTTTGACAGATTTCGGATCAAAAAATTTCGAATTTCATGTATTTTTTGACAACTTTTTGTTAAAAAAGAAATAGAAATATTTTAAATTTTGGGGTGATATTGATGAACATGTTCATATTATTGATGAAACAAAAAATGATGTACGATTGATGAACACGTGATTGTTCATCATATATATGTATAAACTTCTTCATCGGAGGAAAATTGATGATTTTTTCATCAATATAATGAACATTTTCATCAAAATGATGCCACTTGTTTTTCAGTGTATGTATAGAGAAAAAACTGCAGATTAACAAAACGCTAAAAAGGACATGTTGCCATTTGAATAAATAAAACAGTAAAAACAGGGTGGCCCAAAAGTAATTGACACTTGAACTTTTTTATTTTGTTTATTATTTCCGTAATTTTCAACCGATCTTCACCATTTTTTGCTGGCTTTTAAGTTTAGTTATGATGCACGTTTGTGCCAAATTTCATGACATTTGGTTGCGCGATTTAACCTGTGCGAATGATACTATTTATTTTATATGTACCACAACCACATACTGACCCACAGACGAACATCCAATTAAAATTTATCACAATCTTATCAGAGCATGATAAGGAATATTTTAATACCAAAATTTCGATTTTTGATTTTTCGATGGATTACAATACTTTCCCTTAATATAGTACGTTAATACGTATTGGGGAAAGTTATAATTATTAAATTTTAATACATAAATTGATATTATTGCCAACTCTGAACAAAATGCCCATGATTCTTATGCCATATTCTTTTAAGAAAATTCTAGTTTTTTTTTAAATATTATAATATAATATAGATATCTACTAAATTCAAAAATTAATTAATTAATTAAAAAATAAAATTCGAAGTAAAACCTTTATTAACGCCATTTACTTGCTTTATTTATTATTTTATATTATATTTATCGCTAAAGTAGAATCAACATTTATTTCTTGTACTGCTGCATATTTTTTAATGAAAACTTTGCAATTATAATTTAGGAATTCTATTTTATTACATAATTACCTATAAGCAAGAAAAATAAGAAAAGTGTAAACATCCTTTTATAATTTAAGCTTTGATATCCGAGCTTTGATTAATTATTGTTACCCATTTTTCGATTGAAAAATGTGTTTGTAAGAAATAAATAATATAGGCTTTACTTGGGCGATAATAAATTATAATACAAAACTACAATAAATAAAGCAGGTAAAATGTTGTAAATTACACCCATTCTTTAAAGTGTACCTACAGGTATGGAACACCTGGGAACACCCCCCAGTCAAATATACTTTTTAGGGCGTAAATAGGATAAATTGCAATTTTTCAATACGAGGTATGTTCAAAATAAAATCGAAGTTTTTGAATTTCCCTACGTAGCGTACTCGCGCCCGGGACACAATACCTTTTTATCGCCCCCCATCCCCCATTCGAAAACCATATAATATTATATATAAAATATACTAATTTTAAAATTACTAAATTTAAAATATATTTTCCAGAAATCAATTATAATAAAAATAAAAATTATCCAGCAATTTTTTCTGTTTTGCGGACCATCCGGCGCCCCTTTGTGAGTACGCCACTGACCTACATATCAATTTTCAAACATATTTGATGTGTAGTTTGTGTTTAACGATTAATAAATGGATTTAAGTGTAGTAAAGTGTTGGAAATATTGGCTAAGGCCTTTGGGGTCAAAAATAAGAATTTATGAGTTATACAAACGTTTTCAAGAGGGTCTTGAAGACGTGGAAGATAATGCCAAGTGTAGGCGTCCAAACACATTAATTACCAGTGAAAACGTTGGAAAAGTAAAAGAAATGGTTCTTGTAAATCGCCGAATCACTATTAGAGAGGTCGCAGAAGAAGTTGGAATCTCGATTGGGTCATGCGATGCAATTTTTAAGGCTAATTTAAACTTGAGGCAAGTAGCAGCTAAATTCCAAATTTGTTGAATATTTGAGCAAAAATTGAACCGCAAAAACATCTCCAAGGAATTATTAGCTGAAGTTGCTGAGGACCCAAGCTTCCTCAAACACATCATAACAGGTGACGAAACGTGGGTATACGGTTACGACGTCAAAAAAGACCAGAGTTATGGGCCAACAATTCATGGATTTCGCACCATGATAACGTACCAGCTCACGCTTCTCTACTATTAATTCGTTCATTTTTGACCAAAAACGGAACCATCGTGATACAGCAGCCTCCGTATTCGCCTGATTTGACCCCATGCGACTTTTATCTTTTTCCAAAAATGAAAAGAATATTGAAAGAACAACGTTTCGACACTATAAAGATGATAAAGCAAAAATCGCGGTAAGAGCTCAACGCCATACCAAAGGAAGCGTTCGAGAAGTGTTTTGAGGAAAAACGTAAAAAGGTTGCTCGAATGGACGTGATTTTGTTACATAACGAAGTTTTACACGTGTACAGTATCTACCAAAAAGATGTTGATAAAAATAATCATCATTTTTGCTTCGATGAACAATAGCTATTTTTGTATCTAGGGCGTCAAGTGAGCCCACGGAATGAATGTTGTAGCCGAAGGTTACAATTTATTACAACAAGGGCCCGCTCAGTAACGGGTAATTTTACCCGTTTTAATTTTACTATTGGTAAGCTTGCAAGGAGTTTTAACCTCCTATAAGCACGAAAGGGTAACGACACGATGACGCCGTAAAGGACGCTGGAATTCCTCCTAAAGAAACTGCTCCCAGACGATGATCGAACAACCGATTCATATTGTTTATCACCAAACCATGAGGTCGGATTTCGAAAATCTGGGGGCAGTCTGCGAATCGGCACCTGTAGGTGGATCCGATTGAACTGGACAGGATCATCTTTAACACTCAGGCAAAAAAGGCCTCCGGGTTTGGATAACGTCAGGGATCTTTTCTCAAAAAGGTCTACACGGTTGTCAGGGGAGTGCTAACGGAATATTTATAACGCGTGTCTTAAGGCAGCTTATTTCCCAGAATTGTGGCAAAAAGGGAGTACTCATAGTACTTCTGAAAAACCCAAACGGTGACACGGGCTGTCCTAAGAACTACAGACCCGTCACTTTGCTCAGCGTTTTTGGAAAAACTTTAGGAAAAATTATTAAGATCAGAATATATGACACCAAAATTCCGTTCACTCCCTGCAAGCTTGGATGAGTTTTACAGGGAAACACCCCCAGGACTATTCCACCCCTTTCTGGCCCAAAAAATAATCTTCGACAAAACCAACTTTCTTCTTTCTTTCTGAGTCGAAATTCTCATCCGACTCCGACCAATCAGACTAATTCTCCCGTAACTAAGACCCCAAGCACTCTAACAACTTAAAGGTAACATACCAAAAGTAGCAAAAGGTGTTCTAATCTTCAGGATACCTTGCCAGAGGAAGAACCAATGAAATCTTCAGAATTGCCTTTCCACCCAGACAAACTACCAATAAGATTCGAAACATCTAATCCAAACGGGACTCGCCAAAAGCAACAAAAGGTGCCCTAATCTTCTGGACACCTTAATTGCCAGCGGTAGACCCTTTCCTCTAGGAAACTTACCCAGGCCAATCCAAAAGATTCGAAACTTCACAGGAACCCCTGTATAAACGGCTCCTAGTTTTGGAAAGCCGAAATACAGGGGTATCAAAAAAGGAAAGGGCACTCTTCAAAAGAAGACTTTCCATCTAAGCAATCAGCAAAGCCGCCCCAGAAACTGAGTAGTCAGTACTCAAGGAGTACAAAGGAGGAAACCAGCGAAAATGGAGAAACGAAAATCGAAAGAAATAGATCGAAATGTAAGCCAGGACCGACTCGAGGAAAATTGAGAAACAAAATCGCGGAAGAGCGACGAGAGGGTGAAAGGCCATCACCAAACATAGTTATAGAAATAAAATTAAAAAGGAAGACTTGTTTTTTGTAAAACATATTTTTGAAAACCAAAAATTTTAAACCGACCAATTTGTCGGTAAGCTGGTGAGCTTGCAAAATACGACTCCACAGCCAAGTCATTATTCGAAAAAAAGCGACACCCTCGCAAGTATTTTTTGAGTTTATTTTCTGGAATTTTAGTGTTCATAATGTTACCTCTTCTTATATTTTTTTTATAGAAAATGTGGATTTTACGAAAATTGTTTTTCTTTGAAAGTAAACAATTAATATCCCAAAATTATAATTCAGAAATTTTTTGAACCTTAAAAAATGGGACAACTGAACAGAATTTAGGTTAATGTGTACTGTACGGTTCTATTGTAAACTGTGTATAATTGATTACTAAATTGGTAATAATAATTAATAAATTCCTACCTTAGCGTAGCTCTTATTATCGGAAACGAATATAATTCACCTGTTGACATTCTTATCGACTGGATTGCGAAGAGCGATGATCATGATGCATCCTTGTTTAATTCTAAAATAATACGTCAAGTAGTTAAGAGTCTCTTGACGTTTGAGCAATTTTGTTGTTTGTTTTTTTTTTCAATAAAAAATTAAGTATAAAGTTTGTTTAGCGTTAATGACTAAATAGCTTCTAATAATAAGCGAGGATGCAGAGTAGTCAGTAGGCAGGTAAATTGGTTTATGACGAAAAGGTCGAATATTAATGTGTGGTCTTGAAAAAAGAAGTTGATGTTTGCAGGGGAGTAGAGGGAAAGATGCCCAGAGGCCTATATGGGAGTGTCTCTTCTGTAACATATAATTTGTGTGTCAACAAAGAATAATAACAGGTGAGCTAACGAGTTTTCAACCTTATCTCGTTATTTATTTATTCGTTGCTGCGGGTTTATGTACTCGCGAGACGAGTATGTACGGGGCGGAACGCATAGTTATAGCGGCTCGAGATGCAAATTGAAGACAGTATTTGTTTTATAAATCATATCTAAATTGTTTTTTTTTCTATTTTGTAATTATTGTATAAGTAAATTATAGAGGAATATAAACAAACTACCGCTTCGTAAATGCTGGACATGTTTTTTAAAGATAACTAAATTGGTGCTTGTTATGGGATATTGCTAAAATTATCATAAATTCTTTCTGCATATTCAGTCGTGGTTCTCGATATACCATTTAATTAAATTTGCTTTACCATGCGGCCATTCGGCCAAACTTAAATCCACATAATTCCTTAAGTATCAGGTGCTATGTTAATGTAAATATTTTCAATGGTCTTAATCTAAATAATGTATGCCGCAACTGAAAATTGTATATGCGAAAAATAATCCGTGCACGAAGATAACAATAAAAAAATCCAAAAATAAGTAAGACATTTAATCGCTATCGCACTATTTTGCATATCGGACATTTTTCCAATAGCAATTGTTTATTTGTTTATTTATTATTTGCATTTCAATAATTAAAAAACAACAATTGTCATAAATTTATGTGTTTGATTTACAAAACGATCACTTAATTAATGACAACTATTTACAATGTTTATAAACACAAGGTGCGATGTGCGTCCAAACATGCCAGATATTTGCCCATGTGTTATATCCGGTTTTCGGTCGCTCTAAATAGTATCTCGTTTGGCATTTTTGAGCATTCTTGAGTCTGTGGATGCTAAAGTGGTTTATTTGAATGTTCGTAAAGCTCTCGTGCAGTTTCGGTACCGCTCGTTAAACAACATTCCATTGTTGGGAGCACTGGTATCTAGATGAACTGAGCACGTTTTAAAGTCATTCATTCCCGCGGAGTAGCTCGTTTCAAATGTACTTTCGTTTGGAATGAAAATGTTCCTTTCGGTCGTGTTTTTCACCTTAATTCTGGAAATGGGTGCTTTGGAACCTCTATTACGCACCTGTGAACCGATTCGCGTCGAGCTTTGCACAGGTTTAGGTTACAACGTTACCGGTATGCCAAATTTAGGTGGAAACGAACTTCAACAAGACGCAGACTACACTTTAAAAACTTTTTCACCACTGATACAATACGGTTGTAGTTCCCAACTAAAATTGTTCTTGTGTTCTGTGTACGTTCCCATGTGCACCGAAAAAGTGATTAATCCCATCGGTCCTTGCAGAGGTTTGTGCGAAAACGTACGGTCCAGATGTTATCCCGTCTTGCAAGGTTTCGGCTTCCCTTGGCCCGATGCTCTAAATTGTTCTCGCTTTCCGGAAGAAAACAATCACGAGCACATGTGCATGGAAGGCCCAAAAGATATCGGAATCGATATCACCGCTCCAGTCGTATCGTCCATCCAAAATTTGGAGTGTCCTCCGCACCAAATGAAATCTAAATCCACCGGCAATTGTGTTCCCATTTGTGGAAGTTCCTATCTATTCGATTCTTCGGAAAAGAAGATTACAGAAGTAAGTCCTTGGCTGTTATTGTTTGGAAGAATGTATGTACTTATTCAAATAATTGTTTTCAGGTGTGGATAACAGTGTGGGCAATTGCTTGTTTCGTATGCAGCTTAGGTGCACTTTTAACTCTCAGCATTGGAGGTGGGCCCGTCAAAGCGCGCCCATTCATTAGTTTGGCTTTATGTTACTGCCTCATAAGTGTTGGATTAATTTTACGTATCATAACCGGCAGATCGGTAATATCCTGCCAAGCCGAAACGTCTTCCGAAAATTCTAATCAAGAACTTCAAGAAGATGGTCTTGGAAATCCAAATTGTACCTTCGTGTTTTTACTTCTTTATTACTTTGGAATGGCAGCTAATTTATGGTAAGCTGTAAAAATCTTTTACTTTTTATTGGAGTACTCAGTCGTATACCCCAAAATTGTAAACCGTTATTTCAAAAGTTTGACTTTTAGTTTGTAAGTCATCGAAAATTTATGGAGCTACTGCAATAAAAGCTCAGCGAAATATATTTTGAATTTTGATTCACTGTTGTTATAAAACTCAGGTGTCAAAATCACTTTCTTTGGTTTGCTTCCAGTGGCGTCGATAAAATATTATTTTTTCAAAGCCGTCTTGAATTTTTCGGCAATTTGGTTAAATTTTATATCTGACAAATTCATCTCTTTCATTATAATTCATCATCATGGGGCGTGACATACTAGTTGGAACATACCATCAGCTAGCTACCAGTTAGTAGCTTCGGTGTAAGTAATCCATTTCATGGATTATTTTGTTTCTCTGAGATTTGAACCCAAATTGAAAATAAGTATTCCTGTTTGAAATTGTAAATATGCAAGATAACGAATCGTTGTGCGGAACCCTTTCACAAATTTTTGTCATTGTTGCGAAAAATTTTTGCATTATAAATAAATTGATAACTAGAGTTTGTTTTGGCTATAGTTTATTGATGTAAACTAAAGTTTTATCATTGTAAATAAATCGGCGGATGTAAATGATAAACACCGAATATGTTCAGTCAAAATGAAGAAGCCATATTAAAAACAAGAGGTCCTCTTTAACATTTCCAGACGAAATAATCTCCACTGGCTAGCGTCATAGAAAATGAGCTAAAATCTTTCTGGAAGGCGGTTTAGATTTAGCAGTGTTAATGACAAACTACAGAATTGGAATATGCTCAGGAAAACTTTGTAATTTATTGTTGGTTCTGTACTAATCCACACTGGCCAGCAGCAGGCCCCGCTGTAGGGGGCGAACAACCCGGACATTTGTCTGGGGCGGCAAATCTAAAGAGCGGCATTTTGGCTGTTGACGTGACAAATTGAAATATTAATGAAATTTCCCGAGACGCCACAAAAAGATCAAAAAAGCTAAGAGAATAAGCTCACTAACTCCATAAAGGGGCGGAAATTTGTGTTTTTGTCCGGGGCGACGTAAAGGTTAGAGAAGCCCCTGCCAGCAGCGTGATAGAATATGACCAAAAATTCTTCTTGAAGAAGGTTTAGGTCTAGCAGTGAACGAAAAGACCACTGGAGAATCAAGTCTTTTTATTTTATTTAAAAAATATAAAATACTTTTGTAGATGATATGCTTACCTAATTGATTAAATATATTGAAACTATAGTTTTCCTAGCTTAACTGACCCATTACTCTTCCGTAACCTCCCAATTTTTTAGGTTAAAAATTTTTTTTAGAATTAACACACCAAATGCACTTATATCTAAACAAGTTTACAAGTGGAAACCCATATCAACTCACTTTTAAAGCATTCTGCGCACCGGAATATCATGCAGTGGAAAATGCTTTAATTGACTTTGTATATTAAGACGCGTCTCAACTTAGGCGGTTTTTGCCGGCGGCTTAAGTCGGGCGGCTAGTTATGTATGCTTTAATATACAGCATCTCCCTACTAAAGCCGCTGGCAAAAACCGCCAAAGTGAAGACGCGTCTTTACATATTACCCTCCTATTACACATTACACAATGTTCTCATAACGCGTTTTCCATATGTGCGGTTGAAGATTTACGATACTCCCTTCTATTAAACGAGAGGTTTCGATATAATGCTGTTTCGTAAAAGAAAATTCTAACGAAAAATGGCACTAATGGTTCTTATATACCATTTATATTTTGACTTACTTACTTTGACAAAATACATGCTTCAATTAAATAAACAGCGGTTCAGAAGTAGCCATGTTAAATTTAACTGACGTTTCGTTGGAATACCAACCCCGAATTGCTATATTTCCCCGCGGTTTTAATATTAGAAGGTATATTTTTCCATATAAGGCGGTATGATATAAAATCTGGTATGAATTAATCGCGTTATAGGAGGTACTCGCGTTAACTGATATTTCGGTAGAGACAGTAGATTTTCAAAATGCCCTAATAGCAATAATTGGGATTTTTTTTATAGTTAATAAGTTGTAAATATATTTTTAAAAACTATGTTTGACTTATTTTTGAATTTTGAATAATATAATTATTAATTAGGCTAGCATAAGCTACAAAATAATGTATTACTCTTATTAAATTAATTTTTTAACCTCTTGTTGCCGTTATGGGTCAATTTAGGAACGTACTACATTGTATGATGATTAGTATTATAATATTATGAGTTATTATCACCATAATAATCGATTTACAAAAAGAAAATTTTTTTGCCAAAAAATAATTCAGGCAACAAGAGGTTAAATAATTTTTTTAAGAAAATGCTTATTTTTGGGTTTATAATAGGAGAACACGGGCTTGCACTGGTAATAATGCAGGTTTACTTTAATCGAGTTTTACAATTTAATTTAATTAACAAAATTACTTAAAATTCAAATTAAAAGTAAAATCACGGGGGATTCCCTCATTTTTCTTTTTGTAATTTAACAGAATAAATAAAATTAAACGAGGAAACTAGATTATAATCGCTCCTGTTAAACTGTTACAGACACTTATGAATCCTGGTGTAAAATGGAAATTTAAGGATTCCTTACAGGGCCGGATTATCCAATATGTAAACTAGGCTAGCAGGAAGTTTCGTAGGGGTCTACAGTAAAGGGGCGCTTAAATTATTTTAGAAAATTGTAATTTTAGCTTGTTTTTGATTAGTCTAACTCTTATTCTCAAAAACTTTATTTTTTAATTTTGTGATAGTTTTATTATAGTAGTACTCCTGAGTTGATTTGACTTTACTTATTAAATCTAACTGATTAATATAAATTTAAATAAATAAAAATTAAAATATAAATAAATTAATATAAAGGAGTATAAAACTATCACAAAAAAATAGGTAAATAATTTTACAAAAAATTGGTGCCTCCGCGAAATCTGATTTTAAGATTTAAACTTAAAAAACGCTTAAAACTTTTTCTTAGGGGCTCATACATTGATAATCCGGCATTTATTTTTCTTAAAAAACGCTTATAATAAGCATTAAAAATGCAAAAATAAGTTATAAAAAAAGGCAAAATAGGCATTTAAAAACAAGAGTAATTCTTTATTAATATTCATATACGTAACATAAAAAGGGAAATTAAAAGTAACAAAATTTTGAATTTTTTAAAATAATTTTAACTTTTTAATCATTTATATGGTTGTTAAAACAATGAACAATAATATATTTTTCTAAATTAGAAATTAAAAAATTTTGCCTTCTACGATTATTATTATTTATACTAATTATCTATTTTATTTTTAATTAAGTATTAATTTATTAAATGAAAATAATAATTAATTATTTATAAAATATCAAAAATTGAAAGAAATCGAAAAATTTATATAAAAATCTGAAATAATCGCCAAAAAAGCACCAAATACGCATTTATGCCGAAAAAAAGCAATGAAAGCAAAATAAAAGTAGCACCAAATGTTTCCATTTTGTTTAGAAGTATATCAAATAAAGAAAAAACAGCGGGAAACCGCGATTCCATACTTGGTCGCGCCGACCAAGTTCTATCTACAAGCTATGCATTTAACAAGGTTAGCACTTGACTAGAATATTATTCGACTGCTCACAGAACGAAATTCTGAGTGCGAAGTGTAAACTTGATCCATTAATGGTAATAACAGGATGAAATCCCGAATTTAAGAGAAAGGAATCTCGTTAGTCTGTGGGACATTTAGATCGTGCACTGCATTGTCTTAATTTTATTATATTTGGTTTTATAATTAAGAAAGTTTAATAACATTTAATTATTGACTTAAATAATAATCGACAGTAACTTTGTAATTATTTCTGCATTCTACAAGGTTTTTTCAAATCTAGTTTATTGAAACATCAAAAAAGAATTTTTTAATTTGTCATCGACTGCAAATATTTTTTTACATTTTTCAATTATTATTTTAATAAGGCTGATTATTAAATTTTTTTAAAATTATTATTAAGTACTATTTGTGCCGGTTATATTATTAAAAATCAAAATAACCTTCGACGAATGAAGCCGGTATAAAGTAATTTAATTAGTTTACCAAGATATAAAATAATCTTTGTTTTTGCAGCAGTTTGAATGGTTTTGAAATTGTCATAAAATACAGTAAGCACTGGAAAAAAACAAGTCGGCTAATTATTTATTTTGATTTGATAAATTAATTTATTAGTAATTGTTTTCCATAAGATAATTTTTCGTGATATTTGCCAAATAATGTCTACCTGCTGGTCCTATGTAAAATTGCAATGGTGTGAAGATCATCGATTTATTTGGTTCTGTTCGGCTTTAGAAACAGCTCCATATAAGGAGGAAATATTTTAGTAAATTTAATTGGATTGAATTTGTTTAATTTTGAAGGTTGGGCAGTTTAAATTTTATCTAAACTACTAGTTTACCGACGTACGGGTTTCGTCGTATTCCAATTATTTAAATATTACTGGTGCATTTAAAATATTCGAAGAAGCCGGTTTTGTAGATTACTATACAAAAATGTATCACTTTTTTCATAAATCGTAACCATTAATCCGGCGTTCATTTATTATGTAACGCCACTGGATGTTTTATATTACCAAACGAAAATTGGTTTATACATCTCGTTTAAAGAATTCGAAATGCATAGTTAAGAGAGTTGGATGTTTAGCGGGGGGTCAGGCGCTCCTTAAAGACTTTTATACCTGCTGGTCCGCTGCGGTTCATGACAGGTTCTTGAACGTAATTTATATCTTGTACCTCAACAAGCCAGTCTTCGATGCTTGTTAACCAAAAAGAAATATTAGTAATTTTCGATAATTTATATTTTATGACGACCACATGCCCATTTATTTACACAAGACCCTAATTAAATGTTAAAATAAATTAAATGTTTAATTGGTTAAGCGCTTAATATTTTAGATATTAATTGCCTCTGGTATTAATTTCGAATAACTTGTTTATAGAATTTCGAACGGCGTTCGTTCGTCTCAAGTATTTGTTTTAAAATAATTAAAAAAGAATGAGAAATTAATGAAGTGAAACGTAACCCGACACCACATTTTTGGGAGCTACTCTTCCGAGACATGCAAAATTTTATCCTAGTTAATCCATCACGAGAGGAGGACGAGGATGTTTACAAAACGCCCCATCCAGCTACGCTTTTTCTCCTGGTCCCTTCCTCGAGGACTTTTTGTCTTCGTCCTAGTTTTTGTTCTTTTTTTCGGCCGGCCAGATTTTCAAATCGTGTTTGGGATAACAAAATCACTGCTATTCCTTTCGTTATGATTTATGTATTTATTATTGTACTTATTGATGGATGGGTTATGATTTATGACAGACATCGTATCCCTACTTGTCGCCAAATTAAATTCCAACGTGAGATTTAAATTTAAATATCAATAAAATAGCTGATATCTTTGCAATAAAAATATTTGTTCGGTTACCGTTGGAGGTTATCGCAAGTAGGTAAATACCTTTTTATCTGCTCCTTAATTGAATTGGGGCATTTACTCCCTACTGCCACTGGTATCGAAAAATAATCAAGACAGGTGGTGGTATTAGATTTATTTGTTGGCTTTTAAATTTCGATCTGTGGGTAAACCTTCGAAACGTATAATAAATTATCCCATCTAACATAGTAATTTAGAATTTACCTGTTAGTTATTTCAACATTTATTTTTATATATCTACAAAATTTATGTTAAGTTAGTGTTTTATGCATTATTTTTATCTTTATATATTAACATTAAGCTACATTATGGGCGTTAATGTAAAATGCCTGAGAGTTGTTAATGTAAATGAGGATTTATAGGATCTTGTTAGCGGCGCTAAAAAGCGGGATCGATTACTCATTTCATCCTGATTAACATAAAGTAAACATTTAGAAGGCGGTGCCGTTCTTGTGCCAAGTCATCGAGGTTTTTTCTTAAGCCAACCATGACTATTTCTTCCACACAACCATCACTTAAAAATCTAATACTTTTATAACAAACTCTCATGATAATTATTCTCTGCCGTTCATAATTAATTTTTTACTCCATTCTCCCCCCGAACTATTAAATTTCAATTATCATTATTATTTTCCAGTGCCGTAAAACGGAACTCTTCCGAAATTACATCGATTTAGATTTATTCTGTGCAAGTTTTGTTTTCTTTACGTCTTGTGAATTTTATGGATTGGAACAATTGGACATGCACAAACTGAATTATTTGAGTGATCATAAAAATGACGCGGTTCTGCATACAGGAACACACAATGCCTTTCGTGCATTGAACGTGATTAATAAGTTGTTAAAGCGTAAAAGTAAACAAAAGCCCCGACTAACAATGGATAAGTTCCATGTAGCGATCTAATTTGCATTTATCTGATTTTTAAATTTATTTATTAAGCATGAAATTTTTTAAATTATTAATTTGCTTTTTACTATCCGCCTATGTTTTGTTTTTAAAGCTATAGTTGATTTAACTGCCGTTTTTAAAAATAGCCCGACGTAAAATCATAAAGCCAAGTAATTTTTATTTGAATTTTTAATGAGGGCTGGTTAACTGCGTTTGGGGTTCCGGACCCAAACATTGTTGGGCCCTGTATAATCGTTCGCAATACCAGGATTCTCACTCTTTTAGAAAAATTCGGAAATTCTGAAATTATCAAACTTTACTTTTTTGCTAAGGCAACTGCTATATTTTACTGCCTTCCATTATCTCTCCTTTAGCTTTTAGTGCCGCTTATCTCCGGTAGTAAAAGTAATGTTTAAATTATTAAATCTGTAAACTCACTACGAAAAGTCCTAATAAGACACTTTCCTTCCGCCGTTTTTGGTTAGGTGGCTACGGCGGTAAGTCCTGATCGAAATAGACAGATTAAAAATGTTAAACAGTAAGCATCTGTCATCATATTGGCAGCACCACATTAGTAAATTTTCGAGCCAAATTCTCGTCATTTACGGGAAGTTCTGATTTTCTGCTTTCATTTAAAGAAAACTGGGGCTGATGCGCATCGAATGCTCTAAAGTACTTATGGTGAGTCTGCTCTTAGTAAAAGAACATGTCTTGATTGGTTTCAACGCTTCAACAGCGGTGAATTTGACGTAGAGGACCGGCATGGCGGTGAAAGAGAGAAAATTTTCGAAGATTCCGAACTGAAGGCGTTATTCGATGAAGACTTGTGCCAAACGCAAGAAGAATTGGCAGAATCATTAGCAGTGACTCAACAAGCCCTTTCAAAACACCTCCAAGTCATGGGAATGATTCAGAAGCAAGGAAATTGGATTTTACGTACACTAGTTGAAGCCGAGAAATGTTTAACGTAATTTATTTGCTGGTGAACAGCAGCTACAAATAGAGAATCGGAAGGTTTCCACATTGCATTGTGACCGAAGAAGAACAATAGGTCCACTACGATAATATCCTACACGGAGAAAAATTTTTAATCCAATCCAAATCCACTTTTGAAGTAAATATTACTGCAGTTGAAGTAAATTTTACCACAAATTTAGTAAAATTTACTTCAGCTGCAGTAATATTTACTTCAAATTGATGTGAGATTGATTTGGACTTCAATTTGAAGTAAAAATTACTTCAAAACACCACATGTCTCAATACCGGTCAAGACATACTTGGAAATGGGAAGTTTTATTCTACCCGCCGTACTCTCCAGACATTGCTTCTTTCGAGTTCCAATTACCATCTATTTAGATCGATGGCCACGGCCTGGCTGAAGAAGAAGTCCAAAAATGGATCGATTCGTGGATCGTGGATTTCTTCAAAAGACCCATCGTTTTTTCAGGATGGTATCCGACAATTGCTAAAAGGGTGGACAAAAGTAGGGGCTAGCGACAGACACTACTTTGAATCATAAATATGTAATCACTTTTTAAGAATAAAACCCCAAACTTGGAAAAAAAACGGCGGAAGCAAAGTTTACACCTAATACTATTTATTTATTTTTGGATTATGCTTTACTATGCGTTATTTTAATTTTATTATATTTATTTAAAGATTCGAAATCAGGATAAACTTGAAATTCAAGAAATTTATTTTTAAAAATTCAGTGTGAACCCCGAACAGCATGCAAAGGGATGTCAGTTTATAAGGTTCTTACAAGCATTTAAAATTATTAGATATTAATTTTGTCAATACCGGCATAAGTTACTACTTTACTCTTTCAGTTCATAGCTTAAAGTGGACGGTTATCTAGTACCATGACTACAACTATAATTGTTTTTTCAACATAATTGCCTGATATTGAGGGTTATTCCATAGTTAAACTCTTCGGTCTTTAAAGTTCAAAGGTTTGTATTCGTATTCTACGATTGACATATCCGTGTAATGCTAGCACGCACCCGGGAATCCCGGAATTGGGGGGGTGGGTATTTATGAAAGTTCCATAAATAAATTTATTACGTAATGTTTCAAATTTTTGGTTTCCGAAACGTCTCGCTTCTTTCAGTGCATCCAAATGAGTTTGTCGTACAATTACTACAATATTGGAGGTATTAGACCTCCCCGCGCCCCGGAGTCTAAAATAATACTTTTTGAAACACTGAAATATCTCTATTTAATAAAAGCAATCGCACAATAAATGTATTTTAATAATTATGTATTTTGCAATTTTAATATTCTGCTTGCAAAGGCTGCGCCCCATTTCACTCTCCGTACCAGTCGTCACTGGATATAAAGAAATAATATACTTGCCTTGGTAGTATTCATGGTTCTGTGAGCACTTGAATAATATCCTACTAGGGTGATAATGATAACCTTTTTAGATAGCTCATAGATTGAACTTTGGGTTTAGATCACACCAGTAGAGTCGATTAAACTGTAGATTGTCACTTCATAACTTACTCTATAGGATTTAAACCTTAAGCTACACTCCTGGTTTATATTATATTTTGGTTTATTTTTGTCATATATTTTGCAAATAGCAAAGAGAAGAGAATAGGGGATTAAATACATACTATCCAGTAGCTGCTCGTCAGCGGATGTAAGGGAGCCTTAGGCTCCTCTGAAATTATGAACTACTAATTATTAACTATTAAAATTTTCAAAAAATCTTATTATTTTTGGGAATTTGGCTGTAAATGAAACTTCTTTATTTACAGTTTCATTTACAGCCCAAGTCCAAATTCCCAAAAATAATATTTAGATTAGTTGAGATGGACGAAAGTAGATATCTATCATTTTCAAAAAAGTAAAAACTTGAATTTTAGAACATGAGATCTATCAAAAGATGGATATTTCTTCTGCAATACTTATCCAAAAAGTAGCAGAATCAGAATCCTTCATCTAAACTCTAGGGAGGGTAAAGGGTATAAAAAATATTTTTTAAGCGGCAAAATTGATTTTTACGCCATTTTGAAATACTTTTTGGCGGAACCCCTGGGCTTTTTCGCGGAACCCCATTTGGGAACCGCTGCTCTAGGGCATACCATGCAGATGGTTTAGCCATCACATGGACCTATAAAGTTTTACTTTATTTGAGATTACTCCAAAGAAATCTCTCATCATTTGATTGACGACTATGCATTGACTGAAATCTCCGCATAAATATAATGAACGCTATCGGCCTCTTATGTGAACCATGTGCCTTATTATACTTGTAAATAGCTCATCCAAATTAATTTTTTTAATTGAGGAAAGTGGGGTTACTCTTTACAGTATACTTTAAGATAAGCCTCCCCAAATAAAAAACCACGAGCCACCACTGATACTATCATAATATCCCTAACTTGGGAGTAAACTGGTCAGTCAGACAGGTTTTTGTATTATATTTCCAGTTCTACGTGAGTTTTTCCTTTTATTCTATACTTCTCCTTAACAATAGTGCATTTTTGAGATAATAGATAATTTACTATTGGCTTAGGGCCAATTTCACAATAAAAGTTAACAGGGCATTAAAATTTAAAAGGCGATTTAAACAAAACTGATGACCTTTATTGGTCTGTTTTGGCTTAAGTCGCCTTTTAAATTTTAATGTCCTGCTAATTTTTATTATAAAATTGGCCCTTAGCCCTTAGCCAAAACAGTTGCTTGTTGAAAATGACCCTAAGGGCCAATTTCATAATAAAAGTTAACAGGGAATTAAAATTTAAAAGGCGACTTAAAGCAAGACTGATGATTTTTATGTGTGTCTGTTGACTTAAGTCGCTATTTAAATTTTAATATCCTGTAAACTTTTGTTATGAAATTGGCCCTTATTGATTTTTAAAATGATTATTAAAAAAATACGAACGAAGCCAATTATTGCCATAGTTGTGGTTTATACCTTGAACATATTATCATTCTCGAGATCATTCTGTTGAATTTTATTGTGATAAATTTTAATTAATATTACAACATTATTCTTGAATTGTCGATTTTCTTGTTTTTATTTTACAATTACATTATTTGCTTTCCTTGGTATTCTTTTTTCGCACTTCTTTTCATTTCCTTTCCTGCTTGACTTCTAATTTTTTATTCTATACTACTTCTTATCTACCTAAAATCTTGCTTATCTCATCGTAATTAATTAAACATATTATTTGTCAATATTTTACTTTTATCATTACAGCAATTTTTAAATGCTCTAGGCCAAGTCTTTCTCTTGCCATATTTGCCGCGCTAATCAAGTGAGATTTTGAATATTGCTCATTTCTGTAAACTAAAATTTATATTTTATTCTTGATATTCCACCGTTCACGACCGTACTTTCTAATAATTATAGAACGCGTGTATATTTATCTTGATCAACATTCGTTTGGTTTAAAAAGGGTTCATCATTAGCTAAACAGGTTGAAGAATATAAAAGTAAGGTTTTATGGCCATAATTTAAATTTATATAAAAAACTTATAGTTTTTCATGGCTTTTAACATTTTTATTTTATTAACAATATTATGGGTAGGGTAGGACTTGGAGAGAACATTAAGATTTGTATAAAGAGATAAAAATAAACTGTCATGTTTCTCTATTACGTTCGTTCATGTTGCAGAATGGATTCTTTCTTTTTGTACGGAATTTAAATATTTTACTGGGATAATTTGAAATGGCGGGTGGGAAGGGTGCCTCACACGCCAAAATAATATTTGCTCGATAAGGAGCCTGTCTTAAATAAATATTAGATGAATTAAACTATCAGTTTGATTGTTTTTCTGTGGGTGCCTTAACATTAGTTTCAATTTGTGGGCTCATAAATAGATTAAATCGACATATTTTTTTAAGAAGGAAACGAATACTTATATTTATTATAAGTCTTGACCGTTTAAACTTGATAAATACCAAAGAGCTTATAACAAGTGTAAAATATTCATAGTTGGTTTTTTGCTTTTCTTGTTTAACGAGGCATTAAGCACTGACCGGTTCTTGTTGGGTTGTATGTTGCACAGCCTCTTAAATTGTTTCTCGATCCTATCTCTGAAACCGTGGACCGCAACTCGGTCTTTGCTTTGCCGACTCGATTTTAAATTTACTTTGGACACCACAATGGGGTGGACCTATTAAAACTTTGCCTCCATTTATCCGATTCTAAATTTAATTAAACGCACTAATTATTCAAATGGAAATTCAAACATCGCCATCGCATTGCTGTCGACTTATTTCCAACAGTGACTTTCAAATATAAGACAGATGCTAAGTCGACTTAATGGTTTCTCGCTTGTTAGCCAAAAGCAGTCTGTCTGTAAATATAAACTGTCAAACCTAAGACCCTAATCCAAACATAGCAGACAAGAAAATTATGTTTTGCAGCGGTTCCAGGTAGATTTTAAAATTTTAATTATAGTCATAAACGCTTAATTATACAGTGAAATCACAAATTACAGTGCACGAGTCTTTAACCAAATAAAATGATTTTCCACTATTTATCCAACATTTTATTTTTTCGCCTTTGATTTCATTTTTATTTAATCGCGTAACTTCTCAGGTTGTAATTATCCTTCCTTCCATCTCTAATTGTATGCAAATTTTTTGTCGGATTATTTCGTTCAACTCATTTGGATGGCTTTGGTTTCCAAAAATATCGTGCTGGGTTTTGGGTTGGAAATGTGCTTCCTCTGGATACGCCCATGCCTTTGGTGTCACTTTGGTTCAGGTAGTTTTCAAAATTTGTGTGTTTTGTTTTGTTTACATACCATGTCATCAATCAAGTGATGTTTTAAATAATACAATTAGCGTATCCTACATATCATATTAAATTGTTCCGTAATTTAAAATCTCCGATGAAGATATAAACTTAAATTATACTACAACTTTGTTTATAATACTTGCTAATGAATTCACTTCATCTTCGTGTCTAAAATCAAACGTACATGAATATTTTATTAACATCGCTGAGCACTTACATTATGTATGAGGACTTGCATTCTAATGCTATATTTATCGCATATATGTACTTTTGTTCAAGTTTCATACCTTACATCGTCAGTTACCATAATATATTTTCTCAAAATTTCCGTTATTGAATAAGTCCCGGCAACGAAGCTCTATTTCAGCATTTAGAGGAAATAAATAAAAAAGTTTTGAAATTTACTGTAAACGTTTGAACACGTAAAAGATCGTGAAAAATTCAAAGATGAGAAACTTCACCATCTTCAAAATTAAAGAGCATTAAATTCTCTACAAAAAATGTTCAATGCTTTTTTTTGTAAATCGAACATTTCAATGAAAAGGGGTTACTGTCAGTTAATTACACCCACGAATTGGGCTTTGATTTTTTTTTCTATTAGAAAGAGGACAATTTTCTGAGCATTTTGAGACCGCACTTCGATGAGGATTATCCAGTAGTTTTCGAGAAAACGGCATTTGAAAATCAAAATTTTACATGCATAGGGAAATTCATTAACATAAAAGTTCTATTGACGGTGCGTGCGTTCTGATATAGTCTTAGTGTTGGCAGTCAGACGCGAATGTGACCCGGTCGGGAGCACACCGACCGTTGCTAACGAGTTTCACACCTTACGAGTTTCACCCCTTTCGAGTTGCACCTTTGGCGTGGTGGTGCGACCTAGAGGGATGTTTTTAGCGAGTCAGCGTTCGTCAAAACGGCGCGGAGCACCCGGAGTGGAGGGGACCGGAGCGGAGGGTAGCGAAGCGTCGGTTTTGACGAACCCAACCAAGGCACTCGAGATTCTAACCTAAAAACGAGTTCTGCGTTTATTCTTTAAATTATTGCATAATGTTGCGTAATACACCCGATGTACACCCGACAATGTCACAATCGCGTCTGACTGCCAACACTAAGACTATATCAGAACGCACGCACCGTCAATAGAACTTTTATGTTAATGATTTCCCTATCTAAAATGCATGTAAAATTTTGATTTTCAAAAGCCGTTTTCACGAAAACTAATGGATAATCCGCAAAATTTCTTCTTTTATTATACACAGAAAATTGTCCTCTTTCCAATAGTGTAGGTGTCGAGGCTCAATTCTCTGGTGTAATTCCCTGACAGTTCCCTGAAAAAGTGCTGAATATGACGAACAATAAGCAGATCAAAATAGCTCATGCTTCTAGCCTCTCTGGCGGAGGAATTAGAATTACAGGCCGAAATTTGTCCATTTAGGCAACTTTGGGCATTGATGTCATATTCAGAAAATTATATGAACATATTTTTACGAACGAAAATTATCAATTACAGTTGACTTTTATGTGAATGTCACGTAAAGAGCAACAGAGAATATTGCAAAGCTTGATCCTGGTCGTCAGAAAAACGTTTTTATTTTAAAATATGAACAATAAACCTTTCACCAGTGAAGCAAAGTTTATATAAAATGAAAAAATGTTAAGTGTTACACGGTATCACAGCGTCGATCATAATTTTTTCGCCTACATGTGATTTTAATGTAAAAATTATTAAATTTGAAATAGTTGACGAGTGTTATCTCTAAAACTAAGTGGAGCATTTTAAAACAATGCTCACTTTATTTTTAATAGGTCAAGGAATTTGTAAAATAATTTGCATCCCATCATCATTATCACTGGCTTTTCTGTTCTCCAATTAAGTAAGTCGAGTAGTTCATTAAAAATGTTTTAATACAAAAAGTAGTTTTAACAACCCCGGGATAAATTTTGCTCTAAATTCCAAAAATTCTAATTAATTTAATATTATGATAATATCGGAATTCAATCTTCCAATTTGAAATGCTAAATTCCAATCATATTTGGTTAAAAAAATGTTCATATATCAATTTGAAAGCTTCTATTAAAATATTTATATTAATATTGTAGATCTTTACGAGATACAAAAAACCCGCTGTTTAAAAAGCCAAAGCAATCAAAATAATCATCCGTCAACGTGTCAGCTTGTTCAGTATTTTGATAAGCATCTTACAAGCTTTTTTACATATTCTTTTACTGATGGGTAATTTTAATAAATAAAAGATGAAGGAATGTAAGTTAAATGTGTAATGGCTTTAATTTGCATAAGGCGATGAGATTGCGATGAGAAAATGTATGTTCTTAAACCAAAGTGTTGGAAGAACAACAATCTATTATTTATATATTTATTATAATAACGGTACAGACGTTTAGAAGTGGATGAGTGAATGTCAATGTTTATTTTGTTACTTTCAAGTTTAAAAGCTAAGGACTTTTACGTGAGCACACAATAGAGAATAGATAGAGCGAAAGTGTAAGTGCGAAGACCAAACTTTCGCTGTTTAGACAACATAAAAATTTCTTTCGGGGGGAATTTAGAAAGCCCATTGAAGCATCTTTATTATTCTCGAGATGCACATTTTTGAAAAAACAATTTTTATATTTATAAACTTATACGCGGAAATTAATTTCAAATTGTTACAAAACTTAAAGTTTCTGGATTAAAAAAAGTAAACATAAATAAAGAAATTCCACTTATAATCATAATATTTTATAATAAATATTTTAACAAAACAAAAACATCCTTTTTACTTTCTCATTAACCCAGCAAAGGAATGATTTGAATAAATTATTGGATAAAACGTTGTACGCTCTAGGAACCGAACCCTCACTCTACTCGTTTAGTAATCTATTTCTTTTTGCACTCATTGCATAAATTACTATTAATCTGAAAAAATAAAATAAATATCTCCAGAAAAAATAACTTGTGAATTCGGAGAAGTAAATTAATCTTTTTTTTTAATTAATTTGTTTAACCAATGCAATTAATATAAAAGGTAATTGAACGTAGAAAAGTAGAAATCTGAAATGTAATTTGAACAATGCAATTATTAAGATATTTACAAGTACAATATGATGCGGCTGATCTGCACTTCAACTAACGAAGCGAAAGCTTCGGGCCCCTGGCACGATATAGTAAGGTGCCCCATTATTATAAATACCTAGTAGAAGTGCTCGGCTTCACTTGAGTGTGGTTTAATGTTTTTCTGCAAAAAAAATGTGTATAGAATCCCCATAGTTCATAGAATATGTTCAGCTCTCGGGCCTGAATAATCTAAATCTTAAATAATTAAATGAAGAATAATTCTGTTTATGCTAATAAAGAACTGAAGATAAATATAAACTCCGTAATTTGTGTGTGTGTTCTGGATCTTGATTTCAAAATTTTTTATTTCCCCTTAGGGAACAACCCACATTAACGTCGGTTGTGAATGGATTAACAAGATTTCGACTAGAACTTAACTATTAGTGACATATAAAAACTGTTTCTGGCTGTTATTTTTTCCGTAATGTTACCAATGTAAGTTATTAACATACAAAATTTGGGAGGTTACGGGAAAATAACGTGTCGGTGCGGTGTTTAGGCCGCACAACCTGGGCAATCGAGTTGCACCACAAGAGTTCTATTGAGTCCACTCACTGGGAGTGTGCTAGTTATAATATATAATCGTGTTCCAAAAGTCGTTGATCCGATTTTTGATATTAATTTAAAGATTAATTGTAAATTTTATCAGGGGATAACAAAAATAATATCTTTTATCCAGATTGATCTTGCACTAGGAGTCCTTCATCTTATTTAAATTTTATTAACATGTTTTTGCGGTCGTTACCTGCCAAAAATCGACATGAAAAACCGACACCAAAAAATAATGTTAAGGTTGGTAATAAGTATTATCTGCGATTAATCCGGATTAATGAATTAAGTCGAGGTTTTCTTTACACTTAAATTATAAAGGTAACTGTATAGATGAAGCCTTAGAACTGCAGTCATCCGAGTTCCACCTTGTTTACTCAAGGAGCGATACCCTATATAATAATAATAATAAAATTTATTTGTTAATCCGTTTTAGGCTTCTATACAAAGTATAGCAAGAATCTTTGTGTTCTGGTCCGCATGTTTCAAATTTAAGAAGTTATCGCTGTCGGATTAGCAGCAAATCTGTTTATCCATTTTGCCGTTGATCCGTTTAGCCGTTCATCCGAAATTATTTTACCGACCTTAAAAGGATTATACGATATACAAATTCGATATTTGAATGGGGTTTTTATTGGAAAATTTTCTGTATCTATATTTTTTAAATTTCATCAGAAACATGGTAGTAAGAAGCCTAAGAACTACGGTAATCCGAGTTTTATCTTGTTTGGTTTTATCTGTTGATCCGTCGATCTGCTGATTCATTAATACTGTCGCAAGTCTGTTAGAAAGGTGTTTGATACCGAAAAACATGTTCCATGCTTACATTAGTCGGAGACTAAAATAGAAGGAATCCGGGGATCCAGGGGGCTAAGCCCCATGGACGAGGCGCGAAGCGCCGAGTTTTGTTTGAAAACATTTTAACTATTTTAAAATTTTGTAAATATTTTGAACTTTTTTGTTTTCCCGAGAACTAGTTGGCATTGCGACAGCTAGGTGGGGAAACAAGGCTTTTGCCAAGAATTGCCGCACGAAGCGGTTAAGAAAAAAGTCGTCTCTTAAATTATTTTGAGAATAATTTGATTTTATTTGAGTAAAATTTTTAATTATGCTAGATTTGAATTGATTGAAGTTGATTATGTTAGTTTTGTAATACAGAAAATTAATAAATGAAATGATATTATTAATACAAGGTGGCGCAAAAGTATCACCCTATCGGAAGATACTTTCATTGTTTAATTCCAGGCTATTGTGAATAGAACAGAAGCAGAATATACGGAGATAAACCATAGATCTCAAACTGCTCAAGAACGCGGAATAATTGTGTCAATATTTTTGACAAATAATCGGTCGGTAGATTGGGTTCAACGTGAATTTTAGGACTGAAACACTACGGCGTTTAACCGCTTGTCTTAAGGAGGCTGGCTCAAAACGGTACAGTAGCAGATGTCGCCGATTCTGGAGTAGCCGTCTGGTCGAAATATCGCTGTTTTGATTTTAAATGTTCAAGAACACCCTCAAACATGAACCAGACGACTGTCCATAAAATTGGGTTTCAGTAGATGGTTTTTACAGGTTTGAGGAACATGTGGTGCCACCCAGAACGGTGCAACTGCACACACAGCGCGAGCGACAGTGAATATTCTGAAGCAAGCGTTTTCTGGCCGCTTAAATTCTCATTTTAAGATTTGCGCTAGCCTGCAATATTGCCCGACTTAACCTTTTCACTTTTCGTTCTTTGAGAATTTCGAAAGTCAACGGTCTTTACGACCCAGCTACAGACGTTGGCAAAGGTTCAACAAGAAGAAGAGAATTTATCGTCTGAAATTTTGAGGGAAATCACGAAAAATTCGTTGCAGTTACAGATTATTAGTTGTTTTATGTTCAGGTACCACCCTCTCTAAAACGAATGAATGATGATTGCTTACAATTATTGCAATCCACGCATTCAGTAGCTGCTCGCAAATGACGCAAATGAATGGATTAACAAGAAAAAGACGGAGAGAGCTGAGGAAACGTAGCCGTGTAGAAAAGCGAGATACTTCAATTGCATACTTCAAAATCGAAGTCTAAAAGAGCCAAAATAGCCAAGTTCTTAGGAATGCTTCTGTTCTAATAATAATAAATTACCTTTAATGCCAGCAATGCAGTGTAAATTGGTCAATTTTTGGTCACCTTTAAAAGCCACTCGAGGGTTTAGAATTAACAAATATGTTTATTTATTGAAGTTCCTTTTAAGATTTGTTATGTAAGAAGTTATTTACATGTGTTACAATATTTACCATAATCACAATGTACAGTAGAAAATACAAGTACTTTAACACCAATCATATTTAAACAGCTGTCGATACTACTACATAGAATTAAACAAAAAAGAATTCAAAATAAATATTGAATAAGTTTATTTAACCATGGCGATAGGTAACCATAACTTCCTTTTTTGATTTTTTTACTTCAGTCAAGTTGAACATTGCAACTTGCAAGAAGTATTTTTTTTGAAATTTCAACAGCTGCATTTTGTTTGTATGCAAAACAAAACTGCATTTAAATTAGGTATAGATTTATGATATCGAGACTGCATTGCGGAGAGCATTATTTGAGCTTAACAAAAGGAAAGCGCCGAATGGATATCCACGTAATATTGTAATGCGCTCCATTGTTCAGTCGCGCAACCGTAAACTATCGAAGAACCCATACGGATTCTTACCTGTACAACGCTAACTAGACGGTCGATATTCATGGTTGTTTTGCTCTCACGTAATAACCATCCACTCTTTCTTTATCGCCACTTTACACCAAGCTTTGTCATTTCTTATTAACACCAACTGGATATAACACCGAAGGGGACCATCTTCTTGTTCGGAGTGTTTATTTTTAAATTTTTCATGGCCTTGTTTCGTATATCGAGACGCCCGAGAATAAATAGTAGGTAGGTACTCGCGAGAACAAATTTAAAAGTTGTTGAACTTGTCAGCTACTGTTCCAATATTATGGATTTTGGTGTATTTTTGGGCGAAAGCTTTCTCGCTTCGTGTGTCGCTCATTAATACATCATCTAAAAATAATAAAGAAGTCACAATTCGTGATCAATCATCCATTAAATACGTAGGTGCGTTCCTTCGTCGAATGCATAATTAATCTCGCCAATTTTAAGAATCGGAACAAAAAACTTGCAGCGATTGCAAAAATTTTGCTTCTCCGGAAGAAGTTGTTTTGCACAACCGAATAATTTTTTCTTTTTTAATTTCAGGTGGGTTTGCTTGTGCGGATGGTGGATGGCAAGAGCTGGTCTTTCGTGGTCAACAGAGAAACTCCAAAATTTGGGTACCTTCCTGCACGTCATAGCGTGGGGCTTACCTGCTGCCCAAACGGTGTTCGTCTTGGTTCGACGAGACGTGAGCGCAGACGAATTGACAGGTAAGAACATAACTAATTAGCCAATAAAATTCAAAGTTCGTTTTTTAAATAGCAGTTTACAAAATAACACGGCCATAAAAACCTGCACACTTGCTGACTAGTTTTTACGTTATTTCATGTCAACCATTGCTTCCGAGTTGATTTGAAATTATCTCGTTTGTGATGAAGCTATTACCGCATTGAAAATCGCGTGGAATTTTAAATTGCTCTCAGCTTTAACACATGACATGTGCATTAGCTAAATATCTAAAATATTTTCTCATTTTATTCACGCATCTGCGACTTATTTATTAACTTTTCTCTGGGGCCAAATCAAAGGATGTCGTTCTTTCATTGTTACGAACAGATAAATTAAACGGCAATTTAATAGCGTCATTATTCTATTGAAACTATTACGAACCTGTCATTTTTTCTTTCAATTTTGCCTTTTCCCCTTTTTTTCCCTGGACGAATAACCGCCCAAATGTTTTGGAAACTCTGACTTCTTATCGATTTTGATATGGAGTGTTATGGAGATATCAATTTTTATAAAAAAAAAGAATTTTAATCTTTTGTATTTGAATGGATTTGTTTGTATTAAATCAAACATGTTTATTAAAAAGCAATAAAAATAAACTATCAGTTTTAAAAATTCTTCTAGTTTTTTCTATTATGTTGACAAGCTGGATGTAAATTTATCATCAAACGCCTCCGTAAATTTCAAAATTATCGTCATTTATAAAAATACTCGTTCGACCGGATTTTTTTATTAAATAAATAATGTAAAAAAATTTGGTAGATACCAAATGTTTCTAGAGCTCACTTCCAGTAGTAAATAGTTTCAAAAAAATTTCATTTTAATTTATTCAACAATAAAATTGTCAATCAAACGTCGATTCGCAAATCGCTGGTTTCTATTATCCACCAAATTGGGCCATCAAAATTACTGCCGGCAACCAGAGGCAGTAAAAGTTAAAGGCACTAGGGAGCGTTAATAGACCATGTAGTTCGCCATCGTCCCCCCTCTTGGATGGAGCTTAATTTTTTTCTTATTAAGTCCATTTTCTGCTTTTTAACAAAACTATGTATTTAAAAATTATTTGGTATACCATGACAGTACAAAACCATAGTGGCTGTCGCTGGTTTGGAAACTCCTGTGTGTAAAATATAGGGTGTTCCCGGATACACTTTAGTTACTTAGGTAGTGATAGAGAACACTTTTTTAAGAAAAATTTGTAATAAATTTTTTTTTCGAAATTGAAGCTCTCGAGAGTTAAGCCTCTTGATAACATTTTTTTTAATTTCAACCTTCACGTGGCCATAGCCCAGAAAATATTGATTTTTTTGGTAAAAATGGTTCAGTGCTTTTTTAAAGAGCGTGAAATAATCTACAAACTAGATTGAAACCTTTTATTGTCTAAAATCAACGGCTTTCAAGTTATGAATTAAAGTAAAAAAATGTTGAAAAATTCAAAATTTTTTTTATTTTAGTTTTTTTCAAAATCCGATTCTAGTTTTACCCGCGGATTTTGTTCATTCCTGCAGTTGTTTACACCATCCCTTGCAAATTGCGCTTCGTCGATAAAATTGTAAACATTAACTGTCATTTGTTTTTCTGTGATTTTGTGAATTTACTTTTTTGTTTTGTAGCTGCTTTTGTTTTTCTGATTTTCTGTGAAAGGGATTGGTGTTTCAAAAATTTTTACTAATAGTCAGAAGTTGTAGTCCGTTAAATTTCTTATCCGAAATGGGGCGTCAGAATTTTTTTTAATGTTTTGTTTAAAGTTACAGGGTTTTGAAAAAAACCTAAATAAAAGAAAGCTCCAATTTTTCAACATTCTTCTACTTACTTTAATTCATAACTCGAAAGCCGTTGATTTCAGATAAAAAATGTTTGAATCTAATTTGTAGCTTATTTCACGCTCTTTAAAAAACCACTAATCTATTTTTACTAAAAAATCAATATTTTCCGGGCTATGGCCACGTGAAAGTGGAAATTAAAAAAAGTGTTAAAGAGGCCTAACTCTCGATGTCTTGAATTTAGAAAAAAAAATTTATTAAAAATGTTTCTTAGAAAAGTGTCCTCTATCGCTACCTAAGTTATGTAAAATGTATCCGGGGACACCCTGTATAAAAATAATCAAAGTTTCGAAATAAATATCAATCACATACATGCAGATGGTTTAGTCATCACGTGAATCGTAAGTGTCCACTGTACACTACTGATAATTTCGGGATTATTCCGAAGATATTTGTCATCATCGAGTGCAGATAAACATCCTATATTATACTGGTAAAAACCACGAGCCGCCACTGGCTGGTAAAGTAATCGATCATTGAAGTGAAACTCTTGATAAACTATGCAGTATAAATTAAAAGCTATAATCTTAATCAAAGAGAATAAATCCGATTGTTAAGGAGTCAACATTAAAAGATTAAAGAAAAACACTCAAGTCATATTGAGAGCGCTTGATTAATTCCTGTTCCCCCTGATCGGGGCCACATTTTCAGTATTTTTTTCAAATGGTTATTGGTCGTTAAGACATTGGTTACCCTGAGTTGATTATTGCCAACATTAATAAATAATAATAAAACCGGGGGTCACAGACACATTTCCCAATTCGGTTTAAGCAACTGTGGTATTTAAACGCTACTACCACTTTTTTTTTAGAAAAAGAAAATAGAAAATGGCCTATGTTCAAAGCTGAACAGTCATGTCCAGCAAACCGTTTAAACTGTTTAGGGGCGGATGGGCAACATTTTAACGGCCCGGGAAATATTATTTGTCGGCCCTATTTTAATTTCCGGATTATGGCTAAAATATACATTTACAGGGTGTTACGCATTTTTCCTTTAAAATTAAATAGAGCATAGGTCAGATTACATTTCCTATCCAAAAAATTTTGAAATTCTGATGACCAAGGTGCACTTTTTCCGAGGGTGTGAACATTATTTTAATCTAAATATTTGTTGGTATAAGACTTACTTACGAAATCCTATGACTTCAAGAATTTAACTGAAATTCGCCAGCAGGAACATTTTTTCTATCCAAATGCATTTGAGGTTTTTTTCTTCTTCGGGTTTTTCGAATAAACGAAATAACCAATTCAAACTAAAATTTTTTCCAAAATTTTGCGAAAATAGCACTGAAGACCAAAAATGAAAATAAAAGCGATTCATAATTGGATCGATTATCTGCATGCCCAATCCACTTCTGATACTTGCAAGTGTATTTTTCGTTATTTAAGTGCAGAAACAAATTTGTTACGCTGATAAACGAAGGAAAGCTTTCAATCTTTCGTTGTTATTAATTTCTGTTGACTACAAACACGAGTTAATTAATTTCTTACGGAATGTTAAATCCAATTTGTCTGCGCTCAAGTTCATAAACTATTTAAATTGCAGGAGTAAATTTAGCGATCAAACGACAAAATTTATTGCTTCTACAATACACGCTCATTTAAATATTTACTTTAACAATTACGCCTACCGACAACACTAACATTTGGCTAAATTTAATCCTGTTAAAAAAATTATAGCGGAGGAAAGTCTGTGGTCTACTCGATGTGATTTTTTCACAACTCGCATAAAGTTTCGAAATTTATTACTGCTCTAAGCATAACTTTCACTACATCTTTCGTATTAATATTTTATTAACAAAATGAAAATGGAAGCGAAAGGGGAAAATATTTATCGCTTCATTTTCTTTAGAGCATTTGCCTCATAACAGTACCCTAGAGAATATTACTACTACTATAAAGCCACACTGGAAGCTTTCAAAGTTGCTGCCAAGGATCGAGTTTTTGAATCATTTTCATTATTCAGGACCGGCTCAACAGTTTTGGCGCCCCTACCGCCCAAGTGCAGTGTAGCAAAACTGGATAAAGAAACCAACTACTCATAAAGTAAAAGTTCTTATTATGGAATTCTGTATCGCATAAATATTTTTAATCCAATAATTGGTTTTTTATTGCGAAAACAAAGAATGACGACAGGTTACCACCACCCACCTGCATAACATATAATTACTACTCATTGCTGCTTGCATACCAACCTGCACCTATACACCTCAAGTACTTTTGCTGAAATTTAAGACGTAAAGATCAATAGTTTTTCTTTCGGTTCTTCAGTTTTGGCCCAAACAGATTTGTCTACTGAGCTATCTATGAGAATTGCCTTTTCTTGGTGATAATTTGGCAATAAAATGAGTCAAACCAAAGGAGCACTAAAGTGCAATCAAGAGAACAATAAATAATGCAGACCGAGCGAACAAGTGTCGTGTTTGTGCCGACGTCTTTTAATTCTTTTAAGTTGGTTGGTAGGCTTGTTATCGCGATCAGACGATTTCAATGCATAAATCCATTATAATCTCAGCGACTGTTTTGCCAGCCGGATGAAACGCCAATTAAATTTGAAAATTAAATCTGGATAACGACTTGAAAATAAAAAATAACAATACTGCGTGCTTTACTTTTAAATAATTGGCAACGCAAACAAATTAAACGGAATGTGGAGAGAAAGCCATTTCTGGGAAGATGGTTTGCATAAAGAGCAAAAGACCAACGGCCGCAAAGCTTTGCTAATTAACGTTGCATGTTTTTCAAATCAACTTTTTCTAGCCAAACTTTAAAATAAAGTTAATTAGATCGGGAAATAATTAAAAATCCAATTTAGATGACAGTTTTTTTTCTTGGTTTTTTCTTATTCTCACACGGGATGTGAATGTTAACGACACTTAAATTCCTCGTGGGTGTACAAGTATTACCAAACGAAGTAAATATTTAACTTGATTTATTGTCAGATTGGCCAGAATCATTGAAAACTTTGTTAGGAACAAAGGCGTGCCGCAAGCTTTCTTCGTGATCCTCTCTTGTGTTTCTTATCATGTCCAATTTATCAGGAATCTTTGGTTTATAATGTCGTGCAGTTTTTCTTTATTCGTCCACTGCAATGCAGCCAAGTTTTCCAGATCGCAATCTTCCTGTTTATAGTATGTATTATACATAATGGTATATGCCCGTTTCAAGAAAAAGCTACTTTAGCTACCTATGCCGAAGTGGACCTAACCTAACTAATTTGTCAAAAATTTTACAAAAATTAAACATTCCATTTCCAAAAGTTATTTATTAATTTGTAAAAGTTATAAATTTATTCTCGTTATATAAAATCCGAATTTGGATGTAAATTTTACACGTTGGAACTGCCGCGGTGCTTACGGAGCTAAAATTTATTGCAAAGTTTGGCGATTTCAATCTCTGCTGTTTAATAAATGTCTGGAATTTAAAATTTATGTTTCTTGTTTAAGTATTTATGCATTTGCATATATAGAAGTAACAAGTTGCCAATCGATAGGGCGCGGGCCAGACAAAAGAGTCGGTCGCCGCAGCTGTTTTGCATTTCTACATTTTGCGTTTCTTCTCAGTCGAATGCATGTACACTTAATCACGGAAAACCTGTTCGGTGACACTTGAAAGTGTTTCTGAAGAGCACATACACGCACACTCCAATGCTACTTATTTAATTAATTACTTTTTTGTTTCAGGTACTTGCTACGTTGGAAATAAAGATTTGACGACGCTGTTAACACTCGTGTTAATACCCCAAGCGTTATATTTAGTCGCCGGAACGGGACTGCTTTTCCTGGGTTGCGTATTTGTTGTGCGTAAACCCAGACCACTTGCCGCAGCTCCGCTCACCGGAGCCGCACCGCGAAAAGACAACGATCTCCTGGGAGCTCTGTGTTCTCTATATCTACTTCCAGTCGTCTGCGTTTTCGCTTCCGTTTGTTACGAATATAAAAACAGGGATGCGTGGATGTTGGGCACCGACAAACCGGCACTGTGGATTTTCCTACTACGCTATCTAATGGAAGTGTTCATCGGAGTCAGCGCAATATTTTGGATTTGGTCGTCGAAAAGTGTTACCGCTTGGAGAGCAGTGTTCAGGAGGTTAGGTCCTCGCAAACAATTACCAGTGAAATGCCAAACTCTTCCAGTTTTGAGATACGTACCACCTACCAATTCTATCCAATTACCTCCTGCCACGCTTAGTACCAGCGGTAGTAGACATTCTGGGCGATCTCATTCCTATCGAAAACCTAGAATACATCATCATCGAAGTGGAGGTGAAACCGTGCTATAGAGCTTATGTAAAATCACTCGGGCGCTTTGTTAATAGCTTCGTTATGCCATACAAAAAATGATTTAGAAGAAGTGTACATTACGACAGACCGACATTACCAAACGACTGCTTCTATCTCCTCGAAAAAGAGTGCGTTATAGGAGAGGGGTGGAAAAGAGACTATTTTGTTTAAAAAACATTATTTATTTATGTATATTAACTAATTTGTAAGATTACTTTAACACGCGTTCTTTACATTGCCATTATTGGAGTCGATCGTTGGATTGCCTCCGATGCTAACTAATTTTACGATTCGAATCTATTTATTTATGTATATTTTATAAAAGTATATTGTCTGATCTTGTATATTATTGTGATATGTGTTTAATAAGAATTTTTAAATTGTTTACTGTGTAAATAAATGTAGTTAATTTATATAGAAAGGTTTTCTCTCCGTCCGAAATTCTATTTGAAATATTGAACTTTGGGGTGAATTTTTGGGTTTAGCTCGCCACCGCTGCTAAAGTTTTCAAGCCACGAAGTTGCTATGGGTGACCACTGACCACTAGAGAAATCTACTTAATAAATATTCTAACTAAATGTTTATTCCGGTGGATACGTGAAATTTATAACCAATTTTGATATTAATTTGTATTCGAGAAATGTCTTTCAATTTGAAAAACAGATTATAGGCTTCTTTTATCTAAATGCAACATAGGTGTGGACTACCTAATGCAGTACAGGAAATAAGGAAATAATGTGATATTTAATTGCAATGTGTTCCTGATCTGTTCTTTGTCTTTCCATTTATGGGATCCCAATAATGAAGCTCTTTGATAGGCGGTATCGGCTGTACAGAAACCAACTTTGTTCATCGCTTTTTATTTTACCATAAGCTGACCTACCTACTTGTGTAAACGTTTTAAAAGTTGAAGTGCCACATGACCATTAAAATGATTAATAAAGTAGGCGATGCAAATTTAACAACCTCTGAATACCAGAATAGATTGGGTAATGCAGATATTATGAATCTGCATTGCACCATGCACTTATTAATGCATGAATTACTCTGCAAAACTTAGCAGGTAAATAGAACTTTTTCAGTGTGAAAATCAGGTTCACTATAACATGCAATTCATATTTCTACGGAATACATCTGTGAAATTAGAAATTACGTGTTCAATAACCATTACTCAGTTAATTGCATTTCGAATCACTCAAATGCCAATTTTAAATAAGTAGCAAAGTAGTTAATCAATTTAAAAATTTTCCGAACTTGTTAGAACGAACAAATATGTATAATTTGTTGTTTAGTCTAAAAAACTTGTTTTGTTGGTTAACACGCATAAAATTTTACTTAACTTCATGGTAATCGAAAAAAAATTTCAACTTTTTTTTTTGCATTTTCGAGATCACCGTGTTCAGAAACGTAAAGATCTGCAAAAAGTAAAATAAAAATTTCTGTGTCGGTCTGTCTGTCGGTCGTCAAATTTTGTCGATCGATTTGCTTCCGAACCATCCAACCAATTACGACCAAATTTGGTATGGTGGTAGGGTTCACGGTGGAAAGGTGAAAATAAGGTTTTCGTCGCGATCTATCAATCAGGAGTGCCACCACAAGAAAATAATACGGGATTTAAAAAAAATATTTTGTCTTGCGATATGTTATTTTAAAGGCCTTAAAAGGCTTTATCCAGAATAGGTAAAATTAATCTTCTATCTGTCGTCTGTCAAAAATCACAAGTTGTCAAAGTTGAAACTTTAAGAGTGAATAACTCAAGAAATGCTGAAGGGATCTTACCCAAATTTGGTACGTAGGTACATTGATCCTAATGGATATGAGAGGATATGAGAGCAGTAATGCAACATGAAAAAAATAAAATTAACTTTTTTGGCAAAAACATGAAAAAAGTTTTTGTCGATCGATTTTCTCCGGCATTTCTGCGTCGATTGCAATCAAACTTATTGGACGTATGCCTCGTGGGCTGGAATGGTGAAAATAAGGTTTTGCCAGAGATATCTTCACCAGGGCGACCACAATAAAATAAATAAAAAAAATGAAAATGTCGTCGTATCTCCGGAAATGTTTAACCGATTCAGCTAAAATTTGGTGTGTCGATGGAGCTTTGAAAGTATAAGTATTGGTGAGAAAACAAACCGAGCCAATTGTAACAGGGCGGGACAGGTCAGAAAAATTATAGAAAATATTAACTGAAATCTTAATTTATATATTTTTTGTGAAAATTTGTCAGATGGCTGGCAAAAATAAAACAATATATTTAAAATTTTAATAAACGTCATAATTTTGTGACATATGTGTCAAAATTAGGTTAATGTTGATTTGTATACCGAGTGCAGCATAAGAATTGAGTTTAGGGCTTGTAACAATTAATTTTAGAATACAAAAATAGGTGGTTCGGTGGGAAATATTTTATAATATCGTCGTACGGACTGACGGAACGTTACTTTATAAGTAAAAGGTTCTGCCACTAGGTAGCGACCAAGTTTAGGCTGTTTGTTAAATTTTTTCGCAAATATGTTCAGAATCAGTAAATCGACAGTCAGTAATTTACAAAACTTTATTTTCGAAAAATCCGCTAGATGACCGAAAAAATTTGTTGTACCAATCTTGGAGAAATTTTATTTGTGACTTCTTACGGTATTATGTGACGTATATAAAAATTTTGGAAAAAATTCAGTGGCGTACAAAAATAAAAAATTTTTTTCATTTTGGATTTTGTTAAATAAACTTTTATAGGTAGATTTAGGGTAGGGGGTGATACCTATAGATATCTTTGCCAGGGCTTCCGATATCTTTGTTAAGGCTACCACAATAGAAAACAAAAATGAACATTATGTCATCGTATCTCCGGACAAAATTTGGTGTGTTGGTGATTGGAGGTATTGCGGCAGAGAGTGACGACATTTTTACATTGCATTAAATTTTCTGAAACGAGCTGAATTGGCTTCATTTTCTGTTCCAGAACCCAATTGAGCGAAAAGGCATATAAAATCTAAAATCTCATTTTTGTCCGAATTCTTGATAAACTTATGATGAAAACCGCCGAAGGCGGTCTAATTCGTTTGATTGAAAGCGATGCGCAGCTTTATAGCTTTTCTTGAATGGATTGTAGCGTCGAAGGAGTAATTGAACTCAATATTGAGCAGTTGATCGAATAAAATGGTGTGATATCGTATTTTATCACATTCCTTGTTAACGAATCGATTCAATAATGCTATTTATATAAAATCAATGCAAGTTGAGCATACCACTACACGTTCCGTTTGTAATGGGTACAGTTTGAACGATTTCCGTAAAATGATGAAAGGACGGAAAGCGCCTGCGTCGTTTTCGTGTTTATCGACTGCTATCGTTCTGCAAAACACGCGTGCGGAGGAAGTTGCATGCTTGCAGGCGTTTAATTGTTAATTCCGTTTTCGTATCGAGTGTTGCTTCTCCAATTTTTCTTTTCCTCGAGCAATCCAACTGACAAGGCTCAATTCGTAAACCTTATCGGAATCTACTACATCCGCAGGCAATTAATATTAGACACGATTACTAATGAATTTGTTATTTTTGGAATACAAAAAAGCGCACGATAACAATTTAAATCATGTGCAGAAATGAAGGTGCCTCATAAAAATGAAACTTACGCAGCCACATTACACAATCACTGGGTATGTCCAAAAAAAGCAGTATTAATCAAATAACGAGAGATCCTTTTTTTTATTTCAGACTGCTTCGTTATTCATGGTTTTGGGATTTGGTGTTTTAGCAGTCGCTGGATTCTGGATACGAAAATGCAAGTAAGTAGTCATATGAGAATAACAATAATTTCTGCTTCACTATTCCATTAGGGTGTGTAATTATGAGAGTACTTAACGTTAATTTTTAATTTACATAAGTGAAAGTGAACGGGGGAGCAGTTTTGCATGTTTAATGCAGAGATAATGTTTAGCTCCACATAAAAAATAGGTCAAAAACAACGATAAACAACAGTTAACCTTGGGCTAAATTCATCCGGCTCAAAAATCCCAAAATATGCAAAGCTCTCTAAGGATTATATTCAAATTTGCGAACTTGAAAGCACTTCATGTTTATTCGTCAAATTATTGCGTTATCTAAAATTGGAGATGAAGCCAGTGGGGAAAATTTTTAAGCAGCTTTTTATAAAGGCGCTCTTTTTGCTTTGTCAAGATAATGATTATTTGTAGAAGAAGTGGAAAACAAAAAGTGACACTGTGAAACGCTACAACATTTTTCTATATTTTTCGAGAACTTCAAAGTGAACTTGACGGTTTTACAACATACCATTTTTGAGAACATTACTAAAATTTAAACTGCATGCATAATGTATTCAAAATTAATATACATCAAGTCATAATTATACTATAAATGCTAATTTTTTCAAGTGGTTGTCAGTTATCCTGTCATCTATTCGTAGTATCTGTTCGAAGTAGCTATAAATAGCGCCGCATGCAATTTTTTAGTACTCAAGAATAATTTAAAAATAAAATACAAGTTGTAAGGTATAAGAGTACTAATATAAAAAAAAAAATTGGGGACAACCGGGAATCGAACCTGTGAATTTAAAATCCTTAACGCAATTCTACAGACTCCTGCTTCAAAAATATCGTCTGTTCAAGGTTTTCATGGACCAAGATATTCTTTCGGGAGTTCTCCAATTTTCAACTTTTATTAATTTTATTTTCATTGTTTATTATTTGGTCTTTTAATTTCATAATTAGAAATTAGCATAATAATTTATAGGAATAGAGATGCGTGACGAACGCACATAAATATTTAATAATAATAATATAATAATGTAGACACGTGAGATAAATATTTCAATAACGTTTTTCGTAAATTGTCATTTTTGTTTTGTGCTTGGTATTTTTGGATGCGGTCCGGTTGGAGCCCGATCCTTTTTCTGTTTCTGCCAAGAAACAATGAAGATTTCTGATATAATTAAGGTGATCAGACGTACTCTTGTTCGAGTACTTTTACTGAGGTATGTTAATTTTGTCAGTGCCGTAATTAGGGTGAGACGACAAAAAACTAACTGAACGCCGTTTTTTAGACAAGAAAGGGAAAAACAAAAGAAAGGTTGTTGCTTTTTTAAACAAACGTCATAACAAAAAATGGACACCGCTTAAAATTGCCTAGTTACGGCACTAAATTTTGTTCTCTTGATTTTGTAAAGGAAAATTGGTTTGTTTAAACTAAATAATTGATCAATTGAAATTCACTTTACCTCAAAGTGATTATGAAATTGGTTTATAAAAATTTTAGTAGTAGAATATCAGTATTCGTGATGATCTTAATTAACAATTACTAATTTGGTATACAAGTAAGCCAATTTACTGACTCATCGTTACGAACCGTCAAGATTGGTTTTCACGAAATATTTATTGCTTTAGCGTTGCAGTTAAAATTTTAAAATCAATTTTGACTCTGCATCAAACTTGACATTTTATACGGAGTTTGTACGGAAGTTTTAGTCGATACAAAGCTTTTGCGGATAAATATGTGTCTGATGATGAGAAATCTCTTCAAAGTAATCTCGAAGTAAAACCATGTCCATATATGATGCCCAAATCATCTTCCTTTGTCTTCACGAACAACCCTTGCCTCTTCTGACAAACCGTCGCTGTTTGAAATAAACCTGAATTTTTTTAAGTTTTATATTTTCTTACCCCGATGTAAAGTTAATTAGGTACTTACGAAAGGTAAGGGTCCTTTCAAAAAAATATTTAATGCAAACTTGAAAAGTAATTTAATTATCATTTTAGTAGATTTTTTTTCCAAAGAAGTGTGTTTTTATTAAAATCAAAATTGCTTTGGTAGGTTGAAAAAGCACTGAAATTAGGGAAGCACTTCTATTATTGTTGTAATATAACATACCGAAAGAAAAAAAAATTACTCCGAGAAAGTGAACCTAAATCCTTTAATCCACTTGCGAACTCGTTACCATATCTCACCTGAACACCTTTCGATTTTTATTGCATAAACTAGATGAATTATTACATTTAAACTTTTAAACATTTTCATGGTCCTTTAAAAAACAGGTGTTTACTTCATTTTAGTGCTATTTTAACCAGGGCCGTATTTAAGAATTGCGATCTGTGAAGTGTAGACCAACCTATCTACAGGCCTAGCGGTTCTTTTTTTTGAGAATTAATTGTTATTTTAAGTAAACATGTTAAGTAAATTCAAGATAAAAAAAATTGAAAGAGGTGTCGTGGGACACTCGGTTGGAACGAAGTCCTTACGCTACATTATTTTCATAATTTAAAATCATTTTTCGATCATATTTTGAAGAGAGGAAAAATTTATTATTAGAAAATTGAAATATTGGTTTGTTTGGTAAAGTTCTCTATTAAAAGTTTAAAATTAATGGAATCAACAATAAAATGATAGCGTCGCAGTGTGATCGGTTTATCTTTAACATTTATCGTTCCATTCTTGTATTGGAATTTCTAGAGGCCTCCAAAATATTGAAGCAACAAAATTTAAATCATCAAAGTTGTAGCTTAGATTAACATTAATTAATTAAACTTAATTGTAAATTATGTTAAACAATCGACAAAACTTAATTCTAATAACTAAATATGACAAAGAACTATATGCGCGTTTTTTTTGTCGTTTTTGAACTTGAATTTTTTGTGATTTGTTAAAAACCTATAACTTTCGGTCAACCAATCCCCTGGATACTTATAAATTAATAGTAGAAAATAATAAAAAAGAAATAGAAAACCAATAGAAAAACAATTACTACAAATTGTACATTTACATTTACAAACAAATTTGGATGATTTAATTAGATAGGTATTGAATTTGTGCAACTTCAAGTTAAAAAAATTAATTTTTAAATTGGGAAAACAATGGGAATTATTCCCACCCAACCTGAGATCCTTTTTCAGATTATCATACATAACTGGGTGAAAATTTGATTTATTTAAATGCCATTGTATGTATACCCGTGTTTTATAAAAAAAACTATAATAAATAATTATTAATATTTCAAAAATTTTACATTTGATCTAAATGCGGTTGACCTTGAAAAATCAAAAATGTTTGCCTGCGGCTCAATTTTTTGAAACAAGAAGGTCGAGGGGCTCTCAAAAAAAGTTTGCTCCGGGTCTCACACATCCTTAATTCGGCTCTGTATAGCGGGGCACACTTTTTGGAAAACCCAGTCGGAAAATTTGGAATATGTCTTACGTTTTTGAATTTGACATTATAGTGACGTTAACGTATTTTTAATCTTTATTTTTTATGTTCAATTATTTACAATATAAAATAATATAAAATATTCACAATAATAGTACCTATAAGCCTATACTGCTTTTGAGCATACAAATTAAAAAAGAAGTGGGTAGTTTTGGCCGAATTGCCTTATGCCCGATTTCTTCACCTTGAGATATCTATCGGATAAGTATAAGTATAACCAATCAATTAATCAAGTGACCAATCAAGTCAACCGCAATTCAAATTCAAAATAGCAAATCAAAAATTTGATTGGTTATACTTATACTTAAACTTATCCGATAGATAAGATATCTCAAGATGAAGAAATCGGGCTATCGGGGTTTCGGAAATCAGATATTGCTAGTTTGCCACATTCTTAACTTTTTAGTATTTTTCTTTTTTGGATAATTTTCTATTTTCAATCGCTTTCACACGTAAAAATATAAGAATTAAAAGTTGCAGCAAGGGCAGGGAGTATTACAAAAATCTATTCACTAAAACTGCCTTCCAAGATATCAGTTGTGACGTTAAATAGGCAAACAGTCGCGGAGATCAATTTATTGTCGCCGGGCCAGCTGCTGTCGGGCTAACTTATTAAAGGTGAATTGTCGCAAGGCCAATAGTTGTAGAGCCAATATTGTCGCCAGGGACAGTTTTCGTATGCCAGTTGGCCAATAATATTGTATTACTCGGTTGACCAAGTTGTGCGGCCTCGGGCTGCATCCAATATTTTGGGAGCTGGTAAATAATTAAAATTATTTAATCGGACTTTTTATAATATGATTAATTTACTACTGCAGTTAAATTGTGTCTTTTATTGATCAATTTATTTTTAATATTGTAATGAAAATTTACTCCTTGATCCGATTAGATACTTAAAACGGATTAATTGTTATTGTTTGTTACGTATATTGTTTAAAAAGGTGTTGGGTAAAATTGGAAAAAGTTCAACATACAAGGTGTTATGTTCAAAATGAAACGGGAATTTTTTTTTAAGTTATTTATTTAATCATCAATGTTGATGTTGTCCCCTTCAAAGTAATCCCTCTCGGATATAATGCACTTTTGCCACCTTTTTCTCCAATCCTCAAAACGCTTCTTTTGGTATAGCGTTGAGCTCTTGTCGCGATTTTTGCTTTATCATCTCTATAGTGTCGAAACGTTGTCCTTGTTCTTTTCATGTTTGGAAAAAGAAAAAAGTCGCATGGGGCTAAATCAGGCGAATACGGAAGCTGCTGTAACACGATGGTTTCGTTTTTCCTCAAAAATGAACGAATTAATAGAGAAGCGTGAGCTGGTGCATTATATGGTGCAAAATCCATGAATTGTTGCCCCATAATTCTGGTCTTTTTTAGGTAATACTTCTTATTTACCGTACAACCTGATGATAAGAATTCATAATGCACTATACCAGGGGTTGGCAAGTAGTTTTAGGTGGGGTCCGGATACTGTGGGAAAATTTTAGCGAGGTCCAGAAAAAAAACGGACCGCAAACGGACCACGGTCCGCCTGTTGCCGACCGTTGCACTATACCTTTGTAATAAAATAAGCAATAAGAAGAACCTTCACTTTAGATCGAACCTGGCGTGCTTTTTTCGGCCTTGGCTCATCAGTAATCTTCCATTGAGAACATTGGACATTTGTTAATACGTCGTAGCAGTATACCCACGTTTTGTCACCAGTTGTGATGTGTTTGAGAAAGTTTGGGTCCTCAGCAACTTCAGCTAACGATTCCTCAGAGATATTTTTGCGGTTCAGTTTTTGTTGAAAATTCAATAATTTTGGAACGAATTTAGCTGCCACTCGTCTCAAGTTTAAATTAGCCTTAAAAATTGCATCACATGACCCAATCGAGATTCCACCTTATAGAGACCTCTCTAATAGTGATTCTAATAGTGAAAAAAAAATTATCTCACCGCGCAAAATTCAAAAATTCTAGTTTCATTTTGAACATACCTCGTATAATAAATTAAAAAATAGTGTATTATTTAATGAGTGTATAATGTAGCCCATATTACACGAGAATTATTTACAACACGATGAGAAATGAGCGAGTTTTGTAATATGGTCCGTTATACACGAATTGAATCCTAGACTTTATCTTCCACTGTTAAACAATAATTCTTTTATCTGCAACTGCATTATTTAATTATTTAAGTTTTATGGTATTAATTAATCTTCAACTATCAAAGTTGTCAACTTTGGTATTAAGTTTTGGAAACTTAGTTTGTTTATCTTGACTAATAATAAATATAACTTGTTTTTAGACTTTAAAGCTGACTTTTTAAGTTGTCCTAGTATTGTTCTAGCACACCGATGTATTCATGGTTATATTTATGTAAAACTTGCCTGTCAGAAGGGAGTTCTTTTTGAATATTTTACTATAAAACATAAATTTTATCTTATTTTTTTATTTTTTTATCTTCGAGAGGCTCACTAAAGTTGAGCGAAACGTAGACAATATACAATAATTTTATTGGCCAAGAGTCCAAACTCCCAAAAAATGTATAAATTAATTTAATAATTGAGATGGATGAAAATAATTAGGTACTTATCTTCAAAATTTATTTTTAAAGTGTATTCTAAATTACGCACAAGTGCATAAACAATCTAAAATTTATTTATGCATATACTCAATCATATTTTCAACAAATACATAAATAATAATAATGTAAGCAAAAGAATAATTAGGAAGCAGTCTTTTTTAGTTTTACTGCATTCTCTTACGCGACGGGTTGGTCTTTTCAACTATTGCATGCTATCGAATCTCGTTGAATTACAAATTTTTTTAAATTCTGCTGTTCTACAATATAACTCGAAATTTTATGTATTGGCTGCGATTATTAATAAATCGTACTAAAAAGTTATAGTACTCTAGTTAAAAGTGCTGAAAGTTGTACATTCTGCTACTGTTAAATGCAAACACGTTAGATATATACAATTTACCAGTTACTACTATCAGGTGTGGTCCGATGTTTCTCGGTAAAAGTATTGGTGGAACTTCACTCGCCAATTGGTTTATAGACTCACTCCACAAGGGAGGTGTTCTTGTATTTGCGTTCTTCGTGAACCAGTGTTCTAGCCTTTATGGACGGCTGAACTTATCGAGTCCAAGCAAGTTTGCTTTGGGATTACCTGAGCCTGTGAGCTCACAGACACCGTAGAAACAACTTTGCCCACACTTTTTGTCTTATTTTCAAAATTTTGTTTTAAATAGACGACTTTTTAATTATTAAATTAAATTTGTAGACGAAAACAACCATTTCTTTTTAAATTTAGTAAACTATTGCTATTTATACATTATTTTGTTTAACCCTACATAACGTTTTGTATCATATCAGCTACAACCAAAAAGTCGCTCTATGGAATATTTTTGTGTTTAAAAGTCGTATAGCAGATTAGTATAAAAAAATTGACCGATTTGAACCGAAAAAATTAATAAAAATTAAAATAAAAAAAAAAGTTTTTTTTGAAAATTTTATACTCGTTCAATGTATACGTCGTCGGTGAAGTACACTTGTAAAAATGTTTTCATTGAAAATAAAAAAAATGGCGTAATAAAGGGTTCCAGTGGCGTCCCATCCAGTTGGCTAATAACTAATAAAAAACTGTAAAAAAAGTACATAATTATTTAAATTTAGTTACTAATACTTCACTGAACGAAATTTTACATTACAATAATAATGTATAAATCCTCTTGAATATTACTTTCAAGCCTGAAAATTTGAATTTCTAACTTGTGTTAGAAAGTGAGATCGTGAAAAAATCCTCAATTATGTATTTATAATCAAATTATTCTTGCGATTTTTTACTTCACATCTTGAAATTGTCTTTTGAAAATAATCTTTATAAGATCAAACGCCGAGACTGGTATTTTCTCGTTCCTCACCAAAATTGACGACTGTAGGTTTTTTGTAAGTTTTTTTGAATAATAATCAAACTAACTCATTAAAAAAATTTTTTTGAGCGCCTAAATTTTTGATGATAATTTGATTTGATCATAAATTTAGTCGTGGATCGCACTGAATAACTTTTATCAGTTTAATTCATTTAAAACCTCGGGTCGACGGATCATGAATTATATATAAACGCATCAATATATTGCGTTTTCTAGGTCAGAGCTGGGGTGAGTTCACAACCTTCAGCTTTTTGACGGTGGACCAAAAGTCATATTACGTAAGATTTGCTTTATTGGACCGAAATCAGAATCGCACCGAATATCTCAATGGTTGATGTTGTATCATAAATATGAATTCTTAGAAGAAGCGTTTTCAATAAAATATCTGCATAAATTGAATTTAAGTAAAGGAAACAGGAATACAAAACTACGGAATGCTCGTTATCTACTCTAAAAGATGATTGCGATTACTATTATTATATTAATTATTATTATTAAATTATAAAAAAAAGTTCAAGTTAATACTAATATTGATGGTTCTGGTGAATATTGTTTCCAAAAGTAGATCAATCAAATTGAAATAAAAAATGAGAAAAAATGTAAATTGGTAAAAAACAAAAAAAAGTCGATTGCATTTCTTGCAATGTCTCTAGGGTACTGATACTGAAATGATTAATGACAGACGCAGGTGTCATCAATCACCACATATTATGACAAGAGACGCTTTATGTTGTGGGTATTCAAACTAATTGAACTGTAATAACTTACTCCTGGAGTCTGGAGTCAACTCGATCCAGTCTCTCCTACAAAACTCATATGTCGATCAAACCAAAACATGAAATTTCAAATAAATCTAAAATAAAATTATTTAGAGCCAAGTTTAAATAAAAAAGTTGATATTAATCAATAATATTCCCTTATTCAATGCATTTCATTGGTTAACCTAAACTAATTTCTCTCTCAATAAATATAAAAATTCAATGACGTAGTTCTCGAAGGAATATCTTGTCCCAGTGCAGATTTTGGCTTTGGAGAGATCGAAGATAGTGAAAATAGGATACATTATAATGGGGAGGGGGGGAGAAAACTGTTGGTCGGACCAGTTTTCTCTCGCTAAATTGCTAATTACGTATTCGTTGAAATTAAAAATTATCCGAATAAATCAAAGCTCTTGTGGTATTACTTGCGAACATTTAAATTATTGATTAATACATAAAATATACCTTACATGTAAAGGGTTTTTCAATAAGGACGGGTCGATGTTAATATGAAATTAAAGAAGCTGTGTTCGAGTTATTATCAAAATTTCTTTTTTTAATTGAAAGGCTCATGTATGCCATTATGTATGGAATACCACATAATTTAAATGTCCGCCGCGGCTTTTCACGGTTGCCCGGATCCGAGTGGTCCAATTTTCAACAACTCTGCCGCATAGATCTGGCTGAATTTGGACAATGGCCTGGGATGTGTTGGCCTTAACGTTATTGGTCGTTTGCGGCCTATTGGCATAGACCTGCGACTTCAGAAAACCCCACAAGAAAATATCTAGTGGGGTCAAATCGCACGATCTTGGCGGCCAATTGACGTCACCTCTGCAAGAGATAACCATACCCGCAAATCTTTGATGCAGAATGTTCATTATGTCGCTCGCTGTGTGGCATGTAGCGCCATTCTGCTGACGGCCCAATACGAATTAACCGCAAAATAATATAGTAATTAGTGCAACACAAACGCATATCTGGTTTGATGACTTCTGGAAAAGCTGTCCTCTGGTAATCGATGGTAAGTCCAGTAAATTAGGAGCTGGAATAGTAGTCGGTACGTAGAATATATCGGAATAAGATAAAGGTAAACAAAATTTCAACATACCTCAATTGTTGGAACAAAAATATTGGAACAATCAAATCCTTCCAGAGAAGAATGAATAAATGGAAAAATTGCTTCACAAAAGCCGGTATTTCCAAAATTCAAAATAAACGCATGCAATCCACATCCCAATAAATGGAATGGAAATCACAGATCCAAAATAAAATCACATACAAAATGTTCCAAAAACTAGCTAATTAAATTCAACTTACGGAAACGTAGTTGAATAAAATTTTCACCAAGAACGGAATCAAAATCTGTCACCTGTATTCCGTAGATAACAATCTATCTCTCTTGCACACTTTCAATATAAAAATTGAATTGTAATGCCTCCTATATATAAGTAGAAGAACCCGGTGAAGAAATCTTCGATTTAAAAATTCAAAAATGCAAGGGAAAATTTAGGACTGTAACAAAGCTCTTCCAGTTTTTCTCGGGTCACCAAAGATAAATACGTGAGGTCTGGCGTTGTCATGATGGAACACAACACCTTTTCTAATTTTTTATTCATCAATTCTGGCCGCTTATTTTGAATCTTTTACTGTAATCTAGTTAATTGTTGACAGTAGCGTGCAGAATCAATCTTTTGACCAGCTGGTAACAGCTCATAATAGAGAATACCTTTCTAATCCTACCAAACAGACAGTATCACCTTTCGACTGGTAAGTCCGGGCTTTGCCACCGTCTGGAGAGCTTCACCTTGCTTCGACCACGATCTTTTACGCACAACGTTGTCGTATGTAATCCATTTTTCATCTCCAGTAACCATTCGCTTTAAAAATGATTTGATTTCATTACGTTTCAGCAACGATTCGCAGATGGAAACTCTCTACAAATATCGAGCTTCTTTTGAATTCAGATTTTGTCAAATGGTTTGCAACTGTTTGGCGATTGATGTTTAGACTCCTGGCGATCTGATACTGTTTCGGTTTTAAGTACTTGAGAGTAGAAATTGGAAATGACAACGCAAAAGACGCTAAAGTCAAACAAAAAACACTGAATGGATATAGAGCGTACTATGCTAATATAGTAAAGTTTTGAAATATATCGAAGAAAACAAAATTGAAAATTTACAAGAGCCTAATAAGAATTGTTGTGATATACGCAGCAGAAGTACTGTGCATGACAAAACGGGGAGAAGAAATCTTAAGAGTTTTTGAACGCAACACTTTGAGAAAAGTGCTAGGTCAGAAAAGAACAATCGATGGAGAAAGTAGACCAATGATGAATTTTGAGCTCCTGGAAGAGATAGAAGGAGAGGACATCGTCAGAACGATAAAAGCTCAGAGATTGCGATGAATAGGCCACGTAATGAGAAAGAAAGAGACAGAACTCACAAGAGAGATTACTGAATGGAAGCCCGGAGAGAGTAGAGGAAGAGGAAGACCAAAAATGAGATGGATGGACGGAGTAAGAGAGGATCTCAACAAAATGGGAGTTATTGGGTGGAAAACAAAGAGTCAAAACTGTAATTGCAAAAATTACCAGTCATGAGGATTAATCCACCTCGCATCAAGGATTGAGGAGACCTTTTACAGTATAGCTATATTCCGAATGGAATGAATGCTTTGATGATGATGATATGTATGAATATGCGATCACATGAGTATAGTGTCAGAGATAATCTACTTTGACGTCATTTATTGTCTAATTGGACCGGGAACTTTTTAGTACACCAATATTAAAGATACTGATCTTTGGTTGCCTTCTTTCGAGATAACTATTGAAATATGTTGCACATGCAGAAGACTAGCATTATTATTATTTTTAGTGAAGCACTCCAACATATCATATTTTTCAAAATTTCGTAAGCCATTTTACATTTAGTACGTGAAATGACCGGTAAATAATAATGTGTCTTGTTATAATTGTAAATAAATATTTAATATAATAATGAAACAATGATAGCAACTCACCAGCAATTAAACAAACATTTGCCTACTAAAAACAATTGGTGAAAATATTTTAGATGTCAATTTAGTAGTGTTTTGTTTTGACAAAGTTATGTATTGAAAACAATGTGGACTTCAGTTTGAATATTTATTTTAATTTATTTTTATTTTTTTATTGATAAAAAATTTTGATAACATAAAAATTCATACAAAACGGAGTATTTAAAAAGCATTTTAGTAACGCATATAAATTAATTGATGATTGAATTTTAAATGCAGCATAGCATGAATTGCATGTGCTTTTGATTTTATAGCAAAAACTATAACCAATGCTTCGACAGTGCTTTTCACACAAAGAATGTTGAACGTCATTCGTATCGATGTTAGCTTCTGTAAAGGCTAATGACTAATGGGTTTAAACTAATCACTGAAAGGGAATCGGTTTAGTTTAAATTCAATTGCTTTAAAACTATCCGTAGTTATTTATGATTTCAACCAATTAACAAATCAGTAAGCCGAAATATAGATCCATACTAGCAATTAATTAATTTCTAAACTGAAAGTATCTATGCTTTGCTCTATAAAAATCAAATAAAATTAAATCTATTATTAATATCTTTTGTATAATATAGACGTGTATGCGGTACTGAGGACGGCTAATTAGCCAAAAACAGCTTCTATCGCTCATTTCTGAATCACGGAAAATTCTGCGTTTTTTTTTTTTTGTTTTTTTCCTTTTATATAATACACCATTAGAGATTATTTATTTAATTATTCGGCAGGGTAGTCCTACAGTAATCTAAGTCTTACAAATCATTTACTAATTCTCATTTAACCTATCCATTTATCGCACCTGCTACTATCGGTTTACCAATTATCGCAAAACTTCCTTAATGTGTAATAATTAAAGTTCAAGCCAAATTTATGTCTTCTCTGATTTTAAATGCGAATATTCGTTGAGTGATGAACTTTCCAGAAAGTAGAAACCTTTAAAGTTCACCTTATTCCTATGAAATTGTATACGGAGCAAATAACATTTAATGAGATTACAATCATTCTCCTATACCCCACTCCTGGAAAACCAACTAATTCGGTTAGTTGCTCTTCATGTGGACGATCGCTAAGTTTTTATTAAAACTGAAAAATTCCAATTTACGGCGAGTCAGAAAATACGGTTCCTTCTTAAAAGTTTCTTGTTCCAAAATGTTTAACATGTACCAGAAAATGAATCGGCAGGACGAGAAAGACACTAAGGAAGCGGACGTTATAGGGCACGATCGATTTTTCCAAGACAGAGCTTCTCGTTCTTTCAAACGTAAAAAACGTTTACCGAAAAGAGCTCAGAGTGTAGCCGAGTTTTCGAACGTTAGTTTATCAGCCGCCAGAAAAAGAAATTCTTTTAAAACTCGAAGCCACAGTTCGGAACAGAAAGATAATCCAGACGAGCAGAGAACGGCATCACCAGTCAGAACCTTTTTTTCTAAAAATAACCGGTATATACAGATTGTAACCAAGTGCGTCGTTTAAATTTCTTTTTTTACTTCAGGTCTTCGAACGTAAACAGACACGAGTACAGTGCTTTAAGAAGAACAGATAGTGGTGGTAATGAAAAATATCATGTGGAAACCCAATTATGTGATGAAACGTTTATGAAATGGCGCAATCTGCTTTCTTCTAACAATCGCTATGAGCTGAAGAGTCAATTAGATAAAATAGGTTCGAGAGCCGATAAGCATTGGTAAGTGAACATTTTCGTTTTGTTTGGATCAAATTCATACATTGTTTTGTCCTTAACAGGTTTATCGCTCAAGATGTTGCCTTAGGTGCTGAACGCTTACTCAGTGTAGTTTCCCTACCGGGATTATGCCCCATAAAGCCTTCAGAAGCAACGAAAGAAACTCTATTAACACTTTTTCGCGGTTTACAACATCCATATATTCATCCAGTCTTAGATATTGAGTTTTGGGATTCCCAAATGGCGTTAATAAGTCCCCTAAATCCGGCTGGTAGTCTTCGCGATCTCATCTATTCTTGTTCATGGCACGCAGAATATGACAGGAAATATGGAGGACGAGGAGAAGGGCTTCCTTTATGGCAGGTTAGTATTCAAATATCAAATTTTGATGTGTGCAAAATCTTTACGCCAGTAAATTTTGTTGAAAGTACATTTTTTATTTTATCTCAGTAGCATGCTTCCACATTTTATTACTTTCATTTTATATTACAGCTTCATTCGTTTGTTATCCTAGTGCATTATTTAATCTACAAAATAAAAATAACGTAGGCTCTAAACTGGAACATATTTCATTCTGAAGGGAAATTAATTACGTGCGCTCTTTGTTGCCGGAACTGATAAAAAATAAAAATAATTAATTATTGGCTCCTGAACTAAAAAGGTTCGATTGATAAATAATTCAATTCAATTTGTTTTAATAATTATCCTTCACATGAGTTCTAAAAATAAGACTTTTTTAATAGTATAATGAAAAACTATTTTAAAATCCATTATCGGAAAAATCGTTAAAATATTAACGAATTCTAAAATTAACAACTTAATTGGAAACTTAGGAAAAGAAAATAACTTTTGTAGGTACCTACTTTATTAAAGTGTAGACGACAATAATTACTGTAATTGTACGATCTAAAAATATGTCGATAACTTTCAAAGTTCATTGGAACTTTATCGGAACACTGCCCCATAGCCTTCTATAGACGGCCAGGAACGTCACCACTGCATTAAGTGGCGAGACTTTCAATTTTTTGCACCATACGAACTTTATTTGGCCAAATCAAAGGCAAGCCCATGGTGGTTTACCAAAACTATCATTAGTTCCATGAGCATAGTTATGTTACATCTGGTAGCTTGCTCGCTTATGCTTGGGGCGCTACGCTCCGTTTTGACATCCCTGAATATAGTTCCAACTCAAAATTTTAATTGTTCTAGGTACAACGATTGGGTCGTCAAATACTGGAAGCATTACTCTTTCTTCGCGAGCGTAGTTTCCCGATGTTTCACCACCTTCACTCTGGAAATGTGATCCTCCAAAACGGCGTGGCACGTTTAGCGGGTTTAGAAAATCCATTAGTAGGTTTATCACCACGTCCTCCAAATTGTTCAGACATACTTAGTTTCGGCTACCTGTTATTCGAAATGACTGCAGGCTACGAATTGCCCACACCGCCAAGTCCAGCTCATCTTCAATTAGAATTAGAACGAGTGCCTCGTATAGCAGACGTATTAAGATTTATTTTTCAAAATGCGAATCAACCACCAAGCCTTGAAGAATTGCTATGTTGCGACTTCTTTCGCGGAGTCGAACTAAGAGAATTGAGAGGAATTAACGTGACGCAAAGCCGATCGCCTGCCGACGTCTTAGAACTTTTAGATTTAGTACAACAATCGATGGTTCCTACTTTTAGTAGACGGTAAGAATTAATATTTTTCTATGTAATGTTTTTGTTTGTGTATGATGATGTTGACTTGCATGCAGTCGACAACATTCTGACGAAGTTGAATCCTGGTTTGCATGAAATGGTAAGCGTTTTGTTGTATGTTTTAGAATTTTATTTTTTTCTGTGTAAAAATCGATAAATAAGTCTTAGTAGTTTAAAGATTTGCTGTTCGATAATTTATTTATCGATTTTTATCGATGTTATCCTTACTAAAATGCTTGACGCTTATAAAAAATAGCAACAATTTTTTGAAAACCGCTGAAATTTTTGTTGCTTTAGAAAAATATAGTTACGATTGTAGTTTACAAATCGTAGAGATATTTTTGTATTTTTTAGCAACATAGCAAGGGTAGAAATAAAGAAGTTAGAAGATATTATAGAAGAAGATTTGGAAGAGATTGACGTTGAACCGTTTGAAATAGTTACGCGGTAGCGCGCAATTTATTTATTTTGTTTAAATAAAATTTTAATCGCTTTTAATGTTTTACGTAGAATAGTATTAATAGTAAATGGAGCCAAATCTTGGACCAAACAATAATTAACTTAAAAGAAATGTCTATTTTCTTCTACAATTAAGAAACGCCTACTGTATAAAATAATAATTAAGTATATTTTGGTATGCGTTCGAGAAGTAATCAAAGTATCGCCAAGAATAATTTATGTTGTATAGAAATATGCAGGGTGCTCGAGTTAAAAATTTTGCGTTTAAAATTTTTTAGAATAAGGTGCGGTACTGAAAACGTATTAGTTTAATTCCTATTGGCTGGTATATAACGTGTTTTCGGCGTATCATTTTTTAAAACTTTTAAAAGTCATAAAGTCGTATGACACTGTGCAATTTACAATTTCTGCGCAGAAACAAGTTTTCGTTCTGCGCAGAAATCGCATAGTGTCATACGCCCCTAACTCAAGCCAAACTAAATTACTCAAAGCTGTCAATTAACGAGTACCGATCGACCTGTATCCACCCTGTATATTTTTAAAAATAAATATTAAAAATAAGCAATAAAATTTTAAAGTGTAGATAAATATAATAGAAATTAATGCGCTGTAAAGTTTTCATTTTCCGTCAATTTTTTCTCTAATTGTTAGCAGTTATATTTTTAGAAGCCGTCCTAGATAACATCCTTCCATTTTATTAGAACAGTTTTTTTGTTGTTAGCATTTTAACATATCGGATCACCGTCCTTTTAAAATTGTCAATTACATTTAATCGAAATGTTACAATAAAATTTTTTTTTTAGTTTCCCAAAGTATAAAATGCAGATTCGACGATGCAATGGCAGAAATAAATCAAAATATACTTTCTTTAAAGTTAACCAATAACATACTAATGTCTTTAATCATACAATATGACAATCACAATAGTTTTTCTTTTAATATTGCAATAATTTAGCGCATTATATTTTACATTATATTATTTTCTGAAAAAAATTTGTTATCATTATTAAGTAATCGCAATAAAGCAATTCTATATAAACGTTAAATTGTGTTTCCTTTATTGATTTCTGCAATATTGCACCCCTTCAAATCCGAATTTCAGATACGCCTATGCAAACGAGTTTCGACTGGATTGACAATGTTATATGGTCTTAGGTTGGTAGCTAAAAATGAACCAATCAGAATCACCGCACATCGAAATTAATATTTACAAAATTCCTAATAGAAATTTTTAACGTGGGGGGGAGGGCAATTTTTGAAAATTTAAAGATAAGAATAAGCAATACTATCAATAAGGGGAAGTATGAAACATTAAGTAGTAGGTAGTACTCGGAATTAATTATTACATTAAATTGAAGATTTAAATTAGAGATACAACGGAGATCTACTTCCGATTCCGATTCAATTTGAAAGCTCGCTTTAGATTTTGCTTCCGCATTCGTGTATGCGGAATGTGGAAATATGAGTAATATAAATTTATTGATGTATGAATATAGACTCTAAAGCCTCTGGCATGAGCTTCTGCATCCATAGCACATTTTTAAACTTATATTGTTATTAAATTAATAATATATTTATTTTGTAAATACACAATATTATGTAAATAATGTAAATTTCAAATATAAAAAAAATTTAAACTTAAGATTATTTTGTAATTTTTTTTAAACATTAATTTGATTTTAATATTAGAAGTATTATAATTTCAAAAAATTTATGAAACCTAGGAAAGCATCTGGGGGGCAGAATAACTAACAAAAGGCTGTTGCTTCCCTGCGTCTGGGTATTTTTTCATCTGACCAAAAAATCGCACCGGACCGAAAAACCGCGTTGAAAATTTAAGTATAATTTTTTTTATAATTAATATCTAAAAAAACTGCAAAACCGATTTTATTTTATTTTTAATCTGTAAATCTCCTTTTTATTATTCTTTATTTTATTGTATAGTTATGTAAAAATCAAAAAATCTGTAAAAAATTTATAATATTTTATTTATAATATCATTCATACATACAGAAGCGGACATGGTATTGCATCGAGAATTATTTTTTTATTTTTAATTTTTATAAAACCAAATTTTAAAAAATTCCCGGTGCAATTTTCATAACCGCTACTGGATACGTAGATACATGCCTAAATAATTAAAATTTTTAGGAAATGTATACCTATATCTCTTCTCTGCAGTTTTTCTTCATAACATTTGTTATCATTAAATAACCATATTCCCTTGGAATACAGATTCGCCGATAACGAGAAGGATTCCCCTAAATTTTATGCTCTACGTTTTGGGATATTTTATTATATAATTTGTTACTTTTCTGTAAGAATTATTAAGTTTTCAATAAAGATCAATGTATTGCACTTACTTAACTGCCGTTTTCTTTTCTTCACAAAACATCGGTAGATCCCCCGATGAACTCTTTTAGATTGTTTCGACATAATAACTGAAAAATGGCCATTATGGTATTTTAATTTTTGATGAACATTCCAAATTTGAAACCTTTGCCAAACATTTTTCCTTTTGGCTTCTTCGGTTTTGGACCTGAGCAACCAAAAGCTGTTTGTAATGCAAATTGGAGGGCTGGATCCAATTGGTTCTATTCGAAATATTCAATAAATTCATTATTTTACTATTTTTGACCATTAACGGCCATTTATTGAATTAGAAAGTATAAATCAGAAATAAACAGAGGTTGAACTGTGGCTTTTATACTGCTTGGGATCTGTTTCACGCATTAGGGTCCAACAGTAGTCGCTACCTTCGTCCCAAAATCCTTGGTATCGCCTTTCGATTTTCGCTATATCTTGATATAGCCGCTCTTTGTTCGTCGCTTGTGTCGCCCAAGTTTTGTGGGAAAAAATCAAGATGTGAATGCAGAAAATCGTAGCCGCTGATTTGATCCCAGTAAATTGCTCCCCGGTAATCTGATCCCGATAAAACGATCCTCTGGCAATTTCGTCCCCAATAATTTCACCACCGGTAATTTCACCCCTTGATAATTAGATCCCCAATAATTTGATCACCAGGTGATTTCATCTCCAGGTAATATGGTCCCCAGTAACTTCATCCCTGATAATTTCATGCAATTACGATTTATTGTTACAAAGAAATTTACAAAAGGGCGGGTCCGGACTTGTTGTAATAAGAACAGAAAAAAATAAGAACATGGAAACAATATATGAAGTAGAAACGAGCTAAGACTGTTCAAATGCAAGAAAATAAGCGATTAATCAATAAAACCCGGAAGACAAAAGGGAAAAGAAGGGAAAAAATATCAAATCGAAAGTAAAACAGAGAAAAGATGGAAATTATCATGGGGCCAAATGTCAATTTTACTAAAATTATAAAAATGGTGAACTGGGCCGAAACAAAATTTACTAAAATTTTGAAAATGAATTTTCAAAGCAAATTAAATTTAAAGAAATTTTTTTTTGTAGTTAAAAAATTCTTTTTTATGGTAAAAAAAGCGAAAAGGTAGATTTGTGCGCAAGTATGGGTCCAAATTTGCATTAGGCCCAGTTTACCATTTTTAAAATTTTAGTAAAATCTAATTACCAAGAGGTGAAAATTCCGGGGATGAAATTACCGATGATCAGTTTACCAGGGAATCTAATTACCAAAAGGTAAAATTACCTGGGGTGAATATACCGAGGACGAACTTAGCGGGGGTCAAATATCCGGGGATCTATTTGCCACTGGATCAAATTTTCAGGGGGTAAAATTTCCGGGGGTGAAATTACCGAGGGCCAATTTTCCTCAAAGATTACATTACCGGGGACTAATTTACTGAGGACCAATTCACCTAGCGCCGCAGAAAATGTATCTTGAGAGATATTCGAGCGCAAATCTTGTGCCAAAACCAAAGTACCTCAAATACGCATCTTTGGGTGTATTTGTCATGATTTCTCCACTTTTTCCGAGCATATAACGTCCACAAACGTAACAAAAACACTTTGAATCGACTTTGCATTTTCACACGATCCGAAGCACAATCACAGTACAAAAAGAAGTTCCAAAAGATGTTTAATGCAACGTAGTCAGCTGACAGCCGTTATAAGAGTGCAGTACTGCCACCATGCGCGACTTGAAAACTAGTACCAATCTTGACACACGGATTGAAGCTTGGGTCCAAAAGTTGACCCGAATTTGTAAACTTGTGTTCTTGTGTTATTAGTAAAACAACACTTGGAGGTACGCCACTGCTTTGCATTAAATTTAACTTTATTTTGAGGTTAACGCGGTAAATTTTCTAGGTTACAATCCTTTTAATTTAAATTTTCCCGTGATGTTTAGTGCTCCAATTATTCTGAAACATGAATTATGAGGTAGGCTCTAAATTTAATTGAATTCCTGCTAAACTAAAGCGTTATAGGGGTACGTGTCTTCAGTTAACACAACTTTGTGTACATTTGAATTGGATAATAAAATAACAGTTCACACAATACATCAACAAACTAATAAATCTCAACAGTTGTTGCCAAATATCGGAGAATTTGTTCAAATTTCAAAATGTCATTACATGCTCACTGATAATAATGATTTGGGCAAACTATTTCTTTGCGAACGAAGTAAAATTACCTGTGCATATCTTCAAACAGTCGCAAAAGAAAGCACATTATTTAATTTAGTGAACGAATATGCACTCGGAGTCTCTGATTTACTAGAAATAGACAACAACTTGGAAGTTATCCAAAAACATATCAAACCTTTGGTACAGGAGTCGCCCGAAGAAATTGCTTTTGAAGTGCTCAATCGAATGCTATCAAACAGTTGTTCGAAGCATCAGGAAAATTCACATCGTTGTTTAAATCAAGTTGTACCTACTTTTAATTTAAAAACAGCTTCGAGTTTAAAATATATCCACCCGGAATTTAAAAAGGTGAAGTGCCCACCGTGGAGTTTTGGCACACATTCCAAAGATGACGAATGTGACTTTTTAATAGGAAATTTACAAATTAGCAAGAGGTATGGTTTAATATTTCTATGCGATGCTGATAGTGATCATAAGATTCCTTGCTTAATAGCTTCGAAGGTTTCAAAAAAGGAGATTCTGAATAATTTTGTTTTAATAAAAAATTACCGAGTATTTACCGAAACTTACAGAGATAAGGATATTCCTAATTTCCAATATGTTTTATTTAACGTGGAAGATGTAGTAGTTTTAAACCTTCAACCGGTGAATGTTAACCAGAACGAAATCTTTTTTAAAACGGTTCCAGATGACTGTTGCTTCATTTATGATTTTCAATTTAAATTAATTGGTAGAGGAACCGTGAGTATCTTATTTTTAAGATTATTTGAAAATTTCCAAATTGATTATTTCAGGTAAGCTTATTTGGTACTTCTATACAATGTTGGTTGGAAGTTCTGATAGAAAATAATTCTGAATCTTATAATGCCTACCTATGTTTGAATGCATTTCAAGTACGAGTGGTTCCGTTTTTACAAGAAGGTGAGACATACCACGTGTACCACAGCGAGAAATTGTAAGGATGTTAATATTTTTATTATACAGCAGTAATCCATTTAAAGTCCTAATCTCTTAGTCAGTAAGTTAGTAATACTTAGTCACCTAGCGTGTGCAGCCTCGAAACCACAGTGTGTACACAAAATATTGTCAATTAGGATTTTTTCTGAAACTATAAAAACTATTTATTATTGCCCCTATTCAATTTTATATTTCAACTTGCAGAAATAATGTTACGAATAAAGAATTATCCAGATTGAAACCTTACAAGATGCTGATGTTTGCGGACAAACACAGTATTTTTGTTCACAAACCTAAGCCAATTGAAGAAGCAAGCCCCATATTAAACGTTTCACAAGCAGTGCAAAAAGTTAAAGAAATAAATTACTCGTTTTCATTTCAAGGATTATTAAATATCAAGAAATTGACACCATCACTGTCGTCCAGGACTGAAAGTTTACAGTACGAGAATAGTTTTGGAACTCCTGGTATAAATAAAAAAATGTATTATAAGAATGTCGGTTTATTTTATGTATTTAAGGTAAACATACTCATACATTAGAATTTGTTGACGATTTGTACGAAAAATCGCTAATATTGTACATCAATAATTGGGAACACTTACAAGTGCCACTTGGATTGATCCCATCTATGAGGATTTGTGTAAAAAATGTTGTGCCGCAAAAAAATAAATACCTCAAGTGCACCGCAATGACGACTTTCGAAGTATTAAGTTACGAACCACCAGTGTATTTTGATACAGTTAATCTGTGAGTAACTTTAAATTTTAGGTTTTAAGATTTAATGAAGGCTAATTTTAGAAATAGTGATCTGATAGCAGTGAACAATAAGTATTCATTTTTGGGTTTAGGCGATTTAATTCCGGCAAATGTACTCATTTGCTCGAAACCTTTTCAAATATATATTCGTTCTTTGCGAATCGCTTACAAGTGTGGAAAATGCGACGTTTCTTTGTCTGTATGCTCTTGCGATGGTGATTCAAACTTGGAAACAACTTTAACGTAAGTCCGTTCACATAATTTCATTATCATCATGAAAACTTCTTCAAACCAATTTTATTATGCAATGCCCCATCTAAATGAGAGTTAACACATTCTGTAAATTTCAACAGAAAATTTAATTTTAGTTTTTATGTTAATGATGAGAAGGGTCAAGCTTTAGTAATAAGCAAAAGTGTCGAATTGCTGCGTTCCTTGTTGGATCTTGAAGTGCCGCAGTGGAAAATTTGGTGTAATGCTTTTAAGAAGGTGAGGGAATATACATACGAAAGAGATGGATCTTCTTTATTTTCATATGTAAGTTTGTTTAAACGCCCACTCTAGAAAGTATTCCAAAAATTTTTATTTATTAGGAAGCAGATATCAACGTCTTTTGTGAAGCGCTTCTATCATCTGTAAAAGTGATAAACGTAACAAAACTAATAAATTTGGAACTTGAATGTCGAAAGATGGATAGTAGTTCTGGTGATAACGATGGGATGCCACTATGGTTTTGCACGAATGCAAGAAAATGTAACGAATTTTTGTGATATTAATTTATTGTTTAGTGTATTAATTTTTTAGAAATACAGTTTTTTATATGAACACTAAAATTAAACAACCTATTAATTAAAAGTTTTTGGTTCATAAATATTTTTTTAAATGTCACTCTAGATTCACAAAAATAACTTTAGGTCAATCAAATTATGGTATCCATTCATCTGTTTGTCTGCAGACCACCAAGGTCACTGCAGTTCAATTGCACATTCATACATTATCTGAAATCTGTTTACTAATATCTGTGCCAATTGTCACGGATTAATCTGAGATTCAAGATTAATTCTCGAAATAGCAGCTGTTGCCACAATACGGTCTAAATTCCAGTAATCCCATTGGTAAATCCCGGGATTATCTTGAATCTCGGATTAATTCGTGACTATTAGGTATGCAAGTCTCAATCTGTCTATAAGTGGCCTTGGTGATATAATTGATCTGCAGACTGGGTCTGTAGGTGAATGGATACTCTTTGAATCTGAAATGAAACTAATTTCTGGCTTGAGGAAATCTGGATCATTTGATGAAAAATAAACGATTTGGTTGAAATTGAAGAACAACACTGCAAAAATTAAAATTTTAAAATATTTGTCAAATAGTCCAGAAATCATCGAGTTGAAATTACATAGTTGGATTTCAGCGGTGAAAATGCGGCATTGGGTAATTATAAATAATTAAATATTAATGGAATAATATAAAAGTTTTAATACTGCGCTCATTTGGTCACTACAAAATCTTGAAATAATTTTATGAAGTTCGCTTCTAATTATTGTATTTTATAAAAATGCAGGCTTAAAATGTGTTTATGGCCATGTTAATACAAAAATATTTAATAGAACACAACATCAATTAATACTATTGGCAACCACTTGACGGACTTCACATCATACTTAAGGCAAATATAATCCAGTCAAATTTGTTTATTATACATCTTATTAGGATATTGTTTGATTGGTAATAATAAGCATTGGACTACGACATAAGCATTAATTGCCAAAAATCTTACGAAGGGGTGGGTACTTATCTCTTTATTTTCACTCTAAAATTTTAAAAATCGTCACCGAAATTGATAGGTAAACAGCTGTAGGTTCTCCTTGTAAGAAGTATTTAGTGTCGGTGAGGTCCAACTCATAAATTTAATTATTAATTTGGCTCGCTACTTTATATAGTAGGTATAGTTTATACATATTACAGGGGCAAACAGAACGCTTTTTCACTAAGCCTTGAGACAACTGTCCCCATTACTGCTAATCCGTTTTAAAACGTACTGTGGTGTCGGAGACCTTTTATCAGTCTTATTATAGAATATAAATAAATTAAACCAATTTATTCCACGATTTTAATAGGTGTTATCTGCCTACCACTGACAAGCTTGAATGGATTAACGAGTGTGCACCATATTTGACCAATAGGAACTATAGTAAATTGCACGCTCAACTTATTGGCTAAAAAAAGCTACCTTAAATTTGGAATTTTGTTAAATCCAGTAAAAAGAAAAACATATTTTCTTTTAAAAATATTTTATGTCTTGCACCATTTTCGAGTTATCAGGGAAAGTTATCGTATACTCAAGCTCTCATGGTTTTCTCTTTACAAGTGACTGTTCCTACATTACAAGAGAATAAGAGAAACAGTTTTATGTGGTGATTTTGTTCAAAAACATTGAAGGCTGAACGATAAATCAGTTAATTTTCACTATTTCCACGTTTACATGCAGTCGTTAGATCAACCTAGTTAGCCCGAGCTAGTTAGTCTTTTCATGTATACACTCCAGATTGAACTAAGGTAAATCGAGCTAAAGTCGTTTAAAAGCTAAAAAAAAATTTAAATTTAAAATTTGAATATAATATACTTTTAGCTCGAACTAAGCACAGTTGTATCAGTCAACTTCGACGTTAGAAGTATTTTGGTGAGAAACACCAATTTACATTAAAAGAAAAATTTTTTTTAATGTAAAAACGAGCTAGCTTAGATCTATCTAACGACTGCATGTATACGTAGTATCTGTTAGTTAATTTTACTGGACTAAGATTGAAGCCGTCTTGATTTAATACTAGTTATTCAAATTTGGATCGCCTGGGTAAGAAATGACAAGCTTTTTGCTTGAAGGAAGTCTTTGGGCCTTTTTTAAATTTTCCTGATTTTTTAATCCCCAAATACCAGCCTAAATGTGCGTACTTTCTTGACAAATAAGAATTATACGATCCTTGAAAGTCTTCAATGAATATAGTTCCTTCCTCCATTATATCTGGCTGCAATTTAAAATTAATCTCAAATTTGTTATTCTAACTTTCCAGCTAGCTTCTAAGTCGGGAGTACTATGTATTGCCCTATTGCCATCATTCATGATAATAATATACTAGAAAATTGAAAATATTTACCTCGCCGTACAATCTTCCTTTATGGTCCATAGCTATGTATAATTTTGTAAGTATTCCTTGAATTCGCACATGTCCTGGATTTCCCGCCGAAATTAATTCCAAATGAGCTTAAAATATAAACTGAACTTTCTCTCTCCGTGATATAGTTTCATACTTACTGTGCAAATCATCATCATCCATCGTTCCTCTCACACAACCATCTGCGTATATCCCCACATTATAATTGGTTTTGGAAAAAAGCTGCATCTTTCTGCCATAAGTAGGATTGCCTGGTCTATGAACTGTACGTAATTGACTTCTCCAATCGTACGAATTAGAATTCGATTGGTCCGGAGGCCACGATATATTGGGCGATCGGCTATGAGAAAATGTAGATGTTTCATGTTTGTGTTTATTTCCACACCTAAAATATTACAACTGGAATATGTGCATTTTGGAGTAGCAAAATTCTTAATTCCCGAAAAAACTTTTTTGGTGACGCAATTAGGCTTAAATTTCCTAATTAACCACTTTATAATCGAATTAGATTAGGTGAGCCAGTTTAAATTTCAAACAAACATAAAATTTTATGAACTGTTTAATGTCGATTACGTGAATGTATAAATGTACCCAAGATTTTATTTTGAACACATTAGTAAATATTATTGCCGAATCAAACACGAACGTTAGCTGGATCAATAAATTTGTCTATTTTTAAATAAGATAAAAATTTACCATTGCACAGATCTTTTTGATCGGCTCGAAGACGCAACTCCATCTTCGACGTCTTCACTGTTATCAGAACTTGAGTTATCGTCGTCACTCATTGCACCGGATTAATTTTCTCTTGGACAAAAAGTTAAGCAGTGCCTACTGCAAACAAGAAACTTTTATCAGTACTAATGAATCGATATAGATAAGAGATGCCCTTTTATTAAACCATAATTTGCACGTATGACGCGACATGCAAATTCTTGGTACGTATATTATTTAATTGAAACATAACGTGTTTCACTAGCAACCTTAACTGAATGACTGTTTCTAATTTGTTAAGTTCCGGATATAAAAATAGAACACGTGTTATGAGTAACTCAAAATATCTTATATTTTATGGAAAATATTAAAAATAAAATTTTATATTCGCGCAAGCCAAGAACAGGTTTCTTCATTCATTCATCAACCAAGCACTTAAGTTTTCAAACCAGAAATATGTCCTAATTTACAATAAATTAAGGCTGATATTTTGAAGTAAACGGCTCCATATAACATTTTGGTTGACTTCTGTTTGGTTTTTTTTACAGCAAAACCATAAAAAGATTTCGGCATAATAGGTACCTCTCTGCCTGGGAGGGGGAAATTTAATTTAAGAAATGATAAGACATCATAATTCAAAATTCGCCTCTTTTGATGATACCTGTTGAACGTTCCGATCCACTTTGGCTGATGTCCAAAAATGTTTTGGAAACATTGACAGTACATACCTCTGACTATTAACTTCATTTTTTTGTTTTTTTATTGTTAATTTTATAGTCAAGTACTGAGATTAATATATTTTCCTATACCTAACTGGTGTGCATGCATTCCTTGGAGTTCAGCCAAGAAAGCAATAAATTCGGTTGAAAGAACCAGGGTAATCTATTACATCGACAGTTGTACTTCCGTAAAACTTCAAAAGGCAGTCGTGGCTCAGCGATTAATGCTTTTGTTGAACTGACAGCAGTGGTTTGGATTTCACGTTAAGCTACAGATCCTATTATAATATGTCACCAGGGCGTTCGGGGTGAAGATGGAATGCAGTGATCCAACCTGATCTGCATTGTTTGCATTATAGATCAATAAGAGACGGTTCCAAATTTACCAACGCCAACGTTTTAGGTATACAGTTCTATTCTGGTATTCTAATAAAAAACTAGAAAGATAAAACAATATTTAGGTCGACGTAATTTTGGAATTAGCATAATTTAGGTGTGGATGTGGATATCTCTGAGTAAGGCCAACCAGCTATGAGGCTAATGGACAACTGTAAACTGTAAGTGAGCAAACAATTGTCACCATGGCGCACTGATCAACTGGAGGGGACCAGACGATTTTATCAGTTTAATCTAAAATCTAATTTTCTAAGAAATGAATGAAGACCTGGAATAGGTCTTCTCCAGTAATTATCTATTTCTGTGATGAAACCCAAGATGTTAAACCAGCTCTTATTGCGGCGGCAAGAGCGTGGATTCTGAAAACAATGACTGCAAGAAGTTGTTGCCAACACATTGACAGTCTCAACGGAGTTAGAAAAGAAGACAGCCACTACTCGTCTCAATATTACCCTTAGTGGAGAAACATATAGAAACAAGTAGTCGATTTTCCCAAATATCAGCTAAAAGAGCAAAAAAAACATACCCCACTGCGTCACAGGTTGCAAATCCCAATTAGGCACCTGAAGATAGACTTGACTAGGGTCACCTTGGTGCTTCAAACATAATCCTCTCCGGATTCGAATTCACTTGACACGGCTTACTTTCATAAATATTCGGCCGCGTTCTCGCACAAACCCTACTCGGACTTGCAAATTAGCACCTACGTTCTTCCAACGGCAAACCAAGACTGCCTAATTCTAGCGAGCGCCCACCGTGGGGGCGCTCGCAAGTCCTGACGCTTCAGCGCGATTTCTCATTATTTTTTTCTACATGCCAGTGGCGTATTTAGAAAATGCTTTTCGGGAGTAGACTAAATAATTGTCATAATCTTGTTAATCCATTCGTGCGCGTCAGTGGTAAACTACTACAAGTTCCAGAAATCAAAAAAATTCAAGCTATAAATGTACACAAACAAAATTTTATTTAAAAAAAACATTATTTTTATCAGGGAGGGCTTCAGGGATGCAATCCGAGTCATCCTTGGGGGGCCAATTGCCCCTTTGCCCTCCTCTAAATACGCCACTGCCCTCCTGTTTTTCTTCAACATTCGCTACGTTCCTTGCGTTTTTGCATATTAGCATACTTACATATTTTGTGTGCCCTTTCTTCTTACAAATGAAACATTTCCAATTTATGGCTGGGCAATTTGTTGGGTCGTGTTTCCTACCACAACACTTTGTCTTCTGTTCAAATAACAACGCCGCACCCTGTACCAAAAATATCCCTTCCATAATTTGTTGTTATTTATTAACCTCACTTTTGAAGATCAAACATTTTTAAGAATTTATTTTTAAATAAATTACGATACCTACACAATAATGGCCGATGATCTCGAAAACGTAAGTTTCTTTCGATGATTTTGCAAAATAAATAGTTAATATATTGTAGATTCCTTCGATTACCGTTAAAGAACCACTCGATTTGGTGAGGTTAAGTTTAGACGAACGAATTTATGTTAAAATGCGTAACGACAGAGAATTAAGGGGGAGATTACATGTAAGTTCTTATTATTTGTAAACATTGAATTCAGAATAATATACAAATGTTTTTAGGCCTACGACCAGCATATGAATATGGTTTTGAGTGACGCCGAAGAGACGATTACAACTGTTGAAATTGACGAGGAAACTTACGAAGAAGTTTATCGTACAACGAAACGTAACATTCCCATGCTGTTTGTACGAGGTGATGGCGTGATTTTAGTTTCCCCTCCAATTCGTACTGCCTAATAATTCTTGAGTCAATATTTTAATTTATGAACATAAGAATAATTTGTACGTTAAATGAAAACTTATAGGTTTTAAAAATCAAGAGGATAAAGTAAATTTTTTGTTTGTATTTATTTCCCATTAAATAAGCTTTGTGTATATTACAGATTTATTTATCAATTAGTAATATTAAACTGCCTATGAGCTAGTTATTAAATATAATAGGTACAATATACATTAGACCCAACAAAAGCTGGGGCCCACAATAAAAATTTCTTTATGTAACTTTTGTTTATATGCAGGTTTTAAATTAAAAATTTAAGTGAAATTACAACGTGGTATTTTTCAATATGAAATATCCTGCTTAATTGCTAGATTACACATTGTTCATTCATAATTTTGTTATAATATATTAATGTCTTGCACGTACAACATAAAATGGGACACATAATATTACAAGCATGAATGGCATACTTGACAAAAAATAAATTTACAATAACAAAAATGCAAAATCAATTCCTCATTTTCTTTTCAAGCACAAGAGCCCCAGTTAGAAACCCGATTAATATAAGAGTATTAAATTGACTATTATGTGTAGTTTATATAATTCAAAAGCACATCGACATAAATTGCTCCTAGAAAAGTATAAACTGGAATTACAAAATAATGCTTCATCATCTACATTTGTATATCATTTTTTTCTTTAATACTGCATTTTAAAGGGCTTGTAGTTTTCGGCATTCTGCTATTAGAAATACAGTCGGCATTTTAAGGTCAAATGTCAGCAATAGTTTTACCAGCCCTTTTTCGGTTAAAATTTAATCGACAATTGCATATACTTGGAACTCTTTCGGTGATGCTTATGCAGTAACACTTTGGCAAACTATGAATTCATAAGCACCGAGTTTTTCAATGAAAAAGCTTGAAAAGAAATTATAAAGTATCACAGGGTTTCATATTATTTTGAATAAAAATTGTTTGTATGAATGATAATCACGTCCTGTATAACCAGTTTCATTTCATACAATTTTGGCAAAAATTTCCACCCAAACTCAAAATGCAAAATTTTGAAGGAATACCATTTCTTTTAATACTATTATCGTTTGCAATAAATTATAATTTCATCTAAAAGATTAGAAAATCCTTAAGTTCATAATTATCCAAAAATAGCATTTAAATTGATATGACATTTGACCTCAAATAATAATCGGTTAAATTTTTCTAAATAATTGCAATCTTTTTAGCAAAACCTTCTCTTTGTCACACATTTATTATTCACACTTATCAAAAATGTTCATTCGTTGTTAATTGTAAATTTGTTGGCTAGAAGTGCTAGCCTTTCGTTGATGTCACGCCGACGTCTCGTTTTCGCCCCATCCTTCACTATCACATTCTGATTCGCTTCCCGATTCTGAATCACTAAATTCAACTGCAACCCGCCTTGCCAAAATGCTTGCAACGTCGTGCAAACCGTTTCCTCGTTCCACTTCTTTTTGTTCAATTTTTTCTACCTTTCGTAATTTGATTCCATCTCTAATTGCTTTGAGTAGGTCATTTCGTGGATCGACCATAGGTGGTGGGCCTTGTTTGCTAATAGGGCGGTCTTTAATCGGCGTCAACTTGGGTGGTGAGGAGCCCATCAATATTTTGCTTAAATCGCCGTTCATCATTGGCGGACTGATGGGGCCGTTGGTGAGTATTGGCATGGGAGGTGGTGGAGGCGGAGGAGGTGCTTGCACCGGCGTTGCTTGTTTTGGTGGTGACGGTTGTTTGGGTATAGGTGGAGGTGGTGGAAGGTCTTGGTGAGAAGGTTCTGGAGTTTGTTGATGCGAGTGAGGACTATTTGAACGCGAGTGGCTTTGTTGACGTGACAAAATGTGAGCGGCAATTCCATTAGGCGGCGACACTGGATTTTCCGGTGGCGGAGGAGGTGGCGGCAAAGCATCCCGACCAGAAGAAATACTTCTACCTCTCGTAGGCGTATTAGCTGTCGGAGTTGAACTGTTGCTAGGAGGCGCTGGTGGAGGTTGACTGGGCCTAATTTTACCACCTCGTGTCGGCGTGGTGCTTTGATAATATTGTTCTGATGGTGGTATATGTGTATGAGCATTGTACAATCCCTGCTGATAAGGATTTTCTTCGTAAGGTGGATAAGTTGGAGATGGTAGGCCATCTGGAACTTCATGCGGATACGAACGGCGTAATTCTATTGAATTTGGCCTTGGTGGCCTCCTGTCTACAAGTAAATTTTCTTCATTCTGTTGTGGAGGTGGCGAACTGTATGGGATAGCTTGAGGCATTATATACTCTCCATGACCTACGGCGATTTGTCTTTGCCTTTCTCGAGTATTATGAGGCTGTCTAACTCTCTTTTTATGCCTTCCACCCTGACCTCCTTCGGCTCGAGGCCTATGAGGTTTCTTACCTTTATCGTGAATAACTCTTTCTGTATCTTTTAGCATTTCTTGACGCCATAGCTCAAAGAAATAATTGGGATCGGTGTAGAATTTCAATCCATCTTTTCCATCATCTCTATAGCAATTCAATTTATCCAAAGGCGGCGGTCGATCACAAGATTTATAAGTTTCTAGCATTGCGGTGGGCATCGTGCCACGCGAAAATATTTGTTGATCAAAGGTATACGAACTTTTAAATGCTTTACGCATGTGAATATCTTGTAAAGATACTTCTTCACCGGTGCTGTCCAATTGTGTAACTTTTATTGCTAATCTGTCTATTCGCGCTTGCAAAGAATTTGATCTGTCGTATATTTGTTGTGCATCTCGGGCTAATTCCCCGAATATGTCTTCGGCGTGACGGGATAAAGAAGATAATTGACGAACCGTGTTCGCCAGCGTTCCATTGGTAACGGCTTCTAACTCGGATGGAAGTGGGAAGTCATCTGGGATAGTTCCTCTGGATACGTGAACAGGTTCAATTCCCCGCTTAGGAAGAGGCATGATGATTCTTTTAAATCATTCCATGTAGATTATTATGCGTGTTGGTATAAAATCGTTCTATTTTCAATCTGAAATGACAAAATAAACAAATTAATAATTAAAAATATTATATAATAACAATTTTGATAAAATACACTTGCAGTTTACAGAACTATTAATCCCATCAAAATGTATACTTATTTAAAAAAATGTAAGTACCCCCTCTCAATGGATATCATTATTATTTCACAAATTAACACTGAATTTGAGAAAAATTTAAGCGTTGTGCAGGTGGTTGTATTTTATGAAGGAAAGAAGGTGTATTTGATACAATAAGAAATTCTAGTTTGGAAAAGCTGAAAGGCCAATTTTGAAAGAGTATCTTGGAAGAAGTACAGCTTGTAATGGCTAGGTTATTTCATTGCCTTTGTGATAAAGCTTATTTTTTAATTAATTAATAAATATTTTGTTTGATTTTCATTGCACAAAGAACAATTTACTCATGTTTGACATGTTCGCAAGTTTACCAAGAGCTACTTCAAACTTTTAATTGAGTTAATTTTAGGTGGGCCAGGTGTGCTGTTTCTTTGATATTGCCAAGTTTAATTGTTTATTTTTTTTTACTTGCAACGACTTTCGATCTGCTGACAAACTATTGATATATTATTTTTATATAGCTAATACGGTTAACTCGATCTGTATTTCTTCCCGTGTAGTGTGTTCAATTTGGTTGGTTCCCAATGACGTTAAAATGTCTTAAGATATTTAATCTCATATTCATAGCCGCGCTCTACTGGCCCTCATCATAAACATTTTGGAGAATACCTAATATCCTAATCCTAGACCAAAACAAATAAGCTAAATGTTAAAATCTCTGAAGCTTTCTTTGTTTTGAAGTCACAATTTCCGCTCTAAAAATTCCAAAATATTTCAACAATACTACTTTTAAACAAACTTTACAATAAAAAAAGTTAAAAGTTTAATGGACAAAATTCAAACATTTTTAATTAAAAATGCAGAGCTAATTTTGGAACAGTAATTGGATGTGGAAATAACTTGGAGTATAACCTATTTATATTTTCTGTATGAGTTAAATCTAGGCCAGAGCATTCGGTATTTGATCCAAGTTTCCTATTGGTGACATTCATCTTAATTAATTTTTATGCAAAAATGCATCAACCACTTGGCAAACCAAGGTAATCGACAATAAATTATACCAAAAATTTATACTATACAAATGATTACTTCAACCAAGAACATAAACCTTATTAAATTAAGATTAATTACTGCATGTATCGGACAATTAATTTAATAAAGGACCTTTTCTTAAACGAAAATTCGATAGTGGGTACGAATAAATTAGAAAAGATCCTGGTAGCGAAGTTCAAAGCGTAGTTTACGATTTAAGGTACACTAAACTTCAGAGTTTAGAGAACACCCGGATAAGGTCTTTTTTTAGATATAATATAATTTAACGTGTACTCAACCTTTAAGTGTTTATGTCTACGAAGAGCAGTTCCTATAAACATTAGCTAGGACTCACGTGGCCAAATTAAAAACGATTACCGTAAGCTGGGCTGCTTTGAACACCAATTTTCATTATTATTCTTAAGTGCAGATTGACGTAACGATAAGTCAAAATAAACGCATACAGACACCCTGTAAGTTTCAGTTAGGGTAGAAATGCGTGCAAACCATAGACAATAAATTATAGCGCCGCAGCACAAGCGCGGAAGTGAGTCAATATGGAGATTAGAACTTTTGAAACAAAAAATAAAACGTCCTATGAAAAATATTCTAGAAAAAAACAGTGATTTGGTTTGCCGGCAAAATCAGTTCCAAATTGACATAATGATCTACCCTATTGACGATCGAGAATTAGATTCAACCTCTGCGATGAAAAATTATAGTAGAAACAGTTATTGGCCTAGTAGTTAACGCGATCAACTGCTAATACCAAGATTCTCGGTGCTCTGGAGGGCATGCCAAACCGATAGACCCGCTGGGTCGATGAATTGCAATCATTAAAAATGAAACAGGGTCATAGACACATCAGAGGTTAACGACTTAACAGACTACCTCGGATGTAAATTGTTAACTATTCTCGAAAATCTAATTGAAGCTTTGGTACAGCATCGAAATTACTGTTGAAGAAAACATAGGTCGTAGACCTAAATAGTTGCTGATTTAGAATTTACGAAATATAAAGGTTCGTCGGTGACCAGAGCATGGTTATATTATTTATACGGATTGCTTTTTAAATATCTATTTGTAACAATGACTAACAAAATTTTTAAATTATGAAACGGATAAAATATATTTAACCTAATTTGCTGACTTCCTGGTTTCGATACATAATATCTTTTTGACGATATGATTGCATATTATTTTTGTAATTTTAAAATTTGTCAGTTCATTTTATAAAAAATTAATAACCGTTTTGTGAATATCAATATCCGCAATACGTTTTTTTTTCTAGATATAATCAAATTTAAAAACTAGAACAGTTTTCTTTAAAATTGCTTAGAGAATGGTAATATATCCCAAAATAATCGACTTTGCTTTGGAAACACACTGCTGAAGAAATTTTCATAAACTGCCTTTTCAGTTCTTTACTGTTAAAAGAGCTAACAAAAAAAAATAAAGTATTCGAAACCGGAGTTGTTGGACCATGCTACCCTCACAAGATGCTGATAATATCTTTAAAGTTCGATTCGAAAACTCTCGTATACATTCTTTCTCTGTAGTTGAATTGTGCGTACTTCCCGTTCACGTTAAACTGTAGGTCCCCCTGTGTCAATATGAGCAATGCCGAGAGAAAATTTATGTTTATATAAACTCTCGGGACCTACAATTTAACGTAAAATGCGAACTAGGGCACAGATAATTTCAAATCCAAAACCTTTACAACTAAAGGGTTTACAAACTAAAAAACCTGTCTACGAATTGTTTCCATATTCGCATTTTCAGATTTGAAAAAATTAAATCAAGTTTCAAATGTAATCAAATCAAAATTGTTGATATAAATCTAAAATTTAATATCTACACTGTGAAAAATGATTTGTTACTCTAACAAAGCTATTAGTAGCTATAGCCTCAACTGAGCTTTTTGACTGTTATAACAAATGTTTTGTTGCTGTAACAAATGTTCTGCTGCCATATCAAAGTTGTTTTCTAGTTATTCAGTAAAAAAGATTAGTTGATTAACAAATTTTCTTATTCTGCATAGAAAAAACTTTGTTATGGCAGCAGAAAATTTGTTGCAGCAACGAAAAACTCTGTTGAGGCTATAGCTGCTAAAAGTTTTGTTAGGGCGACAAATCCTTTTTCACGGTGTATTTAATATCTGTAAATTATTTTTATTATAAAAGTGAAAAATGAAAATATACATCACCGAAAGCTCAAACGACCTCATTTTGTTAATTAATAATTATCACTTATTTATGTGACTTCTATGAATTTCACCTTGGCAAACAAATTTTTATCATTTCATATGCAAAAGTAGTTTATTTGCATTTTGTTGTGTATCTATTATCTTGTCATCTAGCGATGGCATTTTCCCTTTTAGTGATGCTTCCTTTCTGATTGTTCCTGTTAATTCATTCAATTATGAGCTATAGAACCGAGAATTAGATTACAAAGAATAATATATCAATTGTAGGAATTTAACCAACAAGGAGAACCGTTTATACTAAAACCGTCAGAAAATTTAGCAAACACTTAGTTTTTCAAAGTTCCATGAGCATCGGTTTTCGGAAGGGAATAACCGTCAGTTAATCTACACCACGAATAGAGCCTTGACTTTTTTTTGCGGATTATCCATTAGTTTTCGAGAAAACGGCATTTGAAAATCAAAATTTTACATGCATTTTAGATAGGGATTTCAACTAACACGAGTGTTCTATTGACGGTACGCGTGGATTAATATACTCTTACTGATAGACGTGGCACTTGTATTCAGTTTTCGACCACCGTTTTTAGGGTGGATTCTCGATTGCCTGATTGACTGATTGCTAAAAACATCCCCCTAGATAGCTCCAACTCGCCAAAGGTGCTACTCGAAAGGGGTGAAACTCGTTTTTAATTATTAGCCACGCACGATGTGTACTCGACAGAGTAATAATCGTGTCTGTCGGCTAACACTAAGACTATATCAGAACGCACGTACGGGCAATAGAACACTCGTGTGTGCAATCCTTATGGAGAAATACATGTAAAATTTTGATTTTCAAATGCCGTTTTATCGAAAACTAATGGATAATTCTCATCAATGTAATATCTCAAAATGCTTAGAAAATTGCCCTCTTTCCAATAGTGCAAAAGTCGAAGCTCGATTCGTGGTGTAGATTAACTGACAGTAACCCTACCATCAATTGATCCTATTTTCCTCAGCTTAAATGCTTGCGGTACATAGCGTTATATTATATACATAGCGTTGATTTCGGCTCAATTCATCGCCAACTTCAATAAACTCTTGGTTTATATTATATTCTTTTATATTCCATTTTTCATAATATCGTGCATTTTTGTCGCATATCCAATTTTGTTTAGATTTGGAGATATTGTACAACATAAGTCGCTATTTTAATTGTCCATTACATCATCAAGTAAAAATATACTAAAAAGCTTGTTTTCGCAAACTATGAAAATAGACATTGGATAACCAGCGGTTGTTCTAGTAATTAGAAAATTATAATTAGAAAAAGAAAGTGAAGGATCATTGTCTTCTACCTCCACGAACAAAACATTATTTTTACAAATACTATTGATCGTAATTGGGATACATATTATAGTATGTTTTGATAAAACACTCCAAATTGGGATCCACCCGAAAAGAGGGGAGTAATGGGGAGTAACGTATGTATGCCTTCAGCAAGAATTATGCTAAATATAAAAAGATCATCTGAGAGACAAAAAGATTTCATTCCTTGGTCGCCGACTCTATTACGCTCAAAGGAGTTCCAGTTTCGATAAATTGAAATGAAACAACCAAACAGGAATAAAGTGAAGTGGTCGTGATTGGTGCATGGTTCGTGACGAATATAGAAGCTAACCATAAAACTTTTTATGATTTTCTTGAAACATAGGGTCTGTCGCTAAAAATCTAGTTACCCTCTACAATTAATATAGGTAAGTACCATTAAAATCCAGTGGCAGCGATGAAGTTCCCGCGGTAATACCCTAGAATGAAGTTTACTTTGAAAAAAAGTTTGCCAAATATGATCTCATGACGATACCATATATTTAGGTATACTGAGTATTTTACAAATTCTAAGAAATGTTTCGTATTATGTAGGTACCTCATTAAATATTTGCGGAAAAGCCCCAAAATCTTTGTCGACGCCACTGTTAAAGTTTGTGATTAACAGGTCTGGTAATTCCCGTGGGTGAGAACCCGGAACTTCCGCTTCATACTCAGCCAGCAAGTCACTGCTGTAGTCTATCAATAATTTCAATTTGGTATTCAAAATTATCCGTGTGCCAATCGCATTGTTACGTGTGCACTTAGGACACGTGCGCCATAGATTCGCCATCACTGTTATAGGCGCACCCCTGGAATATCAATTAAAATTTGTAATCATTAGTAATATAATAAATTCACGCTTCTCAGAAATACAATGAGTGTGGATAATTTATTTTTTATATTAGTACTGTTTCGAGGATTACCATAGTCCAGAATTACGATAAGTGATTTCTGATTTATCATAAAAATGCTTGAAACCGAAAAACATACCAGATAAAAATTTTATTAGACTGAGTAAACAGAAACTATTAAAATCGATAACATTTAATCTTTACACGCCTATATTTATTGATTGCGATTTAAAATTTTATGTTTGAAAAAAACGTAAAGCTTCGAAATTTATGCCGACATCCGTGCGTTATTTTTAATCCAAAAAACTACTGCTTTTGACATGTTTTGAAGACGTATTTACAGTTTACCATTGAGTGGTTCTCCCTATCAGAAAATCTAAACATTGATCTTTCTGTCATCGACATAGTTGTCGAGATCTTCTGTTCACTTACCAATAAATAGCACACTCAGCTCCGCCTCGAGCTCTAATAACTAGCTACATACAACTGTTTACCATCCGGAAAAGTAAGTAAGTTTAATCGACCGATCAACACTTAAACAAATTTTCTTGAAAAACTAGAGCAATAAATTTTCCGCTTGAAAATTAAACGTCGAAAATATTGTGTAAATAATTATTGTAGAAATCAGAGGAAGCAAATAAATGGTTTACCGAAATATATTAGATAAGCAAGAATTTATCTCTAGTTTTGTTTATTCTCAAAAAGTGGTAAACTTGTGAATACAAGGGAACGATGAATTTGTTAGCTCATAATAATGAAACAACAATAAATTTATTAAACCACCCTTCTGGTGAAACAATACTTGAAAACTTAATGAATTTAGAATGACAGAAGCTGCTACTAGAAACAACACACGAAGCTGTTTAATAATAAATTAAACCCCCAGATGCGCTAATTAGGAAAACCTAATTATCTCGAATATAACTCCTTTACTAAACTTTTTTTCCCCCAGGGGGGCCCAATAAAATTTTATTTCATTATGCGAACATTTTTAAAAGTTTTAATTAAATCACACAACCCTAGATGAAATAAATACTGGAGTTGAGATTGAAGAAGTATTTAATTTCTTTTAACAGTAGAACGGATACCACATACAGTATTATGTCACTCAAGATGTAGTGGTCTATTTTTAAGTCGGTTTAAAATAGTATGATTGATATAAAACGGTAAATAGGAAATTGTGGAATAACTGTTTCGTTAATATTTCATTGTTGTTTTTTAAAGGCCGTAATCATTAATCAATGGGCGTTTGTTATTTCTATTAGTACAAATCATTAACCAGCTCTACAATATAGGTACTTAATATCATAATGATAATAGTTGGGTGTTTAAATGAAGGAAATCATGACTAAGTGGGATGTTGTTCATAAAATGAAGTAAAGTGAACTCGAGGCAGGAAATTGATGATAAATACGAAAACGTCAAAAAAATCGAAATATACTCTCAATGTCATGCATAACATTTTAAATACCTTGAATTATTAATTAAGGTGGCAATGCATTAAATAAGTGCATACAAAAGAGAACAACAGAACTAAAGACTTTCTAAATTTTACATCCAATTACTTTCACACTTACTATAATTATTTTATAACGTCAAATTCATTTAAAATTTACCACAACATTCTAATGACTAATTCGTAGCTGCTAGCTAATTGAATAAATAACCTAATCTGTGTGATCTAATTCGCAGTTTACGTCAGCCAAACTTCTTAAAATCATCCGCCCTATTGTTTTATAAATTCGAAAATTGACAAAATTACCCCACACACTGTTAAATTCACACGATTCTCAAATGTCACCACTACCACTCTTCAAATGTCAAGTAAGGCCAACCAACTTTTTCGTGTTCTTAGCGGCATGCGATCTACATACCTTTTTCGAATTATCCTTCCACATTTCGATAAAATATGAAACTTTTAAAAACAAAATTGTTAAAAATACATGACGTTTATTATAGCGGCACTTTAACTAAACGCAAATGGCGAAAACGGTACACCCTAATGTAAAATCCACTTACTCGACCGACCAACCGATAGGTAATCCATATGGAACTAGATTTTTTAGTCGCGTTGCCAACCTAAACATTGAATTAATATAGAGCGCGACAAATTTAAATTTAAAATATTTTTAACGCGATTAAATTAAAAACGCAATTAGGCAGGTATTTGTTATTTTTGTAATATTTTAAAATTTACTAGCGACATTAAAATTATTTTCTTGGTAAATAAAAACGTCATCTGCGTTTCAAGGTTTCAAATATAAAATCATAATTTTATTTAAATAATTGTGTAATTTACTATTTATAGTGTAAAATAAATAACATTACGTACTATTATTATTCAAATAAGGTAAATTTGTATGTAAGACATTGGCGTACCTAGAGGTCAGGAATTTCAAGTATGAATTTTCAAATTTGTAAATTTAAATTATGTAGGTAGGTAATTTTTCACGGCAAACCAGGGCCAACTGCACCAATACCATTTAAAGACATAACAGGTTGGTACAGTGCAATTTTGGATCAAATTCCATATTCAAATGACGTCGGTGTAATCTGCTCTAAAACCTGCGTGTAGGAGAAACAAGAAGCAGATTGCAACAAGGCAAAAGAATCAAACTAGTATCGATAATTATGACAATGAAGTTTAAAGTTCATTCAATGTAGTAAATTCTTAACTGGCTGCACAATTAAAAAAACTTCATTAAAAGCTATTAATTTACTGATTCAATAATTAGATTACAATTACAAACTATTTACGAGTATTGAAGAGTTTTATTTCCTTCTCTCTTCGTCCTTTGATACAAAATTTGGGTTATACATTAATTTTTAGTTTATAATGCAATATGCAATTTTACTATAACACTGAACAAGAAGTGTACAGTACAACATAAAAGTTAACACTTAATGTTTTACAAGCAGTCTTATAATTAAAATCAACAAAACTTCTAACATTTATGATATGGGGGTTGCTGAAAAAAATTGGCACTACCATCAGTGACTAACATAATCAATTGTTTTAGTAAATCAACAAAAATGCACAAGACGAGTGCACACTCATTGAAAAAGGTACAAAATACATTTTATTTAAAAAAAAATTAAACGCTAGACCACATAATCATAAAAAATTAAAAACAATCACAAATATCAAAATAACAAACAAAATTATTTTGGGGTTGTTTCTTGATAGTAAAACTGTTTTCAAATTTATAATTATTAAAAATTCGTAGTCTTAAACACATCAAAAAATAAATAAAATCAAATTTTCTTCTAATATTTCATATAATCAACCATAAAATATTTCAATAACCTTTGAAATACAAAATTACAACAATTTTTACTAGAGATACACAGTATCAACTTATAAACGGTCAAAAAATCATGTTCGTTATATAAAAACCACAGTCCTTAAAGTAAGAAGCAATTTCTTCTTCAATATGAAGTTTTATCCACATGCCTTGATTTATCAATCCATTAAATTATGTGAATCAATGTAAAATTATATTCATATAATTTAACAAAAATATTTATCATAATAGGCAATCATGAAATCGATATTTATTAGATTCATTAATGATCTTACAAAATAATTAAGCAACGTGTAAGTCATTAAATGACTACACAAACATGTTATGGTACGACCAAAAATAAAATAAATCATCAACGCCTTTGCGAAAGGACTCGACAAATTAATCAGTCATTGCGTAACTCGCAAACGATTTTAGTCTACGTGAATATTTCCTCTGCCCGACGAACACAATCAAAATATTTTCAATCGCACCACCTCAACATGTATTTAATATTGAGATTTAATTTATTTAGGTACCTACAATTAGATAATTTAAATTAAAAAAGATTGCTAAACAAATGTCACAAACATTCCACGTTTTTGTAACAAAACTGGACACACAAACACACAAAAAAGAGTTAACAAGAAATATGTACACCGTGTTCATTTTGCCGGAAACATCGACAAAATTGCCGCGCATATTTTCTGTGGATTAGTTTCATCGGGATAAAGTTGCATAGTTTGAGTAACTTGATCTTCAGGAAAAATTGCAGACAAATGATAATGCAATTTTCGCCTAGTATCTTCCTGCATGCCCAAAGGAATGTTAGTACTGCTGCCTTGATTCCGTTGTGGTGGAAAAACGTTGAGTTGCGAGTCGGAACAACTAGAAATGCGTTGCATGTGTCGATGCTGTGTGTGAGAATTGGGAGGCCACCTGTACGAATCTGGAGCCGACGCAATTCTTGTCACATGCTGATGGAGTTCCCAATTAGCAGGTAAAAATGTCGATTGAATTTGAGACTGCTGCATATTAGCATTTTGTTGTTGCTGCTGCTGTTGTTGTTGCTGCTGCTGCTGACGACTTGATGGAACAAAACACATGTGCAATAACCTAGGATCGTTGGCCGGATTTAAAGTAAGCTGCCGTTGTAGTTTTTTGTGGAGGTTTTCGTTTGGAGATATATTCGAATAAGTCGATCCAACATTGTCGACGCTACGACTCTTGGAAACCACCGCATGCTGGGTTTCTCTAGTAGGTGGAATATTAGAACGCGTCCTTCCTAAAGGAGTTTTACGAATGTCACCTTCGCGCGCTTGTAAATGGCGTTGCGCGTGTTCAGATAGTCTCTCAGTCACGGTTTTTTGAGGAAGAGGTCCCCGTTCTGGATGGTGATATTTACACTTATTACCGTAAGTGCACTTTTTTGCGTAAGGGCAGGGCGGTGGTGGGTCACCTTTTTTCGGCTGACAACGTAAAAAATTATCTAGTGTGGGCCCGGATCGACCTAAAGGATCATCGGGAGGCATAAATCGATCGTTAACAAATGAATACATCAATATTCGTTCTTCAACTACCTTTCTAAATTCGGCACTTTCTTGAGCAAGGTCCCTATAATTATCGTTGCTAACTACAACACCTTCCACTTCTGATGCCAGCTTAATTATGTACCGATCGTCGTAACATACCATCCGTTTACCGCCAACTAAGCGTGACGGCGTAAAAACCAACATCCTTTCTTTCTCTAATTCGGCAAGAATATCCTGATCTTTAATTGGATTATCAGGACGTGGTGCCTCTTTACGCCATTTTGGCACAAAGACGGTTATTTCTTTGTGACCTCTATTCTTAAACCAATCGACACATATTTTAATTCCTCGACACGAAAATACTTCTTTATTTCCATGGCTGCGCAAAAGAAAAAGGTTTTATTAAAAACAAAATACAATAGTTTACAATTTAAACTTACCTCATAGCAACGTTACTACCATCTATAACAATATGACGTAAAAAATGACCAGAAATGTTGGATTCGTTTTGGTAGTCTATATTAACACTTAGAAGTCCTTCAGTTGGACTATTATCACATGTAGAATTTCCTCTTTGAGCGCCTAGTTTAATTAGTTCTGCCAAGAGTTCATTTTGTGCAGGCGAAGGTCCCAATTTTTGTAAAGCAGCTTGAACTAACTTTTCCGTATAACCAAGTTTGAGAGCAAACTCCACCCTGTAAAATAAAATCATTGTTAATAAAACATTCGCGTAAATTGATTGAAGAGCTCCCAAGATCGCGGATTGAACTGGAGGTTGAAGACCACTATTTTAAATCGCATGAAAATAAAATCTTACCTTGCCGTGTAGCCTGGTGATACTTCAGAAGCAGATTGAACATATTCAGCATACTCCGCGGCAAGTGTATCGCTAGTGGTTCTGGAAACATCCTGGTGCCGAATAGGAGGGTCAACTTCATAGTCAGAATCATAACTTGAATCTTCTCCTGCTACGGCACCAGTACATCCTTCTTGACAGATGTCATCTACATACTTCTGTAAAAAATAGGTTTTGTTTACAACATTATTCAACTTTAGGCTTTGGTAACTTTTCAGTTTCAAATTATTAGAATGTTTAATAAAACTTATTTATTAACTACTTATATTTATTTATCCTTTATTTAGCAATTATTGTTGATAAATTAAACCGCATAAAAGCGCAGTTATAAGTAGTATGGATATGAATAGAATAAGGAAGTAGCTATGCAAATAGTCAGCAATAGAGCAAAAATTAATGGCTTTATTTTCCCTGATTTAAAATAAACTTGTGCGTCTTTACAGTTTCAAAATGTTGCATAAATAAAGTTAACAGTTCCTATGGACCGATTCTTGAATCGTAGGTTTGTGAATTTATATGTTCTCTACTGCTACAAAAATACTCTACTGCTAAAAGGATGGCAATAAATACAATAAGAACTAAAAAGAGAATATAAACAGAGAATAATGAAAGAGATGGAAGAAAATGGAATCAGAAATTACCATAAAGCATTTTATGCCGAAATCTCCAACATTAAAAACTTTTCTCCGAGAACCAAACGGAGATTTTACAAAAACAGTATTTTAATGATCTACTAAACGTAAAAAGCCCGGAACTCTATTACCCAAAATTTGGTTTACCAAATCGCAGACTAGCCAACAAACCAACCAACTCTTCAAAAGGTAACGATAGCAATAAACTTAAGAACTCAAAAGTTCCTGGAACAGACGGAATAACGGCGGAAATGATCAAGTGTGGAAGTCAAACCTTGCATATATGTATACTTACAAAATCTAATACTCAAAACCTGGAAAACAGAACAGCTACCAGAAAATTGGCAGGCAAGTATCATAGTACCCATTCACAAGAAAGGGGACAGATCAAACTGCAGCAACTAGACAGGAATGTCTTCGTCATACAAAATATTCTCAAACATCCTACTAAGTAGAACAATACCACAACCACACTAATATAATATAACAACATAGGAGAGTTACTGCCTTGCTAAAATAGAAGTTCGTATCTGCAAAATATTCTCTCGTCCTACAAAGTTTAAAAGTTGACCGTAGAACCTTCAAAGTGAGTGGTGAACATTATTACTACGTTCCTTTCCCATAAATTTCATTTTTTCTGATACAACCTCTCATCTTAGCAAAACAGAGTACCAGGCGAGTTTTAGCCTAGAAAAATCAATAACCTACCAGTTATTTCCAATCAGACAACTACTTGAAAAGAGTTGGGAATATAACAAAACCCTACATTGTATGTTCATAAACTTGCAGAAAGCCTCTGAACGCAAACTTAACTTTGGGATGCAATGTTTGAACTCGGAATACCACGAAAACTCATCCAGCCAACAAATATGTGTATCAAAATACAGCAATGAAAGTCGGAAAATCAACGTTACAATCCTTCACAATCGGTTAGTGGTCTGAAACAAGGAGACTTGCCCTCTCACCTCTTTTATTTAACATATCCCTTGAAAAAGCAGATGTAGATGCACAACTGTTCACAGGTGAATTTCCTCGACTACTGTCAGTATATGCGGACGATATAATGTTATTGGTAATAGCGCGAAGAGATGGGAAAAATAGGCTTAGTAATAAGGGAAGAAAATACCAAATACACGTGCGTGAATTGACTACTATGTAGAGACAGAGTAGGGCAAAATTCTGCAATAGATAACTACAATTTTGAAAGAGTGCAACGTTTTAAATACCCAGGATCTATAATCAAAAAATATGATTCTGACAAAGAAAATAAAAAAAAAACCTCCTCCAAAGTGGAAACCGCACTAGCAAAAAATTGACCAACATTCAAATTACAAATCAAAAAATGCCGAAATAAATCTTTGGATGGTTTCACGACTTTGCTATACGAACTTTTACTGGATAAGAACAAAAATGTTGAACTTCAAGAACTACAAAGACCCGGACATAATACAAGAAATAAAATCACAACGACTAAGATGGGCGGGCCACGTACAGAGACAATCAAAATAGCATGAGAAGCAGTGCCCAAAGGTAAAAGATCCTCAGGACGACCACGTCTCAGATGGCGGGACAATATTAGTCCCACGCTTCAAAACCATAGGAATAGACGAAGATCAGCCAAGACCCACCCAGGGTTGATGCTGTCTTTTTTTAAATTTTAATTCACATTTGACAATAAATTAATAGTCCTTGGTGCTTTGACAAAGTTTATATTCCACGTAAAGTCGATCCTGTTATAATAAAATTCAAAACTTGAGTTTTGCAAAAATAAGATTTCAAATGAGGATTATTATAACATCGCTAAATTTAAATTTCATGTTTTGAAAACAAGTTCAAACACACAAACACATTAAATTTCCAAACATTGAGATAATCTCGAAAAAATATGTGTAACATAAATAAGCACCAAAAAACATTGAAGAAGAAGGAATAATAAGAATTACATAATTCGTTATCTGTTATGAATGATGATACTTCAATAATTACCAAATTATAATCTCTTGGTATTTTCAGGTCACAATGTTCTCATATTATAATTAAACCTATCCGTCTGCTGCTCGTTACTCCATTCAAGTGCGATTCTGGGGATACGGGTATACCGAGATAGTAAATCGTTTCACTTTTCAAGTTACACTCGCATTTCGTCTTTTCGAAAATTTGTTCCCAATTCATCTTCTGTGACGTCGAATGGAAAAAAGTAACATGCTGACCTTTCCATAATATTCGAGTTATGGTATCAACCAGTTGTGAGTTTAGAAAAAACGTTTATCATCGTAAAGCTTAAAATGTTTGAGAAACGCTGATTTAATTTGAATTTGTATGGCAATTAGCTAGAACTTGGTCTTGAATGTTAATTAAATGAGGAAGCCCTATTATAGCCTTATAACTTTTTTGTCGATTTCATGCAAACTGTATAATAATTTATTGCAAATTATACACATTCTATATTTAGTTCAATTTATTACCGTTATTGTTAAATAATTTTGCACGATACATTTTGCTTTGCGAGTTACGACATTGGCTCTACCAAATAGAAAAGACACGTAGGTATAACCCAAATGTATAATTAATTAATAAAAATGTTCTAAGAATTGTCACCCAAGAAAATTTCCGTAAATTATCGATAAAATGGCAAAAACGTGCATCGCAATTAACCACGTGCGTAGGTATTTATTATTTTTTTGTACGTCACGAGGGTGGCTGTTCCGACAATAACAATTGCGTAATAGGATAACTAAAAATATGGCTAATCGCAAATTAACCTTTTTAAACAATGTCGAAATGGTTGCAAACGTTTTTACCTCAAAATGCTAAAAATAACTCACCTCTGTAATAACGGTCATATCTTAACAATCATCACAACCGGATCTCCTGCATGTCGCTTTAAAAACACTAAACACAACGTCGATTTTTACATCCTGTTCATTTTGACAACCTTATCGGCTATTATTATTTATTTAATTAAATCCTAAAACGACCCGTCGATTATAACACCACAACAAAAAAAAGAATATTCACACGTTTAACTTTTTCAAACATGCATACCGTAAATTGTTGTGTTAAATTCGAACATGTTAAAACGAAAACTGAACGAATTGTAGAAGGAAACTTGAATGCGGCCCGGACCTACTTTCGGGCCGCACTCGATGCATGTCTTGGTGAAACGGATGAGAAAAGAGAAAGCGGCGTAAGTATCTATCAAAGTGGTAGATGGTGAGGGTAAGTGTCGATTTTTTATGCAACACGTCAGAAATAAAACTTTTTAACAGGTGACAAAAATAACACTAAAGATGTTATTGCGAAAGTTTGCAATATAATATAATATGCGATTAACGATGTGCGGAGTTTCCGTTAAATCTAACCCAAATTAAATTTTAACTCCGGATCAAACTTTTAGGATAAACGAAGGAATCAATAGAATCGATTCTTAAAACTTAATGAATGTCCCATGTACCTATCAATTGAACGGGTCAGAGAGATGACGGTTCAGCGACCGACTCGGTCCATTCACGACCCGGATCTCCGCCTGCGTCACGAGGCCACCGCTAATAACCTACAGAAGCAGACATATACAGGGATTACACACGAATATACAATTAATTGGTAATTTGTATTCAAAGCTGATACACCCACGATATAAAATTTCCAATAAATCTACAAAAAAAAATTCCAACTCTAAACCTCAAATTCAAAATCTTTACACAATACCTTTTATTTGAGTTCTACCAATTTTTTAAAAGTTAAATTTGGATAATAAATTATTCCACGGTGAAATTAAACGAGAATTTATAATATATTTCTCCCCAAACTAGCTCATCCTTCTTTTGTTGATCGTAAACAAAACTTGAAAATTCAGTTTAAAAAAAAAATCCACAAAACTGCAATAAAAAAAACTATAAAAAATAAATAAATATTACAATAACAGCATTTAACTACGTCCAACGTGGGTGGTTTAGTGATCGATGATTAAGAAATTTAGTATTCGCTGATTTTCAAAAAGTGGTATGAAGACGGAAGATGGGCCAGAAAGATACTGGAAGAAGTTAAAAAAATGGAGAAAGTAGAAAAGGGGTTCGATCGAGAACGGATCGCAAATATGTAATATGCACTAGCTTACGTACCCGGCTTCGCGTTAGTTTATGAGGGAAACGACATTTTATTTGTAACTAGAACGTTCTTAATATCTCGAAGCAAATGGATTTAGTTTTCAAAATGTCCTGTGTAGAAACAAAATTAGGTGATCAAAAAAGGTTTAATCCCTCGCGTCGTAAATATATTATTTTGTCAATTTTTGACCTTTCCCTGGCTAAAATGAGTTTTAATCCTATTGTAAACCAAAAATGTATTTAAAATATGTACTTAAAATGTAAATTAAATTGCAAAATTATAAAAGTTTTCGTAATACATTTTCTATAATAACGTCAAAAAAATGTCCGATAGATTAGAAATTAGTTAACTTATTTAAAAATTGCAATTCACTTTCGATTTTTAAATAAGAAAACTTTACATGACGAATGTTCTTCCATAATTGGCTTTCTCAAGACACCCAAGCTATGCGATCATGGTCACAATTACCAGAGACCAACACAAGCATAAAAGTAGAAAATACATAGTCAATGTAATTAATCGAATATGGAATTGTCCACTTTCATTTTTACACAAACACATCAATCAAACATGCAAAATAGCACATTTACGAGCAACGACAGCTTATAATTTAATTTTAAAATCGTCATGATCAATAATTTATTACTGCAAAAATCGAACGTCATTAAAAAAATCATTTTTTTAGCAGGACACTACCTATGCATATTCTGGTACACGACGACCTCGTTTCTGGCAAACTATTTCCGACTTTTTGTCCACACATCCGGAAAAGAAATATTCAGCATTTGAAGTGAAAACGGTTACGAAGAATTTGGATTGGTAATCTTTTTCGTTCTCTCAGGTGGTTAAATTTAGACAAATCCTTCACAACTGAAGAGTGAAGATGTATCTTTATTATTCATTCTAATTATAAAATTTGGGTATTACCTTGGGTCAACACTTGAACAGTAAATTTAATAAAATAAAAGAGCAAAGGTCGAAATAAGTCAATCAAAGGCTATCAAAATTAACGAACTCGGTTAATGTGTAGCCCTGTCTTAATCGATGTTAAATTGATAGAAATTTGAATAGAACCGACCGTAATGAATTATGTAGATATGTATGTAAAAATTACAACAATGTATACTTGAGTATAACAACAAAATGACGTCAACAAATAGGAAATAATAATTATGTCTAATGAAAACTGACTGGACCAGGATGCGCCTTTTTATAAATTTTAACCTTCAAAATAACACCTTTCACCATAGGTAAAGTAATAAAATGATTATCTATGCGAAACCTAATAACTGGTAAATAAAAAAAATAGCGAGTTACAAGTTAGTGTTGAAATTAATAAATAAATAATGCATTTAAAAAGTCGAGATTTAAGTGCGTAAGTACTCCAAGTGCCTACTTGAAATTGTACAAAAGTAAAAGTAATGTCCCCAATACGTTTAGGTCAAATCCGTTTACAAACTTAAATATAAATTTTCTACAATACTATCTATGTTCCAGTTTTTGAAATGTAGGTAAGTTATAATCGCATCCTACCTGTAACCTGCTTAAAAAATCTGGGCTAGGTTTTCTTGCCGATGTTCCTGGGACGGCATAGTTGACGTCAAAACTGGTGATACCATCGCACGTGCCATCATCCGACTGTTTTTCGGTTAAAACCGCAGAAAACAATACAGAAATTCTACTTAAATTTTCATGGAGTAATGGTGTACATGTTGATTTTATGTGAACTGTACCCACACTCGATGCAGACATTTTTCTGATCGCCCATGCTTACATATTACATTTATACAAAGGTTTGCACAATTTCGCACACTAAAATTAAAATTGTCACAACTATTAACACCACAATCACACTTTTGTGACGCTTTGACGTTTAATGACATTGGTTATTCGTTTTTATTTCTATTGCTGGTGCCATCTATCGCTATAACGATCAATCAACAGTCGCATTTTTTATGAAGAATCCGTAAAATTTTAAATTTCGTTTTTTTTTTGAAATTATAGTTTTAAATGTGGAAAACTTTACCAAACGCTAAAATATAAATTTCAATTTTTATTTATTATTATAACATAAATAAATTTATTTACCTTTTTTTTAAAAATTTACATTTTTATTTATAAAATAGGTTTAACGTAAATAAAAAGTATATTCACATTATAAAACGCACAACTCAACAAACAACAAAGCAGTTATAACTTAATCCTATTTCTTTTGATTCTTTTTTAATAAAACGTCATCGGTCATTGGTTCGATTATTGTACCTAATTTGGTTGCTATTGCAGGCTGTATGAATTTCTTGTATGCAATTTGAGGAACAAAAGTATCACCAATAGGAGCTCTAATACTGGCCTCAAAATCGTCAACAGTTTTAAATGGAAACGGAACTTCCGACACTAAATGTGATTTAATTTTTTGATTGGATTTCTCGTTGATTATCAAGTTGCCTCTATTATCATCTCGACGCTGAACTTTCTTAGCAAATTTCATAATAAAACGTCTATTTTTTCTCGCAGATGGTTTGATGCCGGCACCACCCCAACTACCCCATCCTGGTAGAGTTAAATTAACGTCTTGCGGCATAGAATTATCAATTTCTTGCTTTTTGTCCTTCCTGAAGTCTTCCAACACATCATCATCCTTAAATGCTTCCGAAATTGTACCCCTTTGGTCTTCATCTTCTTCGTTATCATCATAAGCAATTAAATTTGGAATTTGAGTTTCTAAATTAACAGGATTGGTTCTTATAATGTTAGTTGGATTTATGTTTGCCGTTTGAGAAGTCAAAGTCTCCTTTTCTGAATTTGTATTATTTAAGAGCAATTTTAAATTATTCAACTTTTCATTTTCGACTCTCGCAGCAGATTTAGATTCTTCGATCAGTTCTTCATCAATAATTGCTCGTTTTCTTTCCGGTTCCATACTCAAATCGGACTTTTCCCGTTTCCTCTTACTTGTTTTTTCCTTGGCAATTTGTTCAGGTTTTTTATTTAAATCTTTTTTTAATTCTTTGTATTTATCTTTCACTTTGTTTTTAATTTTTTTATCCAATTTTTCAAAAATTGAATCTAAATCTTTCAATTCTTCATCCTCCGAGCTTTTTTCATCCAAGGGAGACACGTCCCAACAATCAGTGCCCACTTGAACGTTCTTCAACTTTTTAATTCGAACTACTTTCGTCATCTTGGCTTTTTTATTAACAACTTTTTCTTTGCTTTTATTTCCAATTTTTACTTTAACTTTTTGTTGCAAAATCTTGTTCGATTTTGAATTATCAGTAGTAGATTGCTTAATAATTGGTTTTTTACTCACTGTAGGTTTCTCTAATATTTTATTCTGTTCATTTTGAGGAGCCTCTTTGTTTGAGTCTTGCCAGAATTTTTTATATTCACCAACAAATTCGTTAAACTCTCCAGAAGATGGAACAGAATTCGTCCAAGGGTTGTTTTCACTATTTTTAGAAAGAGCAACTTCAGCATCCATCAATTCATCGTCCTCTTCTTCTTCTTCAGATTCCGAGTCATTCTTCTGCAATTTTTGCGTTAATTCACGACTGATTGTCAATTGCTGTGCCAATGCTTGCCGGCTCTAAAAACAGAATTAAAAGTTGAGTTTTTCACATTTACAATTATTGCTAGTAGCTACTTACCTCTTTATCGTATTTAGCTAGAACTTGCTTATTTTTAGCCCATTTCCCGGTACTTCGATGCCTCAAACTAGCACGTTCCTGTGCTCTAACGCGTTCAATTTCTTCTAATTTTTTCAAAGCCTGTTCTGGGTCAGTTTCTTGTAGTTTCTCAAAATCTTTAATTTGTTGTTTGGTTTTTGCTTTCTTTTGTAAGCGATGATACTTTTTGCTCTTAATTCTCCCCTGTCGTTTAGCTTTAGCTTCCATATAACTCTGTTTTGCTCTCAACTGTGCCATTTCTTTACGACGCTCCAGTATCTCCTGCTTGGTTAACGGAAATTTTGTTTCGTCTTCCTTTTCTACCTCTTCTACTTGAGGTTCTAAAGCTTCGAGTTCTTTTTGTAAATCAGACTTTAATCTAAATTGACAAAAACTTGTCGTGTCATTGTCCAGTGTAAGATTACTTTCTAAAGGAAACGATAAATGATTTGATGCTCGATTTGATGTAATGACTGCATCCCAACGTTCCAATTCAGAGGAAACTTTCTGAGCCGCAATAGACTGTTTAATGCGTTCCGCAACGGGTTTCTCCACCGGCTTTGCAAGTGTTTTAATTTTACGTTTAGCAGGGAGAACAACCTGTTTGGCCTCTTTATCGAATTTAACATGGCTTAAAACTTTAGATAATTCGCCTTCTCTTACTTTACCCTTATCTCCAGTAATCGATTTCACTAAACTGTATTCCGATATTTTTAAAGTGGGTTCAGTACGAGATGCCTTTTTCAGTTGTGTCTTTTTATTTAAACTTATAACCGACTCCACAAATTGGTTAAGCGTTTTTGAATCCTCTTCATTGTCAGAATAATTATTTTCAACTTCGTTATCACTATCCATTCTGGTCTTTTATAAAATTAATTTTAAAATATTTAGAAAATTCACACGTTTAAAAATGCGAGGTTATGTCAATTTCGTGGTATTACGTTACTAAATTTACAAGCATACCAACTTTTACATTTTGGAATCTAAAGGTCAGTGTACGGAATGTAAAGGCTGGGAGTTGACAGAATTTTAGAAGTTACTTTTTTAAAATTTAAAAAAATAACAAAAAAGTGAACCATGTGGGTTGGTCAAACATGCATCATGTGGTAAATTGAATACACGATAGAATCATTATTTGTAACCCTGTCAGCATGCATTCTAAGCGAGACGTGATCAAGTGGCATGTACAACACAAAGGTACAAGTGCAAGTTAATTCACATGCAAATGCTTTGACGTTTATTGAAAAAGTGTCGATAATCGAAAAAGTACATTTATAATAGATTTATAGCGAATAAATAAAATAAAATCAAAAATACTTGAAATATTTATTGTTACTTTACAAGTAAACTGGTTTCAACTTGGTACACCTAAAATTTAACACAACTAATCAGACTTGGATATTTTATTACGACATACCATTTCAATTTTTTTTTTTAAACAAACATTTTTACAATTTGCTGCTTAGGCATCTTTTGTTTGAATATATTTGATTAAATCGATAACACGATTGGAATATCCATATTCGTTATCGTACCACGAAACAAGTTTGACAAAATTATCGTTCAAAGCGATACCGGCAGAAGCATCAAAGATGGAAGAGTGGGTATCACCAATAAAATCGGACGACACTACTTCTTCGTCCGTGTATCCTAAAATGCCCTTCAATGGACCTTCAGCTGCTTCTTTAACTTTCGCTTTAATGTCAGCATAACTAGCGGGTTTTGCCAAACGAACCTAGAAGCAAAATTACTTAGTTATTAAAAGTTTTAAATTTCACATGATTACACAATATAAAATTTTTATCTCAAATTTTGTTTAATGACCAGTAAAGAAAATCAATAAAATTGCAATAATTGATTAATGTTACAATAAATATTTACCGTTAAATCAACAACTGAAACATTGGCAACAGGAACGCGGAATGCCATGCCAGTAAGTTTTCCATTGAGAGATGGAATAACTTTAGAAACGGCCTTGGCAGCGCCAGTTGCAGCTGGAATGATGTTCTGACCAGCCCCACGACCATCACGCCACAACTTTCCGGATGGGCCATCGACTGTCTTTTGAGTTGCAGTAACTGCATGAACGGTTGTCATGAGACCTTCAACAATTTCGAAGTTGTCATGAATAACTTTGGCCAAAGGAGCCAAGCAATTGGTGGTGCAAGATGCGTTTGAGATTACTTTGTGACTTGGGTCATAAGTGTCCAAATTGACACCACAGACAAACATTGGAGCATCAGCCGAAGGTGCAGAAATGATAACTTTCTTGGCACCTCCCTCCAAGTGAGCAGAAGCTTTTTCGATGGTGGTGAACACTCCGGTAGATTCAACAACATATTCTGCACCAGCTTTGCCCCATGGAATACTCTAAAATAAAAAAAATTGTTTTATTGCTTAATTATTAATTAAGACGTTTCGATATTTCTTACTTTAGGATCACGTTCTTGATATACTGCAATTTTTTGTCCATTTACGACAAGTAAACCATCTTCAGCTTTAATTTCTCCCTTGAAACGACCGTGAGTGGAATCGAATTTGAAGAGGTATACCATATAATCGACAGTAATAAAGGGATCATTGATAGCTACCACTTGTGCGCCCTTGTCGAGGGCTGCACGCAACACAAGACGGCCGATACGTCCAAATCCGTTAATTCCAATCTTCGACATTGTGAATAATCTAACAAACAAAAATTACAATCGGCTATCAAGGTCAAAAGGTCGTAAAGACGTAAAATGCAAAAAAAAAGTATATTACATAATCAAAACTTGATTAAATGAGTTTCCGCAAAAATTGATTTTATTAAACTTAAAAAAAATCGATTATTTTAAATAAGGCAAGTACCCTTCTTTAAATGTGAAAATTAATATTATAAGTAAATTAATGAATGATTAATGAAAAAATTAATTAAAAATGTGTAGATACTTACACTTTTTATATTTAAATATAAAATACGGAGACTGCGATCCGCCTTTAATATTCACTTGCCACGGTTAAAGTGTCATTTGAAGGGCAAATCGGATGTATAAAAGCGTTTCGCGATCACGTGATTTTATATTTGTCCTTTTCTTTTAGCTTTTGTCTCTTTCTAGTTCATTTATTGCCTAAGCAACTTCAATCGTCTATTAACATTTTAAAATTGCCGCATTCTCCCACCCCTTTACAAATTGTACCCACGGGGAGAGATGGCGCTGTTGTTACTTTGTTGTTAACCGTGTAAAATCTAGTCTCTGGTAAAATTTAAAATAGATTTGTTATTTACTTTGTTTGAAATTTGTTAAGAAGTTAGCATACCGAGCGTTTAGTAAAATCCAGTCTGGTAAAATCACAATTTTCTATTGTGATTAATTTAGGTTTGTTATTCATTTTGTTTATGTTGTAATCATTGAGAAGTGTCGGGTGTTGCCAGTTTGAAACTTGTTTTGGTTGTTTTCTTAACATTTGAAGTCATGTCGAGAAAAACTCAACGTAGTAGCAGAAGGTTCACACAGCCAGAGATATCTTCTAGGCCACAACCGTCACAACATGCTGCGAGATATACAAAATCACAAGCCGAACCATCGGGATCACAAGGTAATCCACGACTGTCACAATTAAGTATCGAACAGTCGTTTTCTGGAACACAAACTTCGAACGACAGTTTGGAAGAATCTGTAAATAAGTTAGTGCGTTATGTTTTGTATCGAGCTGGAAATAATTTGCCTCTACGTAAGTTAGATATGCAGAAAAGTTCTTTAAAAAATGTTGGCAGAACTTTCGATTCAATTGTAAACAGGGCTAAAGTGATTTTAAAAGACGTACGTTTTAGAAAGAGATACTGGATTAATTTTTTATAACTTTCTGTATTTTAGATTTACGGATATGATTTGTATTTGGATGAAGAAGCCAATACCAAAAGTTACCTTGTCTCAAATATACTGCCTTATAAAGGAGACCCAGAAGATACAGATGAAGATGTTCCCCAAGATGTGCATAAAATCTTGATGCTTTTGGTTTTAACACACATTTTTATGTCGGATAACGTCTCTACAGAAGGTAAAAATCGCAATTTTGTTAAATTAAACTTACAAAATTTGAATTTTAGCTGCATTGTTTTCGTTTTTGCGTTCCTTGCAAATTGATCCAGATGTGAAGCATAATTTGTTCGGTAACGTTAAGGATTTTATAGCAGTTACAATGGTTAAGCAAAGGTACCTTAACACAGAAATTGAAGATGTTACTAAAAAAGTATTGTATTCGTGGGGTCCAAAAGCGGATCATGATATTTCGAAATATACTTTGTTAACATTTGTTTGCAATGTAAGTTGTATCTTTGGTGGCAACGATATAAAAAACTAAATTTTTTTAATTAAACTTCTAGATGTATAAAGATCGCACACACAGATCGTGGACTTCTCAGTTGCAAGCTGCTAATGCACAAATGGGTGAAGATGCAGATGAAGTTATGGAAAATGGTGATGCAGAAGAATTAAGCGATTAAGTTGAGTTTTGTGACATTCTTATATTTTTAATAATAAAATTTTAATTTCAATATATTGGGTTGGTTTAATTGGCCCAATACCAAAAAATAGTAGTGAATGAGCGATGAATTGCAACTCAAAATAAATGTACAAAAAAGTAGAAATATTTGGAAATAAGTGTAGTGGACAAAATTATTGTCTTTATTAACACATTATTGTCAGGTCATTTTTGTAATAATATCTCGACAAGCCGAAAAGTAATTCCTTTGGAGACAATACATAAGATATCGTGGGCCTAAAATGCAAATGTCGTAAGTCCACTTTTGGGTGAAAATGAATTATTAATGCCATTTGATAGAGAATTAAAATACCCATCTGCTCAAATAATGCAATAAGTCTAGAAAAAATGCTATGATTTTAAAATCGCTGAGACGATAATGTCTTAACTGCACAATTTGTAATGTTTTTTGTGTCCCGTAAATTTACCATTTTAGGACTTACGACATTTACATCTTGGGCCGACGATATATAAACTAGAGCAAAAGGTTAATAAACTTCCAATATAATAATTATAAGAAATAATTTCGAAAATACATTTTTTGGTAAAAAAATCTTTTTTATAAAACTACAAAAACAAATTAATATGCACAAGATCCTTCTGTTTAAGATTAGAATCTCATAACAGCAAAGTTCAATGCCTGCTGTTTTCTGAAATCTGCTTCATTCTCTTTAAAATAATCGTTCCAACATCGATGTATTGGCCATCTTTGTCTATATCTGTAATTTATAAAAACAGTAGTAATAATAAACCACCAAGAGTTATTAATGTATACCATCGTAATAAATAACTTCACATAAATTGCAACAATCGGCATCATTTTTTATCAACTCTTTTACAGTTAGATAAAAATTTAATGTGATTTCCTTACGATGTCGATGATATAATTCTGTAATAAAATACATACTTATGAGTGCATTCTTTCCTAAATAATTTTTATAAAAAAGCTTACTTGAAAATGGTGTATTTTGAGTCATAACTTCTTTAAGGGTTTTGACAGGTGTAGCATATTCAGTGCAGACGTACTTCTTCTTTCCAGATATAGTTTTAATTTTATAAACGGAATTTTTATAATCGCGTTTTGAAACGCCTGCTCGGTCAATTTGTTTACTTTCCAGCTCCTAAAATCACGGATTTACAGTAACGATGCAACCTGAACAATGAATATCATACCATGCTTCGTTCAACTGATTTTGAAAATTCACTGTCTAAACGAGGTGGGCAATGTAGAGACATCGGTATAAGAATAATCAACTTGGTTACCTCAAAGCTTATTTTATTTTTATCTTGATAATCAGTTAAAAACTCCAACAGCCCTTTCTCCTGTGTACCCGTATTAGGTAAAACTATTTTCAAGTAACCATGAAAAAACGAATGAGCCATTCCAGAACCATAATCAATGCCTTGCAATTTGTCTATTTGTAAGGATTCATTTAAAGGACTGTCCTCCTAAACAAACAAGCAAAGCTAATTAGTTTTAAGTGCCAAATCCAATAAGGAAAATAAATATAATAAAAATTATTATAAGCCTGAATTTAACTTGTTTATTTTTTTATTAGATAAGTTGATAAATAAATATTCATACTTTAAATGGCGTTAAATAAAATTCGTGCAGATTAGAAGTTAAACCGTACACAGTTTCTTTCAGATAAATTCAAATTGTTTATCATAAAACTGTTCAGTCCTGACAAATTCCAGTAAAAGCTTATCTTAAGTGATTCATTTAAAATACCTTTATTGTATAACTTATATATAATTAATAGAGCACGGATTTTAGGTTGTAAAAAACGATAAAAAAGGCACAATTTTAGGCTAAAAAAATCATCGAAATAGGCGCAATAATTAAAAATTTTGGCATTTTAGGCTATATATTTTTTATTATAAAAACTTACAAAACTAAAATCTACCAGAAATTCTCAAACATCAAATTTTGAATTAGCGTAGCAAACTAAATATTGTTCTAAAGTTAAACATGTTTGTTTTTCCGTTAGTACGGATTTATAAGCCGAAAGTGATCGTTCTACGTCACATGAAGTTATAGGACAAAATTTAAACGAAGAACTCCTAATTTCTGGATTTTGTCCGAATCGATAGCTTTACCATTGCATACCAAAAGTTTCCAGTTTTTTAATACTTTTGCTTTAAATCTTAAAGTGCATGAGCATTGATTTATCACCCGGTTATATCGGTTTTTACAATTTATACACAAAAATAATATTGGGCCAGCTCAACAGACTTGGCACAAACCTTAAATAATAAAAAAGTTAAACGAATGTTTTTCTCTAATTACGAGTTGAATATTTAATAAAAATTTGGAATAAAAGGCACTATACTCGTCTATTTTATTTGATCCTTATCGATGACGCGTTTCGGCTTATTAGGCCATAATCGTATCAAAGTGTCTGAATTTAAGGAGTTACATGGGCCAACATAGAAATTAATTAATCAAATACATTACAGCTCGGCAGTCAATGTTTTAAAATAAATAAAATTAAAAATGGTATAAAATCTAAAAATCTAAAAATTCAAAATACAAAACAATCACAAAGTAAAGTTAACTTTAACTATAACTATTTTATAATAAAATAGTATTATAATAGTCTATAGTAAATAGTATATAGGGGGGAGTACAGTGCCTTTTATTCCAAATTTTTATTAAAGTTTAAAAGAGATAAAAACTAATTATTTTTACTTTTAGCAACAAGGAAAATAAATTTATTATCGTTTCTTAGGCGTTTTAGGCATTAAAAATCTATTTTAGGTCACTAACATCGAAAATAGGCATTTAGGCAAAATAAACTAGGGCTCAAAATGTTCAAAATCTCTTGAACGGCATTTCGATACAAATAATATTGAATTGCCTAAGTAAATGACAAAAAGGCAAATTGCCTAGAATCCGTGCTCTAATAATTAAATAAAATTCGTGCAGATTAGAAGTTAAACACAGTTTCTTTCAGATAAATTCAAATTGTTTATCATAAAACTGTTCAGTCCTGACAAATTCCAGTAAAAGCTTATCTTAAGTGATTCATTTAAAATACTTTTATTGTATAACTTATGGTAAGGGGTTAATGGTAAAATGGGTTGATAATTTTGTATAAATATTTTTTGACCTTCAAACTACAAATTAGTATTTAATATTATTTGTTCAAAAAAGGTTAAAAAGTAATATTTCGAAATAGCTATTTGAAAATATCAAATTGACAAAGGTGGGGTGAAAAATTAGAAAAACTTAAATACAAAATAATTCATAGAAACACAACAAAAATAAACTTTGTACAACATATTAATTTTTTAAAAAACAGGTTGTAAATAGCGTCATCCCTTAATAATGGCCAAATTGGCGTGAGAAAAAGCTCTTTCCGATTCAATTGATGTCTTTTTTGACATTTTTGCAATATTAATATTGTTGAATGCCATTAATTTATAATGTATTTTCCTAATTTTAAACAAAATTTGAAAAAGGGAAAAAGTAGTAAAAATTATTCCAACTTCGAGTGAGAATATTTTTAATATTTTCAAAAAGTGAAAAAAAAATAGTGAAAATCCCAGGATAACGGGATGATTTTTTACCCTTTGAGAAACCCTAGTGTTTATAGTGTAGATTGCTATGTACTTTTACAAACTTTAAGTTTTTATGTTATTTTGAACAATTTCAATTATAAATGACTAATAATGTATTCAGGGCTTATATTCAACTAGGAACTTTAAGGTAGGCACACATTGCGGTTTTGTTTGACAGATTTGTTCGACGAACAAGAACGCCAACAGTGAGTTGGACACACACTGCAGTTTTGTTTGACGGTGTAATCAAGACAGAAGTCTTTATGAAACGCTTACATTTGTGTGCAGTGGCGGCGGAATTAGCCATAAAATCAAAAACGAAACAAAAAAGAACAAAGTGGACAAATTAGTGGCTTTTTTATTATTTTTTTATATTCGCGGGATTTTATATTCCAAACACAATGGAAAACTTCGATGTAGCTTGATAAATTCGATTAAAAACTTTCGATTACTTTCGCGCATATCCATCATTTACGAGTAATTTACTACGCTACTGATAAAACCGTCGTTTTTAAAAAAGTTTACCCTACACACTTCGGACTTATTGCAATTTACAAGTTCGTCGAACAAATCAGACGGACATAATCAAGCTAAATTTGATTATCTCCGTCAGACTTGTTGTCGAGCAAGAACGACAGACTTCCAGCCACACACTTCAGTTTTGCGTCGTTTTTGTTCGAACAGACTTGTTTGTCGTCAATCTGTCAAACAAAACCGTAATGTGTGCCTACCTTAATACACAAGCTTTTAAAAAAAGTAATACTTACAAAATTATAGATTCGATTGAGTAATAAAACGTAGGGAATGCAGAACATTGCAGCTGCAGTGTTGTCGAACATAATCAAGTGTGGAAGTCGTTGTTCCTTTACAAAAATAATTATATATATCGCTATTGAAAATAATAAAACAATTAAACTAGAACTTTGAAAGCTAAAAGTATCATACAGAAGTTCTTTTATATTATTATTGTATCGAGAACGAAAATGGTCAACCTCTTCGCATAGGTTGCAAACTCGAACCAGTATCTCTATAATGAACATAATCACTAACATGGTTGACAGCGAAGACACTGAAATCATAACTTATAAGAAAATTGCAAACAATTGAAACTATTACTTACTTAAATACATCATTTTATTCTCCTTCGTAAAGAAGATACCAACTAAAAAGATAAACTTGGTTCAACATTAGGTGCAACAATAATATAATAAGTTCATATTTTACCACTAAACAACAACAGGGTTACTGCAGAAATTGCCCATTTCGCCTTGTTCTTGCGTTTTCGTGCCATGTTATTTGGAAAAATTAATCCAGACGGAGTCTCTCTCACAAATTCCTGGAATTAGATAACAATTAAAAAGAAATGAGAAAGTTACATAGCAACTTACCATTTTAAAATTTTCGGATAAAATGTAATAAAAACAGAACCACACACAACGAACGTTGAGTTATAAATAAGCAATCGCCTGCCGCAAATCTCGGAAATGCGCTTGCAACCCGACATCATTACTTAGCATAATGCGATAAGTTGTTGATAAACTTGACACCCACAAGGTTAAGTTATTGACATTTTTTAAGGAAAATAAATATGTCAAATAATAATTAAAACCAATTAAAACATTTTGCGAAGTGAAACTGCTCTGCAAAAGAATTGTTGACTTGACTATAAAGGTCCTGTGGCGCAACGGATAACGCGTCTGACTACGGATCAGAAGATTCCAGGTTCGAATCCTGGCAGGATCGAATTTTTTCTTAAATTAAGGTAATGAAAATAAATAAAAAAATATAAATTAATTAATTAATTTAATACTATATACACAGATATGATGAAATATTTACTACTTCTCTGAAGTACGTTTATAAAAATAAATAAATTAGTAATATTCACTGAAGAATTATTGAATTTCAAGTGGCACCCAGCCAGAGAGAAGAGAGAAAAAGAGTAACTCCAAACACCAAAGAGACAATTTACTGATTTAAATTTGAAATATATAATTATTATTATTAATTCAGTCAGTAACGAAACCACAGTCGTGGATTGGTGTGATCGCTGGTTACAGAGTGGAAATTCTGGGTTCGAATCTCGGACCTGACAGAATTTCTTAGCTCGGCCTGCCGGTGTGCATCAACACGTTGTGGCCTCAACATCGGAGGTAGCATAATAACCCCGATATGTGACCTGAGTGTATGCAAGCTTCGGCCTGCCCTCCACTTCCAATCCTAATCAGTCAGTAACGGATTCAGTTTTATCGGGACCGGAAGCCAAAGATAGTGTCAGGCGTCTAGACGAGGCAACTAAGAACTGTTTTGCATTCCATTATTAATGAAAACTCATCTTTCTTTCTTGACTGGGTGATTTTAAAATTTCACAGTTGATAATCAATTAATAAAAATAATAAAGTAATGATATAATTAAATTATTCAAAAAACTTCGATTAATATAAATACACATAATAATATTAATAATAATCGACTCAGGTCCGTAGCCAGGATTTTATTTCGGGGAGGGCACTTATCAAAATCCTTTTGTAAAAAGTAACATTTTCGGGGATCCCCTTCCTGGAATTTTTATTATTACAAACAAATCTTGCTTTTTCTCATTTCGAGGGGGGGGGGGGGGGCACGTGAACACGTTTTGATTTTTTTTAATCCCCCCCCCCCTAAACCAATATCTAACCAATAATTGGTTGGTTCCCTAACTAATATCTCTTGGAAGGTGTAGGATACAAAAAAACATTTATTGTTATCATAATAATTTTATAATTTTTCCTTTTTTTTCCTATTTGGATTATTTGTGATTCGTTTAATTAACAAACTTTTATAACTTATTTTAGGTTGCGGTTTGGATTTCACAACCTTCTTAATTGGAGTTACAACTTCAAATTCAACAAAGTCCATTAAATGTTTCTTACTCTGTTTTGGTTTTTGTGGTTCAAAGACTCTGCAACCTTTTGATGTCCTGCTAAGGTGCAAGTTTTCTTCTTCTTCAGATTCACTCTCACACTTCACTTCACTCTTTATTAAATCATTTTGAAGCAATTTATCATCTGTCCAAGGTTCCAACCTGTTCAAAGAATTAATATGATCGCGTGGTACTGGATATTTCAATGAAAGTTTGTGAACGTGCTCAATTATTTTTGAGTAGTTAGATTCCGGAGAACATTTTTTTATTGCAAATGCCAAACTACTAATTCCAGTCTTTTCTTTTAAAAGCATTTTTAATTTTGGTACCACTAAAAGAGGCACATTTTTCAAAACCGCTTCATCGGTTATGTGCTTTACCATCAACTGGGGATGTACTTCGCTTGATAATAAAATTGAAGCAGCTGTATCGTTTTCCAATAACTTTGTTACTTCATTAATTCCAAAAGCAATTAATCTAAAACAACAAAAAATTACTTATCGATTTATTTCAAATAGCAGCAACAAAACAACTCACTTATCATTTTTTACTTCTGGAGAACATTTTCCGGTATATTTTGAACGAAACTCTCGACGGTTTTCTCGAGGAATATCCTTTAATTCTCTCCAAGGAATATTTGCTTTTGGCGGTTTTACGATAATCAAATTTTCTTCCAGTAGTTTGTTTAAAAAAACACAATCTTCCTCTTTCAGTACGGGCCAATAATTTGTGTAAGGACTTACTAAAATATTTTTTATCGTCACTTTGTTCACTTTTTTTTTCTTTGCACTTAAAGCTCGCTTTTGCTTGCTCACCGACAGAAGTGGAGTTGTCATGGTTGTAATCTTATTTATAATTAAACTGAATTGAAAATGTTGCTTCAATTTTGAGGTTGTATCATGCCGGATTAATTTGACAATCACAAAAAAGACTTACCAACCTTCTGTCATAAGCGATGACAATTATAACCTTATTTTTGGTTATCAAGTTTACAAAATTTATTTTTTGGAAGTCTCATTAAAATGGATTTAAAAACGCGTCGAGAAAATAGAATCAAAAGAATTTTGGGAAATTCCGAAAATCGCTTAAAGAAAATTTGTAGTTTTGATAACAAGGATGAAGTCAATGGTAAACAATAACATTGCATTCTTTATGTTAAGGATCTAATTAAAAATATATTTGCAGCAGAAATAAATAGTAATGACATCCAATTAGAAGAAAATGAGGTACAAAAGAAAATTGAAAACCATGTTCGTTCCGAGGAACCTATTTTATGTAACAGCAACATTGACACATTATCAATTGTTCGGGAAGTATTATTACAGAAGAAGATTGAATCTGAGAATATAGTGGACAACCATGTTTATTCTGATTTTATAGAACCTAATTTAAATATCGACGATGAGACATTCCCAATTATCGGACAAAATTTTGAAAAGGAAATTGAAAAATCTACCTATAAAGCAATTTATGTCAAAAGTTTGTACAAGAGATTTTTGACGCTTTTATTCTTACCGTGTTTGGTGCGATGTATGTTCACAATGAACTTCTTGGTCGAGCTGGTCTCGAGTGAATTTGTTGTCGATTATCACTTCAACAAAATTTTTATACCATTTTTTATGTTTGAAATATTTGAGTACACATTTTATAAGCCAGTGTTGTATAGAACTAATAACATTATTGCATGCTTGTTAAGTTCAAGTATTCCTCCTCAAGTTTTTGACATAATAGGTGTAATTTTACGAATATTACAAGACTTGATGGTTTATTTTTTTGGATTTGTGTGCCTTGATAAATTTATAAATTTTGTATACTGAATGCGAATTTATTATTAAAAGGAGAAAATAGATTTAGTTGTGTGGTTCAGGATGAAACTAAAGTAATTGTTTGATTGTAAGAGACTGTGGAAAGGTAAAAAATTCCGATTACTATAAAAAAAAATGTATTTTAAAAATTAAGTGAAAAGTTTAACAAAAAAGCACAGTTCTAATGAGGTACATTTATACATTAATAATACAATAATGCAAATTACATTACATTATATTATTAATTACCTTTTATATAATAAAAGGAAAAATCAACTTGTATGTTTATAAAAATAGCGATTCTTGAGAATGGAGGTACGTTAAAAGAAATCCTAATCTTTGGATTTTTTGGTATGTTTAGCTAATACCAAACTGTCTTTACGAATGACGTCATCTTTACCTTCCTTGATCATTTTTGTTTCCCAAGTAATCATTTCAGAATTGTATCGTTTTTGATCGATTTCGAATGACTTCTTATATTTTTCTTTTTCAGCCTCGGATAAAGTTTTAAATTCTTCTTTGCAGTTATGCATCAAGTAGGTCAGCGTTTTGTTTTTATTTTCAGGAAGCTTCATTTTATCTTGTATAAATAGAATGTACGTTCCGGGAGGACGTTTTGGTCTTCCAAGTTCACGCCATTGCTGCAATTAAATTTGTTTGATTAATATCAAAAGTCTGCAACTTTTAAGTTTTGAAAATGATTTTTGCCTTTAAAATGTGTGTATGAAGCAGAATCAAAAATCGTGGCTATATTTTGCAGTTACCATTTCTTTAAATCAAAGTTTATTTGTATTTATATTAAAAATAGAAGATGGTTGCGGTCTAATGCTTAAGTGCTTTTACTACTAAGCAGAGATTCATGGTTTGAACCCGAGTCGAGCAATAACTTTATTCTAATCGTCCTCCTTCGGCAGGTAATGGCAAACCACCAAGGTAATTTGCCTTGAAAGCAGCGACGGCGTGTGACGAATTTAGTTCTGGGTTTTTAAAAAATATGAATTATGTTTTTGTGAAATTCCAGGTTATTGGTTTGTTGCGGCACTACCTACTCCGCCAAGTCGCCACTACTTGAAAACCTTTCATAAATTGAAGTGGTTAGCCGAAACTCATCCTGGGTTATAGCGCTACCGTGTAATAAGTAATAAATGAGTTTTTGGTTTTTTAAAACAATTTAAATTGTCTGACGTTTGGGGGCGTTTTAATAATATTTGTCAATTTCATTCCTTGAAAATAGGTCAATAATAGGGCCTGAAAACAATTTTCAATTTAATGAAAAATAACCCTCTAAGGAGGTAAATAGAGTCAGGAGCAGCCCCCCCCCCCCCCCAATGTATTTTATATTTTCATAAGGTTTTCTAGATGTTTACCAAATTTCACATTGATAATAAGAAATTTAATGCTTTGTCTCACTAAAACTAACATTTAAACGCTATAAAATTACTATAAATAAATTTAATTTTGTTGAAATCACAGAAAATTTTAACCGTTAATCTTAATTTAATTGCTACCATTTTTGTTTGCTATAAAATTAAATAAAAATATTTTACACTAGAATTTAATGTTCCAGAACATTTTTGTTAAGGAGTAGTTATTTGTTTTGCAATTGCATTATTTTCATTTATAAGCAATATATTATCATATTTTTTCAGAATAGTGCAAAAGTCTAGCCGAAAAATTTGACGTAAAACAAGAACAGGTCTGCAATCTTCAATTTGTAAGAAATTGTCGATTTTTAACCTGTTCTTGAATTATAACAACAGTTCCAATTGCCTGAAGTGCTATATTAGTTGCATGTGCACGTAAGATTTGCCTGCAGATGGGCACGTGTGATGTTTTCAAAACTCCTATAAGGTTTGAGTATCTAATCAATATAATTGAATCGTTTGCTTCAGAAACAACATAAATTTTACAGAAGACACAAAAGATATGTGTTAACAGTAAACTTTCAAATTTAATATAACAATTTTTATGTAAACATTTTTTTTACTGTTACAGTAATATAATTAATACTAATAATAATCATTTGGATATTCAACAAATAAGCGCAATTATAGAAAATATTAAGTTTTCCTCATAAGATTGAATATAATATAAATTCTCTTTTTAATAAAATATTACTAAAAATAAAATATGTCGTTTAATGTGGATTTTGAAACACAGTCAAAGTATTATTTAAATCTAATTGGTACTTTAATACTTCTTTGGAGGAAATTATTTTTGGCTCAAAGGCAAAATTTTAAGTTGAGCCAAATTGCAGGCTATAACGATAAGTTAGCGTTTTGACCCACGTCAAGCTAGCACCCCCACCTTTTCAAAACAAAAAAATATATTTATACCATAATTATGAACAACATTCGCGAATTTTATACACCAACGGTTTCGCGAAATAAGATAAATCTTTGGTGGGGGTGCTGAATTGACGTCAAGCTAGCACCCCACCTCGAAATGGAGCATGGACAAGTGGAATTCTGTAGTAAAATTGATGTCAAACGTTAGAGCTTTAACTGATAGACCACAGCGGTGGCTTGATGTGTTCGCTAGTTGAAATTATGAGCGGAGATTCTGGGTTCAAATCCCGGACTCGGCAGAATTTCTTAGCTCGGCGCTCTGGTGAACATTACGCTGTGGATCGAAATACTTATAACTTTCCTTAACAACTCAATGGAAAACTGGGTACAATAAGCCTAGAGCTTCAGTACAAAGTGGACCTTAAACCACTACCCGTGTGGCAATAATAATAATAATGATAATAGTAGAGCTTTAACTTCAACTACAGTGACGACACGAGCCCCTAAATCTCGGTCCAGGATGTTGCAAAATCCCCTTATTCGGCCCAGGATGTTGCAAATGCAAGCAAGCAATATAAATGCTCTAGAATGGCCTATGCTTTAAATTAAAAGATTTTCCATTTCTCATGCAATAAAATTCACCAATAACGTAAAATAATTAATGTTTATTCTGCCTTAAGCTATATAATAAGCAAAAACATTGCAGCCAATCAAAAGTCAGACATCGTTTGTCGCCACTGTCTCTATAAATTCACTGTAACTTCAACGAGCATCCGTCATTTGAGCTTCAGAGTTCAGAATCCTGGGGGGGGAGGTGTAGACATGTTTTTCCATTTTTGGGAAAAAAAAATAAATTGGGAATTAATATTTAAAGAACAAACATAGTTTTCGTTTTTCCTTGTTCACTGTTTTGAGACTCTATACGTATTTTTAATATTCGTATATAGTAAATCTTTTATTTATAATAATTACTATCAAGCAAACAAGGCGCCATATTGGACAGTGTCTAGGGCGCAGGCTACCCTAAATCCGCCACTGCATGCGACAATGTTGTGCGCAAAAGATCGTGGTCGAAGCGAGGTGAAGCTCCCCAGACGGTGGCAAAGCCGAGACTCACCAATCGAAAAGTGATGCTGTCTGTTTGGTGGGATTGAAAAGGTATTCACTATTGTGAGCTGTTCAAACGATTGATTGTGCATGCTACTATCAACAATTAACTAGATTATAGCAAGAGATTAAAAAAAGCGGCAAGAATTGATCAATAGGGATGGTATTGTGTTCCATCATGACAACGCTAGACCTCACGTATCTTTTGTGGCCCGAGAAGAACTGGAAGAGCTTGGCTGGGAACTTTTCATGCATTCATCGTATAGCCCGCACCTTGCACCATCAGCTTATCATTTGTTTCAATCTCTTCAGAATGCCCTTAATGGTGTAAAGTTGGCTTCAAAAGAAGCCTGTGAAAACCACTTGGTTAAGTTTTTTACCGATAAACCACAGAAGTTTTACAGTGATGGAATAATGGTTTTGCCCGAAAAGTGGCAAAAGGTTTCCGAACAAAACGGAGCATATTTGGTTTAAATAAAGAATTTCGAAACATATAAATTCTGTGTTTGAAAAACTATCTAATTTGGCCGGGAACTTCTTAGAACACCTAATATATATTTATTATACAGAGTTAGTCGTAGACTGTTCTATCAAAATATTGGTTCCACGCATAATTTTCTCTACAAAGTGGAATTTTTTAGCTGAAATTGATAAATTTATGTTTGAGCATGAATGACGTTCGATTCCCATCGTGTAAGTCTAAGCTGTCGCCAAGAGATTCCCGAAATGGTTGCCGGGGGGAGGGGGTTATGAAATGGAATATAGACTTTGTACTACTTTTCTTTTCACAACAATAAAATATCTTTATGAAATCGAAATCAATCGATTAAGTTTTGTTTGAGATTCATTTTTCCACCAAAGGTTTATCTTTTTTCGCTAAACCGTTGGTGTCCAAAATTAGTCCATAATTATAGTATAAATATTTTTTTGTTTTGTAAAGGTGGGGGTGCTAGCTTGACGTGGGTAGCGTTTTGCCACATACCTGGTGAACAAGTCTTCTTTCCTTTTCTTTGCGCTTTTCCTGTCGGGCAAACTTAAGCATTTCAGCTTGTTCTTTCGTTAGAGAAGATTTGTATTTGTTGAGTTTATCTACAAACGTCGCTAGTTCCTTTGAATAAGTATTTAAAAGCTTTTGTTTCTCATCTTCACCTACTTTTTTCCAATCTTCTGCACATTTCTTTATTAAATCGGTATTCGATAAACTCGGATTTTCTTCTTTTACTAAAGGTCTATGTGCAGTCACAAATTTTAAATATGGGGTTAGTGGTCGTTTAGGTCGTTCGGGAATCTTTAGACCTTCGATTTTATTTTTCGTTTCCAATTTTAGAGTGGCACATTGTTGATAAGCTGGATTAACGGAAACTCTAGAAACTAAGACATAACACAAAGAATCACCTTGATATTGTACAAACCTTGTTACTATCACTTTTTTACATATACCTAGTAAACTAATAATTCGAGGAAAACCGAGATTGGAAGCCATAATACTAAAATTGTGTGACACTACGACACACAAATTTACGTTTTTAATGATGCCAGCAGAAAAAAATTAATATAAAAACGAATTTTCATAAAAGGTTATGTTTTAATTTTAGCAACTTCCAGACTCCCTCACTACTTCACTAGTGGCGCTCATTAAAATCCGCACATTTTGAAATCACACTTACGAATTAATTTTTTTTACTTTTTTTAGTATTTTTTTAATTAAAATTCTCTTTCAATTTCGTTTAAACATATTTTAATACAATTCCAGTTCCTAAACACAATTTGTAAATTTTGTTTAAGTCGCATTCGAACGAAAAAATAAGTATGTTACGCCACTGCAATTTTTAAGTCGGTTGCGATTTTTTTTAAATGCAACGGCACAAATGAGGAATCGTAAAGATCGCGATGTGTTTTTTGATTCAAAAGCATCAATATAAGTGCATTGCGTCACGCACCTGTCCTAAAGTTTTCCACCTCCTTTGAAGGATGGGGGATAGATTATCTTCGTTTGCGTTTCATTCATACATTAGATTTTGTTTCAGTGCGTCTTATGTGATTTGGGGCGCTCAATATGAATTGCGTAAGTTATTTTGCTAATTTAAAATTTTAAAAATAACACTTTGTAATTCAAAATTTTCACATAACCTTAATTTGAATTTTTGATGCTTCGCAACCATTAAATTTTATGCACAGAAACGAACTATTGATTTTTATAAATTAATATAACTCTGCGGTTAATTTTAAATGAGTGTTTATTGTTTAATTTTTAATAATTTAAGTATTATGAAGAAGATTCGAAATAGAAAGTATTTTCTTTTTTTTGTTATAGCTACATCGTAGACAACGCATCTGAGTGAAAGTTTTGTGTTCAATTTAGTGAAATTTGTAATTCGATCCTTCAAAATCCGCCGAAATGGTGTCAAAAAACTCCGATAACAGTGTCAACTACACTGGTATCCTTAAAAGTTTTACTGCAGGGGGTAAGTTTTTAGTTTTTGATTACAAATCGATTCTCTAAAGGTAATTCCCGCACATTATACTAATGGGTTTTCAAACTTAATAACATTTAATTAATTTTTTTTATTTACAATGCCATATCAGTGACATCCCTCACAGTAATTTGTTTATGGGCGGGTACTTCTGCTGATGTGCACGTGTTGCGCAGAAGAAACTGCAAAATAAACGTGAACTGCACGTGAAATGTGATGATCACTTGGTTTTCAAAATTTCAGTGGGGGAATGCTGAAGCCAGTTATACTCTACATACATCCTAAATTTTTTATTGGAAAACATTATAGTATTGATATAAATTTTACAATGAATCGAATTCCGTCTAGTGATGCCAAAGGCCGAGCAGCTTTGCAGAGCTAGTCAATCAAGCCGTCTACCAGCTATAGTATAATATACTGTGACGCAAAACTGGAAACTCTTTCGTTCTTCAGTAGTACATAGGGATTTAAGGGCATTTTAAACCTTTTTAAACCATGATATTTTTAGGGCATACAGTGAGGTTGTGAAGTTGGGAGTAAAGTTCAATAATATAGCTTGAAGGGGTTTCTCAAAAAATTTCGGGCAAGTCAATGTTGGTTTTTATAATTTCACTTTTTGAACCCAAAAATGTTTGATCGTGTTTTTAGAACAGGACGTAATCGGGGGAAAAAAAATTATTAACAGAATCTTACAATACAATATCCAATCTCAGAGAGGGCTTCAGGGATACAATCCGAGTTATCCTTGGGGAGGGGGGCAATTGCCTCTTTGTCCACCTTGAAATACGCCACTGTGTTTCTTACTATTGTTGCGAGAGCAGTCAAGTAAATAAATCTGGAGAACAATAACAGATCTTCGCGGCCAGAGTGCCTGCGGCGAGATTGTTATTATTAGCAATGTTTTTTTATGATTGTTGTATGTTTTTTGGTAATAAGTATTATAGTATGTTATAGTATGTAATAAAAATAATGAAGAGTTTAATATTCAAAAACGGTGGCAGTTGCAAATAGCACTTGAGAATGTAAGTGTCGCTTGCGAATCACGTGTGGTGCAGAATACAAAAGTTTTTCTGGAAATACATTGGTGTTTTCTTGTGGATACATTGGTTTTATAGTTTAAAATATTTTTAAATTAATTAAGTATATATAATTATTTATTTATTTATTCGTTTAGCTATGAATATACATGAATAGGTTTGCAACAATGAAGTAATTGTAATTCAATGTAAATTGCTAGTGCCTGCCCCTCTATGAAATTCTATATTCTATGTTCATTTTTACAGTGCCCAGTCAATTTATAGATTTTAATCTTTGGGATGAATTATAGAAAAGTTTTCCTGACCAACATGTCAGAATGGGAAGCAGTAAAGAACGAATGGGATATAGTGGCTATAAATAGCCTAATCAACGTGAAAGAGATGTTTCAGAGGGTGGAGAGAATGGGTCTTGTAATAAACGAAGATAAGACAAAAGACAAAATATATGTGTATGAATAGAAGATCACACATAGATAGACTGGGAAAAAACGTCACCATTGACCAGTACAACTTCGAAAGAGTTCAAAAGTTTAAGGTCACCGATAGCTGCAGACAATGATATTACAGAAGAAATAAATGGACGCATACAGAACGGTAACCGATGTACGTTTTCCCTGGAAAAACTGCTCCTCTCGAGAAACATAACAGGAACCTCAAAAATCAAGATCTATAAAACCGTGGTGAGGCCTGTTGTGATGTACGGCTCCGAAACCTAGACAATGACCACAGCAAATGAAGAACGACTCAGACGCTTTGAAAGAAAAGTTATAAGGAGGATATAAGAACAAACAGAGAATTGAAAAAATTATATTATGTTCATCCGGATTTAGTTCAGGAAATAAAGGCGCAACAGCTGCGCTGGGCCGGACACATACAGAGACAACCTGAAAGTAGGCTAATTAGATTGGTATGAGAGAAGGCCTCAGGTGGTAAGAGACTCGTTGGACGACCAAGAACAAGATGGAGAGATAACATCAGGTCGGATCTGGAGACAATGACAAACAGAGAGATATGGAGGACAATTGTGAAGGCAGCCAAGACCCACCCGGGGTTGTAGCGCTACGAAAGAAGTAAAAGAAGAAACTGTTGGTTCTTGAATTGTTCTTCCTGGTTAATCGGGTTTGGTTGTGATTGTTTTGGCACTTTGGTCCTTGCGTAGAAATCACAAGGCCATGTAGGTTCTTTATTTTCTATGACCAGGCACGGAACTAGCTCTTTTAGGCTGAGTTGGCCAAAGTTGAGCTTTCATAGTTTCAGAGGAGCCAACGGGGGCTGGGAGTCATTAATTATGAAAGTAATTCGAAAAATGTAAACACCTAACTAATGCAAAACGATTTTTTTATTATGATGAGCGGCATCAAATTCAGTTGCCACTTCTGATAAGTCTATGGCTTTTGCTAAAACCCACTTTACATTTATTATTGCTAAGTGACTTAAGGGTGGGCCAGCAAATTTTGGGTGGGCCACCCTGGCCGCACCTTATAGTTACGTATCTGACCATGACTCCGCTTCGTTACAAACTTTCTTCTATCGTTGATGTACCGTTTCATCGCAGTATTTAAAAAAGTAATTCCATATAATTTTGAAAATTTTGCATAATTAAGCAAATTATTTTGCAAAAAAATACGGGAACTTTTGTGATACTTATAATCTTATAATATTTTTGATTATTTTTTAAAATATTGATATTCATCGAAAAAACGGTTTTTACATTATGTTTACTTTGAATTTAACTGGAATTACCTAGTAATTTTTTTATAAATATTACATATCTTATCATTTTATTACTGTCAATAAAGTGATTTGGTGAGCCAAGTTTACGACACAACATACAATTTTTCACATCACTCTTATTTATGAAATCTAAATTGTGGTTATTATATTTTTACGCTTTCTTGCATTTGCTCATTAACTGGATGGCACTTTAAATTCTCTATTTTGCGTAACCTTTTGTCTTGAATATAATAGCATTTCAATTATACACAAATAAATAGTTACTAGTACACGACGACGTAAATATGAACCGAAAAAAATATAAATTTTTATAGGACAGTACTTCTCAATCTGGATCAATGGATCAATATTTATGGCTTCGACGGGGAACGAAATAAAAATTAACATTTTAAACGATGGGGAGGGGGGTGAAGAAAAAATTTTTTTAAATCACCTACGAAGTATTTTACTACGTTGAAAAGCAAAACTTGTATTTTAAAAGAAGATCAACAGAGTATCCTCCAAAATAACACGTCATAGAGAAGTGCGAATTTGATAAATTATTACTAGTGATTCATTTTGTAGTTTTCAACATTTCAACAGTATACCAAGAATGCAAGAATTGAGAAAAAAGTTATTTTGGCTGTTGCAAATTACGTGTTTAAAAAGTCCTACTTTTATCGAGCCGTTCTTCGCCCAATTTATACTGGGTATAAGATCTGAAGTCAGAGACGTATTTTAAAATTTGGCGCTCTGAGCCCAAAAGGTTTGCCGCCTCATAAATTAATTAAAAAAAAGCTAAAATTAATTTTTGTAATTCATTTAGAAAAGGCGCCCCAAGCAGTGCGCGAAGGACCGCTTGCGCCCCCCTTTGGAGGCTTCCGCCCCGGGCCATGGCCCTTACGGCCCTTAGGTAAATACGTCTCTGTCTGAAGTCGATGGTTTAAGAAACTTGAAATTAAATGGAATATTCGATTAAAATTTCTTTGTTTTTAATTGATTATCTTATTTCAATATTATTTGAAATGAGTATCGGACGGGGGCAATATGTGAAACTTTTTAAAATTATTTAATTAAAATTTGTTTTCATCATTTTACAAATATATAATCTGAAATGATTAGAATTTAAAATGTCTCGATTTTTAAATAAAGAAATCACATTTTGAGATCAGCACCGTTGAACTTTGTACTATTGTTACGTTATTATTAGCAACTGGTGCCAAATTTAAAAACATTTTTTGTGGGAAGGTTGACTAACATATTTTAATTATGCATTTAACGGACTGTGCTCTCTTATGTCGTAAACAGAACTTTTTTTGATTTTAACCGAGGCCAAGGAGTTTCGTCTGGCCCAGCTAGCCAGTTAGGTCAACTGATTATAAAAAGCTATCAAACCCAAACACCTTGTATTTATTCGTAGGATTTCTTTCCTCATTATCCCGTAGATATAGTGTTTTTAACCTTTGGATATGTATTGCTTTTCTACGCGTATAGAAACTCTTTATTTTTGTTTTAGTAGGTAATCTAAATAAATAGATTTAATTTTTCAATTTATAGAAAAATAATTTCAAAATAATTTTTATGCCAAATCTCTCGTAAACGTGAGTAAAAAATTTTTATTGGGGGGCGGCAAATTTAGGGTTTGCCCCTAATAATAGTATTTCAGTGTGCTTGCTGAATTGAGTTAACGATTTCCAGTATCATGTCGACTTACGGAATTTAAAAAAATTTTAAATTTTTATAAACAAATAATTACCACCTGACAAAATTGGCTTGGATTAAAAGATTTCGTAATTTGTGCATTGGCAGTTTCTCTTTCTCTTTGGGCATAGGGCACAGGGCAAGTTTGGTTTCTGAGGAGAATAGTGTTGGATTACGAAAGGGAGAAGGATGGTGCTGTAGGCTAGGAGATTGATATCCTATTGTTTTACTCGCGCAGTATCGGGTCGAAGTAATTTGCAAGTAGAGGAGTGGATAACAGGGGTGATTTAAGGATTAACCTGTGTATACCTACAGGATATAAAAGTTTAAAGTCTTTTTGATTTGAATAAATTGATTTTAATAATAAATTGAATAATAATAATAATAACGATAATAATAACGATCTTTTTTTATGAAAATTTTCACAAAATTTTGAAAAAATCAAATAAAATTTTTCTTTTAGGCAACTAAAACACCTCAAACAAAATTTTTTATTGGGGTTAACAAACACTTTAGTTGCGTATTTACATATAACAGAATATTTTGTTTAGATCAACTAAATTTGCTTCGGTCAAACAAACATTTTTAACTGTGTAGCGCTTGGGGCCCGTAGCATTTGTTACTTCAGTTACATGGCTAATCTGGCACTGATCTAATTGTTGGATCTTACGATTAACGAAATATTGAGATTTTCTTTACCTTTGGGGTAGCATAAGAATTGGGTGTAGTGATAGAGGATGATCGGATATCGTTTTGTTTCCAGATATTTCGCTTGCGAACAATTCGCTCCCAGACGTTTTGCTTAGGACATTTCACTACACATTTCTTAAATATTTAAATTCTTGCGTATTTATTACATTATTTGTTTTGCAATTAGTGTATCTTAGTTAATTTTACATTTGTTGTTAGCTATTGTTTTAAAGATTTCTAGTAAAAATCAAAAGTGGTAACAAAATGTCCTAGGACAGGAATGTCCTAAAACCGCAATGCAAAAGTATTGATGCTGTATTGCAAGTAAATACAATGGAGCAAAATAAAATATTATATTATGTAACTTAGTAGAAAATAATTTAAAATCAAAATTAAAAAATTATAAATTGTTCTAAAAAATTAAAAATGTATTGTAAAAAAAATAAGTAATATAATTTTTTGGAACTACGAAGTTATTTATACATACTCTACATACTAGAATTGACGTTGCAAGTTCAAAATTTTCCATGTATTTTATTTATTTATCTTGCATATAGTACAATTTGCAGAGGTCAAGAAATTGTAAAATTACATCAATTTGTTAATATACATTGAAAATATTGTTACAATGATAATACAACAAATTAAATTTGAAAAAGAAAAAGTTAGAATTTCTCAGATTTAAGAAAATTGTTATTTTTAAGTTTTAGTTTAATTTTTTATTTTTCCTTTCTTTTTATTTTAATTAATTATTTTTGATTATATCAAGTTAATATTGAAAACTTTTACGAGAATATATACGATAATTATATTGTCTAATTGCTGGTATGCTGGTTGTAAGATATAATTTAATTAGAAAATATTAAATGATGGACATACTATTTATATTTATTTGTTTACACATAATACATACATAATATGAGTCAAGAATTTAAGAAGTGAAAGTAAATTTTTATTATAATCAGAATGCTGCAGGAATTTATATATAATATACATAGGTATGCCCAGTACAAATTGATGATACTTTGTGTAATTTAACAATTTTTTTTTGTAGAATGAATTTTAAAAATCAATTAATTCAGCTTGTAATTGGCATAATTAACTGCTAGATAATTCGAATTTTTGTCAGATTCTTGGACGAATGCCAAATCAGCGAAATAACCTTAACAATAATAATTATTATTATTATGCGTATGTAATTATAATTACATACGTATACAATATTTAAAAAAAAATTAATTAATTAACTTATGTTGCACTTTAACTATTTAAAAGGTTTAAATAAATACTTTCTCTGACGTAATTTAAATAATAGTTTCAAGTCCAGTCAGGTGTTCAATATTTATAAAATTTAATTAATTTTATTAGTTTAGGTATGCTCTAAATAAAAAATAGAAATTTTTGTCTAAAAACAAGTTTTCTTATTCGACCGAATTATTAATATCCCTTTTTACTTTTGCATCACATTTAGAGGCGTGAATCCTCATGACAATTAAGGGAATTCCCTGGGGCATCACCAATAAGGTTTGTTCTGGGTTTTTACTCAGTCCAACCGCTATAAATTACCCACTAATAATAATTATTTTGGAAAAATCTAACAAGTATTATGTTTGACCTTTATTCACTAGAGGTATGCCAGGCATACCAAGTCATTCGAATTTAAAATTATAAATTTAATATAAATTAAAATTAATTTTTTTAATAAATGTGCATGGACCTTTAGGGGGTTAACTACTCGGATCGAATAATCACTTTCAGCTAATAATTTTTTTTTGCAGGACTTGCTGGTATGATATCTAAAACTACAGTAGCTCCTCTCGATCGAGTAAAAATATTATTGCAAGCTCATAATAAACACCATTCACGACATGGAGTTATTGGTGGAATACGCCATATAATTAAAAGAGAATCTGCTTTGGCACTCTATAAAGGAAATGGCGCTCAGATGGTGAGAATTTTTCCCTATGCAGCAACTCAGTTTACCTCGTTTGAAGTTTACAAAAAATATTTCGATGGAATATTTGGACCGACTTCGCACATGGACAAATTTTTTGCTGGTGCTTGTGCAGGGCTCACGGCCGTTACTTTGACCTATCCCCTCGACACTATTCGAGCTCGATTAGCGTTTCAGGTAATTGTTGTGTTTGTTGCAAAGGCAAGTAATTCTTAACTTTTTGGGTCTGTTTTAGATAACTGGCGAACATGTATACACTGGTATAGCACACGCTGCAACAACGATATTTAAAGATGAAGGTGGCGTTAGGGCTCTCTACAGAGGGTTTACACCCACATTAATGGGTATGGTACCATATGCCGGATTATCTTTTTATTTCTTTGAATATCTGAAATATGGTTGCATGAAGTATTTTCCTTCTTGGACGTGCAAACCGTGTAAGAAAAATACGGGAGGCTTAGTTCTACTGATTCCTGCAAAATTGTTGTGCGGTGGTTTTGCTGGAGCGATAGCTCAAAGTGTTAGTTATCCAATGGATGTTACTAGGAGAAGAATGCAATTAGCACTGATGAATCCTGATACCAAACATTATGCTAAATCAATGGTTAGGACTTTGACGTATATTTATAAAGAAAACGGTATAATTAGAGGCCTCTATCGGGGTATGTCAATTAATTACATGAGAGCTATACCAATGGTAGCCGTTTCATTTTCAACGTACGAGTTGTTCAAACAAATTCTTGACTTGGATACAGGTTTACAGATCAAAACTGGAAGTTAATTTTAGATTTTCGGTACAACTACAGCCGATATTTAAAAAATGACAGAGTTTAGGGAGTTCTTAGCTTCCTTATTTGCATATTTATGTTACCAGTAAAAACTACTTTGTGGATATATACTTCATATTTTTAATCACATAATTTTCGTATTGAAATATTTTTATAGGCATGGTCAATAGAACCTATTGGAAATTTAAAATAAAATTTCTAAATTATTTTTAATTTAATAGAATCAAGTTTTAAAGACAATATTGAACTGTATTATACAATACTACTCTAGTCTATTCGTATAGGGACTCAATTGTTTTTTGTAGATCTAACTGACATTTTCACGAGCAAGATATTTAAGAAAACTCCCTGATTTATTTAGTATTTGAAAACAATTGCAGTTTAAGAAATCTCTATACAATTTATTGTTTATTAAGTATGTTTTTGATTACGTTCAAGAGTTGATGATATATTAATAATGAAAATTTTATTACACTAATTTTATTATAATGCTTTAATTTTATATTAAAAGAAATTTTTTTGGTTATAAGCAAAAATATAACATGTTTTATTTATTTCGTCATTATTTTGATAAAAAAATTTATGGTCATTGACCATCATAATCTTTTAGCGTAATTATCAGGATCAATAGTCTGGATATATTGGTAATAAAAGGTTTAGTTTTGTTTGTTCGTTAATTAAACTGTCTAATGTTGACATTGCCGTATTTTATTTTAGTTTTTAACTTAAAGGAAAATTAGTAATAGCCATGACTACACTGGTGGAAATAAAAATAGCCCCACTCTATAACTTGTATGCAACTTTGTAAGTACAAAGGGCAGGTATGTTTGTGAATCAAAATTTTACTTGTTAGGCTCTACCCTTCTTAGTACTTAGTAGTCATTTGTCACAAAAAGTTTGTTCTTAGTTTTATTACTGTAATAATGAAATTTAAACAATTTTTAAGTGGAAATTAAAATAGCCCCACTTTATAAACAATTAAAAATAAACTAAATTTTCACGAGTTTTTATTTGAATCAACTTTCAAGGTTAGTCATTGGTATAATTAAAAATACAATTTTTTTGTAAAATGTTAATTTCAACCCTTCCAGTTAACATGGGTAGTAGAAAACGGTTAACAACTAAAAAAATTGCAACAATTGAGGCTTACGAAAGTACCGGTTTTTCAAATAGGCAAATTGCAAAATAAATTTGAAGGTCACGGAAGGTCATAAGTAATTTTCAAAAAAAAAAGAAAAATTATGGAAAATATACAAAAATTGGGCGAAAATCAAAGCTTAACGATCGTCAAAAACGTGCAATTTTTAATAAAGCTGTAAATCCGCACATGACGTCATCAGAAATACGTGCTGATTTACAGTTACCAGTCACCAGCCGACTTGTTCGACAAATTTTACAACGCCACCCTTATGCCGATTACTGCAAGAGGGTCGTTAAACCTCGACTTACTGAGGCACACAAAGTAGCCAGGTTGGAATTTGCCAAAAAACAAGTCGTGGACCAACGAATGGAAAAATGTGCTTTTCAGCGATGAAAAGAAGTTCAACTTACATGGTCCTGATAGATGGAAGTACTACTGGCACGATCTGAGTAAAGAAACGGATATACATTTTAGTCGTAATTTTGCAAGAGGAACGGTGATGGTGTGTGGTGTCTTTAGCTTCCACGGCACTATCCCGTTGACATGGATTCATCCAAGATGAACTCCGAGAAATACATAGAAGTGTTGGAAGTCAGTCTTTTGGAAAATGCAGAAGATTTTCTTGGAGAAAACTACATTTTTTAGCAAGGCAATGCTGCTATCCATAACTCCAGAGCCACTATGGCGTTCTTCAATGAGAAAAATGTTGAAGTTTTGAAGTGGCCAGCCTTCAGTCCTAATCTAAACTCCATAGGAAACTTATGGGGTAGTATTTCCAGGCAGGTTTATGAAAATGGAAAGCTGTTTCAGACAGCGGCAGATTTAAAAACAAGAATTCGCGAAGTACGGGCAAATTTATCAAAAAAACTTTGGAAAATTTGATACTCTCGATGCCAGATCGTTTATTTACCTTCACGAGAAAGGAAGGTGGCCATACCAATTACTAAATGTAAATAAATTACACATTTTATAAAAAAAAATGTGAGTGGCGCTATTTTAATTTCCACGTCTTTTAATTAAATAATATTGTTTTTAAACAAAATCATCTATTATTTTTTAACAAATTATAAATTTTATGTTATGTGGCTATGTTTTTACATAGTTATTAATTAAAAAAAATTATATACATCAATTAAAACGATAGGAACCTTAATTTTTATTAAGAATTGCAAGTGGGGCTATTTCTATTTCCTCCAGTGTATAATGCACTTTGTCGCTATTTTTCTAAACAATTTCTTTTATTTGTTGAAATAGAGGAGACATTTCTTATAATTAGAAAATAGTTAAAAGTATTTAACTGGATGCAAATATTTGCCAACTTTTTCCTAATTGGAATTGCAAATATTTTGAGGTGCTGCATTTGATACAGGGCATTACGCCTTAGGTTCTTATTGTTTGCAATACATTATAATAGCATTTTATGTAGATAAATTTTTATATCGCTCACATTCCAAAACTACTTTATTAATTAACTTTTTGGAAATTGTAAATTTCCTGTACCTCTAGTTAGTATAGATAATGCTGTGTGCATTTCGTACTTTCATGTACCTGTATTTATATTTTGTGTATTAATAATTGTTTGAAATTTTAATTTATTTTTGTATGGCCTGTTAAATAAATTATTTTGTTGAAATTATTTGATTATTTTAAATCTTAAAAATCATTTCGATTTTAGTGACTGATGTACTTTTTGATGGTGGAAAAGTAGGGGAGTGTTCCCGGGTATGAGACAGCACCAGGTATGAGACAGTTAATTATTTTCATTATGCAATGTCTATATGGCATAAATTTCATTTGTCATGGGTCAGTTTTTGTGTTAACACCAAAATCAACCGACGCATTGCTTGTATAAAGTGCAAACATTGCATTCGAAATTGCACTGGTAAATCTTTTTTGATCTTTTTCAAAGTGTTATTTTTTTGAGTGAATAAATCGAAAAAGGTAAGTGTAATGCATTAGCATTTATGCCCGGCTACACAAAGGCTAATAAAAATTTAATCTATGATTGAGGATTTTCAACAATGAAAGTTTATTGTTGCGACATTATTGAAAGTCATTAATCATAGATTAAATTTTAATTAGCCTTTGTGAAACCGAGCATTAGTGTTCTACTTATATTTTGCGATCTCTTTAAAAAAAGAAAAAAATAGCAAATTTTTGGTCGTCATTCTGAAAATAGTGTCATAATCCGGGTATGAGACACAGCATGTCACCGGGTATGAGACACTTTTTATTCTAAAAATACAACTGTCAAATAATATCGTCATTTGTGTCAGCATAAAGTGTTTATACAGGATGATTTTTTAATATTGCAAAAAAGATTGTTTTAATTATCGGACTTAAACAGTGGCGTACCCTATTTTCTCTTATTAATATTAAATAAAATGCATCCAAAGGCGCTCCTGGATTAAATAAAAATTATAAAAAAATCGGCTCATATTATTAGCATTTAACCCGCCAATCATCAATTAAATAAAAAAAAATGCTTTTGAAATATTAAATTACCAAAAGCAAAATTAATGAAAAAATTAACACTCTGGTATCTCGGTAACGACAAAATTCCGGACAAACGTTTATGGAAAATGTTTGTTTATTTTTAATTAAAGAATCTGTTTTTAAATTTTTTTGCAATATTTTTCAATATAAAACATCACTTAATTGGTGTTTTGATGTAATTTTTTGGTATTTCTTTTCGTTTTAGCCATGTCAGCTCTAAAAGAGGAAAAGGAATACTAACAAAAGGATTTTAAAGCCGAAGGCTTTAAAAATTAATAAATTTAATATTTTGAAATAGATATGAGGTTTCACTTTATATTTTACACTTTTTAGTGGATTTTTGGTGGCACGAATTTAACTTTTTCTTCAAGACTAGCGGAAAGAGGACTATTTTCTGAGCGTGTAAAAAAATTATTGCGGATTATTCATTAGTTTTTGAGAAAACAGCATTTAAAAATCACATTTTAGATTTGTATTAAACCACGATTTCTACACGGGTCATCTGTTACCGGTATGTGTGATCAGATATCTCTTAGTATTTGCCGTTGAACTAGTATTTTATGAACGCAGCGCACGAAGCAAAATCTGCCTAAAAAATCTCAAAATAAAGAAAAGCAAATACATCAATAAAATTATCTTAACCTTGGCCTGCCTGATATGATGGCTAAAGTTTATTCCTTCCAGAAACAGTTTGAGAAAGAAAGAATCATTAGAATCGAAGCAGAGAATCAATCAAAAACAGCAATCTTTCGTTGAGTAAGTTTGATTTTGCTTCGCTACGCCACTTCCGGAACCGTATTGTGTGATAATTTAATTAAAAATTGTATTTTTTTTTCATTTTTTGACCTTGACGTTCTGTCAATTGGTCAGACTTATGTAAATATAAAACCAATTCTTATAAATCCACAATGTGTTGATGCATACCGGAAGGTCAAGCTAATAAATTTTGTCAAGTCCAAGATTCGAACCTAGAATTTCTGCTCTGTAACTCAACCAGCGATCACACCAATCCATGGCCCAATCCAATTAACATTAGATATTACTCATAGGTCATAAAAATACTATTATTAAATTAGACCACTTCCTGCTTCCTGTGTTAAATGATTTGCTAAGGTAAATAAATTTTATTTGGAAAAAAATATGTGCTAATGTGAAACGAGACTGTCATGATTCTTATTAGGCCAAAAATGAACAATAATTTGTGTTTTTTTAAATAATTTGTATTTGTGCGCCAATTAGTTTGGAGCTGTTGCTGCGAGTGGGAAAACAAGACTTCACTTCGTGAAACGGTGTTTTTGTTTAAAATAAATAAAAAAGTTAATTCTTCAGTTTGAAGGCCATTTTGATTATTGAGAGGAAATTGTTTATGTATAAAGAAGTTAGAAAACAAGAAATTAAGATTATTAGAAATAAACATACAGGAAATCATAACAAAAAAGGTAAGATAATCAAGATTGCTATTATGAAATTAATATTGGAAGTTGGAGGATAAGAATAGAATTATAAACTAAATATTTAACGTAAGAGATAGAAAATTAAGTGTTAAGAAATTTCAAATAATTCAAGATTAGCTGCAGAATTGTGCAGCCGGAACGGACAAAGAGAAAACAAATCTTACAGAAGATCTACCGAATCTGTTGTTATTTATTGTTAATTCACATACATATTTTTGAAAATCAAAAATTTGTTAAAATTTTTCTCAGTGTAAGTACTTGTTTTTAAATAGACCCGGGCTATCTCAGAAATTTTTTTAAATTGCGTGGAGCCTGAAAGTTTTGTGTTAAGAGCTCTGAAATAAAAAAAAATAAAAGTAATCCAAGTACTTTTAGCTGATAGAACCAATTTAAGAAACTTGGATTGTAGAAAATTTAGAAAACAATAAAGTATGTAATATCCCAAATCGTGTTCCATTTTTAGAGAAAAAAAAGAGTTTGGAAAATTTTTTAGAAAAACTGCACATATTTGGTTTCTTCTTATTAAGAAAACGACAATTCTTCAAAAATCTACTGATAGCGAAAAATTTTGATCAGATCCCTTGTCCGTCTGGACACGATATTAAAGTACTTTAGTGCCGCATACCATATTTTTTCTTAAAAATAATGGCATTTACAAAAAATTACACTTTAACTTTGACAATGAATTAATCAATCAATTAATTCTATAGAATGCTTTGTAAAACTGTGCAATTTGGTTGAAGAATAGTTGGACAACTTTTGCAACTTGTGTAAAAAAATTCTCTTATTTATAACTTGAATAAACAAATTATTGGTATTTTAAGTAATTGATTTGATCCAGATCAACATATTTTTTTAATTATTGCATGTATGGCTTCCATGTTTTCTGTGAAATTTAAATGAAAGGCGCCAACGGCGAAATAAATTGGTTGGGCCGCAATCGATAAACAGCTGGAACTTGGTACGTCATAATCAGTTGGCCGGCAGAAATAGGCCGCCTTTTTGTATTGCAACAAGTTACTTTCAGGTAAATTCAAATTTGGACTCTTAATACAATATTTAAGTGTTTTTGTATATTTTTATAGTGAATTATTGATTTATATCATGTTGAATGTTTTTATAACACAAAATTTTTTATTGCGACATATGCAACAATAAAAAATGTATTGACTTTTTGTTTGCTTTAAAAAAAATTTATATTTATAAATTATATATCTATATATTACGTATATATTACGTATATTTTACGTTTTATGTTTTAATATTATATATACAGTAGCGGTCATGGAAATTATGTAACGGTTCAAAATTATGTTTTATATTATTGTTAATTTTGAAATAAGGATTACGTTTAGCGAAGTTAATTATTATAATTAATATTATAATACTGCGAAGTAGAAGTACCTTTTAAATATTAATTATTGTTAATTTTGTTACGGTCCTGAAATTTTAATATACGATAACACATATTTCCGGTTATCTTCCCGTAGATAATTTTTGAAAAAAAAAGAGAAATCGTTTTGATCGTGAATTTGTATATTAACAAATTACTTAGTAATTTTCTCTTCCTTTTTTTAAGAGCTTATCGGTTGACGATTTGGTATTCGGAAGTTTTCCGTACCATTTTTGGGATTTATCATCGTCACTGATTTTTGTTTTGAATTGTAAGTTACGTTCAATTCAAATCTTCAGTTTGAAGGATTTATTGGCTCCGAAATTTTGTTATCCATCGAAGATTTATATGACAACTCGATTATAAATTCTTGGGCCCTCGAACATCAGAGGGTTTTTGGTTATTGTTTGATTTTTGGTGTATTCTGTTCCTTTTTTTTTACGATGCGGTTATTGCGTACCAGAGCTTCCGCTGATTGTTGGATTATATCGAGGGTCAGTTGCCATCAAATTCCGTCCAACTCCAGGTTCCAGCTTCGCCTTCCAAAGATTTAGTACTTTTTTTTTAACTTTTTCGGAATAAAATCAAAATACGCTGTGGAGCTTCTTCCTCAACTTATTCTTGCGAACTACAATGATTTTCTAAAATCATTGTTTTATTAACTAATTTTGGCATCAAGTAGGTAGAATTTTATATTTAAGAAATGAGAAGAAATAAGTTTAACTTTTCATACCTATAACTAATTAATTTAAACTAAAATTGAATTTGAATACTAATTGGGTTAACTTTTTTATAAATTATTCCAGGTTTACCTGATGAAAATCCGAAATTCGTAACTTATAAATTCACATGTCGCATACTAATTCGACTAATTTGCATAGTTTTGATCTAATTTTTATTATTAAAACAGTAAGTTTTTCAATTATTAGTTTTCTAATTAATATAAAAATTGTAACTAAACCATAAAATAAAATATCTTATAATTCTGCTATTTTTTAATGAATTTGTTGACGATTTTAATCTCACTCTAATGCCTGATTTCTTCACTGCGAGATATCTATAGGATAATGCAACCGGCCGACAAATTAATTGCGGTTGTCTGATTGGTCACTTGATTAATTTGTCAGATGGATTCGTTTTCCGATAGATATCTCAAAGTGAAAAAATCGGGCATTTATATCTACAATAAATGCCATTTAAATTTAATTATTTAAAAAGACAATTTTAAAATATTACCAATATATTTATTTTGAATCATTATTAAGAGGTATTGGTTCAAGTTTTAATGGCACTCGTGTGTTGATTATTTAAGTCACTTAAGAAAATTACTCCACTTTTAATTATTTTTTCATGTGAATTATTTGCATACACCATATAAATTACTTAAACCATATTTTCCAGTTTTTAATTAATTTAACTTGATTGATAACAAACATTTTTTGTGAAGCTTTCAATATCGAATTGAATTATTATTAAATATTTTCTTTCTTTTTAGCTTTCTGCAAAAATGGTGAATTTAATTTTATGTACAATAAGTAAGTATAAATAATAATATACGATTTTTTAAAATGTTTTTGTTGTTTTTTAATAAATAGTACAGGCTATCGTACCAGGATTTATATTGAATCTAATGAAGCACAAGCTTCAGACCGCTGATGTAACAAGACTTCTTACTATCGTAAAGTTTTTCTAAGCTACGTTTCAACCATATAAAAAATATGCCTATACCCGGCATGCTAAAAAAGTAACGTATAAAAGATTTAGTAATAAAAATACAAATAGATACACCGATCCTCGGTTTTATATACAGGGTGTTCCCATGACCGTGGAGAACCTTTGAGGTGGTGATAAAGGACACTTTTCTAAAACAAATTTTTAAATAAAATATAGGTACCCCCCAAACTCATGGGGGGTACCTAACTTTAAAGCAATTTTTTTTGAATTTCTGATTTAAAACGGCTTTAGCTCCGATATTATTAATTTTTTAAGCTTAATGGATTAGAACATTTTTAAAGATTATTTTTAAAGATTTTTTAAAAGATCAACAAATTAGGTTATAACCCCTTATCGTCTAGAATCAACGGATTTGGAGTTATAAATTAAATTAAGGGAAAAAAGTTAAAAGAATTCAGGTTTTATTTTTTTTACTTTTCTTGCAAATCCCGTATCTCTCATACGAAACGTATTAGAAAAAAATTGATGGTCTAAACTCGATAGGAAATTTAACGGGCTATAACTTTGGTCAACTACATTTTTTTGGGAAACCAACCGTTTTTACAGAAATTTTGAAAATTATGAACAAGGTGTAGTTAAGAAACAAATAAATTCCCAAAATTAACTTTAACAAATTTTCAAAATGGCCTCTCACTTTTTCGTTATTTTCGTTAAGTTCTGTCACACTGTATTCTTTCCGTTAATTTATGAAACCTGAATATAATCAAATGTGTAATCTATTTTAGATAAAATAAAAGCACGATACCTATTGGCGATACTGGGATCAATAGGTATGGGTATCGTGTATGGCCTCAAAGTAAATTTAGGTATAGCTATGGTTAGCATGGTTAATAATACTGCCTTGGAAATGGAACTCGCTGGTAGACAAATAGCTTCGCCTTACTATAAAGACATGCTTAAATTAGGACAAGATTCAGAATGTAACATAGTGGTTACTGAGGAAAGCAAGTTAGAGGTAAGAATAATTATGTGGCTAGACGCGTTGATAATCTAAAAAAAACAGGATGGTCCGTTTCATTGGTCTTCATCGATTCAAGGATCTCTCAAAAGTTCGTACTTCTGGGGGTACATGGTTGCCCAATTTCCAGGTGGACGAGCCGCCGAATTATTTAGTGCCAAATGGGTAATGTTTTTTGCAGTCAGTATCAATGTTATGGGTACAATTTTATCTCCGATGGCTGCCAAAATTCACTACGGAGTTTTAATCATAATAAGGGTTTTGGAAGGAATTGGGGGAGGCGTAACATTTCCAGCTATGCATGTTTTGTTAGCTAATTGGGCGCCCCCAACGGAAAGAAGTATAATGAGTAGTCTTACTTATTCAGGCACCGCTTTAGGAACTGTTGTAAGTATTTCGTTTCTGCCCGAAAATTTCAGTTACTACCAGAATAATTTAACAGCTTTTTACATTAATTACTGGAATAATAGCATCTGGTATGGGTTGGGAAGCGATATTTTACATCGAAGGCTCTTTGTGTGCTATTTGGTTGATCATGTGGGCCATTCTGATAGCCGATACTCCCAACAAACAAATTTATATCAGCGATGAAGAACGTCAGTTCATCACGTCATCACTCAATGTCAGTCAAGACGGATCATTAGTTGGGAAAAACCAAATCAAATAAAAATATTTTTTTTAATTACATTGTTTTAGGTTAAGAAGCTTCCATTACCGTGGAAGGCTATATTTACATCTCCAGCATTTTTAGCTATTTTAGTAGCACATGTTTGTTGCAACTGGGGTTGGTATATGGTGCTGATAGAACTTCCAAATTATATGAAGCATATTTTAAAATTTAAAATTGCCGATAATGCTATTTTAAGTTCGATACCGTTTCTAACTATGTGGTTTTTTAGCATGATTTTAAGTAAAATTCTGGATAACTTAAGAAGTAAAAATTCTATCACTACAACAACTGCCAGAAAAACTTCAACTTTGATATCAAGTGTGATACCAATGATATGTTTACTTATACTTCCATACATTGGATGTCAAAGAACCATGTCAATCATTCTCATGACTATAACTGTCACAGCGATCGGAGGAATGTTTTCTGGGTTCTTATCAAATCATATCGATATTGCCCCAAATTTTGCTGGATCCCTAATAGGCATAACTAATACCTTTGCAACTATTCCTGGAATAATTGTACCAATTTTTGTGGGAAAATTAACTGAAGTAGATGTAGGTATTTTACGACGTTGCCATTTTATAGTTCTTAAATCATTTCATATTTTTAGCCTACCATATCATCTTGGCAAATTGTATTTTGGGTTACTATTGCCCTCTATATAATCGAAATAGTCGTGTACAGTATTTTTGGATCTGGAGAGGAGCAAAAGTGGAACAAATTTGCCTCAAGTGGTGAATTGCAACCATTGAAATCTCCATAATCAAATTAACTACCTCTTTAATTCTTATTTTATAGTTTAAAAATGTAAACTGATTGTCAGTATTATAACTGAAGAGTTAAGGTGAAACAACCTTAATTGATATCTCTATGCTATCTAAATGTAATTTATTTTTTATTTGCTAAATACATACATATGTACCTACTATATTACATCTATAAAATTATACCTATATTTGGCTATTAAATTATAAAATCTTGGGTAATACGAATTATTGATGATTCCACAGCAACGCTTGAAAAATCATCTTAATACATAAAATCCCAGCACTCTGCTGCTCCGGCTCCGGCTCCTCCTCCAGCGTGTCATTTTTTGGTGAAAAAAGAAACAATCTGATTGGTCGATTTTTTTTACCAACCGAAAAATATATTAAAGTACCGACGACGGTACTCCCCCATCAATCGAGTTTCCAACCAATCGGGTCTAAATGCCCGTCCGTGGACGGGCTTTTTGCTAGTTACAAATAATTGAAGAAAACAAAACAAAAATAACGCAAGAAAAAAGAAATGTAAAAAAAATAAAAAATAATTTCAAAGTTCCAAACTTGTGCCAGATATATTTTTCTTAATCCATGCCTCAAATTTTTCTATAATTTTTGGAGACATTTCGGTTTTATATCCACCTTCCTTACCGGAACGAATAAACGGAGATCTTTTGGCAATCAAATTCATGGGTTCAAAACATTTCGGGTATAAAGTTTCTTGATTCAAGTGGGCTTCAGGGGTGTGGGGAAAACCTAGATTCTTGCTAACAACACCTTAATAAACCATATAAAGCAATAAAAACTTTGCCAACATATTTTTACGGTTTACATTACTTGCCGTCTGGCCTATTTATCTTTCTCATGATCTTCTCTAGAAGTATTTTGAACAGGGTTGCCGAAATAGCACCTCCTTGTCTCACGCCACAATTCATTAAGAAATCTTCTGTCTCTCCACTTTTCTCAGGTTCTAAAGGCGAACGTCCACTAGCAAGTTTTCTTCTGCAAGTGCCGTCTGCAAGTCACTTCCAGAAGTTATTGCTTGTGAAAACACAATCTGCAAGCTACTCCACAGCAGTAGAAATACTTCTGCAAGTACTTGCAGAAGAAAACTTGCTAGTGGACGTTCGCCTTAACACAAGCTGCTGTTACTTTTAAGGTCATGCGTGTCAGTCTTATTAACTTACCGGGTATTTCTATTTCTTGCATTGTTGCCATTAGCTTACCTCTCTTAACCTTATCAAAATCTTGTCTAAAATCGATAAAAATCATAAACATGTCTAGATTATATTCTCGGCTCTTCTGTATAATCTGTCTCATCTTATATCGCATCTACCGTCGATTTACCTTCGACAAAACCGCACTGGTATTCTCCTATTTTATTTTTTATCGCAAGCTTTATTCTTTTGTTTAATATCGTTGACCTCAGGTAGGAAATGACGACGGGCCAAGCCTTGGCACAAGCTTGGTACTACTCTGTGTTACCTTGTTCCATGCTTGTACCCCAGCCTTAGGCCATCTCCGCTATAATTAGGGAATGATAATTGGGAGCCAAGCCTGGCTATCAGGACCGGGCCAAGCTTGAAATACAAGTTAGGGCCAAGCTTCGAATACAAGCTTGGCCCAGTCGTGTCTGCCAGATTTGGCCTCCAATTATCATTCCCTAGTTCTACCAGAGATGGCTCAATGCTGGCGTACAAAACTGGGCCAAGCTTGGGATACAAGATCGGGCCTAACTTGAGATACAAGATTGGGCCAAGCTTGAAATACAAGATTGAGCCAAGCTTTGAATACAAGCTTGGCCCAGTTGTATCTGCCAGACTTGGCCCCCAATTATCATTCCATAGTTCTACCAGAGATGACCCAAGGCTGGCGTACAAGACTGGGCCAAGCTTGGGAAACAAGATCGGGCCTAACTTGAAATACAGGATTGGCCCGGTAGTGTTCAGCAGGCTTAGTCCCCAGTTATCATTTCCTAGTTATATTCCTAGTAATTATTTGAAGAATCGTCTATAATTTCTTCATTATTTTCATCACTTAGTTGAAATGAATTATTTGGGAATTAATTTGAGTATCACTACTGGAACTGTTACAAACATCACTATATTCAGTGTTGAGTTATTAAGTCTTATGTCACCTAAACCACCGATTTCACTCAAATTATTTTTATCACTTTGAACAGATTGAATTTCACCGTTGACATTTAAACGACTATGTTCGTGAAGAAGTGCATCAGCGTTTTGTAAAAGACAAAATTTTTTTAAGTTATGATAAGATTTCAACATTGTTGTTAGTAGCCGCGAGACATGAGAAAAATAACACTCGAAAAAGTAGTTGAAAAAACATCCGATAGGATCTCTGTTTGCTGTGATACTGCGAACTGGGTCCTAGCTAGAGCCAACATTAGTAGTTCTGGCTCAAGCCTATGAGACTACATTGGAGGACCAGAGCTGGATTTCCCAGTCCTGGGCCTTAGTTAGGGCCAACATTGGGAAGTCAGAGCTGGGTTGGCCAGTCCTGTCCCGTGCTTGACCCTGTGGTCAGAGCCTGAAGGGTCCTATATTGGACAGTACCTTGTATGTTACATTCAGCAGTATAATTCCTTTGTAATTCTCACATCTCTCCGTGTCGCCTTTTTTCTTTATTGTCACAATTATTCCTTTTCTCCATTTTTGTGGCATTACTTCTTCTGTGCATATTTGTTTTATAAGATCATAAACCCTTTGATATAGTATTTCCCCGCCATATTTTAGCAATTCTGCTGCAATAATGTCTTTGCCAGGAGACTTTCCGTTTTCATATTCTTAATTGTCTCCGCTATTTCTTCATATGTCGGTTCGTCTATTTGTTGTTCTTCAGTTATTATTGTTTCTTGTTCTTCCTCTGGTATGCCATTCAATAGTTCTTGAAAGTATGTCATCCATACCAGTATTATTTTTTCTGTGTTGTCTTCTGTTTTATTTTGTTTAACTCTCACTCATCTCGTTTTGATTCTGTGTCCCGCTTTCTGTTTCTTCAGTGTTTCATAGAATGCCTTACCAGTAAGGTAGCAAGGTAAACCCTAATAATTTAATTAGTGTTGGGTGTGTAAAAAATATTTTTTAATGTCGGTTCGCTTTGTCAAAATTTCTTGATTTTTTTGAATTTTTTTTCAGTTTTTTAAAAATGAAAAAAAGTTTTTTTTTGCTGTCTACAATAAATTAATTAAATTGCTAAAATTCTTTATCGTAGTAATTTTTTAACTTTTTTGGAATTAAATTAAAATACGCTGTTGAGCTTCTTCCTCAACTTCTTGCGGCTACAAAGATTTTCTAAAATTAGTGTTTTATTAACTGATTTTGGTATCAAGTAGGTAGAGTTTTATTTTTCAGAAACGAAAAGAAATAAATTTGACTTTTCATATATAACTAATTAATTTAGATTAAAATTGAATTTTAATACTGATTGGGTTATATTGTTATAAATTATTCCAGGTTTACCTGATGAAAATCCGAAATTCGAAACATATAAATTCACTATGTCGCATACTAATTCAACTAATTTGCATAGTTTTGATATAATTATTATTAAAACAGTAAGTTTTTCAATTATAAATTTTTCTAATTTATAAAAAAATTTGAACTAAACCATAAAATGAATTATTCTGCTACTTTTTAATGAATTTGTTGACAATTTTAATGTCACTATTAATCTACAATAAATGTCATTTAAATTTAATTATTTAAAACGATAAATTTAAAATATTAGCATTATAAATATTTATTTTGAATTATTATTAAGAGGTATTGGTTCAAGTTTTAATGGCACTCGTGTGTTGATTCTATAAATCACTTAAGAAAATTACTCCACTTTTAATTATTTTTTCATGTGAATTATTTGCACATACTTTTAGTACCATAAATTACTATACATTTTCCAGTTTTTAATTAATTCAACTTGATTGATAGCAACAGATTTATGTTGAATTTAATGAAGCACAAGCTTCGGAGCGCTGAAGTCCCACTTCCAACTATCATAAGGTTTTTCGACGCTACCTACGCTTCAATCATATAAAAGATATACCCGGCATTCTTAAAAAGTAACAGATAAAAGATTTAGTAATAAAAAAACAAATAGGTGCACCGGTTCTCGGTTTCAGATAAATTATTATTATGAAGATATACAGCTTTGGGCCGCCTTTTAAAGAGTTAACAAAATTTTTTCTGCAATACCAATACTCTTAATTTTTTCTTATGAAGGTATTTTATACCTCCCAGACTCCTCAGTTTTAAAGCCCGAAGATTTATGTGCATATTCTGCTCATTTTCATATAAGCGAGTGAAACACTTCTATACGAAAATACTGAATTCTGAATATAATCAAATCTGTAATCTATTTTAGATGAAATGAAAGCACGATACCTACTGGCAATACTGGGATCAATAGGTATGGGTATTGTGTATGGCCTCAAAGTAAATTTAGGTATAGCTATGGTTAGCATGGTTAATAATACTGCCTTGGAAATGGAACTCGCTGGTAGACAAATAGCTTCGCCTTACTATAAAGACATGCTTAAATTAGGACAAGATTCAGAATGTAACATAGTGGTTACTGAGGAAAGCAAGTTAGAGGTAAGAATAATTATGTGGCTAGACGCGTTGATAATCTAAAAAAACAGGATGGTCCGTTTCATTGGTCTTCATCGATTCAAGGATCTCTCAAAAGTTCGTACTTCTGGGGGTACATGGTTGCCCAATTTCCAGGTGGACGAGCCGCCGAATTATTTAGTGCCAAATGGGTAATGTTTTTTGCAGTCAGTATCAATGTTATGGGTACAATTTTATCTCCGATGGCTGCCAAAATTCACTACGGAGTTTTAATCGTAATAAGGGTTTTGGAAGGAATTGGGGGAGGCGTAACATTTCCAGCTATGCATGTTCTGTTAGCTAATTGGGCGCCCCCAACGGAAAGAAGCGTAATGAGTAGTCTCACTTATTCAGGCACCGCTTTAGGAACTGTTGTAAGTATTTCGTTTCTTCCCGAAAATTTCAGTTACTACCAGAATAATTTAACAGCTTTTTACATTAATTACTGGAATAATAGCATCTGGTATGGGTTGGGAAGCGATATTTTACATCGAAGGCTCTTTGTGTGCTATTTGGTTGATCATGTGGGCCATCCTGATAGCCGATACCCCCAACAAACAAATATATATCAGCGATGAAGAACGACAGTTCATCACGTCATCACTCAATACCAGTCAAGACGGATCACTAGTTGGGAAAAACCAAATCAAATAAAAATATTTTTTTTAATTACTTTGATTTAGGTTAAGAAGCTTCCATTACCGTGGAAGGCTATATTCACTTCTCCAGCATTTTTAGCTATTTTAGTAGCACATGTTTGTTGTAACTGGGGTTGGTATATGGTGCTGATAGAACTTCCAAATTATATGAAGCATATTTTAAAATTTAAAATTGCCAATAATGCTATTTTAAGTTCGATACCGTTTCTAACTATGTGGTTTTTTAGCATCGTTTTAAGTAAAATTCTGGATAACTTAAGAAGTAAAAATTCTATCACTACAACAACTGCCAGAAAAACTGCTACTTTGATATCAACTGTGATACCAATGATATGTTTACTAATACTTCCATACATTGGATGTCAAAAAACCGGGTCAATCATTCTTATGACTATAACTGTCACAGCGATCGGAGGAATGTTTTCTGGGTTCTTATCAAATCATATCGATATTGCGCCAAATTTTGCTGGATCCCTAATGGGCATAACTAATACCTTTGCAACTATTCCTGGAATAATTGTACCAATTTTTGTGGGAAAATTAACTGAAGTAGATGTAAGTATTTTACGACGTTGCCATTTTATAGTTTATAAATCATTTCATAATTTTAGCCTACCATATCATCTTGGCAAATTGTATTTTGGGTTACTATTGCCCTCTATGTAATCGTAATAGTCGTGTACAGTATTTTTGGATCTGGAGAGGAGCAAAAGTGGAACAAATTTGCTTCAAGTGGTGAATTGCAACCATTGAAACACCATAATCAAATTAATCACATCATTAAATCTTAATTTATAGGTTAAAAATGTGAACTGATTGTCAATATTAAACTGAAGAGTTAAGGTGAAGCAATTTTCATTGATATCTCTATATGATCTAAATGTAAAGTAATTAATTTTTTATTTGCAAAATACATACATAAATATACCTACTATATTACATCTATAAAATTTTATATTTGGCTATTAAATTATAAAACTAATTGATGTTTCCACAGAAATGTTTGCAAAATCATCATCACAAAAATTGAAAAAAACATCAAAATTCCAAATTTGTGCCAGTTATATTTTTCTCAATCCATGCCTCAAATTTTTCTATAATTTTGGGAGACATTTCGGTTTTATATCCGCCTTCTTTACCCGAACGGATAAACGGCGATCTTTTGGCAATCAAATTCATGGGTTCAAAAAATTTCGGGTATAAAGTTTCTTGATTCAAGTGCATATTGGTTTTCATTTTTTCAAAACTTAAATAATCGGTTAGTTTATATATTTCTTGATCGGTTAATGTTTTATCCAAAAATTTTGCAACTTCTTTAACCACCCCTGGGAAGTTCTCTTTCATATCTTTGAATTTGACGAACAAAATATTGGGACGATGACGTTGTTCCCAATAACTAAGAACATGTTTCCAGTATGGCCCACAGTAAACTGGAAATTGAAAATATTGTATTTTTGTTAATTGGAATAGAAAAATTATAAAATTTACGTCTTCCGGCCATAAACAGACGACAAAATTGTTCAAAGGTTCCGGTATATTTGGACATTGATTGACTATGATGGAAATAAGAAACGCAAACATCATATGGATTTCGTAGCGGTACAATTATCTAAAAAGCATTAGTTAACCACCAAACAAACAGGACAACAGAATTGTCTAAAATTGGAACCACTGGTTATTTAAAGACACTCGATTTTGAAAACTTCTGTGTCCCAATTTTAGACAACTCCCGCTAAGTCATATTACTCTTGGACTTTTTGTTCCATTTTTTATTTGTTCAGGCAACAAAGACCAATGTAAATGCGTTTTAATATTTCTAGGATTCTCAAGGTTGTTCAGAAATGGCATGATATTACCAATGTCGTCAGAAAAGTCTTGAGTATTTTCCTGAGCTGTAAGATGCTTTTTGCATGCCAAGCGATTTACAAGTGCATGGGTCCTAAAATTACATTATCAAAAATGATCGGAGCATTATTTATATTAACAAATTGCACTCTAGTAAAGGAAGTCTTATGTGCTGAGGTTCCGTTTCTATTCGAGAGTAATCAAGATTATTGCTGATCAACCAAATCATTTGATGTAACCAAGTGGATCCTAAATAAGAATGAAAAAATAGGAACGTCAGTATCATTAAAAATTGATTTATTTTGTACCTGTCTTTGGATGAGCAGCCATAAAAATATCTTCATCTCTGACTTGAAAGCTATTGTATTCTTCGGCTAGCTCTGGTGTATAATTATTCGGCAACACAAAATTATCTGCTCCAATTTCAACAAAACCTGTACATACTGACGAAACCATTAATTCATTTAACATCCTATCTTCTTCTGTATCGTTTCCTATTATACGAATCTCGGTAGCCATTCTTATTCAGTTGGTAAAATTTATTACTATATTAATATAAATTACTATAGGACCATATTTTTATACTTTTATTTACGAAACTTGAACACGTAATCATGTATACATGATAAACAAATTTGAGATAAAAGAAATTTGGAGTGATTTCGATACTTGGTTTAGATGCAATCGTGTTCACAGACATACATACATACATACAGACTTTTCAAAAATTTTAGATACAGTATAAGGGAACCTTGAAACATAAACATTTGATAAAAAATGGGGGCTTAATTTATTTTTTAATTTCAGATAAATATATAATATTTAGATAAAAAATGCTGAAAATCCTTATGCGATTATTGGACTAGCTGTTTTCATAAGATTAGCCCCGCCCCGAACCGGGCCCACGATTTAAAAATTTCCTAATGACTTTATGGTAGTTTAGGGCGTAAATTACAAATATAAAAATTAAATTTTCAAAAATACGGCAAAAATTCACGAAAAACTGGAACCAACTATTCGCTTGGCTACTTTCAAATTCGATTCGACGAATAACAGCCAGACCACCAAACGAATAACACGTGTTTTTCAGAACGACCAGATTGCAATTTTCAGTCATCAGCTCGATATTGAAGCAACCAAATCATCATCACAAGAATCAAAGATCACACAGATGCGAAGCTTCAGGGACAAGAAGCCACTACGGTTATTTATGGTAACCCTACCTCACTCAGAACCCAACATAAAAATCTTCGGAACTTCATGGATCGGAAGATACACAGTTGTCATTGAAAGCCCGCATAGAAAAATAAAGATCGCTCAATGCCACCGTTGCCAGGATTTTGGCCATTCCCAAACGCACTGCTGAGACAGTAAAAAATGTGTCAAATGTACCGGCCCTCACTAGACGGCCCAAAGCCGAAAGCCATACGCGGCCCCTCAAGTTGCGCCAACTGCGGAGGTCCGCACTCTGCAAACTACCAGGGCTGTCCAAGATTTCCGAAAAACAAACGCTACAGACCGTTCGGGCGACTGACCCTGCAAAAACACATTAATTACGTGTGCGATAAAGCCACGATCTTAGTTAGATCTCTTCAACGAAAGGCAAAGGCCAGTTGGAACATATCTCATTTTGACTCTGTGAGAAGGATCTACCAGGGGGCAGTAGTCTCCATCGTGGCTTACGGAAGCAAGATCTGGATCCACAGAGTCATGGATAGGCACATCAAGGCAAAGCTCCTGTCGACCTACGGCCTATGCGGCCGCCTGATTAGCAAATGCTACAGGACTGTATCATCAGAAGCGGCAGTAGTCTTAGCAAGGCTTCACCTACTTGATATCGAGTTACAAAGAAGAATTGCTTGGGGTGAACTTAAAAAGGGCGGCCTGTACAATTTTTGGGTCAACTCTTCGACCCAAAACAATACAGGTATAAGACCCGGCTTAAGATGGCAATGGAAGAAAGGATAACAATTACATGGCAGGAAAGGTGGGACCATGGAAGGTACGGAAGGATAACTCATTCTATCATACCGAAAGTGGACTAACCCCCTCCTGCCAACGGGACCTACAATGACGCGCAAATTTTAACGAGACATGGGGAATTTGGCAGGCATCTCAAGCGTTTGGGAAAAGCCGCGAATGGCCTATGTCCCGCATGTGGGCTTTTGGATGAACCGGTGCATAGGATCATGGAGTGCGACCTGTATGAATACGAGCGAGCGGAGGTTATTGACTATCATGGCATTAACCTTCTTGCAACCTTGGATGGGTTATACAGGGAAACACCCCCAGAACTATTCCACCCCTTCCTGCCTCAAAAAGTAGTATTTGAAAAACCATCAGTTTTAGACCCCCCCCCCCATCTGAGTCGGAATTCTTAACCGACTCTGACCAATCAGAATAATATCTCCCGCAACCAACCGCAAGCACTCCAAAACCCAAGGTAACACCCCAGAGGTACTAAAAGGTATCCCAATCTTCTGGATACTTTACTGATGGAAGAACCTACGGGAATTTTCAGAATCACCTTTCCACCCAGGCACGTCTTCAGACTCGAAACTTCTAACCTTAATGGGTCTCACCAAAGCAATATAAGGATCCTAAACTTTTGGACACCTTGCAGAGGACAGAACCCTAAAAGGATTCATCAGAATCGCCTTTCCACCCAGGCATATTATAAGATTCGAATTTCTAAGAAACCCTGTATAAACGAATCCATTTGGAAACCGATATACAGGGGGACACAAAAGAGGGGCGGCACACGCTTTTCCACCCAGGCATTTAAAAGTAAGATCGAAATCCTGCACACCACTCCTGAATCGAAGTAATCAAGACGCGAAACTTGATGAAAAGAGGAAGGGGGAATAGTATTGTGAGCAAAGAAACGAAAGTGGAAATCCAGCGAATAATGGAGAATCGAAATTCGTAGAAATGAGATAGACATGAAAGCCAGGACCGACTCGAGGATTATTTGGACACAAAATCGCAATCAAAAAGCGACGAAAGGGTGAAAGGCCCTTACCAGAAACAATGACAGAAAATTCGTATTTGGAAGACCTGTTAAGCAGGCATTTTGTTTTAAAATTTGTAAAACTTGAAAATTTTTGACCCGACCAATTTGTCGGGTGGCAGGAAAGACTTAATCTGATGGATATTTGAGTGGGAATTTAAAATACGATTTATCAATTTTGCATTACTATCTGCTTTATTTTAGTTAATTACACTTATTTTATCAGTAAAAAGTATTAATAAATTGGCATTTTTAGTACTACATTTTAATGCATTTTGTAAAAGTTCGAAATGTATTTCAAAATTCTAACCCCGTGCCAGCTATATTTTTCTCTACCCAAGCGTTAAATTTTTGTATCATTTCCGGAGACATTTCGGATTTATATCCACCTTCTTTACCTGATCGAATAAACGCAGATTTTTTGGTAGTCAAATTCATGCATTCGTAAAATTGAGAAAATAACATCTCCTGATTCAAGTGCACATTGGATTTCATTTTTTCGAAACTTAAATAATCGGTTAGTTTATCTACTTCTTCATCGGTTAATTTTTTACCCAAAAATTTTGCAACTACTTGTGCTACTCCCGAAAAGTTCTCTATCATATCCTTATATTTAACAAACAAAATATTGGGACGATGTCGTTGTTCCCAATAACTAAGAATGTGTTTCCAGTATGGTGCAAAATAAACTAAAAATTAAAAGTTTTTTTCGAAATTAAAAAATTAAAATAATACCTCTTCCGGTCATAAATAGATGACAAAATTGTTCGAAGGTTCCTGTATATTTATACATCACTTTGCTATGGTGATAATAGGACACGCAAACGTCATACGGATTCCGTAGTGGTACAATAACCTAAAAAAAAGATTGATTAAGATCAGTAGACCACGAAAATATTGGGATAGACCTAATGTTACCTTGGGTGTTTTTGTTCCATTCCTTATTTGTTCAGGCAACAAAGACCAATGCAAATGCGTTTTAATATTCCTAGGATTTTCCTGGCTATTGAGGAAATCCAAAACATCATCAATTTCACTAGAAAAGTCTATAGAGCTGTTATTAGCGGCAAGAAGTTCTTTGCATACCTCAAAATTCACTAATGCGTCCGTCCTTCAATAATGTTATTAATAAATAATACACAGCAAAGAACATTAACAAAATTTTTACTCAAAATAGGGAAGTCTCTCAAACTGAGGTGTTGTTTCCAATCGGCCATAATCTAGATTATTACTGATCAACCACACCATTTCATTTAGCCAAGTGGACCCTAAATGAAATTGTAAAAATTGGCGTTTTTACTACATATTTATAATTAGTTTTTTTAAAAAGTACCTGTTTTTGGATGAGCAGCCAAAAAAATATCTTCATTTCTGATTTGAAAATTATTGTGCTGTTCGGCTAGCTTTGTCGTATAATTATTTGGCAACACAAAATTATCTGTTCCAACTTCAACAAAACCTGAACATATTGGTGAAATCATCAGTTCGTTTAACATTCTATCTTCTTCCGTATCGTTCCCTATTGGACGAATGTCGGGAGCCATCTTTTAATTTTTTATGGTGAGTACTAACGTGCGAGTAATTTCTTTTCAATATAGTTGCTAAATTGTTATTATACTTTAGTTTACAAAAAAACCACTTTAATTATAAATTTCCATTCAAAATCAATTGAGATAATCCTTATCTGTAGTTCGACAAACAAGTTTTTATTATCTGGTTTAAAATTTAGAGATTGTATTTATTTACTTCCAAAGGTGGAAAACCCGAAATCTAAATTTAGTCGCGTCAACCCTTGCGGAAATGGATACCAAGTTCCTAAAATGGCTCCACAGGTCGGATCGGGATGCGGTTTTCTGCATTCTCTTCCAAAACGATTATCTCGGAATGTGCCTGGAAAAATTTTTCCCGGAGACCGAAAATTGTATCGCTGCAGGCCAAAGTTTTTTTTTTTTTTTTCTCCGGGAAAAATTTTTCCAGGCACATTCCGAGATAATCGTTTTGGAAGAGAATGCAGAAAACCGCATCCCGATCCGACCTGTGGAGCCATTTTAGGAACTGTTGGCAAGGGTTGACGCGACTAATTCTGAATTTTCTGCATGCAGAAAATAGTTGGGATTTTGGTGAATTATTTTTGGATTTTGGATTCCCAAAAGTTAAAAATCATCATTACAAAATATTACGATACGAATTTTATGCGTTTGTTATTGTAATCCACTCAAAAATCAAAATAATTAGGTTTCGGTTTTGTTGATGGTTATTTGTTGATGGTAGAAGACACAATATTTCATGTTTCAAAGTAAAAATAAAACGTAAAAATGGGGAAAATTATGCGATGTCTACATATCCAAATTTTACTTTCCGAACTGCTTTAGAAAGGAAAATATTGTTATCTGAAATTGAAAAAAAATTGATCTCCCATTTTTTTATCAAATTTTTATGTTTCAAGGTTCCCTTATACTATATCTAAAATTTTTGAAAAAGTCTGTATGTACGTATGTATGTTATGTATGTATGTTTGTGAACACGGTAGCATCTAAATGAAGTAACGAAATCATTCCAAATTTTATGTTTAAGTTTTGATCTGTTGTGGCACGAAGCCCAGTAAAGATGAACAAAATCGTATGGAGGGAACGGAGGGTTTACTTTGTATCTATAAGACGTAATCCATCATAACTTCTAAACGCAATGAAATAGGTAAAATTTTATTATGACAAAAGATGATCACTATCAAATTACCTACAACTTTTGTTCTATAAATATTTTTAAATTAAAAAAAAAATTTTTTAAGTCAAAATTTTTTGGGAAATTTTTTTATCTACCGATTTGCTTCAAACTTTGTGAAAAGTTTACCCTAGCTTCCAGGAACACTCTCAAGAAAATTTATAAAAGTTTGTTCATCCAGAGGAGCGCTAGGAGCATTTGAAGTTTTAAAAGCCCGTGGTTTTGGAATTTCGGAATATAAATGGCCCAAATTTGAATTTGCAAAAATTGTTTTTCACTCACTTAAAACTGTTACGAAATTTTAACATAAAATTTTTTTTATTTTTACTATTATTGTTCCCCTGATTAGATTCAATATTGGAGTTTCTTCTATCCGAGGTAAATTATTGCAGTTCATTTTTCGGAACGTTATGCGATGGCCACATCCGATTTTTTAATTTATGTCAAACAAATTTAATAAAACGGAAAATTGTCATTTTGAGTCGTTTACGAGCGTTTCCTCTAAACGTCGCACAGTGGGGCCAGATCGCAAATCCGCGGCCAAAATAGAAAAAATGCAGTGTTATTTTTAAGAAATTTAAATATACAGTTAGGTACAGTAATACTCAAAGGGTCTAACGACATAATTTAAAGGTGTCGAATGTATATACCTGGCCCACAATAAGCAATTGAACAGCGACCTTTGAACGCGCAGGTAGTACAAGCTTTGAAGCAAGTTTTTCATAGCGCTAGAAAAAGCGTGACCAAAGGCGCAAATTTTGTCCGATTTTCAATCTACAAAATGGAATCTTTAAGTGAAAGTATGTATATTATTTAGTACTTTAGAAAATTATATAATTGTAATATATGAATATAATCTTTATCAATTTTTTAAATGCAAAATAACGTAAAAAATACGTACAAAAATTGACAAACAAAGTTGATTAAAGTGCACTGTCGGACGTTGTTGGGCGGAGTTTTTTTTTCAGATTGTAGGTAAGACTTGTCTTTAATAGAATCTGAAAAAAAAACCTGCCCCGGAGTGCCTCAAGCGTAATTAACTTATATTAAAAACGAGAAAATAATACATGCAATAATGCATATATGATGTAATTCTCGTAATGCATGAAGAAGTTGATTAAAATAAAACGACAATAATAATTTTATTGTTTCGAAGGGATATATCAAATTAATTTTTGATATGATATTCGTAATCAGCGACCCCAAAAACCCACGTATACCAAGTTCTGCAGAAATTAAGCATCATTTTCATATGTCAGTCCGCCATATTAAATCCGCCATTTTGTTTTTGGATTTTTTGATATGATATTCGTAATCAACGACCTCAAAAACCTACGTATACCAAGTTCTGCAGAAATTAAAGATCATTTTCATATGTAAGTCCGCCATATTAGATCCGCCATTTTGTTTTTTAATTTTTGATATGATATTCGTAATCAGCGACCCCAAAAACCTATGTATTCCAAATTTCATAAAAATCAGAGAAGTCCTTCATATTTTGGCCACATATTTTCGATCTGGCCCCACTGTGCGTCGGTTTTGGTCAAAAAAAGACTACCTAAATTTTTGATAATTTTTGAAAAAAATGTAAGGTTTCCTTTGTTACTTTTTGACCTCAAAAATTGAAAGTCTTAAATGGAAACCTTGTTTGGCATTTTCTTATGCAGTTTGACGAGATAAATCGATTGGCGCAGGCAGATTTTACGTAAGTATGATATTTTAGGATTTATGTGTTGTTAAAGTTGAAAAAATGTGATCTTCATTTTGAATCGCTTACGATCGTTTTCCCCAAACGAAAACGTTTTCTTCGAACTCTTGCATCAAAAACGTCGGTTTTTGGTCAATAAAAAACCATCTAAATTTTTGACGATTTTTGAAAAAAATGTAAATGTAAATGTAAGCCTAAATGTAAGCCATTTAGGCGCCAAATTTTTCAACTATTGCCTTACTGCTGTTCTTAGTTATTATCTTGTTAACATTTTTTACTTTTCCCAATACGTATTAACGTATGTTAGGAAAGTATTGTAATCCACTCAAAAATCGATTATTGAAATTTTGGTATTAAAATGTTCCTTATCATGCTCTGATAAGATTATGATAAATTTTAATTAGATCTTCGTATATCAGTATGCCAGTATGTGATTGTGGTACATATAAAATAAATACAGTATCTACAGTAAATAAAGTAAATACAGTATCAATCGCACAGGTTAAACCGCGCAACCAAATGTCATGAAATTTGACATAAACGTGCATCATAACTAAACTTAGAGGCCAGCTAAAAATTGTGAAGATTGGTTAAAAATTACGAAAATGATAAACAAAATAAAAGAAGTTCAAGTGTCAATTACTTTTGGGTCACCCCTTTTTGTTATTGTTTATGAGTAACTGTTACTGTTTTATGAGGAAAGTTATGAGATGTTTACATAGCCAATTTTTTACGATAGGTATCTACACTAAATTAATTGTTAAAATTAATTCAGAAAAGCATTTCCTAACTCTGAAATTTTAGGATGCTATTTTCGGGGATTTGTAAATTACGCTCCAAACTTGACCATAAAATGTAGACTGACCTCCGAGCAAAAAGTTCGCCAGTAATCCCAGATGTAAACTGCCCCCCAAGCAAAAAGTTGCCACTAATCCCATATATAAACTGCCCTCCAAAGTACCTGAGGCTTAATTTATTATTCCCATAAATCCACAGCACTAATACCAATTAAAAATAAAGATTTAATTCAGAACAGAAAAAATTCACAGCGGTGAGTCCACATCCAAGGAGATCCACCCCCTTCCTGGTAGCACACTTTGCCGAGTAGGACTAGTGATAGAGAGATATTTTTAGCGAGTACGGCGTTTGTCAAAACGGCCCGGAGCAGAGGGGACCGGAGCAGAGGGTGCGGAGAGTCGGTTTTGACAAATGCAACAACGGCAAATCTGGGTTTGCTTTAAAATCTAGGCATATTATATAGGGCATTAGTTATTTTAACTACCATTAGTTGTGAGAAGAGGGAGTCCAAAATTATAAAAATCGTCTTTACGTAAAAAATTTTTTTTGGCACCTAAATGGCTCGGCGCCTATTCGGTAGCGCCTATTTGTCCTGCCCATATTTGTTTTGACCCCAAAACGAAAACAATTCGTCTGTTTAGGTCAAGAAAAGAAGATCTAAATTTTTGACGATTGGAACACCAATCGTCAAAAATTAATAAACCACTCTTAAGTTAAAAGAAACCTGCAAAGTTTTGTATGAGTTTTTTTGTAACGCAATCAAACCAAGCTGATGATAGTAATTTCAAATTGAAACTAATTTCAAGGATTAAAGTTGAATTTGCCTAAACGTTTTTTTTGACGCTTGCCGGGTGGGAGTTGGGCTGGTGCTTCTAGATTTTCTTCGAGATTCAAACATGTCATACATTCATACATTTCAATTAGAAATTACAATCACAGTCGATTTAATATCATCAAAATTATTTTAATTTTTTTTCATATTTATAAAGGTTTTTTTAGTAAACTTGCCTTTTGCTTTGTTTTTATTGAACACAAAAATCCATTATTACTGTATTTATTATTTACTAAATGCCTTGTTAATTTTTAAGAGCACTACTGGTAAAAGTCAAATTTCTAAACAAAAACCACAGTTTTTTCAAAAAATTTACTTAACCGTTCAATACATAGCAGATAGGCATATGCCATATAAGCGATTAAAAATTCGTAAAATTTGTTCCAGTTAAATTTTTCCTGATCCACTCGTCAAATTTTGCAATCATTTCGGGTGACATTTCAGATTTATAACCACCCTCTATGCCAGATCTAATAAATGCGGTTTTTTCTGTAATCAAATCCATTTTGCCATAAAATTCATTTAAATCTGTTTCGTGATTTAAGTGCACGTTTGATTTCATATTATCAAAACTTAAAAATTCGGTCAATGTTGCAACTTCTAGATCAGTTAAAGTTTTTCCCAAAAATTCTGCCACTGTTCTAACTACAGCGGGAAAGTCATCTTTCATATCTTTGTATTTAACAAATAAAATATTTGAACGGTGTCTTTGTTCCCAGTATCCTAGTACGTGTTTCCAATAGGGTGCAAAATAAACTACAATAAAGTAGGTACTAATTGAAAAACAAAATTAAAATTTTCAATGGATGTAACTTACCTCTTCCAGCCAAAAACAGCTGACAAAATTGTTCAAAATTTCCTGTATATTTGTACATTACTTTGCTATGGTGATAAAATGAAACGCAAACGTCATATGGGTTTCTTAGTGGTACAATAATCTGAAACAAATTTTAAACCTAATATGAACAAGATCAGTGAATTAAAAAGCATTACTTTTGGAGTTTTTGATCCAGTTCTAATTTGTTCAGGTAACAAGGACCAATGCATATGCGTTTTAATGTTCCTTGGACTCTCCATACCATCAATATATTTTATTACATCAGCAGTATCATCAGAGGCTTCTTCAAGTTTCATATCTTTATCTGAAAGAAGTTTCATGCTCTCTTGGACATTTACAATCACGTTCGATCTAAAACACAATTTTTAATTAAATGTTTACTAAAAGTTCTGCATATTATATTTTACTCTAAGCACGGAAGCCGAATATAGTGAGGTTCCCTAGCTACTCTGTCGTAGTCAAGATTATTGGCGATCAACCATACCATATCATGTAACCAGGTGGATCCTACAAGAATGACTTGACTAAAATCGGAATTTATAAAAACATTTATAATTTTACCTGTTTTAGGATGAGCAGCCATAAAAATATCTTCATCTCTAACTTGAAAATTATTAATTTTTTCCGCCAGCTCTGGGGTGTAATTATTTGGCAAAACAATATTATCTGGACCGACATTTACAAATCCCGTACATACTGGCGAAGTCATTAAATTGTTCAACATTTTATCTTCTTCTGTATCGCTTCCTATTATACGAATCTCCGAAGCCATTTTGTTACATAAAAAATCTAAAAACATCTCTTTTCAATGTATTTCGTTTAAACGAACAATTAATTTTAAAAATAAAAATTAAATTGACGAGAAGGTTAATAATCGCAAAAGAAACAAAATACATTGCTTCGAATAAACCAAATTTAATAATGTTACACTCTGAGAAGAAATAATAATATTATAAATAATACATTATTTACAAATTGCTCTGTTTTAAATTATTATTAAATTACCTTTCACAGTTGTTATTGTACAGCAGTTGATAAATACATTAAAACTTAATAAAAATTAGTTTCAATTAAATAGAAATGTTTATCAAATAGATATGGAGAGATTTGTGATAAAATAACTGGTGAATTATAAGAAAAACAATATTACAATAATATTTTTTGTGGTTTTCGCTGTAGATAGAGTATATTTTGGTTATACTTTGATAATATGATATTTAAAAAAAAATATATAAAATTAATAATTTACATTAATTAGTTGGGTTGGTTAAGAAAAAAATATGGGATTAGGAGCACAACCCAATTTAGCAAGAATAAATAAATTGTTGTCGTTGATTTATTTTATAAAAACCCAAAAGCAAGAGTAAACTACAAGAATAAGAATTATAAAGGATTAGTATTGGAAGTGGAGGGCAGGCCAAAGCTTGCATGCACTCAGGCCACATATTGAGCCAATTATGCTACCTCCAATGTTGTGGCCACAATGTGTTGATGCACACCGGAATGTCAAGCTAAGAAATTATGTCAAGTCCAAGATTCAAACCCAGAATTACCGCTCTATAACTCAACCAGCGACACCAAGAATAATCAAACTTTAAAATTTATATATTGTTTGCTTGAATCTTGAATTTTTCTCGAAAATTTTCTTATGTTCTATGATAATTTTATACCTCCGCAGTTTCCGACGGTAAATTTCGAGTTGAATAAAAAACTATTTAAACATTTTTTTGTATCTATAGTGAATTAATCAATGTTATTTCTTATCACATTGTATAGTATTGTTATATCATGAGTGTGTTAGAAAGAGAACTTTTTTATTGTTTATTTTTATCGGCGATTTTTGAAAACAATGAGTATTTTATTTTATTACTTTTTATTGTTGATATGGATTTTTAGATCGAAGTTTAACAAATATCTGAATTTAATAAAATAAATTTAAAAGGTGATTCCAGTTTCACCAATATGTTCCTCTACCCAATTATCAAACTTCTTTATCATCTCAGGGGACATAACAGCTTTATAGCCTCCTTCCTTGCCGGAACGTATAAACGAACTTCTTTCGGACGCAATATTATATTTAACAAAAAAATTTTCAATTGCATCTTCTTGGTTTAAATGCGGATTTTTTTTCATGTTCTCAAAACTCAAATAATCAGCCAATTTGGTAACATCGTCATCAGATAAATTTTTTTCTAAAAACTGGGCGACCTTTCTGATAATGCTTGGAAAATCACGTTTCATATCCGAATATTTAATAAAAAGAATGTTGGGACGATGTTTTTGCTCCCAATAACTTTTTACATGTTTCCAGAAGTGTCCAAAAAAGACTGAAAAAATTAAATCAGATAAAAGTTTCAAAAATGTAATTAAATACCTCTGCCACTCATGAATAACTGACAAAACTGATCAAAGGATCCTGTATAATGGTACATAAGTTTACTGTGATGGTAAAATGAAACACATACATCGTAAGGATTTCTCAAAGGCACCACTATCTAAAATAAAATAAAAAAAGGAATTATTTACAAATTTGCACATAAATCATTCCTAGACTTGCTTTAGGAGTTTTTGTTCCATTTCTAATTTGTTCTGGTAGCAAAGAATAATACAAGTGCGTCTTTATATTTCTTGGATTTTCATTGGTAAGCAACGCTTCTGAAAACTTTTCTTCGTCAAAAATACCTAAATCAATTTCTTTCATCGCATTTCCATCACCAATTCCGGCGCCTCTATAAAATGTTCATTTAATTAAACCTGACAATTATAATTATTAATTAAATCCACTAACTCTAAACAGGGCAGTCGAAATAATTGAGCCTTTTCGGCAATTTTATTGTAATTGAGATCGTTAGATATTAAATAAACCATTTCGTGAAGCCAAGTGGAACCTAAAATTAATGATTTTATATCAAATGTCGTTTTTCCAATTTTGCACTAAATATAAACAAAACCAAAAGTATTGTTTTGGTTTAATTTCTGTTCGTAATACATTTTCTTGTATAAATATAAGTAAATACCTAATTTCGTATTGTATGTATATAACTAATTACCTGTTTTTGGATAAGCTGCAAGAAATATATCTTCATTTCGCACTTCATAATTTTTTATGTAATCGGCAACTTCTTGATTATAACCACTCGTCAGAATAAATTCGTCTGGTCCTATTTTAACAAAGTACTTGGATATTGGATATTTCATTAAATCATTTAACAGTCGATCTTCTTCAGTGTCGTTTCCAACAATTTGGTATTGATACGTCATTGTAAATTGCTACTAGTAATAAATTGAAAAAAATAGTCGAGAGTAAATATTAACTCGACAGCTCCATATAATTATCTCCACACGACAAAAGTATCAAAATAACAACTAATCAATTTGCTTAATTTAATTACCTAGATCAGATATGTACTATCTGTACTTATAATTTTGCAAGTCATGAATAACGATGATGGTTTTACATCATACAAAATATTACCGATCGGGGAGATGCAATAGATCATATAGATCAGTGGTAGCCAAAAAAATCAATATTATGCCTATGTTTTTCAAAAATAGAGTAAGCTAAATTACTAGGTAAAAAACAAAATAAAACGAGATAGTAAAAAACAAGTTTTATAAAAAAAATTAAAATAAAAATTCTATTTTTGATTATTATTGATTATTATGTAACGATATTTTACAGGCGTTTCCTACTCTTAAGCAACGTTTGTAAGACGAGAGTTGGCAAAACATACAACCCTGGCTGTGTGGCGCCTACAGTGAAGCATGGAGGAGGTAGCGTGATAATCTGGGGATGCATGGCGGCTAGTGGCGTAGGGAAAATGTTTGTCTGCGAGAGTAGTATGGATAGTAAAAAGTACAGTACTTGGTTGATAAGGTTTTGTTTTGTTGAAAACTAAGTATCTATGATGTTGGCTTGCCTAGGAAAAACATGATAATAGATTAGATACACTAATTAGCTTAATGGAGATTACATGAGAACTTATGTAAGAAACACAATGTAAGAAAATAAAAGCACCACTCAATCGCCTACTTGTAGAGAAATGATCTAGATAATGCGATTGCTTCAATTTAATTATTATCTAATATGTGTGTAACCGAAAATTTCAGATCTTTAGATCTTCACTATCTATGCCTTGAAAGGAAGAAGAAGTATAGTTTTATACCGATTGCTGCGCTTTGCAGATACTTGTAATGTAGTAACTGAACTACAGTACAGTAATTAGAATAACTATTAAGTTCTAAATTATTATCATTCCAGATTCACATAAGTTTCAATGTACTTTAACTTTTCTTAATTATGTTGTAAGTTAATATTTGTAAAGTTAAATGACGAGAATGGCATTCAATTACTATATCTCAAAGGGTTATATCCTTATATCTTCTTTAATTTAAAATTTTATTACATAAAATGTTCGAATGATTATTAGTTCAATTTTAAATGAAAAGGGGAAATGTCAATAAATAGTACCAAAAATTGAACTAGTGATAATGATAGCGATGCCTATCGCACTCACATATTATCACATAAAGATCATAATAATCTCACATAAGATCCTGAAAATTTTAAATTTCTAACTCAGTGCCTTTTTGAGAAAATCAAAAAATACTGAAAAATAGAAAAAACATTTTTCCTAGGAACGGTTTAATCGATTTGGTTAAAATTTTAGTATGTTATAAGAGTATATTGTGGCAACCCGTAATCCGGCTTAATTCGATTCTTAGGTGTAGTACCAATCAAATAATCAAAAAGATAAAATACTATATAACCGAAATAAAATTAGAACAAAGATAACGAAAAACGAAAATATCTACAATCAATAAGATGGGATAAGTAACAACATTTTTATTAATAAAACCACATATCCCACAATATAAAGGTTTCTTAGAATAAAATAACAGCTGTATAGGATTTTCTTACCTAATAAAAAAATTTTTTTTTCCAAAAATATTTTTTTAATGAGATATGATTTTGGCAAAATTATGAAATAATTTTTTTTTTTTGAAATTTCATACTCTTTTGTATGGTATTGAACCAGTACCGGCTTAACCATAAGGCAGAAAAGGCAGCTGCCTAGGGGCCCCACTTATTTTAGGAGCCCCGTGAAAACAGAAGAAAATCTAATTGAAATCAGGTGCGATTTCCAATTGGAAAGTAAATTTAAAGAGGTTCCGCTTGCCGTATTTTGGAATGAACTTTTTTTTATAGTAAATAAACCGGTTTGGAGTTCCGCCAAATTTTTTACATTGCCCAAGGGTTCCGCGGCCACAACTAATTAAGAACCGCTGTTCTAGAAGGTCCCGAAAATGTAACTGCCTAGGGCCCACAAATGTTTAAACCGGCACTCTGTATTGAACCACCTACTTCTGCCAGTTGTTGTCTCAACAGCGCTAACGTTTAAAAGCAATTTTTGAAAATTAGGTGCTTTAAATTACTTGACCTAATGTTGGACTTCGTTTTAGTTAGGTGTCTTTTTCTTCACCAATTTCTTTTGCTTTATTATATTTTTTCAGAAACAATCTTAGTGCTTGTTCACAATGTACATAAGACATAAGAAATACATAAAACGCAAGAATTGCAAATACAAATAAGACCTTAATCGAATATTGAATAATACTGGAGTTATGTTGTTATATGTAAAAGAACGTAATTTAAGTGTATTTTATATTTTTAAGTCTTGTGAATTTCTTTTGTCTTACGTAGATTTGTGAACAAGTACTTACACTGGATTCGTTACAGTTTGTTTCACTAGCAATTGCGCGATTAGGGTACTTTTTTAAATGAACCTAAAAATAACCGCTTTCTTACTTTCTGTTAATTGAGTTCTTCCCATTATAAAAATTAAATTATGGTCGAGACCACGGACCACCAAAAGTCGTCGAGAAATGATTACTGTTGACCCTTGGGAGTTAAATGCTGGAACTTATTATAGGGATTAATCCCTAAATAACAAAATGCCGTTGGTTCACTTGGTTGTCAAGAATTCGTCTTGTACAGGGGAGTGTAGGGAGAAAGTTGTAAAATTACACCAAAAACAAGTTGACGTTATTATTATCAGTAAAACAAAAAGAACATCTTTGTCGTTTCTAAAAAAAATTATTTCATAATTTTGCCAAGATCATATCTCATTTAAAAAAAATATTTTTGAAAAAAAAATTTTTTTTTATTAGATAGTGAAATCCTATACAGCTGTTATTTTGTTCTAACATAACCTTTGTATGCCCCTATAACATACTAAAATTTTATCCAAATCGATTAAATCGATTAAGCCGTTCTTGAGGAAAAAATTTTTTTCAAATTTTCACTATTTTTTGATTTTCTCAAAAAGCCATTGAGTTACAGATTTATAATCTTCAGGATCTTAGTATTTCATGAGTATCCCTAATGTGACGATTTAATATTCCCCGGGGGCAGATTCACCATGCTTATCTACCTGCTATGCCCTTTCCAGTCAATCGGTGTTCAAACTTGCCGTTTTCGTAACAAAATTGTGGAAGTTTTTTTCTCAGCGGTACTATACATATGTTTTTTAGTGTGCTGAAACCGTATTTCAAGTTTGAAAAAAGTTTGATTTTTTCAACATTTTTGATTTTTCTGGGGGTGCAAGCAAGCTCCCACGCCCATCCACAAAAGCGTTCTTTACATAATAGTTTTTAATATACCTACATTTTACTTTATTGCACACTTCAAACAAGTTGTGTAATTTTAAATTTTTTAACCTTATGCACTAATGGCTCAAGAAGATTTAGTATTTTGTACACAAAGCACAATATTATATTTGTTTAATGTTTAATGATACTTATATTTAAATGGATGTTAATTGACCTAAGTTAAGTAAATTATTATACTTTAGAAAATAATTTATTACAGCAAAATTTTTTTCTGCCCAAGAATGGAATTTATTTATCATTTCATTACAAATTATAAAGTTTTTATACAATTTTATGTATACAGGATAGAAAACTCTAATTAAACTAAGAAAAGCAATAAATTGAAATAAAATGGTTAACGTCTGACTTTAGAAAGAAATTCCAGTTCCAGCAATATTTTCCTCAATCCAAACATCAAATTTTTTTATCATTTCAGGTGTCATTACAGTTTTGTAACCACCTTCAGTTCCAGATCGAATGAACGAACTTTTTTCGCTAGTTAGATTATACTTGACAAAAAAATTTTCAATCACGCTCTCTTGATTCATGTCTGGGTTTTTCTTCATGTTTTCAAAACTTAAATAATCAGCTGCTTTTGCAATATCATCATCAGAAAAACTTTTTCCTAAAAAGGCTGCCACCGTTTTAATAATATTAGGAAGATCCTTTTTCATATCAGAATATTTAACAAATAAAATATTGGGACGATGCTTTTGATCCCAATAACTCTTGACATGTTTCCAAAAATGTCCAAAGTAAACTGAAAGTTATAGTTAACTCCCTACATAAATATAAGTAATAATATTGTGAGTACCTCTTCCTGCTAAAAACAATTGGCAAAACTGTTCGAATGTTCCAGTATAGTTGTACATAAGTTTACTATGATGATAAAACGACACGCACACATCGTAAGGATTTCTTAAAGGTACAATGATCTAAAGTTATAAATAATAAATTATAATGGAAAAAATGACAAATAGAGGACGCGTCCTTACTTTAGGCATTTTAGTTCCATCTCTTATTGTTTCAGGCAGTAAAGAAAAATATAAATGTGTTTTCAAGTTTCTTGGATTTTCCTTCTCAATCACCAACTTTTTTATATATTCATGGTTAATATCCAATTTATGAATATTACTGAGTAAATCCATGTTTACAATACCAGCTCCTCTGTAAAAACAAACATCTGTACTAAATATTTTACTTATTATTTAATTATATAACCTACTCTATGCAAGGTAATCTGGAAAACTGCGGTTCTTCTTTTATTTTATTGTAGTTGAGATCATGAGAAACCAAATAAACAAGTTCGTGTAACCACGTTGAACCTTTAATGGAAGAGAAAAGAGTATGATTGCAGTGCGTTACCGATACTATACCGATGTGAAACGCAACTTACCAGTTTTTGGATAAGCTGCAAGTACAATATCTTCATCTCTGATTTGCATCTTTTTTATATCATCTGCGAGTTGTTCATTGTAACCATTTGTCAAAACAAATTTGTCTGGTCCTATTTCAACAAAACTAGGAGCTACGGATGACACCATCAAGATGTTTAGCATCCGATCCTCTTCAGTATCATTTCCAATTGGTCGAAATTCGTATGCCATTTCACTCTGTACTTATTAGATCCAATTTTTTAGTACAACTAATTGTTGGGTTTTATAATTTTATTTTTACTCTAAATTTTAGTAAAGTGTTGATTATCGAGTAAATAAGATAAATAAAAAATTATGAAAGTTATGATCGATATAATTATTATTTAAGTGACAATAAATATAATCAACATGATAAATATATGTATATACTTATATTATATTTGTTAGTAACCGAAAATGTGCTACATCATGTCGTTAGTATAATACATTTATCTTTAGTGAAAGTCAAATTTTTGTTATATTCAGAAATATCTTGCTTTTAAATTTTCAAATCAAATTGAAAAATTTTTAATCTTTAATTTTATACAAAGATCTTATCTACGCAACTTCTATCAGTATCATACGACCCTTGTTTAACACATTCTACCATATCTCAGGGTCTCATGTGCGTTCAGGTCGTCTTTAAAGTCTTCCTGAGCCCCACGTTGCCGGCGACAGTTTTATGCAATGATTGGTACCTCTTTAATTTTTATTTCAAAGTCACCCAAGTACACAAAAAAAACTCGCTCATCAAAAATCAAAAATTTTATTCACAAAATAAACAACAAAAAAACTCTCAATACAAATTCTCAATACGGAGATTCTCCGTCAAAAGCGACCACTCCACTCCGGTCAACCCGGCAATCTCTCCTTCTCCTAATCTTCGTACCAACCCAAAATTGTTGGTACGAATACAGGGCCGGATCAAGCTATTTCAGCTTCGGGTGCAGATTAGGTAAATGGCGCCTTTAATACTAATAATATCATATAAAATATTACAGTCCAGGCGCCAGGTGTATTTGCAAAACAAAATCCTGGTTAGGAATTTTTCAATTAGATTATGTTAGATTATGAAACGCGTCTTTCAAGATGGCGGCTGATGCGAGTGCTATCTGAGCCCAAAAACCCGGTTTTACACTTAGGGGCCATCCACTAACATAATCCAATTGAAAAATCCCTTACTAGGATTTTATGTTTTGCAGCACCATTTTGGTTGCTCTGGCGCCTGGACTATTATAATCAAAGAATAAATGCAGTACCTTGGAATCACAATGCACATTTATGTACAATTAAAAAACGTTCAATTTTGGCGCCTTCTAAACTTCGGCGCTGGGTGCGGCGGCTCCATTGCACCCATAGTTTATCCGGCCCTGTACGAATAACAATTCTAAATATTTCAATAAATTTCAAAATTAAAAATAAAAGAAATTTTGAAACACAAAAAAAATGAAACATGACAATATACATCGGCTCCTATGAGTGCTGCAGTGAAAAGCATCTCAATATCTGTTGCCCAAATTGCATTTTTGTCTATTTTCGTAATATTCATATAATTCTCAACACCAGAAAACAAATCAACTTCTTGTTTTTGAGTTTTCATAAATTCAGTAATTAGCTTTCGTACTTGCTTGATGCTTGTGCTGATCTTCACTTCCGGTAATGCATAAAGATATGCATCTAAAAAAAAACAGTTACCGTCTGCCTTGACGTCTATAACAGTGTGAGGCGAATGAAGCAACGAATTTTTTGTTTTTGCAAAGTCGGAATTCGTGTCAAATGAAAGTCCAAGCTTTCTCATAAAGTCGTTTTTGCCAAATATTCTTTATGGAACAGAAACGAAATTTTGATTTTTCCGTAATGCAATTAATTCCTGCCACAGATGATTCATGTTCTTCATTTTTGTCATTTTTTTCTTGAGATCTGTTGTGGTAATGTTTTAAATTACTGATTGGATATACTTTTTTCAAAGATTTTCCCGCTTTCGACCGTAAAATATAGTTGCCATTGCTGAGAATTTTCTCAAGGGCGAACGGTCCTGTATAGGGTGCTTTTGCCCAACCACCTTTGCGATCATCTCGTCTACAATTTCCTACCAATACCGATTCTCCAACTTTAAATTTCACTGCATTTGCACGGCGCTTATCATAAAAAGTTTTTTGCTTATTTTATTTATTTTTATTCTTCCAAAATCTGAGGAAGATATTTTAGCATCTCAGAATAAAATATAATCGAATCCTGGTAAAAATTCTCTAGGAAAATTTTACCTCCAGTAAAAAATGATTAGGGGGTAAAATTTCACTGGGGTAAATATTCCCAGTTACACCGGGAATAAAAAAAAACAATTTAAATAAAATTTAGTTTACATTTTTAAAGTTTAATAAAATTTATGCATTTTTACCTATTTCCGGAAGTTTTCAGTAATAACAATATTTTATAAACGCTTCTTTACCTAAGTGTATTACCTTTACTAAAATCCGAATTCAGCTAATTCTTGTAAAATTAGAGATGCACTAATTTAAAATTACTTCAATGAAAAAGTTAAATTATTGGTTAAATGTATTTATGTGTAGACAGCCTGATGACAGCCCTTAAAGTTAAAAATGCAACTACATCTATTTTATTATATTTTGAAGGTTAAAAAAACTTTAAACCTAAAACAGCACAATTTGGAATTTTTTTATTAATTTTTCCGTGTTTTATCATCAGTGTGTTAGAAAGAGAACCTTTTTATTGTTTATTTTTATCGGGGATTTTTGAAAAAAAAGAGTATTTTATTTTATTAATTTTTATTGTTGATAAGGTTTTTCGATCGAAGTTTAACAAATATTTTAATTTAATAAAACAAATTTAAAAGGTGATCCCAGTTTCACCAATATGTTCCTCTACCCAATTATCAAACTTTTTTATCATCTCAGGCGACATAACAGCTTTATAGCCTCCTTCCTTGCCGGAACGTATAAACGAACTTCTTTCGGAGGCAATATTATATTTAACGAAAAAATTGTCAACTAAATTTTCTTGGTTTAAATGTGGATTTTTTTTCATGTTCTCAAAACTCAAATAATCAGCCAATTTGGCAACATCGTCATCAGATAAATTTTTCTCTAAAAACTGGGCGACTTTTCTGATAATGCTTGGAAAATCATGTTTCATATCTGAATATTTAATAAAAAGAATGTTGGGACGATGTTTTTGCTCCCAATAACTTTTTACATGTTTCCAGAAGTGTCCAAAAAAGACTGAAAAAATTAAATCAGATAAAAGTTTCAAAAATGTAATTAAATACCTCTGCCACTCATGAATAACTGACAAAACTGATCAAAGGATCCTGTATAATGGTACATAAGTTTACTGTGATGGTAAAATGAAACACATACATCGTAAGGATTTCTCAAAGGCACCACTATCTAAAATAAAATAAAAAAGGAATTATTTACAAATTTGCACTTAAACCATTCCTAGACTTGCTTTAGGAGTTTTTGTTCCATCTCTAATTTGCTCCGGTAGCAAAGAATAATACAAGTGCGTCTTTATATTTCTTGGATTTTCATTGGAAAGCCACACTTCTGAAAACTTTTCAGCCTCAAAATCCTCGAAAGTAAATTTTTCCGTCATACTTCCATCACCAATTCCGGCGCCTCTATAAAATATTCATTAAATTAAACCTGACAATTATAATTATCAATTAAATCCACTAACTCTAAACAGGGCAGTCGATGTATTTGAACCTTTTCGGCAATTTTATTGTAATTGAGATCGTTAGATATTAAATAAACCATTTCGTGAAGCCAAGTGGAACCTAAAATTAATGATTTTATATCAAAAGTCATTTTTCCAATTTTGCACTAAATATAAACAAAACCAAAAGTATTGTTTTGGTTCAACCAAAGTTTTTTGGTTTTATTTCTCTTCGTAATATACATTTTATAAATACAAGTAAATTACCTAATTTCGTATTGCAGGTATAACTAATTACCTGTTTTTGGATAAGCTGCAAGAAATATATCTTCATTTCGCACTTCAAAATTTTTTATGTGATCGGCAACTTCTTGATTATAACCACTCGTCAGAATAAATTCGTCTGGTCCTATTTTAACGAAGTACTTGGATATTGGATATTTCATTAAATCATTTAACAGTCGATCTTCTTCAGTGTCGTTTCCAACAATTTGGAATTGATACGTCATTGTAAATTGTGACTAGTAATTGAAAATAGTCAAGAATAAATATGAATTCGACAGCTCCATATAATTATCTCCACACGATAAAAGTATCAAAATAACTGCTAATCAATTTGCTTAGTTTAATTATCTAGATTAGATATGTACTAACTTTACTTATATTTTTATAAGTCATGATTAACGATGATGGTTTTACTTCATACAAAATATTACTAGTCGGGGAGATGCAATAGAGCAGTGGTGGCCGACAAGCCAATCTTTGCCTATGGTTTTCAAAAATAGAGGAAGCTAAATTAAGTTAAATTACTAGGTAAAAAAATATAGATAAAAATAAATCAAATAAATAAATAAATAAATAAATAAAATAAAAAAGTAAAGATTGATTGTGCTTGTAGATGGATGTACGTCAGTACCATCAACAGTGGGTTTCACAGCTAAAATTTCGGAAACGGATTCAGAAACAGCGCCTTGAATTTTTTTCGCTATATCAATTTTATTCGACACTGAGTCTTCAATGTAGCCCTCCGCAACACTAGAAGATTTCCATCCTCCGTGACGTTTGATGGTGGTGAGATCGCCACCTGCGTTCGCTAGTAGAGTTGCGGATGAGCGTCTCATGCTATGCCCAGTATATGACTCTGCGTCCGGAAGATTTAGGAAGGCAGCAACCTTTGAAGGACTTTTGGACATCGTGTTGATTCCAACCGATTGCACTGTGCATTTCTCGTTTTTATATTGCAAAAAGAATCTGACGGTGGAAACGTTTTCTAGACGTAAATGTATGTACTTTCTACAGATTTCAAGGGCGTTGATAGAAAATCCTTCCTCCATGATTGTAAAACTGCGTGGAACGTTCGTCTTAGTATTCGGCAATGAAATAAACAAGTACGACCCTTTATCCTGAACATTTTCGAATTTCAAATTCGTCAACTCATTGCATCGACAAGCTCCAGCAATGCCAAATAACAATGCAACCTATCAAAAATCAAAATAAATATGAAACATATTAAGGAAATTAAGTTTTAGGTACCTTCATCATCAAATATTTGTCATTAGGGGCCTTATCGAAAAATTCCTCAATATGTTCTCTTTCAAGAACCTTTGATTTTTTCGGTTTGTATGTTCTAGATTCGCTCTTCAGATATGAGGTTAGCTTAGCATATTTAGAAATATCTATGTTTTCATGCACTTTTAAAGTGGTCTTCAACATTGAATACTTCGTCCACATCGAAGACGCGGCAAACTTTTTCTTAACGTTCAAAAAATAAGCTAGCAGAACCTCTTCGTTTATCACGTGCACAGATCTTCTTATTTTCCACTCGGAAAAATTTGTTAATTCTTTTTCGTAAGCTGCTCTAGACTTCGTTGGCAACAAATGCAAAGTCGCTTCTTGGGCTTCTTTGAGAATATCTTCAGGAATAATCTGGTTTTCGTTCATTTTCAGACCGCGAAATTATTTTTTCACAAATTTGACGCGATTCGAAAAATAATGAGGGAATCAACAACTGTCATAGAAACCATTACATGGCCCACCTTACCTGCTTTTATCGATGAATTCGTTTTGGCCCAAATCTAAATTTATAACGCCTTCATAATATGCGAATTGTGGATAAAACGTTGTATTACACACGTGTCTTATTGGCCTCCAAAACACTCAAGAAATTAAACACTCGACCTGCGGTCTCGTGTTTAAACTTTTCTTTCGTGTTTTAGGGGCCTAATAAGACACTTGTATAATAAATAACTATAAATATATATTTCAAGAGCTAATAATATTAATAATTTAAATCCAAAATAAATATGTCCAAGTTATTTAATTTAATTGTTCATAAAATTTTCAATTTCAAGACCACACTCCTCACTATCGCATTAAATTTACGTCGTGTCGGCGTCGCCTTGAATTCAACTTTCAATGATTTATTCAATATCACAATTAAACCATTCATTAATTGAATGTCGTTTCTTCCAAAAAAGTGACCCTTTAAAATAGCTCCAAAACGCATCCAAAAATTGTCCAAATTGGGACGAAAACAGTTCAAATTTTCAAATAAAATTGCTAACGCAAATTATAAATTTCTATTAACAAACTTCAAACTGATCTCAAAACTAAATCTCAGCTAGAGATTCAAAATTATAAGTTATTGCGAAGATTTCTTCAAAACATCCGTCCTCCTTGACAGACCTGACGAAAAGCAATCTTATTTTACAAAATTATTACCAACTTAACTTTTGTTGGCGCATACACACACAATTCAAAATATTTACTATTTTTATATTTACTATTTACAAATTATTTACAAAATCGAAACCCAATTCCCTAAAATTGAAAAAAAATAAAATATTCACAAAATCAAAAATCGGATAGTTAAAAATAATTAAAATCATTGGAGCTAAAAGAAATCAATTAAAAATCACTGTTGGAGCTTTCAGGAATTTAATGTTCCCTTTTTTTAAAAAAGTTTATTGATATTAAAATAAAATACAAAGGCAAGGTAACGTAAAAATTATTGACATTTGTCCGATAACTTGATCACATATACGTATAAAAATTATCTAGATAAGTTATCGTAGGTTAAGAAAAACCTCGAAAGGAAAACTTGACCTCAATACATAGAGTTAAGAAAATAAACCGCTGTAAATTGTGCAAAGTCCATCAATGTTCGTTTTCCGATTCATGTAATCGGAAAACTCATGAGAAATCATGGTTTTTCTTTTTGAATGTTGATCATTTTATGTAGGAGTCTATCTCTGTAATCATTAACAGTTTTATTAATTTGTGTGTTTTTAAATTAAAATCAACCTTATGCTCGTCTTCCAAAATGTGTTTCAATTTGTTTTAGAAATATTTACTTCTACACAAGAATCGAATTTGTTTATCATTTCATTACAAATTATAATAAAAATAAAAATTTCGTCGCACTTTAACATCTGCGATAGAAAACCCAAATTAAATTAACAAAAACAATAAATTGAAGTAAAATGGTTAACATCTAACTTTAGAACGAAATTCCAGTTCCAGCAATATTTTCCTCAATCCAAACATCAAATTTTTTTATCATTTCAGGTGTCATTACAGTTTTATAACCACCCTCGGTTCCAGATCGAATGAACGAACTCCTTTCGCTAGCTAGATTATACTTGACAAAAAAATTTTCAATTTTGTCTTCTTGGTTCAAGTGTGGGTTTTTCTTCATGTTTTCAAAACTTAAATAATCAGCTGCTGTAGCAATATCATCATCAGAAAAACTTTTTCCTAAAAAGGCTGCCACCGTTTTAATAATATTAGGAAGATCCTTTTTCATATCAGAATATTTAACAAATAAAATATTGGGACGATGCTTTTGCTCCCAATAACTCTTGACGTGTTTCCAAAAATGTCCAAAGTAAACTAAAAGTTATAGTTAACTCCCTACATAAATATAAGTAATAATATTGCGAGTACCTCTTCCTGCTAAAAACAATTGGCAAAACTGTTCGAATGTTCCAGTATAGTTGTACATAAGTTTACTATGATGATAAAACGACACGCACACATCGTAAGGATTTCTTAAAGGTACAATGATCTAAAGTTATAAATAATAAATTACAATAGATAAAATGACAAATGAGAGAGGTCCTTACTTTAGGCATTTTAGTTCCATCTCTAATTGTTTCTGGCAGTAAAGAAAAATACAAATGTGTTTTAAAGTTTCTTGGATTTTCTTTCTCACTCAACAATTTTTTTAAATAATCATAGTCAATATCAAATTTATGAATATTCCTGAGTAACTCCATGTTTGCAATACCAGCTCCTCTGTAAAAATAAACATCTGTATTAAATATTTTACGTATATTTAACTATATTTGGATTGTATAACCTACTCTATGCAAGGTAATCTGATAAACTGTAGTTCTTCCTTTATTTTATTGAAATTGAGATCATGAGAAACCAAATAAACAAGTTCGTGTAACCACGTTGAACCTGTAATAAAAAAAAAGAGTATGATTGCAGTACATTACCGATCCTATACCGATGTGAAACGCAACTTACCAGTTTTTGGATAAGCTGCAAGTACAATATCTTCATCTCTGATTTGCATATTTTTTATATCATCTGCGAGTTGTTCATTGTAACCATTTGTCAGAACAAATTTGTCTGGTCCTATTTCAACAAAACTAGGAGCTACGGATGACACCATCAAGGTGTTCAGCATCCGATCCTCTTCAGTATCATTTCCAATTGGTCGAAATTCGTATGCCATTTCGCTATGTAGTACTTGTTAGGTCCAATTTTTTAGTACAACTAATTGTTGGATTTTATTATTTTATTTGTACTCTAAATTTTAGTAAAGTATTGATTATTGAGTAAATAAGATAAATAAAAAATTATGATAGTTATAATCAATGTAATTATTATTGAAGTGTGACAATAAACATATAATCAACTTGATAAATATAAGTATAACTCCTTATATATTTGTTAGTAACTGAAAATATGCAGCATCATGTCGCTACTAATATTTTAGTGAAAATATTTCACACAAAAACGAGATATAAAAAAATTTTGACACTAAACTTTTACTCGGCTCTCAACGAGAGCCCTCTGTTCTTCCACGAAACCCAAAAGCTACCAGGCGCACACATTCAATTGGGCATTTTTAAAACTTTGGGACTGATTATTTCGAAAACTTTTCGTTTCAAGATCATAGCTTTTTAGATTTTTTCAGAAAATTGTGTTCTCTCCAAATAAAAATAAAGGTTGCCATTTAAAAAAATGCTGAAAAAAGATTTTAGTTCAAAACGAATCACTGAAATTCAAAACAATTTAATTTAAATTTCAATACAAAAAATAATACGCGACACAAAGAACTAAAATTTGGGAACTACACATTTCCACAACGTTCACACTTTTGAACAACGAAAGATTTCTAGAAATAGCAAAGAGAGCAGGTGCACGACTATTCCAAATTCACTACTTTTCGCAATGTTTTGCCTCCGTCATTTCTGCCATCATCTCATCACTGCCTGGTGCCTTTCCATTTTTAAGTCTTTTTATTGTTTGTGTAATCTCTTCCTTATGTGGTTAATTTATTTCGTCTTCGTCCGCTGTCGAAACTAATTCAATTTATTCCAGATCTTCTGGTAAAACCCTTTAACTTTTTAAGGATGGGACTGGTCGAAATATCGACCATCGAGAGAACGCAAAATAGTTGTTGCTTTTCTACGTAATTTGATACACTCAACAGCTTCGAATTTAGGGGAAGCAAGCCGGGGCACGTGCCCCGGGCGGCAGTACAAAGGGGCGACAAATTCAAATTTTTGAAGTTATCATTTGTTTGAATAGCCACATTTCTACAATGTGCATTTATAAAAGGGTTGAAGATTAAAGTGAATTTTTCGTGCGTATGATTTTACTGTGAATAATTTTTAGAGTTTTAAATGTTAGCGTTTATTTATTTTAGTTATTATTATAGACCATTTACACTGTATGTTATTTATGAAAATTTTAAATTGTTGACTTTGTTTGAGTCTGTTGTAACATTTTATTCTGAAGCCGTTGTCTCTCCGAGCAATTTACCAAACATTTTCCATCGAATTTTTGTCTCGTCTTGAAAATGGACACATATTAGTGTCCGAAACGTCGACGCAAAGATAGTTTTGTTTGATTGCTGCCCATTCCAATCCAATATTTCTTATCCATTACCATTAGCCTTGGGCAAGATACTGCTTCACCTTTGGTGTTTTTTCAACCCAAAAATTGCAAGTTTCAAATCCAAACATTTTTTAGCGTTTTCCTATGCAGGTTTTTGAGATAAATCGACTGACCCAGGCAGATTTGCCGTAAGTATGATATTTTAGGATTAATGCGTCTTTAAAGTTTGAAATATTTGAACGTAATTTTGAACATCTTACGAGCGTTTTCCCCAAACGATACCGCGTTTTTGAACTCCCCGCATCAAATCACGTCGGTTATGGTCAAAAAAGACCATTTAAATTTTTGGAGATTTTTGAAAAAAACGTAAGGTTAACCTCTTTGGTGTTTTTTCACCCCAAAAATTGAAAGTTTCAAATCCAAACATTTTTTGGCGTTTTCCTATGCAGGTTTTTGAGATAAATCGACTGACGCAGGCAGATTTTCCGTAAGTATTATGATATTTTAGGATTTATGCGTCTTTAAAGTTGGCAATATTTGAACGTAATTTTGAACCTCTTACGAGAGTTTTCCCCAAACGATACCGCGTTTTTGAACTCCCCGCATCAAATCCCGTCGGTTATGATCAAAAAAAGATCATTTAAATTTTTGGCGATTTTTGAAAAAAACGTAACCCCTTTGGTGTTTTTCACCCCAAAAATTGCAAGTTTCAAATCCAAACATTTTTTGGCGTTTTCCTATGCAGGTTCTTGAGATAAATCGACTGACGCAGGCAGATTTGCCGTAAGTTTGATATTTTAGGATTTATGCGTCTTTAAAGTTGGAAATATTTGATCGTAATTTTGAACCTCTTACGAGCGTTTTCCCCAAACGATACCGCGTTTTTGAACTCCCCGCATCAAATCACGCCGGTTATGCTCAAAAAAAGACCATTTAAATTTTTGGCGATTTTTGAAAAAAACGTAAGGTCAACCCCTTTGGTGTTTTTTCACCCCAAAAATTGCAAGTTTCAAATCCAAACATTTTTTGGCGTTTTCCTATGCAGGTTTTTGAGATAAATCGACTGACGCAGGCAGATTTGCCGTAAGTATTATGATATTTTAGGATTTATGCGTCTTTAAAGTTGGAAATATTTGAACGTAATTTTGGACCTCTTACGAGCGTTTTCCCTAAACGATACCGCGTTTTTGAACTCCCCGCATCAAATCACGTCGGTTATGATAAAAAAAGACCATTTAAATTTTTGGCGATTTTTGAAAAAAACTTAAGGTGAACCCCTTTGGTGTTTTTTCACCCCAAAAATTGCAAGTTTCAAATCCAAACATTTTTTGGCGTTTTCCTATGCAGGTTTTTGAGATAAATCGACTGACGCAGGCAGATTTGTCGTAAGTATTATGATATTTTAGGATTTATGCGTCTTTAAAGTTGGAAATATTTGAACGTAATTTTGGACCTCTTACGAGCGTTTTCCCCAAACGATACCGCGTTTTGGAACTCCCCGCATCAAATCACGTCGGTTATGATAAAAAAAAACCATTTAAATTTTTGGCGATGTTTGAAAAAATCGTAAGGTGTTTCTTCACCCCAAAAATTGAAAGTTTCAAATCCAAACATTTTTTGGCGTTTTCCTATGCAGGTTTTTGAGATAAATCGACTGACGCAGGTAGATTTGCCGTAGGTATGATATTTTAGGATTTATGCGTCTTTAAAGTTGGAAATATTTGAACGTAATTTTGAACCTCTTACGAGCGTTTTCCCCAAACCAACCGCGTTTTTGAACTCCCCGCATCAAATCACGTCGGTTATGACAAAAAAAGATCTTTTAAATTTTTGGTGATTTTTGAAAAAAACGTAAGGTTAACCCCTTTGGTGTTTTTTCACCCCAAAAATTGCAAGTTTCAAATCCAAACATTTTTTGGCGTTTTCCTATGCAGGTTTTAGAGATAAATCGACTGACGCAGGCAGATTTGCCGTAAGTATGATATTTTAGGATTTATGCGTCTTTAAAGTTGGAAATATTTGAACGTACTTTTGAACCTCTTACGAGCGTTTTCCCCAAACGATACCGCGTTTTTGAACTCCCCGCATCAAATCACGTCGGTTATGATCAAAAAAAGATCATTTAAATTTTTGGCGATTTTTGAAAAAAACGTAAGGTAACGTAACCCCTTTGGTGTTTTTTCACCCCAAAAATTGAAAGTTTCAAATCCAAACATTTTTTGGCGTTTTCCTATGCAGGGTTTTGAGATAAATCGACTGACGCAGGCAGATTTGCCGTAAGTATGATATTTTAGGATTTATGCGTCTTTAAAGTTGGAAATATTTGAACGTAATTTTGGACCTCTTACGAGCGTTTTCCCCAAACGATACCGCGTTTTTGAACTCCCCGCATCAAATCACGTCGGTTATGATCAAAAAAAGACCATTTAAATTTTTGGCGATTTTTGAAAAAAACGTAAGGTTAACCCCTTTGGTGTTTTTTCACCCCAAAAATTGCAAGTTTCAAATCCAAACATTTTTTGGCGTTTTCCTATGCAGGTTTTTGAGATAAATCGACTGATGCAGGTAGATTTGCCGTAGGTATGATATTTTAGGATTTATGCGTCTTTAAAGTTGGAAATATTTGAACGTAACTTTGAATCTCTTACGAGCGTTTTCCCCAAACGATACCGCGTTTTTGAACTCCCCGCATCAAATCACGTCGGTTATGATCAAAAAAAGACCATTTAAATTTTTGGCGATTTTTGAAAAAAACCCTTTGGTGTTTTTTCACCCCAAAAATTGAAAGTTTCAAATCCAAACATTTTTTGGCGTTTTCCTATGCAGGTTTTTGAGATAAATCGACTGACGCAGGCAGATTTGCCGTAAGTATGATATTTTAGGATTTATGCGTCTTTCAAGTTGGAAATATTTTAACGAAATTTTGAACCTCTTACGAGCGTTTTCCCCAAACGATACCGCGTTTTTGAACTCTCCGCATCAAATCACGTCGGTTATGATCAAGAAAAGATCTTTTAAATTTTTGGTGATTTTTGAAAAAAACGTAAGGTTAACCCCTTTGGTGTTTTTTCAACCCCAAAAATTGAAAGTTTCAAATCCAAACATTTTTTGGCGTTTTCCTATGCAGGTTTTTGAGATAAATCGACTGACGCAGGCAGATTTGCCGTAAGTATGATATTTTAGGATTTATGCGTCTTTAAAGTTGGAAATATTTGAACGTTATTTTGAACCTTTTACGAGCGTTTTCCCCAAACGATACCGCGTTTTTGAACTCCCCGCATTAAATCACGTCGGTTATGATCAAAAAAAGATCTTTTAAATTTTTGGTGCTTTTTGAAAAAAACGTAAGGTTAACCCCTTTGGTGTTTTTTCACCCCAAAAATTGCAAGTTTCAAATCCAAACATTTTTTGGCGTTTTCCTATGCAGGTTTTTGAGATAAATCGACTGACGCAGGCAGATTTGCCGTAAGTATGATATTTTAGGATTTATGCGTCTTTCAATAAGTTGGAAATATTTTAACGTAATTTTGAACCTCTTACGAGCGTTTTCCCCAAACGATACCGCGTTTTTGAACTCCCCGCATCAAATCACGCCGGTTATGCTCAAAAAAAGACCATTCAAATTTTTGGCGATTTTTGAAAAAAACGTAAGATTAACCCCTTTGGTGTTTTTTCACCCCAAAAATTGAAAGTTTCAAATCCAAACATTTTTTGGCGTTTTCCTATGCAGGTTTTTGAGATAAATCGACTGACGCAGGCAGATTTGCCGTAAGTATGATATTTTAGGATTTATGCGTCTTTAAAGTTGGAAATATTTGAACGTACTTTTGAACCTCTTACGAGCGTTTTCCCCAAACGATACCGCGTTTTTGAACTCCCCGCATCAAATCACGTCGGTTATGATCAAAAAAAGACCATTTAAATTTTTGGCGATTTTTGAAAAAAACGTAAGGTTAACCCCTTTGGTGTTTTTTCACCCCAAAAATTGAAAGTTTCAAATCCAAACATTTTTTGGCGTTTTCCTATGCAGGTTTTTGAGATAAATCGACTGATGCAGGTAGATTTGCCGTAGGTATGATATTTTAGGATTTATGCGTCTTTAAAGTTGGAAATATTTGAACGTAACTTTGAATCTCTTACGAGCGTTTTCCCCAAACGATACCGCGTTTTTGAACTCCCCGCATCAAATCACGTCGGTTATGATCAAAAAAAGACCATTTAAATTTTTGGCGATTTTTGAAAAAAACCCTTTGGTGTTTTTTCACCCCAAAAATTGAAAGTTTCAAATCCAAACATTTTTTGGCGTTTTCCTATGCAGGTTTTTGAGATAAATCGACTGACGCAGGCAGATTTGCCGTAAGTATGATATTTTAGGATTTATGCGTCTTTCAAGTTGGAAATATTTTAACGAAATTTTGAACCTCTTACGAGCGTTTTCCCCAAACGATACCGCGTTTTTGAACTCTCCGCATCAAATCACGTCGGTTATGATCAAGAAAAGATCTTTTAAATTTTTGGTGATTTTTGAAAAAAACGTAAGGTTAACCCCTTTGGTGTTTTTTCACCCCAAAAATTGCAAGTTTCAAATCCAAACATTTTTTGGCGTTTTCCTATGCAGGTTTTTGAGATAAATCGACTGACGCAGGCAGATTTGCCGAAAGTATGATATTTTAGGATTTATGCGTCTTTCAATAAGTTGGAAATATTTTAACGTAATTTTGAACCTCTTACGAGCGTTTTCCCCAAACGATACCGCGTTTTTGAACTCCCCGCATCAAATCACGCCGGTTATGCTCAAAAAAAGACCATTCAAATTTTTGGCGATTTTTGAAAAAAACGTAAGATTAACCCCTTTGGTGTTTTTTCACCCCAAAAATTGAAAGTTTCAAATCCAAACATTTTTTGGCGTTTTCCTATGCAGGTTTTTGAGATAAATCGACTGACGCAGGCAGATTTGCCGTAAGTATGATATTTTAGGATTTATGCGTCTTTAAAGTTGGAAATATTTGAACGTACTTTTGAACCTCTTACGAGCGTTTTCCCCAAACGATACCGCGTTTTTGAACTCCCCGCATCAAATCACGTCGGTTATGATCAAAAAAAGACCATTTAAATTTTTGGCGATTTTTGAAAAAAACGTAAGGTTAACCCCTTTGGTGTTTTTTCACCCCAAAAATTGAAAGTTTCAAATCCAAACATTTTTTGGCGTTTTCCTATGCAGGTTTTTGAGATAAATCTACTGACGCAGGCAGATTTGCCGTAAGTATGATATTTTAGGATTTATGCGTCTTTAAAGTTGGAAATATTTGAACGTAATTTTGAACCTCTTACGAGCGTTTTCCCCAAACCAACCGCGTTTTTGAACTCCCCGCATCAAATCACGTCGGTTATGACAAAAAAAGATCTTTTAAATTTTTGGTGATTTTTGAAAAAAACGTAATGTTAACCCCTTTGGTGTTTTTTCACCCCAAAAATTGAAAGTTTCAAATCCAAACATTTTTTGGCGTTTTCCTATGCAGGTTTTTGAGATAAATCGACTGACGCAGGCAGATTTGCCGTAAGTATGATATTTTAGGATTTATGCGTCTTTAAAGTTGGAAATATTTGAACGTAATTTTGAACCTCTTACGAGCGTTTTCCCCAAATGATACCGCGTTTTTGAACTCCCCGCATCAAATCACGTCGGTTATGATCAAAAAAAGATCTTTTAAATTTTTGGTGATTTTTGAAAAAAACGTAAGGTTAACCCCTTTGGTGTTTTTCCACCCCAAAAATTGAAAGTTTCAAATCCAAACATTTTTTGGCGTTTTCCTATGCAGGGTTTTGAGATAAATCGACTGACGCAGGCAGATTTGCCGTAAGTATGATATTTTAGGATTTATGCGTCTTTAAAGTTGGAAATATTTGAACGTAATTTTGAACCTCTTACGAGCGTTTTCCCCAAACCAACCGCGTTTTTGAACTCCCCGCATCAAATCACGTCGGTTATGACAAAAAAAGATCTTTTAAATTTTGGTGATTTTTGAAAAAAACGTAATGTTAACCCCTTTGGTGTTTTTTCACCCCAAAAATTGAAAGTTTCAAATCCAAACATTTTTTGGCGTTTTCCTATGCAGGTTTTTGAGATAAATCGACTGACGTAGGCAGATTTGCCGTAAGTATGATATTTTAGGATTTATGCGTCTTTAAAGTTGGAAATATTTGAACGTAATTTTGAACCTTTTACGAGCGTTTTCCCCAAACGATACCGCGTTTTTGAACTCCCCGCATCAAATCACGTCGGTTATGATCAAAAAAAGACCATTTAAATTTTTGCCAATTTTTGAAAAAAACGTATGGTTAACCCCTTTGGTGTTTTTCCACCCCAAAAATTGAAAGTTTCAAATCCAAACATTTTTTGGCGTTTTCCTATGCAGGGTTTTGAGATAAATCGACTGACGCAGGCAGATTTGCCGTAAGTATGATATTTTAGGATTTATGCGTCTTTAAAGTTGGAAATATTTGAACGTAATTTTGAACCTCTTACGAGCGTTTTCCCCAAACCAACCGCGTTTTTGAACTCCCCGCATCAAATCACGTCGGTTATGACAAAAAAAGATCTTTTAAATTTTTGGTGTTTTTTGAAAAAACGTAATGTTAACCCCTTTGGTGTTTTTTCACCCCAAAAATTGAAAGTTTCAAATCCAAACATTTTTTGGCGTTTTCCTATGCAGGTTGTTGAGATAAATCGACTGACGCAGGCAGATTTGCCGTAAGTATATTTTAGGATTTATGCGTCTTTAAAGTTGGAAATATTTGAACGTAATTTTGAACCTCTTACGAGCGTTTTCCTCAAACGATAACGCGTTTTTGAACTCCCCGCATCAAATCACGTCGGTTATGATCAAAAAAAGACCATTTAAATTTTTTGCGATTTTAAAAAAAAACGTAAGGTTAACCCCTTTGGTGTTTTTTCACCCCAAAAATTGCAAGTTTCAAATCCAAACATTTTTTGGCGTTTTCCTATGCAGGTTTTTGAGATAAATCGACTGACGCAGGCAGATTTGCCGTAAGTATGATATTTTAGGATTTATGCGTCTTTCAATAAGTTGGAAATATTTGAACGTAATTTTGAACCTCTTACGAGCGTTTTCCCCAAACGATACCGCGTTTTTGAACTCCCCGCATCAAATCACGTCGGTTATGATCAAAAAAAGATCTTTTAAATTTTTGGTGATTTTTGAAAAAAACGTAAGGTTAACCCCTTTGGTGTTTTTTCACCCCAAAAATTGCAAGTTTCAAATCCAAACATTTTTTGGCGTTTTCCTATGCAGGTTTTTGAGATAAATCGACTGACGCAGGCAGATTTGCCGTAAGTATTATGATATTTTAGGATTTATGCGTCTTTAAAGTTGGAAATATTTGAACGTAATTTTGGACCTCTTACGAGCGTTTTCCCCAAACGATACCGCATTTTTGAACTCCCCGCATCAAATCACGTCGGTTATGATCAAAAAAAGACCATTTAAATTTTTGGCAATTTTTGAAAAAAACGTAAGGTTAACCCCTTTGGTGTTTTTTCACCCCAAAAATTGCAAGTTTCAAATCCAAACATTTTTTAGCGTTTTCCTATGCAGGTTTTTCAGATAAATCGACTTACGCAGTCAGATTTGCCGTATGTATGATATTTTAGAATTTATGCGTCTTTAAAGTTGGAAATATTTGAACGTAATTTTAAACCTCTTACGAACGTTTTCCCCAAATGATACCGCGTTTTTGAACTCCCCGCATCAAATCACGTCGGTTATGATCAAAAAAAGATCATTTAAATTTTTGGCGATTTTTGAAAAAAACGTAAGGTTAACCCCTTTGGTGTTTTTTCACCCCAAAAATTGCAAGTTTCAAATCCAAACATTTTTTGGCGTTTTCCTATGCAGGTTTTTGAGATAAATCGACTGACGCAGGCAGATTTGCCGTAAGTATTATGATATTTTAGGATTTATGCGTCTTTAAAGTTGGAAATATTTGAACGTAATTTTGGACCTCTTACGAGCGTTTTCCCCAAACGATACCGCATTTTTGAACTCCCCGCATCAAATCACGTCGGTTATGATCAAAAAAAGACCATTTAAATTTTTGGCGATTTTTGAAAAAAACGTAAGGTTAACCCCTTTGGTGTTTTTTCACCCCAAAAATTGCAATTGTTTTCCTATGCAGGTTTTTCAGATAAATCGACTGACGCAGTCAGATTTGCCGTATGTATGATATTTTAGGATTTATGCGTCTTTAAAGTTGGAAATATTTGTACGTAATTTTGGACCTCTTACGAGCGTTTTCCCCAAACGATACCGCGTTTTTGAACTCCCCGCATCAAATCACGTCGGTTATGATCAAAAAAGATCTTTTAAATTTTTGGTGATTTTTGAAAAAAACGTAAGGTTAACCCCTTTGGTGTTTTTACACCCCAAAAATTGAAAGTTTCAAATCCAAACATTTTTTGGCGTTTTCCTATGCAGGTTGTTGAGATAAATCGACTGACGCAGGCAGATTTGCCGTAAGTATGATATTTTAGGATTTATGCGTCTTTAAAGTTGGAAATATTTGAACGTAATTTTGAACCTCTTACGAGCGTTTTCCCCAAACGATACCGCGTTTTTGAACTCCCCGCATCAAATCACGTCGGTTATGATAAAAAAAAAACCATTTAAATTTTTTGCGATTTTTGAAAAAAACGTAAGGTTAACCCCTTTGGTGTTTTTTCACCCCAAAAATTGAAAGTTTCAAATCCAAATATTTTTTGGCGTTTTCCTATGCAGGTTTTTGAGATAAATCGACTGACGCAGGCAGATTTGCCGTAAGTATTATGATATTTTAGGATTTATGCGTCTTTAAAGTTGGAAATATTTGAACGTAATTTTGGACCTCTTACGAGCGTTTTCCCCAAACGATACCGCATTTTTGAACTCCCCGCATCAAATCACGTCGGTTATGATCAAAAAAAGACCATTTAAATTTTTGGCGATTTTTGAAAAAAACGTAAGGTTAACCCCTTTGGTGTTTTTTCACCCCAAAAATTACAAGTTTCAAATCCAAACATTTTTTGGCGTTTTCCTATGCAGGTTTTTGAGATAAATCGACTGACGCAGGTAGATTTTCCGTAGGTATGATATTTTAGGATTTATGCGTCTTTAAAGTTGGAAATATTTGAACGTAATTTTGAACCTCTTACGAGCGTTTTCCCCAAACGATACCGCGTTTTTGAACTCCCCGCATCAAATCACGCCGGTTATGATCAAAAAAAGACCATTTAAATTTTTGGCGATTTTTGAAAAAAACGTAAGGTTAACCCCTTTGGTGTATTTTCACCCCAAAAATTGAAAGTTTCAAATCCAAACATTATTTGGCGTTTTCCTATGCAGGTTTTTGAGATAAATTATCTGACGCAGGCAGATTTGCCGTATGTATGATATTTTAGGATTTATGCGTCTTTAAAGTTGGAAATATTTGAACGCAATTTTGAACCTCTTACGAGCGTTTTCCCCAAACGATACCGCATTTTTGAACTCCCCGCATCAAATCACGTCGGTTATGATCAAAAAAAGACCATTTAAATTTTTGGCGATTTTTGAAAAAAACGTAAGGTTAACCCCTTTGGTGTTTTTTCACCCCAAAAATTACAAGTTTCAAATCCAAACATTTTTTGGCGTTTTCCTATGCAGGTTTTTCAGATAAATCGACTGACGCAGTCAGATTTGCCGTATGTATGATATTTTAGGATTTATGCGTCTTTAAAGTTGGAAATATTTGAACGTAATTTTGGACCTCTTACGAGCGTTTTCCCCAAACGATACCGCATTTTTGAACTCCCCGCATCAAATCACGTCGGTTATGATCAAAAAAAGACCATTTAAATTTTTGGCGATTTTTGAAAAAAACGTAAGGTTAACCCCTTTGGTGTTTTTTCACCCCAAAAATTGCAAGTTTCAATTCCAAACATTTTTTGGCGTTTTCCTATGCAGGTTTTTCAGATAAATCGACTGACGCAGTCAGATTTGCCGTATGTATGATATTTTAGAATTTATGCGTCTTTAAAGTTGGATATATTTGAACGTAATTTTGAACCTCTTACGAGCGTTTTCCCCAAATGATACCGCGTTTTTGAACTCCCCGCATCAAATCACGTCGGTTATGATCAAAAAAAGATCATTTAAATTTTTGGCGATTTTTGAAAAAAACGTAAGGTTAACCCCTTTGCTGTTTTTTCACCCCAAAAATTGAAAGTTTCAAATCCAAACATTTTTTGGCGTTTTCCTATGCAGGTTTTTGAGATAAATCGACTGACGCAGGCAGATTTGCCGTAAGTATGATATTTTAGGATTTATGCGTCTTTAAAGTTTGAAATATTTGAACGTAATTTTGAATCTCTTACGAGCGTTTTCCCCAAACGATACCGCGTTTTTGAACTCCCCGCATCAAATCACGTCGGTTATGATCAAAAAAAGACCATTTAAATTTTTGGCGATTTTTGAAAAAAACGTAAGGTTAACCCCTTTGGTGTTTTTTCACCCCAAAAATTGCAAGTTTCAAATCCAAACATTTTTTGGCGTTTTCCTATGCAGGTTTTTGAGATAAATCGACTGACGCAGGCAGATTTGCCGTAAGTATGATATTTTAGCATTTATGCGTCTTTCAAGTTTGAAATATTTTAACGTAATTTTGAACCTCTTACGAGCGTTTTCCCCAAACGATACCGCGTTTTTGAACTCCCCGCATCAAATCACGTCGGTTATGATCAAGAAAAGATCTTTTAAATTTTTGGTGATTTTTGAAAAAAACGTAAGGTTAACCCCTTTGGTGTTTTTTCACCCCAAAAATTGAAAGTTTCAAATCCGAACATTTTTGGCGTTTTCCTATGCAGGTTTTTGAGATAAATCGACTGACGCAGGCAGATTTGCCGTAAGTATGATATTTTAGCATTTATGCGTCTTTTAAGTTGGAAATATTTGAACGTAATTTTGAACCTCTTACGAGCGTTTTCCCCAAACCATACCGCGTTTTTGAACTCCCCGCATCAAATCACGTCGGTTATGATCAAAAAAAGATCTTTTAAATTTTTGTTGATTTTTGAAAAAAAAAACGTAAGGTTAACCCCTTTGGTGTTTTTTCACCCCAAAAATTGCAAGTTTCAAATCCAAACATTTTTTGGCGTTTTCCTATGCAGGTTTTTGAGATAAATCGACTGACGCAGGCAGATTTGCCGTAAGTATGAAATTTAGGATTTATGCGTCTTTCAAGTTGGAAATATTTTAACGTAATTTTGAACCTCTTACGAGCGTTTTCCCCAAACGATACCGCGTTTTTGAACTCCCCGCATCAAATCACGTCGGTTATGCTCAAAAAAGACCATTTAAATTTTTGGCGATTTTTGAAAAAAACGTAAGGTTAACCCCTTTGGTGTTTTTTCACCCCAAAAATTGCAAGTTTCAAATCCAAACATTTTTTGGCGTTTTCCTATGCAGGTTTTTGAGATAAATCGACTGATGCAGGCAGATTTGCCGTAAGTATGATATTTTAGGATTTATGCGTCTTTAAAGTTGGAAATATTTGAACGTAATTTTGAACCTCTTACGAGCGTTTTCCCCAAACGATACCGCGTTTTTGAACTCCCCGCATCAAATCACGTCGGTTATGATCAAAAAAAGATCTTTTAAATTTTTGGTGATTTTTGAAAAAAACGTAAGGCTAACCCCTTTGGTGTTTTTTCACCCCAAAAATTGCAAGTTTCAAATCCAAACATTTTTTGGCGTTTTCCTATGCAGGTTTTTGAGATAAATCGACTGACGCAGGCAGATTTGCCGTAAGTATGATATTTTAGGATTTATGCGTCTTTAAAGTTGGAAATATTTGAACGTAATTTTGAACCTCTTACGAGCGTTTTCCCCAAACGAATACCGCGCTTTTGAACTCCCCGCATCAAATCACGTCGGTTATGATCAAAAAAAGACCATTTAAATTTTTGGCGATTTTTGAAAAAAACGTAAGGTTAACCCCTTTGGTGTTTTTTCACCCCAAAAATTGCAAGTTTCAAATCCAAACATTTTTTGGCATTTTCCTATGCAGGTTTTTGAGATAAATCGACTGACGCAGGCAGATTTGCCGTAAGTATGATATTTTAGCATTTATGCGTCTTTCAAGTTGGAAATATTTTAACGTAATTTTGAACCTCTTACGAGCGTTTTCCCCAAACGATACCGCGTTTTTGAACTCCCCGCATCAAATCACGTCGGTTATGATCAAAAAAAGATCTTTTAAATTTTTGGTGATTTTTGAAAAAAACGTAAGGTTAACCCCTTTGGTGTTTTTTCACCCCAAAAATTAAAAGTTTCAAATCCAAACATTTTTTGGCGTTTTCCTATGCAGGTTTTTGAGATAAATCGGCTGACGCAGGCAGATTTGCCGTAAAAATGATATTTTAGGATTTATGCGTCTTTAAAGTTGGAAATATTTGAACGTAATTTTGAACCTCTTACGAGCGTTTTCCCCAAACGATACCGCGCTTTTGAACTCCCCGCATCAAATCACGTCGGTTATGATCAAAAAAAGACCATTTAAATTTTTGGCGATTTTTGAAAAAAACGTAAGGTTAACCCCTTTGGTGTTTTTTCACCCCAAAAATTAAAAGTTTCAAATCCAAACATTTTTTGGCGTTTCCCTATGCAGGTTTTTGAGATAAATCGACTGACGCAGGCAGATTTGCCGTAAAAATGATATTTTAGCATTTATGCGTCTTTAAAGTTGGAAATATTTGAACGTAATTTTGAACCTCTTACGAGCGTTTTCCCCAAACGATACCGCGTTTTTGAACTCCCCGCATCAAATCACGTCGGTTATGATCAAAAAAAGATCTTTTAAATTTTTGGTGATTTTTGAAAAAAACGTAAGGCTAACCCCTTTGGTGTTTTTTCACCCCAAAAATTGCAAGTTTCAAATCCAAACATTTTTTGGCGTTTTCCTATGCAGGTTTTTGAGATAAATCGACTGACGCAGGCAGATTTGCCGTAAGTATGATATTTTAGGATTTATGCGTCTTTAAAGTTGGAAATATTTGAACGTAATTTTGAACCTCTTACGAGCGTTTTCCCCAAACGAATACCGCGCTTTTGAACTCCCCGCATCAAATCACGTCGGTTATGATCAAAAAAAGACCATTTAAATTTTTGGCAATTTTTGAAAAAAACGTAAGGTTAACCCCTTTGGTGTTTTTTCACCCCAAAAATTGCAAGTTTCAAATCCAAACATTTTTTGGCATTTTCCTATGCAGGTTTTTGAGATAAATCGACTGACGCAGGCAGATTTGCCGTAAGTATGATATTTTAGCATTTATGCGTCTTTCAAGTTGGAAATATTTTAACGTAATTTTGAACCTCTTACGAGCGTTTTCCCCAAACGATACCGCGTTTTTGAACTCCCCGCATCAAATCACGTCGGTTATGATCAAAAAAAGATCTTTTAAATTTTTGGTGATTTTTGAAAAAAACGTAAGGTTAACCCCTTTGGTGTTTTTTCACCCCAAAAATTGAAAGTTTCAAATCCAAACATTTTTTGGCGTTTTCCTATGCAGGTTTTTGAGATAAATCAACTGACGCAGGCAGATTTGCCGTAAGTATTATGATATTTTAGGATTTATGCGTCTTTAAAGTTGGAAATATTTGAACGTAATTTTGGACCTCTTACGAGCGTTTTCCCCAAACGATACCGCGTTTTTGAACTCCCCGCATCAAATCACGTCGGTTATGATCAAAAAAAGATCTTTTAAATTTTTGGTGATTTTTGAAAAAAACGTAAGGCTAACCCCTTTGGTGTTTTTTCACCCCAAAAATTGCAAGTTTCAAATCCAAACATTTTTTGGCGTTTTCCTATGCAGGTTTTTGAGATAAATCGACTGACGCAGGCAGATTTGCCGTAAGTATGATATTTTAGGATTTATGCGTCTTTAAAGTTGGAAATATTTGAACGTAATTTTGAACCTCTTACGAGCGTTTTCCCCAAACGAATACCGCGCTTTTGAACTCCCCGCATCAAATCACGTCGGTTATGATCAAAAAAAGACCATTTAAATTTTTGGCGATTTTTGAAAAAAAACGTAAGGTTAACCCCTTTGGTGTTTTTTCACCCCAAAAATTGCAAGTTTCAAATCCAAACATTTTTTGGCATTTTCCTATGCAGGTTTTTGAGATAAATCGACTGACGCAGGCAGATTTGCCGTAAGTATGATATTTTAGCATTTATGCGTCTTTCAAGTTGGAAATATTTTAACGTAATTTTGAACCTCTTACGAGCGTTTTCCCCAAACGATACCGCGTTTTTGAACTCCCCGCATCAAATCACGTCGGTTATGATCAAAAAAAGATCTTTTAAATTTTTGGTGATTTTTGAAAAAAACGTAAGGTTAACCCCTTTGGTGTTTTTTCACCCCAAAAATTAAAAGTTTCAAATCCAAACATTTTTTGGCGTTTTCCTATGCAGGTTTTTGAGATAAATCGGCTGACGCAGGCAGATTTGCCGTAAAAATGATATTTTAGGATTTATGCGTCTTTAAAGTTGGAAATATTTGAACGTAATTTTGAACCTCTTACGAGCGTTTTCCCCAAACGATACCGCGCTTTTGAACTCCCCGCATCAAATCACGTCGGTTATGATCAAAAAAAGACCATTTAAATTTTTGGCGATTTTTGAAAAAAACGTAAGGTTAACCCCTTTGGTGTTTTTTCACCCCAAAAATTAAAAGTTTCAAATCCAAACATTTTTTGGCGTTTTCCTATGCAGGTTTTTGAGATAAATCGACTGACGCAGGCAGATTTGCCGTAAAAATGATATTTTAGCATTTATGCGTCTTTAAAGTTGGAAATATTTGAACGTAATTTTGAACCTCTTACGAGCGTTTTCCCCAAACGATACCGCGTTTTTGAACTCCCCGCATCAAATCACGTCGGTTATGATCAAAAAAAGATCTTTTAAATTTTTGGTGATTTTTGAAAAAAACGTAAGGCTAACCCCTTTGGTGTTTTTTCACCCCAAAAATTGCAAGTTTCAAATCCAAACATTTTTTGGCGTTTTCCTATGCAGGTTTTTGAGATAAATCGACTGACGCAGGCAGATTTGCCGTAAGTATGATATTTTAGGATTTATGCGTCTTTAAAGTTGGAAATATTTGAACGTAATTTTGAACCTCTTACGAGCGTTTTCCCCAAACGAATACCGCGCTTTTGAACTCCCCGCATCAAATCACGTCGGTTATGATCAAAAAAAGACCATTTAAATTTTTGGCGATTTTTGAAAAAAACGTAAGGTTAACCCCTTTGGTGTTTTTTCACCCCAAAAATTGCAAGTTTCAAATCCAGACATTTTTTGGCGTTTTCCTATGCAGGTTTTTGAGATAAATCGGCTGACGCAGGCAGATTTGCCGTAAAAATGATATTTTAGGATTTATGCGTCTTTAAAGTTGGAAATATTTGAACGTAATTTTGAACCTCTTACGAGCGTTTTCCCCAAACGATACCGCGCTTTTGAACTCCCCGCATCAAATCACGCCGGTTATGATCAAAAAAAGACCATTTAAATTTTTGGCGATTTTTGAAAAAAACGTAAGGTTAACCCCTTTGGTGTTTTTTCACCCCAAAAATTAAAAGTTTCAAATCCAAACATTTTTTGGCGTTTTCCTATGCAGGTTTTTGAGATAAATCGACTGACACAGGCAGATTTGCCGTAAGTATGATATTTTAGGATTTATGCGTCTTTAAAGTTGGAAATATTTGAACGTAATTTTGAACCTCTTACGAGCGTTTTCCCCAAACGAATACCGCGTTTTTGAACTCCCCGCATCAAATCACGTCGGTTATGATCAAAAAAAGACCATTTAAATTTTTGGCGATTTTTGAAAAAAACGTAAGGAGAACCCCTTTGGTGTTTTTTCACCCCAAAAATTGCAAGTTTCAAATCCAAACATTTTTTGGCGTTTTCCTATGCAGGTTTTTGAGATAAATCGACTGACGCAGGCAGATTTGCCGTAAGTATGATATTTTAGCATTTATGCGTCTTTCAAGTTGGAAATATTTTAACGTAATTTTGAACCTCTTACGAGCGTTTTCCCCAAACCAACCGCGTTTTTGAACTCCCCGCATCAAATCACGTCGGTTATGATCAAAAAAAGATCTTTTAAATTTTTGGTGAATTTTGAAAAAAACGTAAGGTTAACCCCTTTGGTGTTTTTTCACCCCAAAAATTAAAAGTTTCAAATCCAAACATTTTTTGGCGTTTTCCTATGCAGGTTTTTGAGATAAATCGACTGACGCAGGCAGATTTGCCGTAAAAATGATATTTTAGCATTTATGCGTCTTTAAAGTTGGAAATATTTGAACGTAATTTTGAACCTCTTACGAGCGTTTTCCCCAAACCATACCGCGTTTTTGAACTCCCCGCATCAAATCACATCGGTTATGATCAAAAAAAGATCTTTTAAATTTTTGGTTATTTTTGAAAAAAAAACGTAAGGTTAACCCCTTTGGTGTTTTTTCACCCCAAAAATTGCAAGTTTCAAATCCAAACATTTTTTGGCGTTTTCCTATGCAGGTTTTTGAGATAAATCGACTGACGCAGGCAGATTTGCCGTAAGTATGATATTTTAGGATTTATGCGTCTTTAAAGTTGGAAATATTTGAACGTACTTTTGGACCTCTTACGAGCGTTTTCCCCAAACGATACCGCGTTTTTGAACTCCCCGCATCAAATCACGTCGGTTATGATCAAAAAAAGACCATTTAAATTTTTGGCGATTTTTGAAAAAAACGTAAGGTTAACCCCTTTGGTGTTTTTTCTCCCCAAAAATTGAAAGTTTCAAATCCAAACATTTTTTTGCGTTTTCCTATGCAGGTTTTTGAGATAAATCGACTGACGCAGGTAGATTTGCCGTAAGTATGATATTTTAGGATTTATGCGTCTTTAAAGTTGGAAATATTTGAACGTAATTTTGAACCTCTTACGCGCGTTTTCCCCAAACCAACCGCGTTTTTGAACTCCCCGCATCAAATCACGTCGGTTATGATCAAAAAAAGACCATTTAAATTTTTGGCGATTTTTGAAAAAAACGTAAGGTTAACCCCTTTGGTGTTTTTTCACCCCAAAAATTGCAAGTTTCAAATCCAAACATTTTTTGGCGTTTTCCTATGCAGGTTTTTGAGATAAATCGACTGACGCAGGCAGATTTGCCGTAAGTATGAAATTTAGGATTTATGCGTCTTTCAAGTTGGAAATATTTTAACGTAATTTTGAACCTCTTACGAGCGTTTTCCCCAAACGATACCGCGTTTTTGAACTCCCCGCATCAAATCACGTCGGTTATGCTCAAAAAAGACCATTTAAATTTTTGGCGATTTTTGAAAAAAACGTAAGGTTAACCCCTTTGGTGTTTTTTCACCCCAAAAATTGCAAGTTTCAAATCCAAACATTTTTTGGCGTTTTCCTATGCAGGTTTTTGAGATAAATCGACTGATGCAGGCAGATTTGCCGTAAGTATGATATTTTAGGATTTATGCGTCTTTAAAGTTGGAAATATTTGAACGTAATTTTGAACCTCTTACGAGCGTTTTCCCCAAACGATACCGCGCTTTTGAACTCCCCGCATCAAATCACGTCGGTTATGATCAAAAAAAGACCATTTAAATTTTTGGCGATTTTTGAAAAAAACGTAAGGTTAACCCCTTTGGTGTTTTTTCACCCCAAAAATTAAAAGTTTCAAATCCAAACATTTTTTGGCGTTTTCCTATGCAGGTTTTTGAGATAAATCGACTGACGCAGGCAGATTTGCCGTAAAAATGATATTTTAGCATTTATGCGTCTTTAAAGTTGGAAATATTTGAACGTAATTTTGAACCTCTTACGAGCGTTTTCCCCAAACGATACCGCGTTTTTGAACTCCCCGCATCAAATCACGTCGGTTATGATCAAAAAAAGATCTTTTAAATTTTTGGTGATTTTTGAAAAAAACGTAAGGCTAACCCCTTTGCTGTTTTTTCACCCCAAAAATTGCAAGTTTCAAATCCAAACATTTTTTGGCGTTTTCCTATGCAGGTTTTTGAGATAAATCGACTGACGCAGGCAGTTTTGCCGTAAGTATGATATTTTAGGATTTATGCGTCTTTAAAGTTGGAAATATTTGAACGTAATTTTGAACCTCTTACGAGCGTTTTCCCCAAACGAATACCGCGCTTTTGAACTCCCCGCATCAAATCACGTCGGTTATGATCAAAAAAAGACCATTTAAATTTTTGGCGATTTTTGAAAAAAACGTAAGGTTAACCCCTTTGGTGTTTTTTCACCCCAAAAATTGCAAGTTTCAAATCCAGACATTTTTTGGCGTTTTCCTATGCAGGTTTTTGAGATAAATCGGCTGACGCAGGCAGATTTGCCGTAAAAATGATATTTTAGGATTTATGCGTCTTTAAAGTTGGAAATATTTGAACGTAATTTTGAACCTCTTACGAGCGTTTTCCCCAAACGATACCGCGCTTTTGAACTCCCCGCATCAAATCACGTCGGTTATGATCAAAAAAAGACCATTTAAATTTTTGGCGATTTTTGAAAAAAACGTAAGGTTAACCCCTTTGGTGTTTTTTCACCCCAAAAATTAAAAGTTTCAAATCCAAACATTTTTTGGCGTTTTCCTATGCAGGTTTTTGAGATAAATCGACTGACACAGGCAGATTTGCCGTAAGTATGATATTTTAGGATTTATGCGTCTTTAAAGTTGGAAATATTTGAACGTAATTTTGGACCTCTTACGAGCGTTTTCCCCAAACGATACCGCGTTTTTGAACTCCCCGCATCAAATCACGTCGGTTATGATCAAAAAAAGATCTTTTAAATTTTTGGTGATTTTTGAAAAAAACGTAAGGCTAACCCCTTTGGTGTTTTTTCACCCCAAAAATTGCAAGTTTCAAATCCAAACATTTTTTGGCGTTTTCCTATGCAGGTTTTTGAGATAAATCGACTGACGCAGGCAGAATTGCCGTATGTATGATATTTTAGGATTTATGCGTCTTTAAAGTTGGAAATATTTGAACGTAATTTTGAACCTCTTACGAGCGTTTTCCCTAAACGATACCGCGTTTTTGAACTCCCCGCATCAAATCACGTCGGTTATGATCAAAAAAAGATCTTTTAAATTTTTGGTGATTTTTGAAAAAAACGTAAGGTTAACCCCTTTGGTGTTTTTTCACCACAAAAATTAAAAGTTTCAAATCCAAACATTTTTTGGCGTTTTCCTATGCAGGTTTTTGAGATAAATCGACTGACGCAGGCAGATTTGCCGTAAGTATGATATTTTAGGATTTATGCGTCTTTAAAGTTGGAAATATTTGAACGTAATTTTGAACCTCTTACGAGCGTTTTCCCCAAACGATACCGCGTTTTTGAACTCCCCGCATCAAATCACGTCGGTTATGATCAAAAAAAGATCTTTTAAATTTTTGGTGAATTTTGAAAAAAACGTAAGGTTAACCCCTTTGGTGTTTTTTCACCCCAAAAATTAAAAGTTTCAAATCCAAACATTTTTTGGCGTTTTCCTATGCAGGTTTTTGAGATAAATCGACTGACGCAGGCAGATTTGCCGTAAAAATGATATTTTAGCATTTATGCGTCTTTAAAGTTGGAAATATTTGAACGTAATTTTGAACCTCTTACGAGCGTTTTCCCCAAACCATACCGCGTTTTTGAACTCCCCGCATCAATTCACATCGGTTATGATCAAAAAAAGATCTTTTAAATTTTTGGTGATTTTTGAAAAAAAAACGTAAGGTTAACCCCTTTGGTGTTTTTTCACCCCAAAAATTGCAAGTTTCAAATCCAAACATTTTTTGGCGTTTTCCTATGCAGGTTTTTGAGATAAATCGACTGACGCAGGCAGATTTGCCGTAAGTATGATATTTTAGGATTTATGCGTCTTTCAAGTTGGAAATATTTTAACGTAATTTTGAACCTCTTACGAGCGTTTTCCCCAAACGATACCGCGTTTTTGAACTCCCCGCATCAAATCACGTCGGTTATGCTCAAAAAAGACCATTTAAATTTTTGGCGATTTTTGAAAAAAACGTAAGGTTAACCCCTTTGGTGTTTTTTCACCCCAAAAATTGCAAGTTTCAAATCCAAACATTTTTTGGCGTTTTCCTATGCAGGTTTTTGAGATAAATCGACTGACGCAGGCAGATTTGCCGTAAAAATGATATTTTAGCATTTATGCGTCTTTAAAGTTGGAAATATTTGAACGTAATTTTGAACCTCTTACGAGCGTTTTCCCCAAACCATACCGCGTTTTTGAACTCCCCGCATCAAATCACATCGGTTATGATCAAAAAAAGATCTTTTAAATTTTTGGTGATTTTTGAAAAAAAAACGTAAGGTTAACCCCTTTGGTGTTTTTTCACCCCAAAAATTGCAAGTTTTAAATCCAAACATTTTTTGGCGTTTTCCTATGCAGGTTTTTGAGATAAATCGACTGACGCAGGCAGATTTGCCGTAAGTATGATATTTTAGGATTTATGCGTCTTTCAAGTTGGAAATATTTTAACGTAATTTTGAACCTCTTACGAGCGTTTTCCCCAAACGATACCGCGTTTTTGAACTCCCCGCATCAAATCACGTCGGTTATGCTCAAAAAAGACCATTTAAATTTTTGGTGATTTTTGAAAAAAACGTAAGGTTAACCCCTTTGGTGTTTTTTCACCCCAAAAATTGCAAGTTTCTAATCCAAACATTTTTTGGCGTTTTCCTATGCAGGTTTTTGAGATAAATCGACTGACGCAGGCAGATTTGCCGTAAGTATTATGATATTTTAGGATTCATGCGTCTTTAAAGTTGGAAATATTTGAACGTAATTTTGGACCTCTTACGAGCGTTTTCCCCAAACGATACCGCTTTTTGAACTCCCCGCATCAAATCACGTCGGTTATGATCAAAAAAAGACCATTTAAATTTTTGGCGATTTTTGAAAAAAACGTAAGGTTAACCCCTTTGGTGTTTTTTCACCCCAAAAATTGCAAGTTTCAAATCCAAACATTTTTTGGCGATTTCCTATGCAGGTTTTTGAGATAAATCGACTGATGCAGGCAGATTTGCCGTAAGTATGATATTTTAGGATTTATGCGTCTTTAAAGTTGGAAATATTTGAACGTAATTTTGAACCTCTTACGAGCGTTTTCCCCAAACGATACCGCGTTTTTGAACTCCCCGCATCAAATCACGTCGGTTATGATCAAAAAAAGATCTTTTAAATTTTTGGTGATTTTTGAAAAAAACGTAAGGTTAACCCCTTTGGTGTTTTTTCACCCCAAAAATTGCAAGTTTCAAATCCAAACATTTTTTGGCGTTTTCCTATGCAGGTTTTTGAGATAAATCGACTGACGCAGGCAGATTTGCCGTAAGTATAATATTTTAGGATTTATGCGTCTTTAAAGTAGGAAATATTTGAACGTAATTTTGAACCTCTTACGAGCGTTTTCCCCAAACGATACCGCGTTTTCGAACTCCCCGCTTTAAAAATCACGTCGGTTATGATCAGAAAAAGACCATTTAAATTTTTGGCGATTTTTGAAAAAAACGTAAGGTTAACCCCTTTGGTGTTTTTTCACCCCAAAAATTGAAAGTTTCAAATCAAAACATTTTTTGGCGTTTTCCTATGCAGGTTTGTGAGATAAATCGACTGACGCAGGCAGATTTGTCGTAAGTATGATATTTTAGGATTTATGCGACTTTAAAGTTGGAAATATTTGAACATAATTTTGAACCTCTTACGCGCGTTTTCCACAAACCAACTGCGTTTTTGAACTCCCCGCATCAAATCACGTCGGTTATGATCAAAAAAAGATCATTTAAATTTTTGGCCATTTTTGAAAAAAACGTAAGGTTAACCCCTTTGGTGTTTTTTCACCCCAAAAATTGAAAGTTTCAAATCCAAACATTTTTTGGCGTTTTCCTATGCAGGTTTTTGAGATAAATCGACTGACGCAGGCAGAATTGCCGTATGTATGATATTTTAGGATTTATGCGTCTTTAAAGTTGGAAATATTTGAACGTAATTTTGAACCTCTTACGAGCGTTTTCCCTAAACGATACCGCGTTTTTGAACTCCCCGCATCAAATCACGTCGGTTATGATCAAAAAAAGATCTTTTAAATTTTTGGTGATTTTTGAAAAAAACGTAAGGTTAACCCCTTTGGTGTTTTTTCACCACAAAAATTAAAAGTTTCAAATCCAAACATTTTTTGGCGTTTTCCTATGCAGGTTTTTGAGATAAATCGACTGACGCAGGCAGATTTGCCGTAAGTATGATATTTAAGGATTTAAGCGTCTTTAAAGTTGGAAATATTTGAACGTAATTTTGAACCTCTTACGAGCGTTTTCCCCAAACGATACCGCGTTTTTGAACTCCCCGCATCAAATCACGTCGGTTATGATCAAAAAAAGACCATTTAAATTTTTGGCGATTTTTGAAAAAAACGTAAGGTTAACCTCTTTGGTGTTTTTTCTCCCCAAATATTGAAAGTTTCAAATCCAAACATTTTTTTGCGTTTTCCTTTGCAGGTTTTTGAGATAAATCGACTGACGCAGGCAGATTTGCCGTAAGTATGATATTTTAGGATTTATGCGTCACTAAAGTTGGAAATATTTGAACGTAATTTTGAACCTCTTACGAGCGTTATCCCCAAACGATACCGCGTTTTTGAACTCCCCGCATCAAATCACGTCGGTTATGATCAAAAAAGATCTTTTAAATTTTTGGCGATTTTTGAAAAAAACGTAAGGTTAACCCCTTTGGTGTTTTTTCACCCCAAAAATTGAAAGTTTCAAATCCAAACATTTTTTGGCGTTTTCCTATGCAGGTTTTTGAGATAAATCGACTGACGCAGGCAGATTTGCCGTAAGTATGATATTTTAGGATTTATGCGTCTTAAAGTTGGAAATATTTGAACGTAATTTTGAACCTCTTACGAGCGTTTTCCCCAAACCATCCGCGTTTTTGAACTCCCCGCATCAAATCACGTCGGTTATGATCAAAAAAAGATTATTTAAATTTTTGGCCATTTTTGAAAAAAACGTAAGGTTAACCCCTTTGGTGTTTTTTCACCCCAAAAATTGAAAGTTTCAAATCCAAACATTTTTTGGCGTTTTCCTATGCAGGTTTTTGAGATAAATCGACTGACGCAGGCAGATTTGCCGTAAGTATGATATTTTAGGATTTATGCGTCTTTAAAGTTGGAAATATTTGAACGTAATTTTGAACCTCTTACGAGCTTTTTCCCCAAACCAACCGCGTTTTTGAACTCCCCGCATCAAATCACGTCGGTTATGATCAAAAAAAGGTCATTTAAATTTTTGGCCATTTTTGAAAAAAACGTAAGGTTAACCCCCTTGGTGTTTTTTCACCCCAAAAATTGAAAGTTTCAAATCCAATCATTTTTTGGCGTTTTCCTATGCAGGTTTTTGAGATAAATCGACTGACGCAGGCAGATTTGCCGTAAGTATGATATTTTAGGATTTATGCGTCTTTAAAGTTGGAAATATTTTAACGTAATTTTGAACCTCTTACGAGCGTTTTCCCCAAACGATACCGCGTTTTTGAACTCCCCGCATCAAATCACGTCGGTTATGATCAAAAAAAGATCATTTAAATTTTTGGCGATTTTTGAAAAAAACGTAAGGTTAACGTTTTTTTGGTGTTTTGGTGTTTTTTCACCCCAAAAATTGAAAGTTTCAAATCCAAACATTTTTTGGCGTTTTCCTATGCAGGTTTTTGAGATAAATCGACTGACGCAGGCAGATTTGCCGTATGTATGATATTTTAGGATTTATGCGTCTTTAAAGTTGGAAATATTTGAACGTAATTTTGAACCTCTTACGAGCGTTTTCCCCAAACCAACCGCGGTTTTGAACTCCCCGCATCAAATCACGTCGGTTATGATCAAAAAAAGATGATTTAAATTTTTGGCCATTTTTGAAAAAAACGTAAGGTTAACCCCTTTGGTGTTTTTTCACCCCAAAAATTGAAAGTTTCAAATCCAAACATTTTTTGGCGTTTTCCTATGCAGGTTTTTGAGATAAATCGACTGACGCAGGCAGATTTGCCGTAAGTATGATATTTTAGGATTTATGCGACTTTAAAGTTGGAAATATTTGAACGTAATTTTGAACCTCTTACGCGCGTTTTCCCCAAAACCAACCGCGTTTTTAAACTCCCGCATCAAATCACGTCGGTTATGATCAAAAAAAGATCATTTAAATTTTTGGCGATTTTTGAAAAAAACGTAAGGTTAACCCCTTTGCTGTTTTTTCACCCCAAAAATTGAAAGTTTCAAATCCAAACATTTTTTGGCGTTTTCCTATGCAGGTTTTTGAGATAAATCGACTGACGCAGGCAGATTTGCCGTAAGTATGATATTTTAGGATTTATGCGTCTTTAAAGTTGGAAATATTAGAACGTAATTTTGAACCTCTTACGAGCGTTTTCCCCAAACCAACCGCGTTTTTGAACTCCCCGCATCAAATCACGTCGGTTATGATCAAAAAAAGATCATTTAAATTTTTGGCCATTTTTGAAAAAAACGTAAGGTTAACCCCTTTGGTGTTTTTTCACCCCAAAAATTAAAAGTTTCAAATCCAAACATTTTTTGGCGTTTTCCTATGCAGGTTTTTGAGATAAATCGCCTGACGCAGGCAGATTTGCCGTAAGTATGATATTTTAGGATTTATGCGTCTTTAAAGTTGGAAATATTTGAACGTAATTTTGAACCTCTTACGAGCGTTTTCCCCAAACGATACCGCGTTTTTGAACTCCCCGCATCAAATCACGTCGGTTACGATCAGAAAAAGACCATATAAATTTTTGGCGATTTTTGAAAAAAACGTAAGGTAAACCCTTTGGTGTTTTTTCACCCCAAAAATTGAAAGTTTCAAATCCAAACATTTTTTGGCGTTTTCCTATGCAGGTTTTTGAGATAAATCGACTGACGCAGGCAGATTTGCCGTAAGTATGATATTTTAGGATTTATGCGTCTTTAAAGTTGGAAATATTAGAACGTAATTTTGAACCTCTTACGAGCGTTTTCCCCAAACGATACCGCGTTTTTGAACTCCCCGCATCAAATCACGTCGGTTATGATCAAAAAAAGATCTTTTAAATTTTTGGTGATTTTTGAAAAAAACTTAAGGTTAACCCCTTTGGTGTTTTTTCACCACAAAAATTGCAAGTTTCAAATCCAAACATTTTTTGGCGTTTTCCTATGCAGGTTTTTGAGATAAATCGACTGACGCTGGTAGATTTGCCGTAAGTATGAGATTTTAGGATTTATGCGTCTTTAAAGTTGGAAATATTTGAACGTAATTTTGAACTTCTTACGCGCGTTATCCCCAAACCAACCGCGTTTTTGAACTCCCCGCATCAAATCACGTCGGTTATGATCAAAAAAAGATCTTTTAAATTTTTGGTGATTTTTGAAAAAAACGTAAGGTTAACCCCTTTGGTGTTTTTTCACCACAAAAATTGAAAGTTTCAAATCCAAACATTTTTTGGCGTTTTCCTATGCAGGTTTTTGAGATAAATCGACTGACGCAGGCAGATTTGCCGTAAGTATGATATTTTAGGATTTATGCGTCTTTAAAGTTGGAAATATTTGAACGTAATTTTGAACCTCTTACGAGCGTTTTCCCCAAACGATACCGCGTTTTTGAACTCCCCGCATCAAATCACGTCGGTTATGATCAAAAAAAGATCTTTTAAATTTTTGGTGATTTTTGAAAAAAACGTAAGGTTAACCCCTTTGGTGTTTTTTCACCCCAAAAATTAAAAGTTTCAAATCCAAACATTTTTTGGCGTTTTCCTATGCAGGTTTTTGAGATAAATCGACTGACGCAGGCAGATTTGCCGTAAGTATGATATTTAAGGATTTAAGCGTCTTTAAAGTTGGAAATATTTGAACGTAATTTTGAACCTCTTACGAGCGTTTTCCCCAAACGATACCGCGTTTTTGAACTCCCCGCATCAAATCACGTCGGTTATGATCAAAAAAAGACCATTTAAATTTTTGGCGATTTTTGAAAAAAACGTAAGGTTAACCTCTTTGGTGTTTTTTCTCCCCAAATATTGAAAGTTTCAAATCCAAACATTTTTTTGCGTTTTCCTTTGCAGGTTTTTGAGATAAATCGACTGACCTAGGCAGATTTGCCGTAAGTATGATATTTTAGGATTTATGCGTCACTAAAGTTGGAAATATTTGAACGTAATTTTGAACCTCTTACGAGCGTTATCCCCAAACGATACCGCGTTTTTGAACTCCCCGCATCAAATCACGTCGGTTATGATCAAAAAAGACCATTTAAATTTTTGGCGATTTTTGAAAAAACCGTAAGGTTAACCCCTTTGGTGTTTTTTCACCCCAAAAATTGAAAGTTTCAAATCCAAACATTTTTTGGCGTTTTCCTATGCAGGTTTTTGAGATAAATCGACTGACGCAGGCAGATTTGCCGTAAGTATGATATTTTAGGATTTATGCGTCTTAAAGTTGGAAATATTTGAACGTAATTTTGAACCTCTTACGAGCGTTTTCCCCAAACCATCCGCGTTTTTGAACTCCCCGCATCAAATCACGTCGGTTATGATCAAAAAAAGATTATTTAAATTTTTGGCCATTTTTGAAAAAAACGTAAGGTTAACCCCTTTGGTGTTTTTTCACCCCAAAAATTGAAAGTTTCAAATCCAAACATTTTTTGGCGTTTTCCTATGCAGGTTTTTGAGATAAATCGACTGACGCAGGCAGATTTGCCGTAAGTATGATATTTTAGGATTTATGCGTCTTTAAAGTTGGAAATATTTGAACGTAATTTTGAACCTCTTACGAGCTTTTTCCCCAAACCAACCGCGTTTTTGAACTCCCCGCATCAAATCACGTCGGTTATGATCAAAAAAAGGTCATTTAAATTTTTGGCCATTTTTGAAAAAAACGTAAGGTTAACCCCCTTGGTGTTTTTTCACCCCAAAAATTGAAAGTTTCAAATCCAATCATTTTTTGGCGTTTTCCTATGCAGGTTTTTGAGATAAATCGACTGACGCAGGCAGATTTGCCGTAAGTATGATATTTTAGGATTTATGCGTCTTTAAAGTTGGAAATATTTTAACGTAATTTTGAACCTCTTACGAGCGTTTTCCCCAAACGATACCGCGTTTTTGAACTCCCCGCATCAAATCACGTCGGTTATGATCAAAAAAAGATCATTTAAATTTTTGGCGATTTTTGAAAAAAACGTAAGGTTAACCCCTTTGGTGTTTTTTCACCCCAAAAATTGAAAGTTTCAAATCCAAACATTTTTTGGCGTTTTCCTATGCAGGTTTTTGAGATAAATCGACTGACGCAGGCAGATTTGCCGTATGTATGATATTTTAGGATTTATGCGTCTTTAAAGTTGGAAATATTTTAACGTAATTTTGAACCTCTTACGAACGTTTTCCCCAAACGATACCGCGTTTTTGAACTCCCCGCATCAAATCACGTCGGTTATGATCAAAAAAAGATCATTTAAATTTTTGGCGATTTTTGAAAAAAACGTAAGGTTAACCCCTTTGGTGTTTTTTCACCCCAAAAATTGAAAGTTTCAAATCCAAACATTTTTTGGCGTTTTCCTATGCAGGTTTTTGAGATAAATCGACTGACGCAGGCAGATTTGCCGTAAGTATGATATTTTAGGATTTATGCGACTTTAAAGTTGGAAATATTTGAACGTAATTTTGAACCTCTTACGCGCGTTTTCCCCAAAACCAACCGCGTTTTTGAACTCCCCGCATCAAATCACGTCGGTTATGATCAAAAAAAGATCATTTAAATTTTTGGCGATTTTTGAAAAAAACGTAAGGTTAACCCCTTTGCTGTTTTTTCACCCCAAAAATTGAAAGTTTCAAATCCAAACATTTTTTGGCGTTTTCCTATGCAGGTTTTTGAGATAAATCGACTGACGCAGGCAGATTTGCCGTAAGTATGATATTTTAGGATTTATGCGTCTTTAAAGTTGGAAATATTAGAACGTAATTTTGAACCTCTTACGAGCGTTTTCCCCAAACCAACCGCGTTTTTGAACTCCCCGCATCAAATCACGTCGGTTATGATCAAAAAAAGATCATTTAAATTTTTGGCCATTTTTGAAAAAAACGTAAGGTTAACCCCTTTGGTGTTTTTTCACCCCAAAAATTAAAAGTTTCAAATCCAAACATTTTTTGGCGTTTTCCTATGCAGGTTTTTGAGATAAATCGCCTGACGCAGGCAGATTTGCCGTAGGTATGATATTTTAGGATTTATGCGTCTTTAAAGTTGGAAATATTTGAACGTAATTTTGAACCTCTTACGAGCGTTTTCCCCAAACGATACCGCGTTTTTGAACTCCCCGCATCAAATCACGTCGGTTACGATCAGAAAAAGACCATATAAATTTTTGGCGATTTTTGAAAAAAACGTAAGGTAAACCCTTTGGTGTTTTTTCACCCCAAAAATTGAAAGTTTCAAATCCAAACATTTTTTGGCGTTTTCCTATGCAGGTTTTTGAGATAAATCGACTGACGCAGGCAGATTTGCCGTAAGTATGATATTTTAGGATTTATGCGTCTTTAAAGTTGGAAATATTAGAACGTAATTTTGAACCTCTTACGAGCGTTTTCCCCAAACCAACCGCGTTTTTGAACTCCCCGCATCAAATCACGTCGGTTATGATCAAGAAAAGATCTTTTAAATTTTTGGTGATTTTTGAAAAAAACGTAAGGTTAACCCCTTTGGTGTTTTTTCACCCCAAAAATTGAAAGTTTCAAATCCAAACATTTTTTGGCGTTTTCCTATGCAGGTTTTTGAGATAAATCGACTGACGCAGGCAGATTTGCCGTAAGTATGATATTTTAGGATTTATGCGTCTTTAAAGTTGGAAATATTTGAACGTAATTTTGAACGTCTTACGAGCGTTTTCCCCAAACGATACCGCGTTTTTGAACTCCCCGCATCAAATCACGTCGGTTATGATCAGAAAAAGACCATATAAATTTTTGGCGATTTTTGAAAAAAACGTAAGTTTAACACCCTTTGGTGTTTTTTCACCCCAAAAATTGAACGTTTCAAATCCAAACATTTTTTGACGTTTTCCTATGCAGGTTTTTGAGATAAATCGACTGACGCAGGCAGATTTGCCGTAAGTATGATATTTTAGGATTTATGCGTCTTTAAAGTTGGAAATACTTGAACGTACTTTTGAACCTCTTACGAGCGTTTTCCCCAAACCAACCGCGTTTTTGAACTCCCCGCATCAAATCACGTCGGTTATGATCAAAAAAAGATCATTTAAATTTTTGGCCATTTTTGAAAAAAACGTAAGGTTAACCCCTTTGGTGTTTTTTCACCCCAAAAATTGAAAGTTTGAAATCCAAACATTTTTTGGCGTATTCCTATGCAGGTTTTTGAGATAAATCGACTGACGCAGGCAGATTTGCCGTAAGTATGATATTTTAGGATTTATGCGTCTTTAAAGTTGGAAATATTTGAACGTAATTTTGAACCTCTTACGAGCGTTTTCCCCAAACGATACCGCGTTTTTGAACTCCCCGCATCAAATCACGTCGGTTATGATCAAAAAAAGATCTTTTAAATTTTTGGTGATTTTTGAAAAAAACGTAAGGTTAACCCCTTTGGTGTTTTTTCACCCCAAAAATTAAAAGTTTCAAATCCAAACATTTTTTGGCGTTTTCCTATGCAGGTTTTTGAGATAAATTGACTGACGCAGGCAGATTTGCCGTAAGTATGATATTTAAGGATTTAAGCGTCTTTAAAGTTGGAAATATTTGAACGTAATTTTGAACCTCTTACGAGCGTTTTCCCCAAACGATACCGCGTTTTTGAACTCCCCGCATCAAATCACGTCGGTTATGATCAAAAAAAGACCATTTAAATTTTTGGCGATTTTTGAAAAAAACGTAAGGTTAACCTCTTTGGTGTTTTTTCTCCCCAAATATTGAAAGTTTCAAATCCAAACATTTTTTTGCGTTTTCCTTTGCAGGTTTTTGAGATAAATCGACTGACGCAGGCAGATTTGCCGTAAGTATGATATTTTAGGATTTATGCGTCACTAAAGTTGGAAATATTTGAACGTAATTTTGAACCTCTTACGAGCGTTATCCCCAAACGATACCGCGTTTTTGAACTCCCCGCATCAAATCACGTCGGTTATGATCAAAAAAAGATCTTTTAAATTTTTGGTGATTTTTGAAAAAAACGTAAGGTTAACCCCTTTGGTGTTTTTTCACCCCAAAAATTAAAAGTTTCAAATCCAAACATTTTTTGGCGTTTTCCTATGCAGGTTTTTGAGATAAATCGACTGACGCAGGCAGATTTGCCGTAAGTATGATATTTAAGGATTTAAGCGTCTTTAAAGTTGGAAATATTTGAACGTAATTTTGAACCTCTTACGAGCGTTTTCCCCAAACGATACCGCGTTTTTGAACTCCCCGCATCAAATCACGTCGGTTATGATCAAAAAAAGACCATTTAAATTTTTGGCGATTTTTGAAAAAAACGTAAGGTTAACCTCTTAGGTGTTTTTTCTCCTCAAATATTGAAAGTTTCAAATCCAAACATTTTTTTGCGTTTTCCTTTGCAGGTTTTTGAGATAAATCGACTGACGCAGGCAGATTTGCCGTAAGTATGATATTTTAGGATTTATGCGTCACTAAAGTTGGAAATATTTGAACGTAATTTTGAACCTCTTACGAGCGTTATCCCCAAACGATACCGCGTTTTTGAACTCCCCGCATCAAATCACGTCGGTTATGATCAAAAAAGACCATTTAAATTTTTGGCGATTTTTGAAAAAAACGTAAGGTTAACCCCTTTGGTGTTTTTTCACCCCAAAAATTGAAAGTTTCAAATCCAAACATTTTTTGGCGTTTTCCTATGCAGGTTTTTGAGATAAATCGACTGACGCAGGCAGATTTGCCGTAAGTATGATATTTTAGGATTTATGCGTCTTAAAGTTGGAAATATTTGAACGTAATTTTGAACCTCTTACGAGCGTTTTCCCCAAACCATCCGCGTTTTTGAACTCCCCGCATCAAATCACGTCGGTTATGATCAAAAAAAGATTATTTAAATTTTTGGCCATTTTTGAAAAAAACGTAAGGTTAACCCCTTTGGTGTTTTTTCACCCCAAAAATTGAAAGTTTCAAATCCAAACATTTTTTGGCGTTTTCCTATGCAGGTTTTTGAGATAAATCGACTGACGCAGGCAGATTTGCCGTAAGTATGATATTTTAGGATTTATGCGTCTTTAAAGTTGGAAATATTTGAACGTAATTTTGAACCTCTTACGAGCTTTTTCCCCAAACCAACCGCGTTTTTGAACTCCCCGCATCAAATCACGTCGGTTATGATCAAAAAAAGGTCATTTAAATTTTTGGCCATTTTTGAAAAAAACGTAAGGTTAACCCCCTTGGTGTTTTTTCACCCCAAAAATTGAAAGTTTCAAATCCAATCATTTTTTGGCGTTTTCCTATGCAGGTTTTTGAGATAAATCGAATGACGCAGGCAGATTTGCCGTAAGTATGATATTTTAGGATTTATGCGTCTTTAAAGTTGGAAATATTTTAACGTAATTTTGAACCTCTTACGAGCGTTTTCCCCAAACGATACCGCGTTTTTGAACTCCCCGCATCAAATCACGTCGGTTATGATCAAAAAAAGATCATTTAAATTTTTGGCGATTTTTGAAAAAAACGTAAGGTTAACCCCTTTGGTGTTTTTTCACCCCAAAAATTGAAAGTTTCAAATCCAAACATTTTTTGGCGTTTTCCTATGCAGGTTTTTGAGATAAATCGACTGACGCAGGCAGATTTGCCGTATGTATGATATTTTAGGATTTATGCGTCTTTAAAGTTGGAAATATTTGAACGTAATTTTGAACCTCTTACGAGCGTTTTCCCCAAACCAACCGCGGTTTTGAACTCCCCGCATCAAATCACGTCGGTTATGATCAAAAAAAGATGATTTAAATTTTTGGCCATTTTTGAAAAAAACGTAAGGTTTTTTCACCCCAAAAATTGAAAGTTTCAAATCCAAACATTTTTTGGCGTTTTCCTATGCAGGTTTGTGACATAAATCGACTGACGCAGGCAGATTTGCCGTAAGTATGATATTTTAGGATTTATGCGACTTTAAAGTTGGAAATATTTGAACGTAATTTTGAACCTCTTACGCGCGTTTTCCCCAAAACCAACCGCGTTTTTGAACTCCCCGCATCAAATCACGTCGGTTATGATCAAAAAAAGATCATTTAAATTTTTGGCGATTTTTGAAAAAAACGTAAGGTTAACCCCTTTGCTGTTTTTTCACCCCAAAAATTGAAAGTTTCAAATCCAAACATTTTTTGGCGTTTTCCTATGCAGGTTTTTGAGATAAATCGACTGACGCAGGCAGATTTGCCGTAAGTATGATATTTTAGGATTTATGCGTCTTTAAAGTTGGAAATATTAGAACGTAATTTTGAACCTCTTACGAGCGTTTTCCCCAAACCAACCGCGTTATGGAACTCCCCGCATCAAATCACGTCGGTTATGATCAAAAAAAGATCATTTAAATTTTTGGCGATTTTTGAAAAAAACGTAAGGTTAACCCCTTTGGTGTTTTTTCACCCCAAAAATTGAAAGTTTCAAATCCAAACATTTTTTGGCGTTTTCCTATGCAGGTTTTTGAGATAAATCGACTGACGCAGGCAGATTTGCCGTATGTATGATATTTTAGGATTTATGCGTCTTTAAAGTTGGAAATATTTGAACGTAATTTTGAACCTCTTACGAGCGTTTTCCCCAAACCAACCGCGGTTTTGAACTCCCCGCATCAAATCACGTCGGTTATGATCAAAAAAAGATGATTTAAATTTTTGGCCATTTTTGAAAAAAACGTAAGGTTAACCCCTTTGGTGTTTTTTCACCCCAAAAATTGAAAGTTTCAAATCCAAACATTTTTTGGCGTTTTCCTATGCAGGTTTGTGACATAAATCGACTGACGCAGGCAGATTTGCCGTAAGTATGATATTTTAGGATTTATGCGACTTTAAAGTTGGAAATATTTGAACGTAATTTTGAACCTCTTACGCGCGTTTTCCCCAAAACCAACCGCGTTTTTGAACTCCCCGCATCAAATCACGTCGGTTATGATCAAAAAAAGATCATTTAAATTTTTGGCGATTTTTGAAAAAAACGTAAGGTTAACCCCTTTGCTGTTTTTTCACCCCAAAAATTGAAAGTTTCAAATCCAAACATTTTTTGGCGTTTTCCTATGCAGGTTTTTGAGATAAATCGACTGACGCAGGCAGATTTGCCGTAAGTATGATATTTTAGGATTTATGCGTCTTTAAAGTTGGAAATATTAGAACGTAATTTTGAACCTCTTACGAGCGTTTTCCCCAAACCAACCGCGTTTTGGAACTCCCCGCATCAAATCACGTCGGTTATGATCAAAAAAAGATCATTTAAATTTTTGGCCATTTTTGAAAAAAACGTAAGGTTAACCCCTTTGGTGTTTTTTCACCCCAAAAATTAAAAGTTTCAAATCCAAACATTTTTTGGCGTTTTCCTATGCAGGTTTTTGAGATAAATCGCCTGACGCAGGCAGATTTGCCGTAAGTATGATATTTTAGGATTTATGCGTCTTTAAAGTTGGAAATATTTGAACGTAATTTTGAACCTCTTACGAGCGTTTTCAACAAACGATACCGCGTTTTTTAACTCCCCGCATCAAATCACGTCGGTTACGATCAGAAAAAGACCATATAAATTTTTGGCGATTTTTGAAAAAAACGTAAGGTAAACCCTTTGGTGTTTTTTCACCCCAAAAATTGAAAGTTTCAAATCCAAACATTTTTTGGCGTTTTCCTATGCAGGTTTTTGAGATAAATCGACTGACGCAGGCAGATTTGCCGTAAGTATGATATTTTAGGATTTATGCGTCTTTAAAGTTGGAAATATTAGAACGTAATTTTGAACCTCTTACGAGCGTTTTCCCCAAACCAACCGCGTTTTTGAACTCCCCGCATCAAATCACGTCGGTTATGATCAGAAAAAGATCTTTTAAATTTTTGGTGATTTTTGAAAAAAACGTAAGGTTAACCCCTTTGGTGTTTTTTCACCCCAAAAATTGAAAGTTTCAAATCCAAACATTTTTTGGCGTTTTCCTATGCAGGTTTTTGAGATAAATCGACTGACGCAGGCAGATTTGCCGTAAGTATGATATTTTAGGATTTATGCGTCTTTAAAGTTGGAAATATTTGAACGTAATTTTGAACGTCTTACGAGCGTTTTCCCCAAACGATACCGCGTTTTTGAACTCCCCGCATCAAATCACGTCGGTTATGATCAGAAAAAGACCATATAAATTTTTGGCGATTTTTGAAAAAAACGTAAGGTTAACACCCTTTGGTGTTTTTTCACCACAAAAATTGAAAGTTTCAAATCCAAACATTTTTTGGCGTTTTCCTATGCAGGTTTTTGAGATAAATCGACTGACGCAGGCAGATTTGCCGTATGTATGATATTTTAGGATTTATGCGTCTTTAAAGTTGGAAATATTTGAACGTAATTTTGAACCTCTTACGAGCGTTTTCCCCAAACGATACCGCGTTTTTGAACTCCCCGCATCAAATCACGTCGGTTATGATCAAAAAAAGATCTTTTAAATTTTTGGTGATTTTTGAAAAAAACGTAAGGTTAACCCCTTTGGTGTTTTTTCACCCCAAAAATTAAAAATTTCAAATCCAAACATTTTTTGGCGTTTTCCTATGCAGGTTTTTGAGGTAAATCGACTGACGCAGGCAGATTTGCCGTAAGTATGATATTTAAGGATTTAAGCGTCTTTAAAGTTGGAAATATTTGAACGTAATTTTGAACCTCTTACGAGCGTTTTCCCCAAACGATACCGCGTTTTTGAACTCCCCGCATCAAATCACGTCGGTTATGATCAAAAAAAGACCATTTAAATTTTTGGCGATTTTTGAAAAAAACGTAAGGTTAACCTCTTTGGTGTTTTTTCTCCCCAAATATTGAAAGTTTCAAATCCAAACATTTTTTTGCGTTTTCCTTTGCAGGTTTTTGAGATAAATCGACTGACGCAGGCAGATTTGCCGTAAGTATGATATTTTAGGATTTATGCGTCACTAAAGTTGGAAATATTTGAACGTAATTTTGAACCTCTTACGAGCGTTTTCCCCAAACCATCCGCGTTTTTGAACTCCCCGCATCAAATCACGTCGGTTATGATCAAAAAAAGATTATTTAAATTTTTGGCCATTTTTGAAAAAAACGTAAGGTTAACCCCTTTGGTGTTTTTTCACCCCAAAAATTGAAAGTTTCAAATCCAAACATTTTTTGGCGTTTTCCTATGCAGGTTTTTGAGATAAATCGACTGACGCAGGCAGATTTGCCGTAAGTATGATATTTTAGGATTTATGCGTCTTTAAAGTTGGAAATATTTGAACGTAATTTTGAACCTCTTACGAGCTTTTTCCCCAAACCAACCGCGTTTTTGAACTCCCCGCATCAAATCACGTCGGTTATGATCAAAAAAAGGTCATTTAAATTTTTGGCCATTTTTGAAAAAAACGTAAGGTTAACCCCCTTGGTGTTTTTTCACCCCAAAAATTGAAAGTTTCAAATCCAATCATTTTTTGGCGTTTTCCTATGCAGGTTTTTGAGATAAATCGAATGACGCAGGCAGATTTGCCGTAAGTATGATATTTTAGGATTTATGCGTCTTTAAAGTTGGAAATATTTTAACGTAATTTTGAACCTCTTACGAGCGTTTTCCCCAAACGATACCGCGTTTTTGAACTCCCCGCATGAAATCACGTCGGTTATGATCAAAAAAAGATCATTTAAATTTTTGGCGATTTTTGAAAAAAACGTAAGGTTAACCCCTTTGGTGTTTTTTCACCCCAAAAATTGAAAGTTTCAAATCCAAACATTTTTTGGCGTTTTCCTATGCAGGTTTTTGAGATAAATCGACTGACGCAGGCAGATTTGCCGTATGTATGATATTTTAGGATTTATGCGTCTTTAAAGTTGGAAATATTTGAACGTAATTTTGAACCTCTTACGAGCGTTTTCCCCAAACCAACCGCGTTTTGGAACTCCCCGCATCAAATCACGTCGGTTATGATCAAAAAAAGATCATTTAAATTTTTGGCCATTTTTGAAAAAAACGTAAGGTTAACCCCTTTGGTGTTTTTTCACCCCAAAAATTAAAAGTTTCAAATCCAAACATTTTTTGGCGTTTTCCTATGCAGGTTTTTGAGATAAATCGCCTGACGCAGGCAGATTTGCCGTAAGTATGATATTTTAGGATTTATGCGTCTTTAAAGTTGGAAATATTTGAACGTAATTTTGAACCTCTTACGAGCGTTTTCCCCAAACGATACCGCGTTTTTGAACTCCCCGCATCAAATCACGTCGGTTACGATCAGAAAAAGACCATATAAATTTTTGGCGATTTTTGAAAAAAACGTAAGGTAAACCCTTTGGTGTTTTTTCACCCCAAAAATTGAAAGTTTCAAATCCAAACATTTTTTGGCGTTTTCCTATGCAGGTTTTTGAGATAAATCGACTGACGCAGGCAGATTTGCCGTAAGTATGATATTTTAGGATTTATGCGTCTTTAAAGTTGGAAATATTAGAACGTAATTTTGAACCTCTTACGAGCGTTTTCCCCAAACCAACCGCGTTTTTGAACTCCCCGCATCAAATCACGTCGGTTATGATCAAGAAAAGATCTTTTAAATTTTTGGTGATTTTTGAAAAAAACGTAAGGTTAACCCTTTGGTGTTTTTTCACCCCAAAAATTGAAAGTTTCAAATCCAAACATTTTTTGGCGTTTTCCTATGCAGGTTTTTGAGATAAATCGACTGACGCAGGCAGATTTGCCGTAAGTATGATATTTTAGGATTTATGCGTCTTTAAAGTTGGAAATATTTGAACGTAATTTTGAACGTCTTACGAGCGTTTTCCCCAAACGATACCGCGTTTTTGAACTCCCCGCATCAAATCACGTCGGTTATGATCAGAAAAAGACCATATACATTTTTGGCGATTTTTGAAAAAAACGTAAGGTTAACACCCTTTGGTGTTTTTTCACCCCAAAAATTGAACGTTTCAAATCCAAACATTTTTTGACGTTTTCCTATGCAGGTTTTTGAGATAAATCGACTGACGCAGGCAGATTTGCCGTAAGTATGATATTTTAGGATTTATGCGTCTTTAAAGTTGGAAATACTTGAACGTACTTTTGAACCTCTTACGAGCGTTTTCCCCAAACCAACCGCGTTTTTGAACTCCCCGCATCAAATCACGTCGGTTATGATCAAAAAAAGATCATTTAAATTTTTGGCCATTTTTGAAAAAAACGTAAGGTTAACCCCTTTGGTGTTTTTTCACCCCAAAAATTGAAAGTTTCAAATCCCAACATTTTTTGGCGTTTTCCAATGCAGGTTTTTGAGATAAATCGACTGACGCAGGCAGATTTGCCGTAAGTATGATATTTTAGGATTTATGCGTCTTTAAAGTTGGAAATATTTGAACGTAATTTTGAACCTCTTACGAGCGTTTTCCCCAAACGATACCGCGTTTTTGAACTCCCCGCATCAAATCACGTCGGTTATGATCAGAAAAAGACCATATAAATTTTTGGCGATTTTTGAAAAAAAACGTAAGGTTTGGTGTTTGGTGTTTTTTCACCCCAAAAATTGAAAGTTTATGCGTCTTTCAAGTTGGAAATATTTGAACGTAATTTTGAACCTCTTACGAGCGTTTTCCCCAAACGATACCGCGTTTTGAACTCCCCGCGTCAAATCACGTCGGTTATGATCAAAAAAAGATCTTTTAAATTTTTGGTGATTTTTGAAAAAAACGTAAGGTTAACCCCTTTGGTGTTTTTTCACCCCAAAAATTGAAAGTTTCAAATCCAAACATTTTTTGGCGTTTTCCTATGCAGGTTTTTGAGATAAATCGACTGACGCAGGCAGATTTGCCGTAAGTATGATATTTTAGGATTTATGCGTCTTTAAAGTTGGAAATATTTGAACTTAATTTTGAACCTCTTACGAGCGTTTTCCCCAAACGATACCGCGTTTTTGAACTCCCCGCATCAAATCACGTCGGTTATGATCAAAAAAAGATCTTTTAAATTTTTGGCGATTTTTGAAAAAAACGTAAGGCGAACCCCTTTGGTGTTTTTTCACCCCAAAAATTGAAAGTTTCAAATCCAAACATTTTTTGGCGTTTTCCTATGCAGGTTTTTGAGATAAATCGACTGACGCAGGCAGATTTGCCGTAAGTATGATATTTTAGGATTTATGCGTCTTTAAAGTTGGAAATATTTGAACGTAATTTTGAACCTCTTACGAGCGTTTTCCCCAAACGATACCGCGTTTTTGAACTCCCCGCATCAAATCACGTCGGTTATGATCAAAAAAAGATCATTTAAATTTTTGGCCATTTTTGAAAAAAACCTAAGGTTAATAACCCCTTTGGTGTTTTTTCACCCCAAAAATTGAAAGTTTCAAATCCAAACATTTTTTGGCGTTTTCCTATGCAGGTTTTTGAGATAAATCGACTGACGCAGGCAGATTTGCCGTAAGTATGATATTTTAGGATTTATGCGTCTTTAAAGTTGGAAATATTTGAACGTAATTTTGAACCTCTTACGAGCGTTTTCCCCAAACCAACCGCGTTTTTGAACTCCCCGCATCAAATCACGTCGGTTATGATCAAAAAAAGATCATTTAAATTTTTGGCCATTTTTGAAAAAAACCTAAGGTTAATAACCCCTTTGGTGTTTTTTCACCCCAAAAATTGAAAGTTTCAAATCCAAACATTTTTTGGCGTTTTCCTATGCAGGTTTTTGAGATAAATCGACTGACGCAGGCAGATTTGCCGTAAGTATGATATTTTAGGATTTATGCGTCTTTAAAGTTGGAAATATTTGAACGTAATTTTGAACCTCTTACGAGCGTTTTCCCCAAACGATACCGCGTTTTTGAACTCCCCGCATCAAATCACGTCGGTTATGATCAGAAAAAGACCATATAAATTTTTGGCGATTTTTGAAAAAAAACGTAAGGTTTGGTGTTTGGTGTTTTTTCACCCCAAAAATTGAAAGTTTATGCGTCTTTCAAGTTGGAAATATTTGAACGTAATTTTGAACCTCTTACGAGCGTTTTCCCCAAACGATACCGCGTTTTGAACTCCCCGCGTCAAATCACGTCGGTTATGATCAAAAAAAGATCTTTTAAATTTTTGGTGATTTTTGAAAAAAACGTAAGGTTAACCCCTTTGGTGTTTTTTCACCCCAAAAATTGCAAGTTTCAAATCCAAACATTTTTTGGCGTTTTCCTATGCAGGTTTTTGAGATAAATCGACTGACGCAGGCAGATTTGCCGTAAGTATGAGATTTTAGGATTTATGCGTCTTTAAAGTTGGAAATATTTGAACGTAATTTTGAACCTCTTACGAGCGTTTTCCCCAAACGATACCGCGTTTTTGAACTCCCCGCTTCAAATCACGTCGGTTACGATCAGAAAAAAAGGCCATATAAATTTTTGGCGATTTTTGAAAAAAACGTAAGGTTAACCCCTTTGGTGTTTTTTCACCCCAAAAATTGCAAGTTTCAAATCCAAACATTTTTTGGCGTTTTCCTATGCAGGTTTTTGAGATAAATCGACTGACGCAGGCAGATTTGCCGTAAGTATGATATTTTAGGATTTATGCGTCTTTAAAGTTGGAAATATTTGAACGTAATTTTGAACCTCTTACGAGTGTTTTCCCCAAGCGATACCGCGTTTTTGAACTCCCCGCATCAAATCACGTCGGTTTTATGATCAAAAAAAGATCTTTTAAATTTTTGGCAATTTTTGAAAAAAACGTAAGGTTAACCCCTTTGGTGTTTTTTCACCCCAAAAATTGCAAGTTTCAAATCCAAACATTTTTTGGCGTTTTCCTATGCAGGTTTTTGAGATAAATCGACTGACGCAGGCAGATTTGCCGTAAGTATGATATTTTCGGATTTATGCGTCTTTAAAGTTGGAAATATTTGAACTTAATTTTGAACCTCTTACGAGCGTTTTCCCCAAACGATACCGCGTTTTTGAACTCCCCGCATCAAATCACGTCGGTTATGATCAAAAAAAGATCTTTTAAATTTTTGGCGATTTTTGAAAAAAACGTAAGGCGAACCCCTTTGGTGTTTTTTCACCCCAAAAATTGAAAGTTTCAAATCCAAACATTTTTTGGCGTTTTCCTATGCAGGTTTTTGAGATAAATCGACGGACGCAGGCAGATTTGCCGTAAGTATGATATTTTAGGATTTATGCGTCTTTAAAGTTGGAAATATTTGAACGTAATTTTGAACCTCTTACGAGCGTTTTCCCCAAACGATACCGCGTTTTTGAACTCCCCGCATCAAATCACGTCGGTTACGATCAGAAAAAGACCATATAAATTTTTGGCGATTTTTGAAAAAAACGTAAGGTAAACCCTTTGGTGTTTTTTCACCCCAAAAATTGAAAGTTTCAAATCCCAACATTTTTTGGCGTTTTCCTATGCAGGTTTTTGAGATAAATCGACTGACGCAGGCAGATTTGCCGTAAGTATGATATTTTAGGATTTATGCGTCTTTTAAGTTGGAAATATTTGAACGTAATTTTGAACCTCTTACAAGCGTTTTCCCCAAACCAACCGCGTTTTTGAACTCCCCGCATCAAATCACGTCGGTTATGATCAAAAAAAGATCATTTAAATTTTTGGCCATTTTTGAAAAAAACGTAAGGTTAACCCTTTTGGTGTTTTTTCACCCCAAAAATTGAAAGTTTCAAATCCAAACATTTTTTTGCGTTTTCCTATGCAGGTTTTTGAGATAAATCGACTGACGCAGGCAGATTTGCCGTAAGTATGATATTTTAGGATTTATGCGTCTTTAAAGTTGGAAATATTAGAACGTAATTTTGAACCTCTTACGAGCGTTTTCCCCAAACGATACCGCGTTTTTGAACTCCCCGCATCAAATCACGTCGGTTATGATCAAAAAAAGATCATGTAAATTTTTGGCCATTTTTGAAAAAAACGTAAGGTTAACCCCTTTGGTGTTTTTTCACCCCAAAAATTGAAAGTTTCAAATCCAATCATTTTTTGGCGTTTTCGTATGCAGGTTTTTGAGATAAATCGACTGACGCAGGCAGATTTGCCGTAAGTATGATATTTTAGGATTTATGCGTCTTTAAAGTTGGAAATATTTGAACGTAATTTTGAACCTCTTACGAGTGTTTTCCCCAAACGATACCGCGTTTTTGAACTCCCCGCATCAAATCACGTCGGTTTTATGATCAAAAAAAGATCTTTTAAATTTTTGGCAATTTTTGAAAAAAACGTAAGGTTAACCCCTTTGGTGTTTTTTCACCCCAAAAATTGCAAGTTTCAAATCGAAACATTTTTTGGCGTTTTCCTATGCAGGTTTTTGAGATAAATCGACTGACGCAGGCAGATTTACCGTAAGTATGATATTTTAGGATTTATGCGTCTTTAAAGTTGGAAATATTTGAACGTAATTTTGAACCTCTTACGAGCGTTTTCAACAAACGATACCGCGTTTTTTAACTCCCCGCATCAAATCACGTCGGTTATGATCAAAAAAAGACCATTTAAATTTTTGGCGATTTTTGACAAAAACGTAAGGTTAACCCCTTTGGTGTTTTTTCACTCCAAAAATTGCAAGTTTCAAATCCAAACATTTTTTGGCGTTTTCCTATGCAGGTTTTTGAGATAAATCGACTGACGCAGGCAGATTTGCCGTAAGTATGATATTTTAGGATTTATGCGTCTTTAAAGTTGGAAATATTTGAACGTAATTTTGAACCTGTTACGAGCGTTTTCCCCAAACGATACCGCGTTTTTGAACTTCCCGCATCAAATCACGTCGGTTATGATCAAAAAAAGACCATTTAAATTTTTGGCAATTTTTGAAAAAAACGTAAGGTTAACCCCTTTGGTGTTTAATGGATAAGAAATATTGGATTGGAATGGGCAGCAATCAAACAAAACTATCTTTGCGTCGACGTTCCGGACACTAATATGTGTCCATTTTCAAGACGAGACAAAAATTCGATGGATAATGTTTGATAAATTGCTCGGAGAGACAACGGCTCCAGAATAAATATGGTTACAACAGACTCAAACAAAGTCAACAATTTATAATTTTCATAAATAACATACAGTGTAAATGGTCTATAATAATAACTAAAATAAATAAACGCTAACATTTAAAACTCTAAAAATTATTCACAGTAAAATCATACGCACGAAAAATTCACTTTAATCTTCAAGTACAACTAATGTACAAATATTCAGCAGTCTCTTCGTAACATACTTTAGGCGGTAAGTAAGTTTACAACCGAATACTTTTTCTGTAATAAATAGTGTCCTGGAAATATTCAACTTTTCGTCACTAGTAACATTCTTCTTCTTCTTAATGTGCCATACCTTCAATGGGCGTTGGCGATCATACTTGGCTGAAGCCAAGATGACATCCCAGTAAACAATATGATGTCTTCATAAGTTCTTAAAGAGCTCTTATTTAAGATTTGGACGTCTTAAAGGTGTTGAGGACGTCCAATGCGCCACTTCAAGAGCAATTTCAAACTTCTCAAAGAACTCTTAAAGAGCTCTTTTTTATGAATTCAGAAAAAAGAGGTCCTATAGAAATCAGAAAAGAGAGTTCTTTTAGAAGCCAGAATTAAGAGCTATTTCTGAATTCAGAAAAGAGTTCTCGTAGAAATCAAGAAAGAGAGTTCTTTTAGAAGTCAGAATTAAAAGCTATTTCTGAATTCAGAAAAAAGAGCTCTTTAATAGTTCTTATTAAAGACAATTTAAAACAATTACTAATTTTACATTAATTTTTTATTAATTTAAAAAAAAAACAAAAAATATAAAAATTCATTACAATCATCTGGTTTGCTGAATCCATGATAATATACACCAGCAACAAAAGGTAACAACTTTTGGGTAAATTTCTGCTAGTATTGGATACAGTTGACTTTTTGAGCTTTTTCATATTGGCAAGCCATCGATGTGCACATTAATCCGGATAATTTCTTTAAACTGACTCATATCAATAACCTTCGGTTGATCAATTAATCCTTTTTGTAGTCCATAATGGAAATATTCTCCAGTAGCAACAGCACGGACATCAGTGGTGTTTTTAGGAGCATATATAAAACAGTTTTCAAAACTAATTCTTTGCAGTGTTTTTTAATAGTCGATTCATTTTAACTTTTAAACAATTCGTCAAACCGGCGTTTTCTTAACATCCTGGTGAAAATTATTTTCAATTTACAAAAAAATAATAAATTATGACATTCATTTTTTTTATTTCATTAATACATTACCAGTAAAATAGACTGATGTGTTATTAGTCTGAACCACAAATATAAATTGAGTTGGAAACAAAATGGGAAATGTCAACAAAAACTGTTTCGAATTTTGTAGGTTACGTACTATTAAACATGTGCATGTATACCACCAAACGCATGCGTCAAATTTAATCCAACCAAACCTCAGAATAAAAGACTTCTAAAAGAGCTCATATTTTTGACGTCTTAGGAAGTCAGAAAAAAAACTTCTTAAAGAACTCATATTTTTGACGTTTTAGGAAGTCAGAAGAAAGACTTCTTAAAGAACTCATAGTTTTGACGTCTTATGAAGTCAGAAGAAAGACTTCTTATAGAACTCATATTTTTGACATCTTACGAAGTCAGTAAAAAGACTTCTCAAAGGGCTCATATTTCTGACTTCTTACAAAGTCAGAAAAAAGACTTCTTCAAGACCTCTTAATTGAGAGTTCTGAAAAATAAAGTCGTTCAGACATCATATTTAGAGTTCTTAAAGACGTCTTTAAAAAGACTTCTTTAAGAAATCTTTCTGATTTGTATGTTTGCTGGGATACTAAGGAATTTAATTAATGGGGTGGTTTCCCGTTACCTTCCCCACAACCCACAGATCTATCTTGGGCTTTAGATCACAGCAGCGTATTCGACCCGACCAGGATTTGAACCGCGGTCACCCGCTCCCTAGTCGGTCGGTGTACACTGCTGGTCTAGTAACATAAATAACTATTTTTCCATACTCAACGCATCGAAAATCGTGGGTTTACCAATTTTGAAGCCGAAAAAGCAACTACAATCAATTTCTAAATGTAAATATAATTATTTTTAAATAAACTTCTTGAAATGCGATTTTCAGGGTCAAGTAATGCCTCCAAGATTTTTTTACAACTTTTTTTAATTCACGCATGAAACACATACGAAAAAAACCTTAAATCGTCAAACTTCATTTTTAACATTAAAAAAAGATCAATTTATACGTAAAATTCCCCGTCCGTAAAAGGTTAATAACTTTTCTATTGCTTCATTTCAAAACTCATTTATAAGTGATTACCACCTTGCTCTAATCTCTAAACGCCATTCGCTAACTTCTATTCTTTAAACTCTATTCTTTAAACTCTGTTCTCTAACCTCTATTCTCTAACCTCTATTCTTTAAACTCCATTCTCTAATCTCTATTCTTTAAACTCCATTCTCTAACCTGTATACTTTAAACTCTATTCTTTAACCTCTATATTCTTTAAACTCTATTTTTTAAACCCTAATTCTCTAAACTCTATTCTCTTGCGGTATATGCCGATATCAATTATTCCTTAAATGCTTTGATTTTGATATTGTTTTTGAGAATTTTATGTATACTTGCTAAACCAAAAGTTTTATTTATTGTGAACATGGTGAAGTTTACCGCCGAAACTAGTAAATATAATTTTAAAAAAATTGAAAGAAGTACACGTGTAGCGGAATATCTGTATTCAGCTACACCCGTACTTATTTCAATTGCAGGACTACAGCTACAACGAGACCGTGTGAGGACAACTCTGTGAATGATAGCAACGGTTTCAACAAATAAAAAAACTAAGATTCGTGATATCAAATTATTGCCAATTTTTAATAACAAATTTATGAAACTTACTACTTACACACATAAGTGTATCAACAGAAATCAAAATTTAGCCCATTAAATTTGAAATCGTATACACAATTTTGATTTCCGAAATACCACACCGGACACCAAATAAACCTGTTTCGTATAAAAATTGTCATAGAAGATGCGTTTTGAATAAAACCATTTGTTAATTTTTTAAAGCATTTGAGTTGCCTTATTTATAAACGACAGAAGTACCCTGAAGTTAGACCCACTCCTGAGTAGACTTGCTCAGGACTTGTTAAGTTAGCTGGCAAACCAAAAGGCGAAAAAGAAGTTGGATTTAAAAATCTAACGTTCCACGATATGTTTCATACGAACATCAGGTGCCTAAGTTTTATTAAATATAATTTTTGAAATTACAGTAAAATCCGGTTATAGCGACGATCAAGGGACCGACGATATTACGTCGGCGAAAACGGTTTGAAACTGTATTTGAAAACGTTATATGAAAACCAAACTTGGGGTTGCACTTCCGCCGTTAAAAGCGGTCGGTCGTTATAAACAAAGTCGTACTATTCGGATTCTACTGTATGTATGTTTGAAATTTTAAATTGTTTTTTTATTTTTTTTAATTTTTAATTTTAATTTTATAATTTTTATTTTCTTCACAAAAATCTACTTTTTATTTTAAACTTATTACAATTCTATAGTTTAAAACAATTCGCATGCTCGACTTTTTGTTTTTTCACAGTTTTCTGTGAAAACAAAAATTGAAATAAAATGATTAACATAATGTATAGTTATTAACAAATGTAATTATAATCAAAGTGAAATATTATCAAAATCTTGTTAAGTTAAAAATATTGAAAATCTTACTGTTAAAAAGCACTAAGTTGATAGTCTGCGACATCTAATATATATTATATGTTTCGAATTTATGAATCTCGTCAGGCAGACCTAGAAAATCAAAATCAAAATCAACCCGGGCAGTATGAACTCAATACAAAATATATTTTCAATATTTTTAACTTAACAAGATTTTGATAATATTTCACTTTGATTAAAATGATTAACATCTAACTTTAGAACGAAATTCCAGTTCCAGCAATATTTTCCTCAATCCAAACATCAAATTTTTTTATCATTTCAGGTGACATTACAGTTTTATAACCACCCTCTGTCCCAGATCGAATGAACGAACTCCTTTCGCTGGAAAGATTATATTTGACATAAAAATTTTCAATTGCATCTTCCTGATTCAAGTCTGGGTTTTTCTTCATGTTTTCAAAACTAAAATAATCAGCTGCTGTTGCAATATCATCATCAGAAAAACTTTTTCCTAAAAAGGCTGCCACTGTTTTAATAATACCTGGAAGATCATTTTTCATATCAGAATATTTAACAAATAAAATATTGGAACTATGTCTTTGCTCCCAATAACTTTTGATGTGTTTCCAGAAATGTCCAAAGTAAACTAAAAGTTATATGGTTTAACTTACTTTAATGTAAAAAATAAAAATTCTGCAATACCCCTTCCGGCCAAAAACAATTGGCAAAACTGCTCGAATGTTCCAGTATAATTATACATAAGTTGACTATGATGGTAAAATGAAACGCACACATCGTATGGATTCCTTAAAGGTATGATAATCTGAAGTGATAAATAATTAATTAATAATTACAATGACAACAGTGAGAAAATCAAAAATGTACTTACTTTAGGCATTTTAGTTCCATCTCTTATTGCTTCAGGCAGTAGAGAAAAATACAAATGCGTTTTAAAGATTCTCGGATTTTCCTTTTTAAATATAATACCTTTTATTAAATCAATATCAAGATCATATTTATGAACCTTCTTAAGAAGGTTAATGTTAATAATGCCAGCGATTCTATAAAAACAAATCGTTGTACATAATATTTTAATTCAACTAGTTTTATTATAACACCTACTCAATGCATGGTAGTCTAGTGAATGATAATTCTTCCTTTCTTTTATTGTAGTTAAGATCGTGAGAAACCAGATAAACAATTTCTTGCAACCACGTAGAACCTATAATTTTTCAAAAAGGATCGTGCTACAAAAATAATACTGACGTGGAAGTGTTAATTTACCAGTTTTTGCATAAGCGGCAACAAAGACATCTTCATCCCTAACTTGTAAATTTTTTAGATCATCTGCAACTTGTTTATTGTAACCATTTGTCAAAATAAACTTATCTGGTCCTATTTCAACGAAACTAGGAGCTACAGAAGATACCATCAATGTGTTTAGCATCCTATCTTCTTCCGTATCATTTCTAATTGGTCGAAATTCATAGGCCATTTTTGCAACAATGCACTAATTTGTTGGAACCTATTTTACAATTAAACCGATCGAAATATAATTTATTTTTTAAATAATATTATGTAGCTTCCAATTTTGAGTGGCGCTATGGTATACCATAGACCAGGTAAAAAAAAAAGAACTTACCGGTGCACCAACCAGTGAATTTAACTCTGATATGTCCAATGGTTTAGACTTGATAAGGTAACACACATACATGATACATGCACCAACGTTTTTATATATTACGATAATAAATTATTTAAAAAAAATCATAATGATAGAATGCACTATCTAATCTTTTATCTATAGACCTTCATTATTAATTACAAAGTAATAGATCAACTGTTGGTGGCTTCAGTCAAATGATTTATCTTTTTTAAGATGGACCTTCCTTCATAAACCCAATCCATAGATAAGAAATTGACCCAGCCAAAGCTTTGGGCACCGGTACGGTTGCCACCTCTGTATGAGTTTAAATTAAAAAAATAATAAGTAGGTACTTAGTTGTGACCTATGTGTAGTTAGATCTATAAAAATGAAAATAAATAAGTACCATTCATTAGATAAAGGAAATTTTGTAATGCATAAACCAAATAAAATATGCTGGAAAATTTTCTTTTTATTTGATTCTTTCTATTTTACAAAAATATGTAGGTCCATAATTTTGATGTATATTTGGAAGAACTAGATGCCCATACTTTAGTAAGTGTCGATTTGCTAGATTAAAAACTCTCTTGGTTTGAATTAAAGCTAAATTCATGTCTCTAAAAATAAATTACAGTAAAACCACAACTCAAACTGACCTTATATCTATACGTACTTAACAATAAATTTTCTATTGGTTTCTTCAGAGACTTGTTTAAGTGCCATATATACAACTCCATCGTTTTGAATTGGACTAAGAGTACATGTTGAATAAACCACCACTCCATTGTTTTTAATTATTTTTAAAGCACGAACTAAGAGATCACATTGCAATTCAGGAAGTTTCAATCTCTCCTTAATTCGACCACTTTTAAAAATGTTGTTGTCATTTTCAGTTACCGCGTATCTGTCTGTAGTACAAGGAACATCGACCTTAAAAATAAAAATTACAATAACAGTCTGGAACCATTTATACACACTTACCAAAATTCGGTCAAAATTATTTTTTTCAATATCGCGACCATCTTTCTGTGTAACTTTTATTTTATTCGTTTCAAGCCATAACGTTTTTAAATCGTAGAAGTACTCATACAAAACATCATAAATTCTTTGAATTCTGTTGTAAGTACTATCGTTACATATAATTGCATCTGGATATAAAGTTTGCAAAGCTAAAAAACTTTTTCCGCCTGGAGCTGCACACATATCAAGCACAATATGACCTGGTTTTAAATCCAATGCTAACACAGGCAAAACAGATCCACCATCCATAACGTAATAATTATAAACACCTGTAACGCCTCGTTTGGGCGATACGAATTTAGTCATATTATCATAATCAAAGCAGTAAATGTCCAACTTTTCCGGAAAATGAAAATCAAATTCTTTCACCACTTCGATTTTAATATTCGAATCTTTTTCGTAATATTTATAATAATCCGATTCGGGAACCCAATCATCTTTTCCTTTAATTTTGGTTGCCGGTAAAAACTGACTCATAATAGCAGCCGTCAATCCAGTAGATTCATCGATTATACGAGACTCATCTATTTCTGCATTTTTCAAACCAGTTTCCAACGAATAATCGCGTTTAACATCTTTATTTTCTGAATTTTGAGGTTCCACCTCTATATTATTTTCTTTCTTCCTGCTACCTTTCAAAATCTGTTCTATTACTTTACTTTTCTTGTTGTCATCATATTTCTCATTTATGTATTCCTTTTCTAAATGAAACAACCTTCGCATATTCATAGCCCCACTACTTTCTAAAAATGATTTGGTCTCTTCGCTATCACCAAAATTGTTAACTACAGCTACATACTTATGTCTTTTTAACAGTGCTTGCCGAATGGAGTCCCATTTTTTGTCGAAAACTTGCTTGTAAAAATCATCAAAGTGTTCGAGAGCTTTATCCACTGCTTTATCTTTTTTTCTTTGAACTGACTAAAAGAAAAAATAGTTACAAACGAAACGAAAATTGATCAAGTCGGTAAGAGGTTAACGAATGGGTAGACTGCTATTTCAATTTGAAAACTTTGAATTTACAGATAAAATTATATTTAGAGGTAAGTTTTACTTACAAACTAGCCGTGCATGTACATAATACAACAAGGAATAAATAATTAAGCAGTAACTGATATTCAATCTCAACTCCCACATCCCACACCAAACTATGTGTATGTAACTTTCACATTAACTTTATTAATTTAAAGTTTTTGAATATAGCAGAAGTTTCCAAAATGCTATATAGCTAGCTAATATTGAATCAAGTAGGAAAACAGAATTTTAGTTTAAATTTATTTTTCGCAAGCTCTCAAAGTTGTAGTAACACAAGAATATAGAAGACTGCAGAAATGATTTAAATATTTATTAGAAAAGAATCCTTCTCATCAATCAGATTTGTAAATCCTAGAAAACGGGACAACAATATTAATACTAATAAATTTTACTAAATTTACATTGGACCCAAATGTACATAACAAAAGAAACTAGAAATTAAATAAACATGCAGTGGGGCATTACTTTTATTAACTAAACGTAAAAAACGAAGTTAAAATTTTTCTACTAAATTCAAATCCCACAAAGCAGGCAGCATTGGCTGGAAACGCTCTCAGTAAAACCGGTGTCATTCCTTTATAAAAACCACGAAATCCTTCCACTTTCAACAATTTCACTGCCACATCCCTGAAACCATTCGGATAAGTACCATCAGGGGCAGTTTGCAAGCGACTCTTTACCACATCGGCTGGCATTGCAAAAAACCAATTGGCTACACCGGCAATTCCACCACCGACCACTGTTCCCATTAATCCTAATTCTTCTTTACCGTAACCTGTAAAAAGGTCTCTGCACATTTCGAATGACATAAAATATAAACCACTAGCAGGTACGTCTCTTATTAATGTAACAACGGTGCCACGAAATATATTTCTGATTCCACCCTGTTTGTACAACTTCAATGCACAATCAATAGGTCCATTATACAGTTTTTTATCGCCCCTTTGGGTCTGTAATAAACACTTAATGCGTTCTCCGGGAGCCATGATAATAGTCGTAAAAATTCCTGAAAACCCTCCGGCTGCAAAGTAATGAAAATATGTGAAGGGTTTACCTGTCGGTGGGGCAAATATCATTTTACCAAATTTAAACCCAATAAATGACATAGCAAAAATTGGTGCTACTGCAAACAACGGTGCAGCCATTCCTTTATATAAACCGACAAAACCCTCCCCGGCAACAATTTTTCTAAAGCAGTCGAAGGTTCCGGTATATAATGGTGCTACACCGACTTGTGTAACAGGCATGGTCTGCAAACGAACCTTAATGGTATCCAACGGATAACCTACTAAAACATTACAGATTCCACCAAAACCACCACAAACGAAATATAATAGGGGATTCGTATCGACTGACATTCTTTTGACGTTTTTAAAACAAACATACCCAATGTGTACTTTTATGTTTATTCCTAACAAATATCTTCGTACTGGTCTTTAAATTTCTTAGCACAACACAATAAAAACTCATTTTTAACGTAATTTAAAAATTACGTTCATAACATGTTACTTAATTTATAGGTTATGTTTATATTAATCATCTGGAAACGAGCGCAATTTGAATTTTTAGCGCGGGAATTTTTTAAATAAATTAATGTCCTTCAACTTGACGGTTTTAATTAGTCGTACATAATGTAGACTAGTTAAAGAAATAAATTTAACTTATGATCTCATAAATTTAACAATTTTTTGTTTGCGAAATTGCGCATTTGGTCATGTAAGTTGGTATTGTGATGGTGTTGCTAGGCACTCAAATTTGCGTGTTTCTCCGTGTTTGACGATAATAATGAGGTGTAGCTGGCAGGCAATACTTTGGGATTTATTTTTCATTAATAATTTAGTTTTGAATAAAGCGCTGTGCACAGATTGAATAACGTCAAAGAAGATTCGCGATTTTGCGGCTGCGTTTGAATGAAAAGAGACGGAGCGTTGAATGGTAGTGCGATAGGATTCCTTAATTCCCGGGGCAGTACGAATTATTACGTATTGATTTGTATGTTTGAAAAAATAATTAAAAATAATCGACTTTAATTGATTGTTTACGTTTTAAATTGAACGCATTACATTATGTGAAAGTTGTAAGTGTTACGCTCGTGCAAATCGCGCTATTGCAACATAATTTTAATATTTCGTTATAAAACAATTTAAAAAAATAACAGAATGGATGGTTTTGATCGAAAATGGAATTTGGAGAGACAGCAGTTGAAAGCAGACCATGTTTGGAAACAGTAAGGGCACTTCATCAAACCGTAGTTGCACTTAGATCGGCCCTAGAGCAGAGTCGTAGTGAAATTTTAGAATTGAAACAACGAGTTTGGCCTATAAAATCTGTCGAAAATGCGCTGAGAAATTTTTCGGAAAAAAATAATAATTCCGCTATCCCTCAAACCGACACAAAAACATGTGAAAGCCAAACTCCAGAAATAAATCAAACGGAGGATGTTCAAGAAAATAAAACGCGATCGTTAATTTCACAACAAAAACAAGTGCGTATTTCGACATCACCTCGTGTAGAAATCGTAGAAGAATCTCCTTTGCCTTCCGATAGTGAAAGCAACAATTCCGAGGGATATTTGAAGAAACCCCAAAGTGAGCCTAATCTTATAGAGATATCCATAGCAATAGAAAATTTAAGCTCAAGAAGATTTTCAAAATCGTTGGAAAATTTAACGTTGATAAAAAATCAATCGAAAAGTGCAGGCTCCAAACACTTGGGTTTGTCCAAAACGTTAAGTTTTTCCAATATTCCTAATTTTACAAGTTCCGAATCTTGTCTAATAACTATGACTGATAATTATGGGAAAAAATCTTTTGAAAGTATTTCCCCACGCAAAGACACTTCATCCAATCGTACTGTATCATCGCCAAGACATATTTCGACAGTTCATAGTGCTTTACCGACGTCGACGATTTCCTCTTCCATGTACGTTTCGTCTTCGCCCAATATTTCATTTTCCGAAACTCCTCAAGATGTTTGCGGCAAAAAAATCTTAGCAAAATGTTCCACTTTAGAAAATGCTCAATCGGAGCCGGTGTTACAAAATACTTGCCAAAGCGATTCAGAACAAATCGACGAAGTCGATGATATAGAATTAATATTTACGACTGAAGAAACTAAAGATTCGGATTTTAAAGAAGAACTTGTTCCTATTGAAACCAGTTATATTAGTTTACACTCGGATTCGAATAATAAAGTAAGTACTTACATAATTTTCTGTTTTAATTTGAAAAAAATTTCAAATTTTACTTTAGATTTTGAAATCCTATAAATAGTTATGAAAGCCTAATAGGTCTATAGGCATAATTCGTTTTCGTTCTCGTGTTATTACATAAAAGTATTTTGTAATATTTCGTTCAATAGGCCGGTATTTTTCCACTGATGGTCATTCAATACCAATAAAATATTTTGATATAAAATTGTTTTTTACAAAATTTGTGAAAAATTGAACCTTGAAATAATGTCAATCTGGGTTCCCACTTGTATGGAAAACCTGGATAAGTCAGGGAATTTGCTTTAAAAATCTTAATGGGAATTTTAATGTTTTTTTCTTAGAGTGTCATACACTATTATACAGTGCAAAGACGATCAACTTGATCAAAGCCAAGATGACTGACTTGGAAATATAAATTAATGGAGTCATTTTTTGTTGCTTTCCCCTTTTCTTTGTTCTTTGGCTTTTGGTTTTCCATTTGATGCGCTACCTACATAGACGTAATAGTTGATCGACTAATTAATTTGAACTAAGACGAATCGGAAAAAATCTAAGAATATCACATGGCGCAGAACATTTTACTTTTTTTTTCTCTATAAAAGAACTTATAATAGGTTCCGCCTGTCGGCAGTCGTAAAGGTTATGATTGTTATTTAAATATAATCATTTATTTTAGAAAACAAAAACAAGGCTAATGGATTTTCGTAACTTATACGAATATTCAAACAAAATGTTTGAAGTAATTTAAATTTTGAAATATTTCACATTAATGTTGTATTAGTATCTAATTTAAAAAAATTAAAAGTAAATACTAAAGCAAGTCTGATATAACTCTCGGCCATTCCAATATATTTCCAGATGATATTTCCATTTTTTCTATAACACACTTCCGATTGTTGAATTTTTATTACCAACCTACAAAAATTGTTTGGTTCAGAGTTCCTGCTTTGTTTTGACAATTGGGAGATTATGGGAAAGTGACGGCTAAGTGCGGCTTTCAGGCCGCACAACTTGGGCAATCTATTAAAAAGATATTATTATAATATATATAATATAATCCCGAAATAGATCGACCTTCCCTTATCCTTTTACCTAATTGAATTTATATTTTATACAACATAATGTATAAATAAACACAACGTACTAGGGTTGCCCCCCCCCCATATCCTGACATGACTATTTTTAATTAAAAATCGGGTAATTAAATTTTCTCGATAACTGCGGTATTCTTTTTCCTGAAAATTTAAAAGATGTAGTGAACATTCCAAAGTAGGGTTGCCTACCTTTTTCTTGACCCTAATACCTGATTGCCAGGTATGAACAGGTACGCTGGTATAAGGAATTTGTCCTCATCGATTTGCCTTATCAAAATTATATAATAATGTAGAAATGTAGATAATTTTATTGCGAACACAGTGCAGTGGTGTAGGGTTGTCTAAGCAAAAATTAGCAGACCTTGGTTTTTTTTTTGTCATTTGAGCAGGGAGGTGAGAATCTTGATAAAGATTCCAGATTAATCTAATCCGGAGTGTGAGGTTTTCACTCACTAAACTCACCACTCCTTCTTCGAGGGATCTGGATTCGCCTTTCGGCATTACTTCGGGTAACCTCGAGGTGGCTGTCGAGTTAGCAGCATGCCGACCGCAGCCCCCAAGTAGCATTTTGATGCTAAAAATCAACTAAAAAGTCACTAAATAGCTGTTTGCGGCAGCATAACATGCTGCTGCAGCCAGCTAAATAGTGATTAAATTACATCCATTTTGCAAAAATATTGCTAAAATGGCCCACTATTTTTTAGCAATTAGCTAGCTATTTTATAGCAATTTTCTTGCTGCAAGACAGCTAATAGCGCGCTTTTAGCTAGCTAAATAGCGTCTTTTTAGCTAGCTGAAATCTGGCTAAAAACAAGCTATTTAGCTAGCTAATAATAGCTAAATAAGCTTTTAACTACTTAGGGCAGCTGTAATAAAATTAAATTCATATCTTCATCGGAGGACTTCAGATTGGCAAACTTAGGGTTGCCGCGATTTAAAGATTGAATAATTGAGTGAGAGAGCGGGGCGCAGTAGAGAAGCACTGCACTTATTAATCCATGCAATAGAGAAGGACACAGTATTTTCCACAAGAATTATTCAACCAAAACAGATAATGAGCAGTTCATGCAGAAAGATTCAAAGCTTTAACTATGTTCATAATGTATGTACCTAAATGCCAGGTGTGGCTTGTATAAAATTTCGTCAACTTGTAAGGGCGTTGGGTCTCTACTCTCTAATGAACCCTGTTGGCTTTAAATAGCCATCCACAAGGTCGTGGAGAGAAAATCTGCGCCCGGAGGTAGTGACAAAAGTAATTACTTCAGGAAAAATTTGTCTTATGCATAACCCATAAGATTGAAATGGTATCACCCCATTTCACCGCCGAGTACTATTCCATTTCGCCGCCTCTCATTTTGACGTCATTTTTTTTCCGATTTTGCCGCCGATTTAATTTTAATTTGATTTATTTAAAATAATAAATTTACAATTTAGTTATAGTAATTAAATTAAATGTCCATAAATATGACAACACCGTCTAATTATTCAATTCACTGAATCTTATTATTCAACACAAGTTGCAAGTTCTGGATGCATTTATTGTTGCGAGTATGTTCTGCTCGGTTACGCGATTTTGGTTTACCCTTGGCAATTGCAGTCAACTGCCTTCAATACTACCTGAGGCTTAATTTATTGATCCCATAAATCGCCGACACTAATATCAATTAAAAATAAAGATTTAAATCATAAGTTCACATTAAAAAAAGTCCACATCGAGGGAGATCCACCCTTTCCTGGTAGCACTCTTTCGGCACAGGATCGCTGTAGAGGGATATTTCTATCGAGTATGGCGTTTGTTAAAACGGCCCGGAGCGTCCGGAGCTTAGAGGATAGAGGTGCGGAGGGTCAGTTTTGACAAATGCAACTACGGCAAATCTTGGATCCACCCTAAAATCTAGACATCTAACAAAATGAGAAGGCGGCGAAATTCAAATCGGCGAAAAAGGGCGAAATGAAAAGCGGCCAAATGGAAAGGGGCGAAATATAAGGCGGGCGAAATGGGGTGTATTCGATTGAAATTAGACTTTAGATTACAGCATTTTCCAATAATAGTTTTAACTATTAGCTAACTAACTAACTAACAGGATAACCTGTTTTCCTTGTAAATACTTTAGAATATTTTCATATTTTTTTCGGTTTTCAGATTTTGACGGAAATATCCGTTTTGAACTTCCCTGAATCCATTTTGACTAGTTTTGTTATGATGTCTGTACGTACGTACGTACGTACGGACGTCTGTATGTCGCATAACTCAAATACGGCAAGTTGTAGAAAGTTGAAATTTTGTATTTGAGACTCTTGTAGCATCTAGTTGTGCACCTTCTATTATTTTTGGTTTCAAGTGTCCCGGCAAAAAGGGCACTTTACTCTAGGTAAAGCGATACATGACGCGCACGAATGGATTAGCAATGAGATTCTAACTGCAAAATAATTATTCTACATTTGAGTTATTACGAAAAGTATTAAAAGTATTAACAAGGAAATTCTGTGCAGTAGTGTAGTTGTACCTCGAAACAGGATTATGTTGTATTAATGAGAAGGTCGAGGCTTAACTCGAGTCCATATTGATATAATATATATAAATGTTTATAATCTTAGTGATAATTGTTTTTAGCACTTTGAAAAAAAATATTATTAAGAGAGTAGAAAGATTTGAGGTTTGAGATCTAGAGGTTTAGTAACTTAGTTTCAAAGGTGGTGCACAACGTTTTATTTAATATCATGTGGGTTAATCCCCATTGGAGCATTTTAAAAAATTCAATTTTAGTTTTGACTTGACACGACAATTACACGTTGGTTTATTGAAAAACCAAAATTTGCTTTAAAGCTCAAAATAAATAAGCAAACAAAATGTAATTTTACCGAAACTTGTCAAAATTAGTACTATTACACTTCACAAATCATCACAATTTCCTATAAATTTAACTAAATAATATCACGAATTGTTTGCGTTTTATAAAACTTTTCCTAACTTGAAACCATAACGGCGTCACAGCACGAAGCCACTTCAAAATTAAAAATCTTATAGCGAAAGTTAGTAAATTAATGAAGAGTTATTCAAGAATAGTAGTTTTACATACCTACATAGTTTTTAGTTTAATAATTCTATCAATCACAAAGTTTTGATTGAGTATGGCAATTGTAGCGAACATTCAAACTTTTCTTTAGTCCACTTATTTTTGAGAGCTGTAAAAGATCTAAAAAAATTATTGAATTTCTGTTAAATTTTAATTTATATTATGCATACAAATTATTATAGACGTCCAGAAATGAAAATCGAAACAAATGAATCAAAGAAGGGGGGGAGGTAGAAAATGAAAGTTGAAAATGAAAATTTTAGTTTGTTTACAGTTTATTTGCAAAGTACTTAGGTTACATACCTCAACTCATGGAAATGAAATGAAGTTCATGAAATCGATTCTTGTTCAAAAATTGTATCGAATAAATACAATTTCTACCTAAACCCTGTCCAATTAAGTAAACCAAAACGGAGGAAGAGAGACGGAATGTCGACGTGGGAGCAAGGTCCATTATCAATATTGTCTTTCTGTGGCATAAACCTGCAAATCTCTTAACAGATTTAAAATATTTGCTTGGAAACGTAATCCCACACAAGTTATTATCCTTTGCAAATTAAATTTTATTTGAATATTAATAAAATAATTTATTATTTTAGAACCTACAGTGTCCAAATTCAGATTTGGATCAAAGTTTGTCTGATCGTGAATTGGAAGACGATGTTTTTCGTGAGAATGATAGCCAGGACAATTCTAACGTTCAATCGCATTCGTATAACAGGGAAAATTCTCAATTATTTAATTCAAAATCGGATAACTCAATAAATCACGAAGATAAAAGTCTGAAAAGCTATTATTCCTATCAGGATTCCAGTTTTGAAAATAAGTCTTTGGAGAAGGACGAAAGTTTCGACCGCTTCGAAGAAAAAATTCGAATTATCGAGACTGATATTTCAAAATGTGGTATTGTAGATGTCGAATATGGATCGGGTAGGCGAAACACTTGTCCCAATCCTTTACCCTACAGACCTATTATTCACAGGTGAGCTTTAATTTGAACTTCTTTTTTGGAAATTATACAAAATTATTTTAATTGTTAGGGAAGCAATGGGGAAATGTTTAAATATAAGAAAAGGACGGCCTATACTATCCCATTCAAGTAACGCTCGACGCGAATCAGGTGCTCAAACTGATATATCGGCACTACCGAGTTCTTCGTGGCGATCAGAAAGTAGTTTAGCTCACAAGGTAATATAAGCATACTTGTGCTTTTAAAAACGCTAAAATCTTTTGTTTAGGTCAAAGTTGGTGATCATTTTCCAACTTTGCCGTCAAAATTTCCACTGCCAGGTTCAAGACTGCGGTTATCCGAAAAAACCAACGTGGAAGCCCGGCGGATATTATTATCAGATATCGGTTTTACTAGTATGGTGCCAGAATTATCACGTTCAGCCGATCATTTGTGCCCAAAAAACATGAAAATTCCAGTGCCAACAAGTTACGGTCAATTTCTAAGAACTTCGGATTTGTATTCACCAGGGTTTGCTGTAAGCGATTTCTATGGTAAAAATATATGGAGGTAAAATAATGAAATTTTAGTCGCAGAAATTCAGTTGGACCGCAACAACTATTTCGCCTAGCGAGACGAGTCAATTCCAGTCTCGCTTTGGTAGCATGTATCCTTTGTTATCACCTCCGCCACCTTCGAGGCGATTTTCGGCGCCCGTTTCGCCATCAGCACGTCGAGTTTTGATCAAGCCTACTATATCCAAAGTTCGATTCGCTAATGGGTCTCTTCCAGAACTAAGAGGCGAATGGGGAACAACTGCCGATAGTGGAGATTCAACCGACAGCCTCGTGGAAGAAGCTGAAAATTATTTGCGACGATCGATCGATTGTATCAATTCTAGTGGCGATAGTCGGTATAGGTAAGTTTCAACTGTCCAATATTACAAAAAACATTTACATGTACATTTGAACATTTTAGTAGTTCCAAAGTTCGTTGCTCTCGTCGTGCTTCAGCTCCAGAACCATCCGGTGATAATGTTCCTCCTCAAGACTGGCAACCATTTTTACCACGCACTCCTCGCGATTTGCACCTGGATCATTGGGTAAAAGTGATTGTACCCGAAGGAAGGGTAAAAGGAGGAAGAGTAAGATATATCGGCCCAATTCTAAATCAAATAGAACCTTTCGTTGGTGTACAATTGAGCACACCAGACGGATACTCGGATGGTACTCACAATAATAGGCGTTATTTTAACTGGTAAGTTTATCTTTGTATATAACCGAGCCGCATAATAGGAACAATTTTTTAGTGAACCCTATCACGGTATTTTTGTGCCATTTAAAAAAGTTGTCATGGGATGGAGACCCTAGTTTTAAAAATACTGGTAATTTTTCATTTAAAGCTAACAAAATTTCAATTTAAAAATAATTTTTTGTCAATTAAGTCAATAAGAGATAATTACGTTCGAGTGTTGCGTAACCTTCGAGAAGGTAATTGGAAAATTATTTTTTTTGGAAGAATCCTAAACTAATCTCGTTCCCCGGTATGAAAAATTGATTAACTCTGTGACGTATTCGTGACGTCATGGATCCACGTGCGAATGAGATGGAAGCTTTGCTCCAGGGAAGTGCGCACTAATAAAAATAAAGGATATATCAAAATTGGAACACACGAAACTCCGTCAGCGGCATTCGAAAGTGGGTTAGCAACTTTTAAGAATTAATTATATTTTTTTCAGCGTTGAAAACCATGTAAAATATTTTTATAATCCCATGGTAGGTATGCATCATGATATAAGCTTTTGTAATAATGAAGGAACGTCATTTTCTATTTTAATAATTTAAAATTAGTAAAATATTCTGCCAAGACTTATTAAACATTAAAAAATTATCGTTTAATGTATCATAGGTAAACTTATAAGAATTAATAAAATTTCTAAAAGAAAATGCCAAAAAGGGCATACGCAATAATTTATAAATTATTTTCGATAAAAATATTAGGCAAATTTTAAATCGTCCATTCACTTTTCGTGAACGTTTTTATCGAATCATAATAAATATATTTTTTAAAACTAAAAAAAATGGAGTTTTCTTATGATACATGTCGTGCATTTATTAAATTTAAATGACTGATTAATAAGTTCAATAATACTCATGTACAGGGTGTTAAGGTATATTTTTATAAATAAGCTTTTAAATCGATTTTCTACGTTTGAAAACTTTATTGACTCTCGTCATACTCGCACTTTAATTACTTGGCCTTTGGAATTGCATTTTTCATATATGATTTTTTTTATATTATTAAGTATATAATATTTATTAAGGAAATAACAAATGAATGCAAATGATTCATATCACAAAGCTCTTAGTTTGTTAAGCATAGTACTATATAACGTAAGCGGCTACCAATAATAATGCTATTATTATACAACCCTAAAGCCCAATAATATGACTCATGAGAGCACATAATACATAATAATATATTAAGTCCCTCGCGGCGGATAATAATCAGCTTCGAATTGCTAAGCAACGTGCAGTTTTATTTTCAATATTTTGGTTTTAATTTAATATTTAATTTGAGGTGGCCGCTTACGCTAAGAATTTTTATACTTAATTATTTATAATTTATTGGTCATAATATTGAATTGTCTTTAAGTTGAAGATATTAGCAGTAACTAATGATTGCAAATTTACCTAAACACACATACAAATAACTATCTTTCTAAGTAGTACTTATTTAAGTTTCTTACATTCATTTTTCCTATTTAAGTACTATAATAATTATATTGCCTATATTCGTAATTTATGGTACGCTATATTATAATATATTTATTATATGTTTTAGTTTAGTTTAATGTTCAGTATTTTACACAAACGGGATAGGATAACAAATTCACCTGCTGTTTTCTCTCACCAACATAAAACAAAAATTGAAAACTTTAAAGGAACATTATCACAATCGAGAAATTAAAGTCTATTTTCTGTTAAGGTACTATAGGAGATACAATCGGAGACAAAAGTAAATTTAATTTGAATTTCTACATGTAGTAAGATACTTTTTCAATGTCATAAACAATAAGCAAAGTTATAAAAATACATGTAGACAGGAATTTTTTTCTTTTAAATTGGTTTATTTTACTGAAATTGCAAATAATATGATATTAATGTGACATTTTTTAAATATCAAAAAAAAATGTTTGCTAAAAAAAAGTGTTCAACATCTTAAGAATAATGTGTAACAATTTGATGCCAATATTCGTGGTTTTTTTTTTAGTTGTAGGGTTTTAATGTGGTCAGGATGTAAGCCATAAATTGTTCAATTGTCGGCAAAATTTAAATCTCTTGTATTTTTACTTAAATTTTATTATTTGTGTTGAACTTTTTACCAAGAATATCCTGTAAACCCAAGTGTTTACTTAAATTTTATTACATTTAAAAATTTTGAAAACAAAATATTTTAATTCTTTAGGTAGGTACATATAATTACGGGTTCCTTAAAATGGTCAGTTTTCTATTTTCTATGCCCTAATAAACATATATTTGTACTAAACTTTTATTTTTTAATATTTTTGAATTATTTAAAAATTCCGGTCGTTGCTCATGATATAAAGGATTCGCGTTCAATTGCCGGACGGCCTTCTATAAGCAAGGGCGAATTAATAAGATTTTCTTTCAAAAACAATCAAAAAGAAAGTAAGGAAAACAGACTCACTTAAATTAAATAAATTATTTAAAAATAGTCATAAATTAGTGTTATTCAGAGATAAATTTAGGTAGGAGCTCTGATCACTTATATCACTTATCCAAATACCAAATGTTTGTAATAAGATTTTTTATTTTATTTAAATATAAATCGAAAGTAAATTTAAAATAACTAAAATTTGAATTGAATTGTATGGGTTTTTATTGACTTTTAAATGTTTAAACAATAAATATCAATTTTTACTAAAAAATAAATTTTATTGATGATAATAATAAATACAAAAATGTTTTATTTTGTTAGGTTGGATTGCAGGGATAGATTTTACTCGCAAAATTGTTGTTAAAGTAAATTTAAGGCGTTACCCTAATGTGAGCTAGCGAAAATCAGTGAATTTTCAAAACTAATTCCGGGAAAACTACAAATGCGATTTTTAAAATTTTTGGATATTTATTAATAACTATCTTTTTAAGTTTACATATAAAAATGTATTAAAAAATAATTATATTTGCAGTAGTTACGCGGCTTTACCTTGCTTCTCGTGCATGGTTGGATGGTGTAGGTGATTTTGGCAATTGAGTCAATCCAAAATAAATGAAAAACATTTTTTTTTGTTAATTACATTGTATTGGTTATGGCGTGATGAGGAATTTTCTCGATATTCTTTTCAAAGTACAAGAGCCAATATGACTCTTAAAAATAAAAAAAAACAATAAATAAAACTTATATTCTTTAATTTAATTAAAAAATACAGGGTGTCCCTGTGACCGTGGAGAACCTTTAAAGTGGTGATAAAGGACACTTTTCTAAGACAAATTTTCAAATAAAATTTTTGTCCTAGTCGAAACCCTTGGGGGTACCTTCTTTAAAGCAATTTTTTGAATTTCTGATTTCAAACTGCCATAGCTCCGATATTATTAATTTTTTAAGCTTAATGGATTAGAACTTTTTTAAAGATCATTCGCTTATCTACAAATTAGGTTATAACTCCTTATCGTCTAGAATTAACCGAATTTGAGTTATAAATTAAATTGGGAAAAAAATGTTTAAAAAATTCAGATTTTATTTTTTTTTGCTTTTCTTGTGAATCTCGTATCTCTTGAACGAAACGTCTTAGAAAAAAACTGACGACTCAAACCAGATAGGGAATTTAACGATCTACAACTTTGGCCAAATAAATTTTTTTGTGAAACCAACCGTTTTTACAGAAATTGTGAAAATAATGAACAAGATGGAAAAAAAAAATTTCAGGTTGAATGGGTAGCAATCAAACACAGAACTACTCGTATGTCGACGTTTCGGACACTCTATGTGTCCATTCTCAATTGCTACCCATTTAACCTGAAATTCCTTTTTTCCATGTTATAAGCTTTGGGTGAGAATTCTTTATCTTACATAATGTACAAGGTAAAAAAAATAAATTCACAAAATTTATTTTAATAAATTTTCAAAATGGCCTCCCGCATTTTCAGCACACATGCGTGTTCTTTTCCAAAGATGTTTCACGGTATTATTTTATAATGGGGCTTTTTTGTTAAGTTCTGTCACCTATCTGCATTCTTTTCTTTAATTTAATTTTTTTACCTACACCTTGTATATTATTTTCAGAATTTCTGTGAAAACGGTTGGTTTTCCAAAAAAATGTATTTAACCAAAGTTGTAGCCCGTTAAATTCCCTATCCGGTTTGAGCCATCAGTTTTCTTCTAAGACGTTTCGTTTAAGAGATACGGAGTTCGCAAGAAAAGTAAAAAAATAAAACCTGAATTTTTTAAACATTTTTTCCCTTAATTTTATTTAGAACCCAAAATCCGTTGATTCTAGACTATAAAGGGTTATAACCTAATTTGTAGATAAGCGAATGATCTTTAAAAAAGTTCTAATCCATTAATCTTAAAAAATCAATAATATCGGAGCTATGGCCGTTTGAAATCAGAAATTCAAAATATTGCTCTAAGGGGAGGTACACCCCCCCAAGGGTTTGGATTGGACAAAAGTTTTATTTGAAAATTTGTTTTAGAAAAGCGTCCTTCATCACTACCTCAAAGGTTCTCCACGGTCACGGGGACACCCTGTATAACGAAAGAAAGCGGCACAAGCTGTATAAATTATTTGAATAATAATAATAATAAACAAAATTTTTTGATTCTTGTTAGGATGAGAGAAATTAGCAGGCAGAGGCACAGTAGATGGTCTTCTATTTGAAGAAATGTACGTTAATATCAACATTTATTGTCAAGTTATTTTGTTTTAAAAATAATCCTAGCCGTTGGCGTTACGGAATTTCTTGTAACTAACACAATTGATTTCTTTTTGATTGTCATATTTGAAAATCACTCAACATGACATTTGTGACGAAACTTTTACATTTTACCGGACATACTTCCCGTACAGTCCTGAACGAATTGTGACAACATTGGTGTTATAATAATAAGAATTCTAAACCAATTTATACGATTATACGCCACCAGGCACTAACCAAACTTGCGACAGATGGTTATGAGGTGCCTAAATAGTTTGGAATCAATTTCTAATCACAGAAATCTATAGGCTGCAGTAGTTGAGCACAGAAAAAATATTACTCCAGCTGTTTTAGAATTTTAGGCTTTAGGGTAAATTTGCAACCACTCAGCAACAACAATTCTCCAAATGATCCAAACTATATTCCAACCAGTTATGATGGCTATTACTATTATTGGAACCAATGTCGTCACAAGTCGTTCAAATATGAAACTTACCAAGATTTTTGAGCATTTCCATCATCAATCATTGTACAAAAATAAACATTGCTTTTGACAGCTCAAAATAACATGATAAGCAATAGCGTACAGATGTCTTCATAGTTAGAAAAATTATTTTCATTTCCAAATGCATTTCTCTAAATTTTCAAAATTTGCTGCTGTTTACCATAATAGTGGTTTTTAAGGTATCCTTCAAGAGATCTTAAATAGTCATCAAAACTATCTTAACCTATCACTAAAATCGATGTAGTAGATTGCACTGAAACTGAAAAAATGTATTCAAATGATGTAATCAAGCCCAAAAAAAAAGATCTATTTACTTAGAAAAGTTTTAATCGAAATTTCTGGTAGACTTATACGCCTGCACAATATATTGAAGAGAATATAAATTATGAATAGTACAGTAAGTCTCGAGCCAGAAAATAACAGGAAAACTTCGAAATCTGTTTCTCAAAAAAATCACATCTACATAATAATTATTATGTACCTACAGTTACTCGCATAAATATTCGGACACTCCTATGTTAACAATGTTAATTTGACGTTTTCAACACGTTTTTTTTTATATAAAAATTGCTTTTACAGCAAAATTTTTTAGACATTTTTTGTTGGAAATTTCATTGCCTTAAATTTTGTTTATATACATTTTTCTATTTTGTTGCACCGTTTCCGACTGACAGCGACTTAAACAAGACCCTGTAAAATCCAAAAAATATTATCATCTAAATCTCGGAAACGGTGCATCATAATAAAAAAATGAATATACAATTTTTTTTGTAAATTTCATTCTCTACAGTTTAGTTTATATACATTTTTCTAATATGTCGCACCGTTTCTAAGATATAGATGATAATATTTTTTGGATTTTACAGAGTCTTGTTCAAGTCGCTGTCAGTCGGAACCGGCGCAACAAAATAGAAAAATGTATATAAACAAAATTTAAGGAAATGAAATTTATAACAAAAAATGTCTACAAAATTTTGCTGTAAAAGCAATTTTTATATAAAAAAAACGTCTTGAAAACGTCAAATTAACATTGTTAACATAGGAGTGTCCGAATATTTATGTGAGTAACTGTACGTCTCGTCTGTTTTAGAATAATCGTGAAGATATTTTATTGTTTATTAAAATTTTTATATTCTCTACAATGTAAGTTAAAATATTTATTGAACGTTAAAATATGCCGAAATTTATTTTCGACGAGTTATATTTTTATATTAGCGTAAGTAGAAAATAAAAGAAATTAATTAAATCTCAATGATTACTTCCGAATGTAATATTCCAATTTTATGAAAATATATAAAATCTATAAACACCTATATCGATTGTTAGTACTTGCCTAAAATCACTGAGATATCTTCAATAAATTAATAATGCGGATGATAAGCACAGAATTGCGCAACGGTAGACAAAAAATAAGTTTAGTGCGGCTCTACCTTAACATTTTATTTTAGTTTTAAATGTTTTTATGTTTTATTAATGTTAGTTATTATATTATTATTGTACTAAATTTGTAGATTATTAAATTGTTAAAAAATAAAAAATAATTACCCAAAAGTATTAGAATCGTTTTAAAATGATTCGCGACCAAGTTGTATAATTATAGAGAATTATTAATTAATAAAACCTAAAAATAGGTACTTCTTACATGTAAATGTAAAAATTGTTCATATTTATGTTTAATTTAAGCATCTTGAAATATATACAGGGATGTATGCAAATAATTAAAAAAATACACTATCTTATATGTAACAGCTTTTTATTTAGAACAAAACAATTTTTTTAACAATAACAGCAAGTAAAAGATACAAAAACTTATAAAAGTAAAGAAAAAGTTATATAGATATAGTAAAAGTAAATAAAAAGAGATTTAAGAAAATAGAAAGTTTCGATAGGTAAGTAAAATAATATAGAAAAACAAGAAAAAACAAAACCAAGAAAAGTGAAAAGAATAGATATAAGTTAATAGAATAAAAAAAATTAAAGAAATAATAAGAAGAAAGTAAGAATAAAATAAAAGTAATAATAGAAACAAAAAGAAAACTTTGGTATCAATAGAAGTAAATTAATATTAAGAACTCCCATAACCGGAAAATTGCATGCAAAGAAGAAAGGAAAAGAAAAGAAAAATAAGTACCTACTTAACAATTGAAGTTTTTTACAGTTCTGAAGCACTTCAAGCCGTAAAAAACTTCTTTATTTTCTAGAATTTGAAAAATGTTACTTGACTAGACTGCCCTTTAAATATTTTTAATGGCCCGTGTGAACTGGAAAATCGGCATACCATCCAAAGGCTCCGTGGTTTCCAGTGTGAGCTCCAAAATCGACTGCATCATGATGGTGTCCACCACCTGCTTGCCTCTCCAATCGATTCGATGGTTCTCCTTGAATATTATCAGGAATATCATGAGGATAAGCAATGCTTAGCGCAACAATGCATAATAGAACCAAATATGTGAAAATCTAAAAGAAAAAAATTTAGTTACAAAAATTGTAGACAAAAATAACTTACAGTTTTCATTTTGAATCACGCCACAAAAATTATGTTGTTACTTCGTAAGCTTTTGATTTGTTTTGAAGCTATGGATTATCTTTTTCGTATTTATAGAGAAAATTACTTTCACTCAAGAACCACAAAAACGTATTAAATATATTGGTTTGGTTTATCGATTAATGAATTAGAGCGTTTGATTTTTATTCAAGCATTACGATTGTTTAGCTTTTTATCCAACAAATAAGATTTGGTTTTTCAATTTATTAATTACTAAACAAAAACTAATTAGTATATACAATACAAAAAGGATGAAATGCTGTGATTTGATTATTAGAGGTTGAAAATAGCTATTTACACAACTAGAGATTAAAGTGACCCCTTTTATTATGAAAATTATGAAATTAAAATAATTTTTTTAATCTATCATGTAATATTTAAAACTTTTTATAAACATTATCGAATGTTAATAACAATAATTATACAAATTAATTAAATAATATAATTTAAATTATTTTTATTGTTGTATTCAAAACACTTTCTAAAGTCTTTTCTGCTTTACTTACTGTTGTTTTGTGTTAATATTTACAGGCGAACTAGAACCAAGAATAAAATAAAAACTTGAAGATAATCCGCGATTAACGGTTCCACGTCAAACTGTCGCGGATATTTAGTCGTGCGACATTTGGACGCCGTTATTTGGACGTGCGACATTTGGACGCATGTATCAATTGGACGCGCGTCAATTAGTCGCATGCGACAATTTGGGGATACGACAATTGGACGCGGATATTTGGACGCGTGGCAATTGTCGCATGCGACTAATTGACGCATCCAAATATCCGCGACGTTTTGACGGGATACCGCGATTAACATATCGAGACGTTGCCACTTTAACCAATAGTGCAAGTTCAACTGTTATTAACCACCTAAAAAAATGAAAAAGGCGAATTTAAATGATAGGCAGAGAGAGGCAGAAACGAGTAATAATCTACTCTTTCACTCTTTGTTATTGAATAGGCAAAGATCGACGCCTTTTTTTGAGAGATTTGTTATACAGGGAACCAAAAGTGGGTTCTTTATGACAATACTACAAAGAAAAAACAGTGGTTATCGAGAAAACAAAACTAAACAAGGATTTCACCCAAAAAACGGGTTGCTGTGTATTTGGTGATATATTCGTGGATTTCTTCACAAAGAACTTTTAAATGAAGGGTAGACTATAACAGCAAACGTTTATTGTAAACAGATGGAACGTCTTCAACAAAAATTGATTCACAATATAAAAAATTACAGTACTACAATGCAAGACCACGCACTTTTATTTTGGGATTTCTTTAAATCTAACCATGTTGATGGCTTGACAATGTGATTTATTGAAAGCTTAACCAACTTTCAAGCAATGAAAACTACGAAGAAAAACAATTAGTTATTTGCAATTTTTTACTTCAGAACGTAAAAAACTTTTCTTACCCAACTGCAGTTCGTGCATTTAAAGAAAAATGCATTTTTCACAATTTCATAATATTCACTGGCTACATCACTGGAGAGAAAATTTTTAGGAACCTGATTTGCTGCTAAACCCACGAAGTGGACCCAACCTACAATAATAAAGAAAATCTTTTGTTACTTATCATTAGTAGTGGGGCTATGCGGGTCCCACACGAAATTCCCATAAGATTTAACATGGGAGCAAGAAAACTGCATAAACTTCCGGTTTGCTGACGTCACAATAGATAGAGTCAATTGTACTTCGATGACAATGACTTCTGGTTTGACGCTAGACCTTTTTAGCAGCGGGGGTGCGGCTGAGACCCCTTGGCAGCGGGGATGGGGCTGAGGCTCTTTTGGCCACGAGGTGTGGCAAAGCCTTGTTGGCCAGCCGTTAGGTCACGGGATGTACCTTATTAAGTCAAGCATACTCTTTTGTGGACGTCGGAATACCGCATAATTGTAAAAATTATGTTATTTAGTACCTGATTAAACACATTATATTAAAAAGAATTTTAAAAACGTATATTTAATTATTCCGAATTAAGATTGAGGAAGATTGAGGAGGACGCCAAAATAAAACACAATTACTGATTGTCAACGTTTCGGTCAATAATTTGAACCATCTTCAGGACTAAAATATTTACAAAAATTACAAAGAGGGAAGAAGATAATATGGTTACGTTGGACAATATATGACGTAGTCTCTACACTCAGCTCGCAGTAGGATTGAAATATATTTCCATAACTGATGATAACATCAACAAGCAACCAGATTATGGATACTTAAATAATGGTTATAAAAGACTGCTGAGAACTTATTTGAAGAAAATCGAAGAGCGACCACCTTGAATTTGTGATTTCGGGACTCTTGGAAGAGATTTTTATCCCCCCCCCCTTTTATGAAAGATTTTTGTTTTGGTTTTCTCATTGTTACATTAGTGGATACAGGAAATGTGATAAGTGTTTGAAAGGAAGAAAAGAAGAAATTTTAAATTATATTTTTTAAATATTTCTTAATTTGTTTTTTTATATTACTTTACCATGTAAAGGGGTCTAATTGACATAGAACCCTATTTATTTTCAGTGTTTACACTGTTTTTACCATCATGTACATGGTTTCTCACCTATGCGTGCGTTTTACGTTAATTTTAAATTCTTTCCTAGATGAGTCTTTGTACAACCTAGTTTTTACTGACCAAATTTCATATTTATTGTATTTTATTGAGTTTTGTTTGTACTGGTCTTACACTACTTATATGTTTGTTACCTCGAAATATTTGATTAGTAACCACCAATCCATAATTTTGACACACCATGTAACGCTTACCTAGTTACTTTCAGATCTTAGATTGCAACCATGTTAAGTTGAAAGAATTTTGACACCTATAATTTTTATGTTTGACATTAATGTGCATTAATGGTTGTACTCGTGTTCTTAAACGCTACAGTTTTCATGTTTTTGAACTTACAATTATTATTTGACTTGGTTCCGGCGCATCCTCAAAACTATGTAATCTTTTATACCGAGACAATTTCCATCCTACTGTGAGGTGAGTGTAGAGACTACGTCATATATTGTCCAATGTAACCATATCTTCCCCTTTTGTAATTTTTGTAAATTTTTTAGTCCTGAAGATGGTTCAAATTATTTACCGAAACGTTGACAATCACTAATTGTGTTTTATTTTGGCGTCTCCTCCATCCCAATATCCTCTCAAATTACTAAAGATGGTATATTGGAAAATTTACTAACAAATCGTTTAACCGACGACGACGACGAATGGACTAAAAGGTTTCAGCCTGATACTTTAAAATATATTTGTGTAAAAGCGGTAAATAAGCAAATTCAGCAACTACCCGATATATTCCACCTTGCTACTGAACTGCCCGAATCTTTAATACGGATTTTATTAAGATATTGGTGTTACCAAAGTTTTGTTAGTGAAGAAATACTAGTTCATCTTAAATATAAGTTGAAGAACTATTTGAAATGTTTATATGTAATGAAAGAATAAGGTACTTTTTGTTAATACAATATTATATTTTTTATTCTAATTTGGATGCACGGGACATTATATTAGTTCGATATTATTATTATGTAAGCAAATGGGTAAAGTTTGTGCATGTTGTGCGGCTGATTATAACCATAATCGTACAATGATAAGTAATGTAGAAGGAGAAAAATTGCCAGGGAAACCTAGACCATATTACCTGGATGGAATTGAGTGAAATGATAGAGAGTAAACAATTATGGTGTCAAATGTGTTTTAGAAACAGAGTAGTACAATTTTTTGAAACTGAATACTAATTTTTTAAGAATAAATAACAATAATAATAATAATTTTTTTGTTTTATTCACATGCAGATGTGTTTTTTTAAATACATGAATTTTAATTGTTTAAATAAAGACGAAATTCTCCAAATTCCAATCAAATATATAAAGTTGCATTCTTCCTCACTTCAGATATTTCAAGCCTGGGAAAAATGATTTGATAATTATAAAAAATCAATTATTCGATTATTTACCTTGTTTTCGTCGTCATTATAATAATAATAACATTGGATCGACGGCCCCGCCCCACCTAAGCTGAACTGTAACATTTGTAAAATTGAGAGTAGGGAAGCTAAATATTATAAGTTCGATTATTAATTAGCGATAATTGAATTATTTATTGATATTATCAACCATTTTAAATGGTACGTTCTACATAGGATGCCCTCCGAAAATGTGCTATATGGGTATACCTCATGCCCCGCATAGCCCCACTACTATCATTGCAGATGAGAACGGTTTTCGTCAAATTACCTTTATCACTATTAGTACTACTTTTGTCTTATTCTTAGTGGCCAGGATAGCTTCTTCATTGTTCCTTCCAATGCACTTAAGTTATACTCACAAACCCGAACTGCACTACAACGAAAAGGGATTTTCATTCCGTATATAAGAAAGTTAGACTTTTTCATGGATTTCGGATTTGGACTGGAAATTTTTGCTTCAGTAAGTGATGACTAACTACTGAGCCAAAGAACCGCCTGAAAATAAAATTTTATGATTTACGGCATACATAAGTCGATTAGAATCCAATACAATTTTGTTTTTTAAAAAATTCAAAAATGGCACAGCTAACTTTTATCTATAAAATAGTTTTTGGTCCAAAAAAATTTATTTATCAAAATAAAATTTTATGATTTGAGGCACACGTCGAGTAGAATCCAATACAATTTTGATTTTTAAAAAATCAAAAATGGCGGGGCTAATTTCTATCCCAAAATAATTATAAATATAATACTATTTTTTTTTTTATTTTAATGAATTCCAAACATTGCACACAAACTTTTCAAGATATTTACCCGTGGTGCTATTATATATTTTAAAAATTTTCAAATTCTTAATTTGAATAATGCGCCCTTTGATTTTATGTTTTAAAAAATAAAAGCCCTAAAAGTTTGCTGCCACTTTTTATTCTATAAAATTTAATTGAATTTAATTTATAGAAAAGTTTACGTGAGATTTTCTGTGCTTGATAATTATAACATGGTAGGTATAAATTTAAATAAGCAATATACCGAAAGTTTATTGTGAAATTTTTGGTTTTAACTCCGAAAATTCCTTGTAAATAGAATGTAATAAAGCATAACCCCACAATTTTTTGTAGACTTGTAAGAGGCGTAATGGGGGTCGTGCAAAGCACGGACGTGGTCATGTTAGAGCAGTTCGTTGTACTAATTGCGCTCGGTGTGTACCAAAGGATAAAGCAATTAAAAAATTCGTCATTCGCAACATTGTAGAAGCTGCAGCCGTTAGAGATATCACTGAAGCTTCAGTTTACACTCGTAAGTCTTTATATCAGCTTATACCCATTGGTACTAAATGAAATATTTATACAGAGTACGTCTTGCCCAAATTATATGCCAAGTTGCATTATTGTGTTTCGTGTGCTATCCACAGTAAAGTTGTACGTAATAGGAGCAAGAAAGAACGGAGAGTGCGTACTCCTCCACAACGTAATTTCCCTGGACGAGACAACAGACCTGCTCAACCTGTAAGAAAATAAACAATACTTAATATATAATTTTCAATAGTTTCCTGGCGTTTTATTTTGCGATCCTTGATCACATTTTTTACAGTTTCTACTAGGCTCTTCGGTGACATAATCCATGTCAAACAATAAATAAAAGCAATTGAATGAATGCAATCGAACAATTCATATATTTATACTTATAATTAGTACGTCCTTTAAATTAAATTTTAAAACAAATTCTAGGCTTATCATAAATAAATTTCTTAACAAATTTGTGACAAAAGGTGTATAAACGGTAAATCCGACCGTAACATAGATTGGTGTATCATAAACTTGTTGAAATGTCCACTACAACCTACATTACAGTACATTTCGACCATCACAATCAAATAATTATTTCACAAAACGCTAACTATAATTAACTAATCATCAGCTAATGCGCTGTCCATAGCTTCTTTTAGATTTTTTTCAAAAAGTTTTTTGGCATCTGAAAATCCATGTTTCGTTTTACCAAACGAATTTGGTCCCGAAGATGTTGGTGTATCTCTAAAATTGCAAGAGAATGAAGATATGCATCATTCGATTAATTATAACAAAATTATACCTGCCAATATTTCTCATTCGCATCCTTGCTTCCGGTGGCATTTCTTCGGGTTCATCATCGCTATCCTGATTAAATACGGAAGCAACCGACATCTTTGGTTTTACACTACCACTAGGTTTTTGAGCTGCCAGTTTCATCTGTATACTCATATTCTTAATCCGGTTTTTCGCTACAGAACTGGCTCCATCACTTCGCTGATCTGATCGTCTCGGTGAGCGTGATCTCGATCTGTCCCGATTTTTTCCATAATCTGACCCTAATAAACACTGACAAATTTAAAGATTTTAATAAATGGAACGGACGCTTAATAAAATAGTAGGTGCGTGAAGCAGGTTATGTAAACTATAATTTTAAAATAAAAGCTATTAAATTTAAAATCATTACCAGATTTATTGCTTTTGTACTCTTTTGAGTCTTTGCTAGACATTATTCCAGTTTTAATTTACTTTAGGAAGTATTTTCACTTATGAAATCATAATTGACATTTTAAATGACAACTATCAAATATTTTTTTATTGATGTGGTGCTAAAATATAAAAACAATCAGATATACAGGGTGATTATAATTTTTTAAAGAAATACTGGACAAAAGATTTACTTGATTTTGATAGTTCATCATGCTTAACCCACTAAACTTGTATTTGTTAACGTTCTTGCAGAAGCAAATAGTAAAATTAGTAAGTTTTTGATTATATAACCTCAAACTTTCACGGTGTGAAAAATGTATTGTTTATCTCGTATTTGTTTGCGAAATAATTTAAAACGAATTGGCACATTACAAAATATAAAATTTTCTTCTGAGAGTATTGCAAAAAGTACGGTGGAAACGTATAAACCTGATACCACGCGAAAGAAATCGTTAAAAGTTGGACCAAACCTCAAAGACTTTTTAACACAAACGAGCGCTGTGACAATCGAAGATACCGACGTGGTTCCGTATCTTAAAGACGTCGAAGAATATGGTCAACGTAGGAAAGTATTGTTTGAAGTTTACGGTTGCCAAATGAATGTTAACGATACCGAAATTATATGGAGCATTTTGAAGAGAAATAATTATCTTAAAACTGACGATCTAAACGAAGCTGATGTTGTCTTATTGATTACTTGTGCGATTCGAGAAGGCGCTGAACAAAAAATATGGAATCGGTTAAATTATTTAAAAGGAATTCGAGAGAAAAAAAGAATTGTCGGGGGTTTTGCGCCTATGAAAGTAGGACTTTTGGGTTGTATGGCTGAACGATTAAAACAAAAAGTATTAGAAATAGATAAAAATGTAGATATTGTGGCTGGGCCTGATAGTTACAAAGATTTGCCTCGATTGTTATCTCTGGCTAATGAAAACGAAACTGCAATTAACGTTTTGTTGTCTTTTGATGAAACTTATGCTGATGTTATGCCTGTACGGTTAAACGAGAACTCTGTTTCGGCTTTTGTGTAAGTTTTCTTATTAATTACAGCTATTAACTATTGTAACATTTTTTGTAGATCAATAATGAGAGGATGTGATAACATGTGTACTTATTGTATAGTACCATTTACGAGAGGACGTGAAAGATCTCGACCAGTAAATTCAATTTTAAACGAAATTCGTCATCTTTCAGAGCAGGGTGTTAAGGAAGTTACTCTTTTAGGACAAAACGTGAACAGCTATCGTGATGTTTCAGATGGCAGTAAATATTACATGACACCTAATTCAACCAATTTAGCTAAAGGATTTAAAACTGTTTACAAAAATAAAGTTGGTGGTTTGCGATTTGCAGATCTCTTAGAGAAAACTGCTGAGATTGATCCTGAAATGAGAATTCGATTCACTTCGCCACATCCTAAAGACTTTCCAGATGAAGTCTTACAAGTAAGCTTTTTAATTTTGATTTTATTATAGCAATGATAAACAAGTTGCCTTCGTTATTACAATTTTTAAATTTTTTTATATTAAATTCACTGCAGATCTTGCTTGTGGACAAATCTTACAAATGAAAATTAACATATTTCCCGTAAACCAATCAAGTTGAAATTTTGTACATCGACTTTATGTCGATGAAAATGCATTCTTACATACATTTGGTGTCACACACGCACCTTGCATATAAAGGTTTTAGAATGAAACCTATGTTTTCATGAGTTATTTTTAATTATTATTAAAAGCAATTTTGCAATCAATTTTTCCTGATAAAACTAAAATAGATGTTAACTATCTTTTGTAGCTAATTAATTCGAAACCAAATATTTGTAAAAATTTACACATGCCTGCCCAATCAGGAAACTCGAACGTTTTAGAAAGAATGCGAAGAGGTTATACGAGAGAAGCTTATTTAGAGTTAATTGATCGTGTAAAAACTTTAATACCTTCTGTCGCTTTGAGTTCCGATTTTATATGTGGTTTTTGTGGTGAAACCGAGGAGGAGTTTGAAGACACAATGACACTGATAGAAAAAGTCCAGTTAGTTTGTTATTAATTTACCTGATGCCTATTTTCAATTTTTTTACCTGTACAATTTTAGGTACAACATGGCTTATTTATTTATGTATAGCATGAGAGAAAAAACTACAGCTCACCGCCGGTTTAAAGATGATGTGCCACTTCAGGTGAAACATAAAAGATTAGAAAAAATGGCAAATTTGTATCGTGAGTTAGCTGAAAAAAATAATAAAGCAGAAATCAAACAAACGCATCTTGTTCTGGTGGAAGGTAGTAGTAAAAGATCGAATACAAATTTACAAGGGCGTACTGATGGAAATTTGAAAGTTATTTTTCCTGCCGGTACAATTTGCGATGAGAATGGTTTTAACCATAAAGAAATTAAACCTGGTGATTATTTAGCTGTAAAAATATATGATGCAAATTCGCAAGTATTGAAAGGAGTTCCATTGTATCATACATCTTTAACTCGTTACCACCTTAGTGGAAATTGATAAATAGAACACAAATTGTCTCCCCAAGAGAATGTTACTCTAAGAATCGATTGAAGTTGTTGAAAACCAAAATAACTCGTAAGTTAAATAAAATAAGTTTTAAAAGTATTAAAAGTGTTGTACAAAACACACATTATGTTTTGCGTAATACTTATATTAAATTTATTTTGTTATTGAACCTCTCGAGGTTATTGTGATGTCTGACGAAGACGACTGTCAAAACTAGTTTACATAAAATATATTATTAATTCTCGAGGAAAGTTGTTTTTATATTATATCTATTAAATTTATTAGTATTATTAGCTCTAGATATTAGATATATATGGCAGTCTATCCGATTCCAAATGTGTACCAGCCAGTCGTCTCTGGTATGAACTGGTTTAACTACCAAAAAGATAAATCAGATTTTAAGTACATTGTTTCATGACCAGGGAAAAATGCAGTTGAAAAAAGAAAGAAGAAATGGGTAACTTTTGATCTTATGGCAGTGGAAAGGCTCAACTATAAAGAAAATATAAGGAAAAAGTGAACAGAAGAGTAAGCACAGAAAAAGTTGCAGAGAAAAACAGGAGGGAAAAAGTTAGATAAGAAATATATAAGAAGAGAGAAAATTATATGAAAAGAGAAATAGAGTAATTCTTCCGTTCATCTTTTTCTTCTTCTTATTTTCTTCCGTTCTTAGGTTCTGCCGTGCTTATTTCTTAATATATTCAAAAATTGCTGTAGAGTTCCTGGGTAGAATAAGTATCCCTTTACTAGGTCCAGAGCGGCTCTTTGTAGGCACTGTTGAAGGCGGTTTAGATTTTCATCTTTGCTGAAATTACATTCTTCAGACGACATTTTAAACCACGATATAAACATCGGCCAATCTTCTGTTTTCCCACAAACCTTCGCGTATTCGTTGACGTAATTTGTCGCATGCTGAGATGTTTCATCGTTATTGATCCTTGACTATCATCGCTTTGAACTTAACCAATTCGTTTTGCGACACTTACAGGAAACCGTTGATCGTTGGTTTCAGGTTGAAGACCGGTGATTGGAGCTTTTTCCTTTCTTGGAGTATTTTTTTCTATCCATGTTTTGACGAGATCTTCTTTGTCCTGTTTTGAAACCAACGAAATACTGTCTTCGTCGCTACTCAACAGCATTTGAAACATACAAATTGACAGACAACGTAGGAAAGAAAACACACGCCGTTTTTACAATTATTATAAGAATAATAATTATAATCATTTCTGGGGTTGCTGATGCTGTGATGTGGTGACTCTTTTTTCCATCGTAATAGCTGCAGTCAACATTTGAGAAACAATGCAATGATGCTGTGCAAAGTTTACATCGTAGAAATGCACCAAATTTGAAAATAAAATATATTTTTCTAAATTTTAAATTTACAGTTTTGTATAACATCTTTTATTTTAAAATTATTTTTTTAAATTTAAGTTTCTCTTTTAAAATATATTAAAAATTTAATAAAAAAGCCAAATGTACAAATTCAAAAATTTAACAATAATTATTTATTATCTATTATATAATTATATTTCTTAAAAATTACATCAGGTAGTTTTATTAAACTTAAAAAATACTATCCGTGATCTGCCATTGCATAAATTTTCAATATTTTATTAAGGCACTGACTGGCGTGTAACACTCATTTTTGCTACTTTCAAAAATATTTCAGTATCAAAATATAATTTTTTAACCAGCCATATTTAATAATATTTACATCGTTATGCTAACATGGTAGAAAATTTACAGTTTTTTTAACAATCTAACAACATTACTGTCTTAACAACCCACTAGCATGGTTTTAAATTTAAACCAAGCTAGACGCACCGACACAATCATCAGTTTGTCCCGACAAACACGGCGAATTTCCTTTTGAACTTCCATACACTTTGGTAGAATAACCAGAATCATTATTTGTGTCTCTGTCAATTGCGTCGTGCGGATTTTCCAACATTCTGGAGGTATTTTCAAACATTTTATTAGGATTAAATGCCCTGGAAGTTCCTTCCACTTCGTTAAACATTTTGGAATTATCTAATAATCGTAATTTGGCAAATTGCATATTAACATTTTGTTCATAATACTTGGGGTTTTGCACTTGAGATTCACTTAACGTCACATTTTGATGATTATAATGAATCGGTATTTGAGCACTAGAGGTATAAAGTCTTTGATTCGGCGTCGATCGTACAGTAGATTCTAATATTCGCACATTTGGTTCAACATAACTAGCTTTAGAATCCACTAATGAAGCGGCGGCGGTGGGATTGTACAACCCCGTCCTACTTCTCGGAGCATCGTTGGGAACATTTTCGTAATTTGGATTTGGATCGGGCGGAATATACAGGTTTGAATTCCCCATCATTCCACTATGTTGAACCATCCTCATGGGACCATCTTCGTCGTCACTGCTTTCACTATCACCATTATTTGCACTGCCAGAAGCTTGTTGGTGCTGTATTCTAGCCACCAGTTCTTTGACGCTCGGCCTAGCCGCGCCATCTTCGTCTGCATTATCTAATTCGTCCATACTTCTAAAACAAAAAAAATGTATAAAAACCTGGTTCGATCGAAATCATCGGCTTACCTCGTGGCTTGCAAGGGATTTTCGTTTATTTTATCCAACATTTCGAGACTTCTGGAACGGGGTAACATGGGATGTGGATTTTCTTTAATTGTATTGATGCGTTCAGATCTTCGACCATGAACTCCACGATTTAGTTTTTGTTCCAAACCAGCTACCTTTTGGCCAAGTTTAATTTGCGCTTTTTGTAACTCCTTCTTGTCTTTTTCTAAACGAGCTTCGAGATGCCTAAATAGTGGTGCGCAATAACAAGTATAACCTACACCCACGGGTCCCTTGCAAATTTTTCCTGCTAAATCTAAATAATACTGCTCTCCTCGTTGCAGAGGTTCGTTTGGAAGCGTCTCTAAACGTGGCGATGGGAAGGCTTCCGGGTCGGGATAGTAATGGCATCCATAAGGCGACAAGTTTTTTGATTTGGTCGGGGATTCAGGATTACCTAAATTAATATTACAAATTTATAGCATTGGAGTAACACACTAAGAAATTTGATTATTTACCTGATGGTAGTTTTCCGTCGAATCTCACTTTTCCCTTAGAATGCTTTTTCACCTTAGCTTTCTTTTCTTTTTTTGGTACGGAATCGTCCAAAATGTTCAAAATTTCGTTAAGATCTTTTCGTAAGGCTATGTCTCGAGCGGTCTCGTTTTGTTTATTGCGAACGATTTTATTGCATCCCGCCTCCAATAAAATTCTGGTTAGTTTTCTCCTACCCATAGCAGCTGCAATGTGAAGAGCGGTGTCGCCATTTTTGTTTTGTTCAGAAACTCGACATTTTGCAGATATCAATATTCGAGTTACTCCAGCGTGGCCGTACCTTGCCGACGTGTGTAAGGCCGTATCTCCGTAATTGTTTTGTAGGTCCGGATTGCAACCCGCTAATAAAAGTTCGCGACAAGATTGATTGTGGCCGTTTTGGCAGGATAGATGGAGTGCAGTAAAACCTCCTGCGTTAATTCGGGTGAGATTTGCTCCTGCAGTAGCTAAGAGAGATACGGTACGGCTGTAACCTTTCCACGAAGCTTCGTGAAGTGCGCAATTTCCGTGAATACTGTCTTGGTGATCGACGTCTGCACCTCGGGCTAAAAGTAATCTTACTACTTCTTCATGGCCATCGGCGGCGGATCTCTGAAGCGCTGTACATCCAGCACTATCGGGACTATCTACTTCCCGAGGGGCGGCGACACTGAGGAGCAGCCGAACAACAGGGGCATGACCTGCACTTGCTGCCAGATGTAAAGCTGATCGGCCCAATTCATCTCTGGAAAAACGAACAGATCTTGCCGAACCCAATAATCTTGCACAGGCTGCAGTATCTCCGGAACTTGCTGCAGCTCGCAGTGCCGCACTACCCACTCCACCGCCGCCGCCACCTCCTCCACTCATCAGGTGTGGCCCATCTTATCTGCAAGAGAAAAACAATCGTCAAATTTATAAATAAAATAAAATAAATTGCTAACAATAATTAGACAATGGAATAGCCAGGAAAACAATGCCAAAATTAATAAATACCGTCCATAAAAAATTGCAATATAAATAACTCGACAATGGTTTTCTCGTGCCAGATCTTCAATGTCACCACCAGTTAGTTATACAAACAATTTATTGTGGTCACATCAGAATTTAGCTTACTAAAGTAGGTAAGTGATGAAAGAAATATAAAGCACTGGAAGAATTTATATTTTTTATATTCGCAGCACACCGAATTTTCCAATCATTGAGCTACCTAATGGAGACCGATATTAAAGGTGATATCATAATTAGGATATTCACGAAATATCCAATTAGACGACCTTACAGTAAGATTTTTAATTTTAAAATACAAAGTTAAACGATTATAAGTAATGTAAACTCCATTAAGACGTTAGGAACGTTTGCTGTAATTGGTCTATAAAAGCAAACCGTTAAACGTGTACCTATTTTATTAATAGCACTAAAATGTTGTAATGTGTATTATTTTGTTTTCTTGCAGACCACATTAATCTAAAATCTCATCAACATGAAAATAATCATTAGCGTTCTCTCATTAAGTATCTCTAAAAAGACGATTAATAAAGTAGATCTTTACAACTATCAAACAAGCTAATATTGCATGTTTGATGTTTTTTATTCATTCAGATTGGAAGTCACAAGATTCAAGTTTAAAAAAAACGGGAAGAAGTTTTGACTGAATAACTGGTTGGAATATCTCAAGTTCGTTATTTTGAATGGATACTTAAGAAGACTAACTCGAGAAAGTGAAAGTGTTAATTTATTAATTTTTAATCCACGATGAGGAAGCCTTGAAGTTAGCGTTCCATTAAAAGCACTTGCGCCTATCCGAATCTTCCAAATTTGTTGGAAAAGCATTTTGCCCTGCAGCACTTGGAGATAAAATACCATAAAAATTTCGATTTATGTCTGAGTAACATTAGGTATTAATTTTTATTAGTATTTAGATATAGGATTAAGCTACACAGATATCGTTAGCTTCTGTTATGTATATTATTAAGATATTAAACCAGCTAATGACAGCTTTCTTAACGAAGAAAGCTTGGCACACCAAAATTTAGAGATGTTTGGTTTATGGTAAATAAAAGGTAATAGAATATAAATGACATGATTTGCATAACAATAGACGCCTGTGAAAATTATTTTTGTTATTTTTGAAAGAATAAATTAAAATTACGAATCCGTTGAACGTCGAATAATAAAGGATGTTCCCTCCCGCGAAACAACCCATTTTATTGTTTTGGTGTTAGGAAGGGCTTATTGTACACGCCATAATTGATAATAATACATGAGTTGAACCCAACGAAGTGACTATTTTGAAATGCATACCAGGAAACAGATCCAAAAATGGAACGAGACAATGTTAAACTTAAATTTATTTATGATTCAAATTTAATTCATCAAAATAATAATTATGACCTTACTGATAAATTAATATCAGTTATTAGTTCATTGAGGATTCGGTCATTGCAATCTATTTTAAACAGATAAATCCTTCCGACGTGGGTAACCTTCATCGCAAAAGTACACTGGCAGTCATCAAATACGGTTGGATTATAATGATAATGACCGAATCTTCAATCAACTAATAACTAATATTAATTTATCAGTACGGTCATAGCATTGATGAGCTTAATTTGAATTATAGTTTCAAGTCTTTACATTCGCCTGAGGTGACTTTTTTTTTTAGTTTATGCGGTGATTTAGATGCCCGGTTGGGAAGACGCATCAAAATTTTTCGACATTTGATAATTCTTATGTTGGATGTTTCGGATTAACCGTCATATGAAAATACCATTCTCTCAACAAGAAAATACTCAACGATTTTCCGAAGTCGGTCTTTTAAGGTCACACATCTAGATAAGGTGGATTTGAGGTTTGATCTAATTAATCTCTTGGGGTTGAGTAGGGTGAAGGTGAGTGCTTCTTGCTTATCACCTTATTATATTCCCTGGGGGCACCTTTTGCTGTTGAGCTCAAATCTTCGACGTGCCTAGACCACGAGACTTCATTTTAAGTTTGGATATTCATCTCTCTTTTTTTAATAATATCCATATTTTCCCACTCAACCATGAAGTAAATTTCCTTTTAAAACTCGATTAATCATTAATTTGTTTTCATATTCATTATTTCTATCCTAAACATAATAACAAACAAACAGATTATGAAGCATTCTTTAACACTCTGGGGAATAGATTTATAGCTGGTGGAGACTATAATGCTAAAAACCGATTGTGGGGCTCTAGATTGACAACACCAAAGGGTAGAGAACTGGCTAAGGCTATGAAGGCAAACAACATGGTGAGCATATCTACTGGAGATCCTACATATTGGCCAGCAGATAGGAATAAATTACCTGATTTAATCGATTTCTGTGTTGCAAAAGGAGTTGACATTAAAAAAATTAAAGCAGAATCCTGCCTGGACCTCTCCTCCGACCATTCACCGATAATAGTGAGTATTTCGCACGAATTATTAAAGAAAGAAAAACAACCATCTTTGTACAGCAAAAGAACTAATTGGAATATATTCAGAGAGGAACTCGACAAACTGATTATACTGAGCGTTCCCCTCAAGACTGAGAATGATCTGGAAGAAGCTGTAAACACTATAACAAATCACATACAGCAAGCTGCCTGGAAGGCAACCCCCGACGCCTTTAATAAATACATAAAAGAAGAAACACCATTTTCAATAAAGCAAAAGATAGCTGAAAAACGAACACTACGGAAGATTTGGCAACAAACAAGATATCCTGGGGACAAAACCAGATTAAATAAAGCTAACAGGGAATTGAAACACATGTTAACAGAAACTAAAAATCGAGGAATAAAGGAATACTTGGAAAACCTGAGCCCAACTAAAGCAACCGAATACTCCCTGTGGAAAGCCACCAGGAAACTAAAAAGACCTCAACAATCTATTCCACCAATTAAGGATGAAAATAATAAATGGGTGAAAACCGACAAAGACAAAGCAAATGTGTTCGCCAAACACCTATACAACACTTTTCAACCAAACCCTTCGACTACTGAGGCCTACAAGAAAATACAAGAATATCTGGAGGCTCCCTTCCAAATGGACTTACCAATTGAAAAATTTGGAACGGCTGAAGTCAGAAGAGTTATTAAAGAAATTAATCCAAATAAAGCTCCAGGATTTGACCTGATCACTGGTAAAGTTCTACAAGAAGCAAATAATAAGTGCATTAAAGCCATAACTCACATTTTTAACGCCATTATTCGAATAAACTATTTTCCTAAACAATGGAAGGTTGCTCAAATTGTTATGATCCCAAAACCGGGAAAAAGGGTCGACGATGTTAAATCATACAGGCCAATAAGTTTACTTCCTGTATTATCAAAAATATTTGAAAAACTCCTACTCCGGCGATTAAAACCTGTAATAGAGGAACGAGCGCTAATTCCGGATCATCAGTTTGGGTTTCGGAATCACCACGGAACTATTGAACAAGTTCATAGAGTGGTCAAAAGAATTAATAAAGATCTTGAAACAAAACGGTTTTGTTCAGCAGCTTTTCTCGATATAAGTCAAGCATTCGACAAAGTATGGCACGAAGGTTTGTTCTATAAACTGAAAAAGAATCTCCCATACCATTATTATCAGATTCTCAAATCTTACCTAAGCAACAGACACTTTTTTGTCAAACAACAAAACGAAATGACTGACTTACACACTATCCAAGCTGGAGTACCACAAGGTAGTATACTGGGCCCTATTTTGTATTTACTATACACATCCGATCTACCCACATCAAGTCTCACAACGGTAGCCACATTCGCAGATGATACTGCAATAATGGCATCCCATGAAGATCCAAAAATAGCATCTAGAATTCTGCAATCAAATCTAAACATGATACAAAACTGGCTTGAGAAATGGCGCATCAAGGCTAATGAAACAAAATCAGTTCATGTCACCTTCACTATGAGGAAAGATACTTGCCCGCCTGTCAAACTAAATGGTTGCTTATTGCCACAAGCCTCAGATGCTAAATACCTTGGAATTCATCTTGATAGAAAACTAACATGGCGTAAACATATTTTCACTAAAAGGAAACAACTTGGAATCCAATTCAGCCAAATGTATTGGATTGTTGGTCGAAAGTCACAACTCTCCCTTGAAAACAAGTTACTACTATACAAGGCCATAATCAAGCCAATCTGGACCTACGGCATCCAACTGTGGGGATCTGCTGCTGCATCACATATCGACATTATTCAGCGATTTCAAAACAAAGTACTGCGAGTGATAGTTGATGCGCCCTGGTACGTTCCAAATAGTGTTATACAACATGATATTACTATTGCTTCGGTTAGGGAAGAAATCAAAAGATTTAGTACAAATTATCGCGACAGACTTACAGTGCACCCTAATGTGCTTGCCAATCAACTATTAGTGCCCAGTGAAGAAGTGCGCAGACTTAAAAAATTCAGACCCGCTGATCTTCTTAACAGATTTTAAACTCATCTATTGTAGAAAATGTTATACATATGTACATACTTCATTAACAGAATAAGTTTATAGGTTGATTTGGAATATGCAGAGTGCTCACAGGAGCACTCGGCACATGTCATGTATTTTTATAATTAAGCTTATTATCATTTGTTTGATAGATTGCTGTATCTAAGAGTTAATAAAAAAAAAAAAAAAAAAAAAAAAAAAAATTATTTCTATCCAATATATGTAAATTGAACTCTACTCTGCGCTGGGAAAACTATATCTCGGTGTAAAATTTCAAGAACGTACCGACTTAAAGTTTACATTTATATAGCATATAAAACTTATGGCCTGGTCACACGGTAAATATTTTGATAAAAATCCGTTTTAACCGCGGGACAAGTCGTTTTGACGTCAAAATGGAATTCATTTTATATTGGAAGCATAAATTAAAAATCAGTATTTAAACTAAGTTTATGCCATAAACTTGTTATGTTGTAACTTGGGACCATCAAAATAAAAAATTGGTGGAAAAAAGAACAGATAATCTGGACCAGATAGCAAAAAACTAGATGTAAACAATCCGGAAGCTGAAAATGAAATGACCAGGTGAGAAAATGGAAAGTTGATTTATGGTAAAAGGAAAAACACAAAGCAAGGAATCTTGAGAGTGGGTACATGGAATATAAGAACGCTAATAAAGCCTGGAAAGATGAAAGAAGTAGCAAATCAACTTATGAGAAATAGGAGTAGTTGACCTACAGAAAGTAAGGTGCAAGGAAGAAGGGGAGGTTGATAGAAAGGAATTTGTCTTTATGTACTCTGGAGATAACAAACGGGGGGGAAATGGTACAGGTTTCATGATTACCAAAAGAATGATTGAAAAAGTTTTGCATTTTAAACCGATGAGTGGACGAATGTCATACTTAAGAATTAAGATGAAACCTAATAATAATAATAAATAATCTGTCGTTGATAATAATGAAATAATCTGTCGTTGATAAATGTTTATGCTCCAATCGAAGACAGTAGCGACCCTGAAAAGAAACAATTCTATAGCGGCTTGGAGCATCTATATGACACGGTCCTAAAACATGTTACTGCGGTTATCCTAGGTGATTTTAACGCAAAGATGCGAATAGAATGTATTGCAGATAATAGAAACAATTCACACAGAAACAAATGACAACGGGAATAGATTATACTGTCTGGCAGCAGGACTTGAAATGGTAATTAGTAGTACGAAGTTTAGGCACATAAGATGACATGGATGTGGCCTGGTGGAGGTAACTTGGAAGGAAACCAGATTGATCATGTGATGGTGACAAAAAGGAGGGCTACATCTATTAGAGATGTGAGATCATATAAAGGTGTCATTGTTGATACTGACCACATGCTTGTGGTGACGGACATTACGAAGAAAATAGCAATAGAGAACAAAAGACATGAAACTAAGAGGTGGATAGCAATGGAAAACCTTAAATATGAGTCGTATATAAACCAATATGAAGAAATGATAAAACGCCAGATTAAAGGGAAAGACGATGATATAGATCATGGAATGACATTGAAGAAAATATTATTAAATTAATTATGATTAGTCTATCGAAGTTAATTTATATTTTATTTAAAAATGTACAATACTTCGTTTAATATTTTCTTTTAATTAGTAAGACGACATGTTTCGAATATAGATATTCATCATCAAGTCAAAATTAAAATATTATTTGAAAATTATTATATTATTATAAATTTTTATAAATAAAAAAAACATGTCGTCTTACTAATTAAAAAAAAATATTAAACGAAGTATTGTACATTTTTAAATAAAATATTATTAAATTAAGCGCAGTAAACGTACTGGGCTATAAGAAAAGAAGAAGATCGAATATATGGTTTGATGAATTCGAGAAAATTAATAAAAAGAAAAAGGAAGCAAGGCTCAAATGGCTGTCAACAGGTAAACAGGAAGATATTAATGAATTACGCTTCCGTAAGAGAACGGAAGCGAACAAACTATATAAGAAAAAAAGGAGTAAATTGAGCAAAGAATGAAGGAAATGGAGGAAAACAATACTGCCAAGGTAAGAAACTTCTATAGGCAGGTAAAGAAAAATAGAAAAAGTCCCAGAGAAGCTCATAAAGATAATTTTATTGATACTGGAAGAAACGACAGTCACCGTAAGAACGCCAGAAGGTGAAACCAATAACTTTGAGATAAATGGAGGAGTGAGACAGGGCGACGCTGTTTAGTATCGTACTCGAAAAAATAATTAGAATTTCCGATTGTAAGGATAGAATAATAAGTAAGGAAAGTCAACTTTCCTTTCCTTTCAAAGAAATATTTAGAATCATAAAAAGAGAAGCAGCCAAAGTGGGATTAATCATAAGCGAGAAGAAGACGAAGTATATGAAATGCCAGAAAAGAACAAACAAAGAAGATTTAATAATTGACAACAACTGCAGAATTGAACAATTTGAATGTTTTAGATATTTGGGACTAAGAATAAATAGTAGAAATGAGGAAAGTAAGGAAAAGATACAAGAACAAGATACTACAGAACATTCTAAAAGATATAAGAATATATCTAAGAAAACCAAGATCAGAATTTACACGTCAACGATAAGACCAGTCCTCACATATGTATCCGAAGTCATGTGTTTTACGCAAAGGGAAGAGGAACAAATGAGAGTCTTTGAGAGGAAGGTGATGAGAACTATACTGGGCCCCAAATATGTAAATAGTGAATTTAGATCAAGAATGAATTTTTAAATTCTTGAAGAAATGGGGGCGAAGACGTCGTAACATTTGTGAAAGCGCAAAGAATAAAATGGCTAGGTCATGTATGGAGAAGTGATAGTAGAGGAGCGACGAAAATGTTAACGGTGTGGAGACCCAATGAGAGACGAACTAGAGGTAAACCAAGGATGCGTTGATGGGATGAGGTGATGAGTGACTTTAAGATATTAGGAGTGACAGAATGGAGCCGGATAGTGATCGATAGAAAAGCCTGGAAGAAATTAATTAATGACGCGAAGAAACACAAAGACTTATGAATTGAGTGTACAATATAATGTAAATATGTATGAGGACAAATCCCCCTCATTTAAATGAAAATGATTTTGTAAATTCCTTGCGAACAGCTGTATTCCAAATTGGAATGTAATGCTTAAATATATATATTTTCCCACTCAATTTTGATTATTGCATTATCCAAAAAATAATATTTCGTTAACTATGAGTAAATTTCCTTTTCAAACTCGATTAATTTCATATTCGTTATTTCCATCCAATATAAATGGAAACTATACTCTGCGCCGGGAAAAACTAAATCTCGGTGTAAAATTTCAAGAACGGAACGTACCGACTTCAAGTTTAGATTTATATAGCTTATAAAACTTATGGCCTGGTCATACGGTCAAAATTTGGAAAAAATCCATTTTAACCGTGGACAGGTCGTTTTGACGACGAAATGGAATTAATTTTATATTGGAAGCACAAACTAAAAATCATATTATTTACTTTTCTATATGACTGTCATAGAATACAAGCATTCTGGTTTAATTTTTAATTACAGAATGTCCATATTACAGAATATCCCAAAAACTGGGATTAATTATTTCATTTTATATTCATGCAAGTTTTCTGATAATATGGGATATCCAGGAAAAAAAATGTAAGAATTAAATGGAACACACACAGTACAAGACTAAAAAAATTGGTTGAGCCATTGAACTTAATGAACATATACTACATATCTCGAGTGTTTAAAACGAATTGAAATTTAACATGTATTTCAAGTGTTTTGCATCTTACGTATTTACTTCAAGATAAGGAAGAACTCTTAATTGAATAATTTCGATTTTGAAATTTTCGAGTAGAGAATGAAAAATTATATAATGAACTTGACAGCCGAAATAATTTCGCTTGAGTTAAACATTCATCAGAGAGTTCTAAACAAAAATCACCAAGTGTTATTTTTAGACACCATTAAAAGTTTTTGTGCCTTCCGCGATTTATTAGCAAAATCTAAAAATAAAAAGTAAACGTATTTTAGACAACATATGTAAAATATTTTTCACATTTCAAATGGCAATTAGCTTAACAATATCAACTACATCTTTAATGGTGTCCCACAAAATGTGGCAGTTTTCTAATTTTTTCGAGTTCCACTTTCCTATTTTTTTTTTTCGTGTAACAAAAATGTTGTAGGTAGGTACGTGTAATTTTATTGGCGTTGTATTGTGATTTTGGCGTTCACGGTTAATTCCCAAACATGCTGTATAACAATTAATTCTCGCGTGAAAGAATTCAAATGCAAATGATCAACATTCCGTTTTATGTTCGTATTTTCCATTATAATGAACTACAAGAATTATTGTGTTGGTTTATTTTGTTTTAACATAATAAATAAATAAATAAACCAAACTCTATAATTAAATTTACGTGGTAATGAAACTGATTCTAAATAAGCAGTTGCCATAGACGTCGAACGAGGGAAACCGTGAGTGATAGTTTTGAAAAATTTTAAGTTAATGCTTCTTAAGAAATTCTATTATAATAAAATTTCGAAAAAAAGTTGTTTAACAACCAACGCCGTTATTACACATTTCTGCATGGAAAGGTAATTAAATATTGTCACAGAAATTTAAAGCTATTGGGTAGGATCGAACAATTTGATACAACCTGGGAGGTCCGCAACATCACAATTAGAAGATTAATTGTTGCACGTACAATGAAACTACAATATATATTTTTCACGTTTTTAGTTTATAGAAAAGTGTTGTGAGTTTCCGATACGCATTAGTATAAATGCTATAGTCAGGTCAGTATAGTAGTACTAGTAGTAGAGTACGAAAAATTACCAATGTTGCTCAACAGCAATCCAATGGATATTTTGATGCACTTCCAATTTCTTTCTTATTTAATTTTAAAATTAAATCATTTTAAATTAAATTTTATTCAAAAGGGTGGCCATATACAAGAGGTGTCTCTGTGACCGTGGAGAACCTTTGAGGAAGGACACTTCTCTAAGACAAATTTTCAAATAAAATTTTCGTCCAAGTCCAAACCCTTGGGGGGTACCTCCGTTTAAAGCAATTTTTTAAATTTTTGATTTCAAACAGCCATAGCTCCGATATTGATGATTTTTTAAGCTTAATGGATTAGAACTTTTTTAAAGATCATTCGCTTATTTACAAATTAAGTTATAACCCCTTATTGTCTAAAATCAACGGATTTCGAGTTATAAATTAAATTACGGGAAAATGTTAAAAATATTCAGGTTTTATCTTTTTTACTTTTCTTGCGAACCCCGTATCTCATAAACGAAACGTCTTAGAACAAAACTGATGACCTAAACCGGCTAGGGAATTTAACGGGCTACAACTTTTGTCAAATAAATTTTTTTGGAAAACCAACCGTTTTCACAGAAATTCTGAAAATAATGAACAAGGTATACATTTTTGTACAACAGTTATATATAACTTTTGTTGTAAGTTGTTCAATGTTTTAGAACGTACTCTAGAATCTTGTGGACAATTTCTAAACTTGGCTCTGATTGCACGAACTAAAATTATCATCAACTTTAATGTAAAAGCTTGCCGTATATCATACGTCTCTATTCCTACTCGGTGTACCGATTTGTGGTGTCTTAACGAAATGAGCAGCAACAGAAATAATTTAATAACTTGAAGTTCCTAGCTTTAAGCTAACTACTTCTAATCTTAAAGTTCTTTACTTGAATAAAAGATATAATTTAATAACTTGAAGTTAATTACTTTAAAGTGATTTGTTTTGACTTTGACTTAAAGTAATATTACAAAATCTGTATACATTATAATATAAAAATGAATAAAATAAAATTTAATAACTCCCGACGCGCGATGTAAAAGTTAAACACAAATAAAAAACCTTGCAAAAGAAAGAAAATAATTCCGCTAACTAGATTTTCATATAAACTTTATTCCGGTTTCTCTTTGTATAAACACTACTAGTCGGGTAGCTGCAATAAAATACATACATGATGTAAATATGTATATTGCCAAAGTAGCAAACTGAGTTGTTCTGATCTTTATAATTCATTGAAGTATAAAATTACTCTGGACATGCTTGAACGTAGCTGCTCCAACGCTAGTAGTATTTATACAAAGCGGAAAGATTTAGAATATGAAAAGCTAGTGCATGACTAGAGCCTGAGTTTTGTCTATTTGCTTAGTTTGCCTCAGAGCTATCCTAAATAATATTTTGATTTCTTCGGTATTTTGGTTGCTAGCATGAGAAAACACGAGATCAGGAGCGCTTACGCAATAAGCAGAACAAACACTGCCATAGAGAGAACAATGAGAGCAATATTTTTATTTTTAATAATGAGTTAGTAAGAAAATACAAAATTCTATGAGTTTAATTCGCGAAAAGACATTATTCCCCAAAACGCTATAAGGAATGCCAATGTGAATCGCATTTTTAAACTTTTATAGTTTCCGTAATCATAATAATAATATGCTACATCATGATTATCAGAATTATTCAAAGGAGTTTTGGCGCTTTATAACGAAGGTAATAAAAGTAATAGGTTCTCATCTTCCGTACATGTTTTATAAAAGCCATTGAAATGAAACGACGAATAATCATTTGCTTTTAATTTTTCTTTTGCGTACTTTGAACACTGATCAGTATTATTATGCTTTTGATAATGCGGTAGTGTGGTATCAAGCTTAAATCGTCAAGATACGTACATAGGTTAGCGCCCTCTAGAACATGTATAGTTAAATTACTCATAGCAGAACCATGAGTACCAAGTATGTTATATACCATAATTGTATGTTGTTTAACTAGAGTTTAAAACAGCTTATTAATATTGCCATATAGGTACTACTAATACTGCTTAACACTTTCTATACCACCACTTACTGCTGATTCTGTTTATACTGCTGATTAGTGATTCGCCGGGGTGAATCACTGCTTTCACAATACAATTTCAAAAAGTAACGTGAGGCTATTGCAGAAGCAACACCTTCAATCTACAAAAAAACATTCAGATGGTTTAGCCAACACATGAAAACATGGAAAATATACATAGCAATGTGTTAAAAAACAACCCTACTACCGAAGGTAGTAGAATTACACACATACCGTCAACAGAATGTATGGATTCTATGTTGGGTCATCGTAATTCTATCTAATTTATTCCATCACATGTTTTCAAATATATGTAAAATCCTATGAGTCCAGTTTTTTATTTAATTCTCATCCATAATTGTGTTTGATGTTTTAGCTGCAATTGATGTTATTTTTTTTATTGGAACCAAGATCTGACTGCATTTTAACTTATTTTTTCCAACAATTCATTACTTAATATAATGCTTGTCTATCATTCTCATCATTCTCTAATACATAATACATGGTATCTTTTCTTAGTTGTGTACTAGCTATTTATTATATCACTAGTGCTGAAAAATGAACTTTTTCGTACTAAATATAGATAAATAGTTGTACTAGGCGGAACGTAGAGTAGCTTATTTGCATTTTGCTCATCGAATTTTTTTTTTTTGTTTTTTTCATAATATGATAATCGATGTAGTTTTCTCCAAGTTAGTGAAAAGAAGTTTGTGTTGCAATTTCCAAAATATACTTGGAAGTATATTGCTTAGAATATTTTTAAGTTTTTCCAAAGTTTTAATCACTGCACTGCGATGTTAACCTATGCCAATGAAATTACTTCAAGTATTCAAATAAATTATTAAAGTTATGCTTTATAAAATTTAATAATCTTGTGTACAATCGTTTCTTAGATCTACGGTGCCAAAATTAAAATCACATAAAAGCAAATTTTATTTATTTTTTTGAAATTACTAATATTGCATTTTTTACTACTGCTACTATTGCTGAAAAGATTGGATGTTTACAGCACACACACTCAAACACCTTATTTATTTCGTGCCATAATTTCACACAATTATGGTTCAAATTTACATTTACTTTTTTTGATTTTTTTCCAAAGTGATAAAATAAATAACATTGGTCGGCATGAAAATCGGCTCTGACACCATTCCTGCTGATTGTTATGGAAAATAACATCCTGAATCAACCACAGCCGTGGATTGGTGTGATCGCTGGTTGAGTTACATAACGGAAATTCTGTGGCCTGAGTGCATGCAAACTTCGGCCTTCCCTCCACTGCCAATCCTAATCCTAACATCCTGAATCCGAATATGAGCCCCGTTTTCAACCATCACCCACAGTTTACATGGGACACTTTTCGAGAAATTGGAGGGACGGAAAAAATTATTTTAGCCTTTACAGGGACTACGGGTGAAAAGTGAAAAGAAAAAGTGAAAAGTTCTAAAACATGAACATTTGATAATAATTACTCCTATAATAATTTTATTTTGTTTTTAATAATTTCTATTAATTTATCCAATTTTTTACTTTTTATGAATTATATAAATAATAAGATAAGTAGCTTCATTGGGTGCTATATATTGTTGCTATATACTTTTATTATTTGGGGATGGATGAGGGGTGCCGAAAGCTGGAATATATAGAAAATAAGTGAAAAAATTGCGAAAAACGGAAAAATCACTAATTTTTAATGAATTTTTACAATTTAAGGGTCAAATCCACCCGAAATCTACCTCCTTGCTACAAATGTTTATGTTTTACAACTTTTCACCTCTCTAGCGCCTCAGACTCTCCATTAGCCTCTGCAAAGGCTAAAATAATCTATTTCGTTCCTCCAAATATCAAAAAAAGTGATAAAAATCGTAAAATTGAAAAAAAAGAGCGTCCCACGAAAACGGGTGTCATTTGAATTCAGGAGGTGATTTTACATGAGATTCAGAAAAGAATGATTTCGGGGTTTAAAAAAAATTTCTACCAGTGATTTTGATTATTGTGAATATTGAAAATTGTTCCAATTTTGGACGAACTGGATTACTTTTGGAAGTGATGTTGGATTGATTGGTAATATTAATTAAAGATTTGGAAGATAAGCTTGAATTGGATGATTTTATGGCAGTAGTATGTATAATATTTGGAAATTAAATAAAAGGTATCGTCAAGTGGAGTTGATATCATCGAATGTGCCGGACTGCCGGGGGTTATATCTGGTCGACTTACTTTCCCATTTAACATTGGATTTTTATTAACATTAAATTGTAAATTTAAATTTGAATAAAGTTAGCCAAGAAACTAAACAAAGATTTTACTTTTTTTGTAAAAAAAATAAGAAACATTACCATATTTGCAATATAATAGATTAACGAGATTCCAATAATATATTACATTTTCAGAAGAAGTATAAGAATTTCAGCTGCAGTAAGAGTTGCGAACCATCCAAAATTCAGTTTTTAAATTTTGGTTTTAGTTGGTTGGTGAGATCTTCGTTCATCATTCCAGAATTTGAATAAAATGTACAAACTGTACCAAATATTTTCAACACAGCTTTTACTAAGTTTCTCTTCAATAGTGTGGTGCAATCGTTCGAAACACTTTTATTGAATTTGCCCATGTCGTGATTAGAATTCCACGCCAAACTGTTCATTATAAAATGTTTTGATTGCTTTGTATAAAAATAACAAAGAGCATAAATGGCTAGGTACTGGATAATTATATTTCAACACGCGAGTAATTAAAATTAAAAAAGTGCATTTCGACCGATTTTATTTAAAAACAATAAACCATAAAACCATATTAGTGTTTAGTGTATTAGTCGTGGTTATTGCATGGATATTTACACTATGTTATATTTCTTTATATAAGGTACTATACATTATATACACGAAAATATAATTATCAAATGTAATGGCTACTATATTCCAAAAATAAATAATTAAACTAAGCCAAAACTAATACCCAATTAGTCAAAATAAAGGTGGATGTTGATCGAAACACTTACGCCCAAAAATATCTCATCTAGTTTATTTTTGGAAGGAAAGTCATTAACGGTAATTTGGCGCGGAAAGGGTTAAGAAACTTCGAAATTGGAAAATTCTTATTCGTGACCAAATTGCAATTTGAGATTCGAAAATAGTGACAAGTTGACAATGAGGCTATTATAGCAATATTGGCAATTAGTGATAATTAGAAAATATGAGTCGCCATATTTTGGTGTATTTTTGACATATTAAAGCTATCAACTAGAAGATAAAACAAACCTGTAACTACTTCTGAAAATAATAACCCATATTTCAATTGTCAAAAAACAGAATAATTGCCAAAATATTACGGAAATGCCAATGTTTCGAAATTACTATTCTCGTAAAATGCAATAGTGTGAACATTTTTAAATCGAGTTAAAACAAGAAAAATGTCGTCGTTAACATGTTGCTTAACTAAATAGTTAAAATTGATTAGGAGGTGTTAAAATTAATTACTCCAACTGAATAAATTATGAGATGTAACTGTTCTCCTGAATACATTATCTCGATGCTAATTTAAAAATTGATACATCAACCTTTTTTATGATATTGAGAAAAAGCAAATTAGTTTAAACTAAATGTTGAACCGTGGCCAGAGATAATTTTGACAATTTTAACACCAATAATTTTTTAATGATAGGAAACCGCTGCCCACTTTATGAGATGATACATATTACGATACAAAAGAACAAGAAGTAGTAACTGCAAATTTATATGTACTATGTCTTTAATTTTCTAAATATAAAGCGAGACGGACACTGAATTTAATAATTTTGCTTTAAGAATTAAGCTTTTCTTTAAGACCACACAGCAAAATCCTATGAAAAAATAATAAAAATTTGTATTCTGATTTTTTGTAATTTGTATTCAGCATTGTAATTTTAACAAATTGTTACTTGGTTGTTGTTAATTAACAAGATAACAATCAATTGCTATAATATAAAATTAATATGCTATAGATGTCTTTTTCTCTTCTTCAGCAGTCTTTTAGTCTACTCCTGAGCAATCAGTCTTTCGAGAGGGGTAACAACATTTGGTTGGCAACACATGGTGGCAATCATGGTGTTAATATATAATTATTTTGCAAGAAGAGTGTGTAGCGGTCCATAGGACAGCTATGTTTTGAATCACGTCATATATCTTTGGACAGTTAGTATGCGAGTACGACAACAAATTTGGGAATACGTTTTGATGTTTCCACTAAGTGCAATTAGTCATTTTTTAAGTAATTAGAATTTGTTACTTTGACCTATATTAATACGTACCGCAGTTTTTTTCAATACTCACACGATTATCGCTTTAAAGGTTAAACAACCGTTTTTTTATTTTTTCCTCTCCACAGACGCAATTTTCTTGTCAAAAAAGTAGTCTCAAAATTTAAAATATCTATTAAGTAGTACTCCATCCCCGCCCCCTATTAATAAAAGTTACCCATAACATGTTTCGTTTTTGCCGGCCTTTATTGCTCCCAATATTTCATTTATTTTTATTGCGTTTTTTATTCTTTTATTTACATATTTTTTATAATTTAATTTCTCCTGTATTTCTATAAATAAACAAAGGCAAGACTTGCCAGGGCATACACAGGACCTCATAGTACCTAGAAATACCATAGCAGGACCGGCATTACTATTGCAGTACCAGGTAGGACAAACACCCAGGGTCGGATCAAGCTATTTCAGCGTCTGGTGCAGATTAGGTAAATGGCGCCTTTAATACTAATAATATCATATAGAATATTAAAATCAAAGAAAAAATGCAGTACCTTAGAATCCCAATGCACATTTATGCACAATTAAAAAATAATCAATTTTGGCACCTTCTAAACTTTGGCGCTGTGTGCGGCGGCTCCATTGTGCCCATGGTTTATCCGGCCCTGCAAACGCTCTTCGATTTATTATTTTTCACGATTAGTGGATCGCATTTATTTGGCCATTGAGTTAGTGTTTTACCATCATTCGCAAAAACATTATTCTACCATTATTCAATGGTGCGGATCAGGCCGCAGTTATCATCTAAGAGTCCAACTGTTAACATCATACTATTATTTAATTTCAAATTGGATTTCGTTCATTAGCCGAATTTTTACGAAAAACCATATTTCTGCCAATGTGAACCCACGTCTTTCGACTTTGGTCGTCTTTGGGTATAATTAATTCGGGCGGCATTCAACGTTTTTTTTACCAAGTGCGTGTGCTTACAGATCCCGGTCTTTCTAGATTATTTTCAAATTTTATATTTGTAATTTACACCTTCAACTACCAATAATTGCATTAGAAAATTTTTCAATTCGTCGACCCGGTCTTCGTGCTATTCTCAAAAATGGCAACTATAATGATGTTTGCCATTCTTTCACTTTAAGTTCTTTTTTAATTTTATTTCTATTCTTTATTATCTTCTATAATACGCTATTGTAATAATATTCAAATAAAATAAGATGATAATTAATAATGATCAACAATAAGTATCCAGTACAATGAATGCAATTTTATTTGTAGTTTGGAAAATTACTGTAAGTTATATTTATTAATTTATCAGTTTATTGTTCGTTTAGTGGACCGGATGCAGCTTGTGCCAGATAGTTATTACTTAAAAGCATATTTTGTAAAACTTCAAAAAAGTGATTCAATATTTATTCATGTAACAATATTATGCATTGAATATTTAAATTTGCAATAATTTTTAAATTCAAATACCTATTTAAATTATAATTAATTGCAGTTATTCCTGCGAAATAAACTGTTTAGTTTCGTAAACTGGAAAATATCTAACAAATGATTTTATTTAATCTTTAAATAATTTCTTAAAAATCTCCCTCTCAATACTTCAGAAAATTTGCAATTTTCTTTCCTTGTTGCACAAATAACCATTGTAGTGTACATAAGTCGGTGTCCGTTTAGCTTAAATGTTAATGTAAAAATTACACTTTTCGTTTAAAAATCAGCAATTTAATTCTGATATTCTTGTTTCTCTTAATTTTATTCAATTTGACTGAACGATTTAGCCTTCATCCGAATCAGCGACACAAATTATAATTTTTATACAAATTATAACTAAAAATATTCCGGCTATAAATTTTCTTAATATGAAGGTTCCATAAATATATATAGGACAATACACAAAGTGTTATATTAGTACAGACAGACAAAAAGTTAGATATTCCACTGTCACATTTTAAATTTATCTAACTCTATAAAGAATGGAATATTTATCTACATATTTTTGTAAAACTGACTTTTTAAATTCATCTATCAAATCGTACGAAATTATAAAATTTTAGATACTACTCAGACATCCAAGATTTTTCATTTTCAGTTTTAACTATAGACTAGTTATCGTAGTTCAAATCACTGTTGGACAAATCTTTGAAATTTATCGCATAACTTGACGCATAGCTTTACTGTATATATCATTATAAGTTATAACAACAGTTCCGCTAATGAAAATTTCAAAAATTAATTAGATCTCTTTTAGTTAGAGTGATTGATGAGTTTGATTTGAAAATGTTCGGAAGCCATAATTATTTTTGCTAAAAATTCCTTTGTTCATTAAAACACATTTAATTTTTTTTAATTGCAAATTATAATCCAAAGCAATGCGTACGTTGGTGTATCATATCAATTACGATCGTAATATATAATTGCATTTGAATGTATAAATCGAAACGACAATAACGCTTACAAAGAGTAAGTTTTCAATATTACATTTTATGATTTATAATCTTTAACTTTAATTAACTATAGAATATATATTTTATTATGGATTGCTTTTTTGTCAGCCATTGAAAAATTATACCTAATGCTTGTAACGGTCGATCAAAGTAATTCTTAATTGCAGAATGATCAAGCTTTCTTGTAAATATTTACAAAAAATGACCTACCTTTACGTTTCAAAAGAAGTTGAAAAAATCTATATATGTAGCCTTTATACAAAGAAGACGTATCCACATTAAATAAAAAAATTGTTCTAATTGGTATGTGTATAATGTGACCATCACCTACTTCGAGGCAGCATGTGAATGATCTTCTGATTAGTATGTGCACCAGATGAACATATTTGAAATTTTGTGTAACACCGTATCATTAATATGCAAAAATGCTGCAGGTAAATTAATTCGTGGCACATATTTATGGACATGGATAGCAGTTTGAGTATTCAAATTGACGTTATATTAAATTCCGATGAACATTGCTGGAATATTTTTCAAAATTTTATTTGAATTACAAAGTTCTACAATTTCAATGCTTCGATTTTTCTATAGCAGACATCTATTCAAACAGCCATCGTCGTAATAACAGCAAAAAATCTTGGAATTATTGAACCTCAAAACTCCATAGCAACAATCAAGAATACAAATTTGCGAGCATGAATCGTTGGAAAAAAGTACTCTTATCGAGTACTAAATCCGAATTACAACTTAGTAAACGTAAATAAAGACCTTAACTTGGAAGAAGAAGAAGAAGAAACAAAATTTTCCCACCTGGTTGTGGCTTGGGGTAGCGAAAAATTAGAATTTTTCGATTCAAAGTTTTAAGTTTTATCGAACTGGTTTCCAAGAATGGTCGTGATAGAACTTTTAAAATTTTATCGTAAATCAATGACCATCTCGTTTGCGATGCTCATAAAACCGATTATCTTACAATTTCTCATCCTAATAGAGGTATTTTAAAAATGCTTCATGTAAAAAAGTAAATGCAAGTAGATATTCTCTCCCATACATTTCTCTAACCGATTTATACTTTAAACATAACTTACAGAAAGTTATAATAGAGTAGAAGTAACTTTTAATTTCCTTCAAGTTTTTATGTTGTTTGCAGTAGATCCTCATTAATCACTTATTTCAAAGTAATAATGCAGCCCAGCGGGTATACGACAAAATAAGATCTATTATTTTTAACATTCGCACAGAGAACGCGACTCTTACACATAGCTTTTCATCTATTTCAATTTCCCAAGAGAAAACTATATTCTTCTATCAAAAACTACGGAAGTTAACAATTAATTTTGACTTTCAAGATTTTTGGAACCTTTAAAAGGATTTTTGTTTGGAGTTTGTTTAATTTGGGATGAGGTAGCGAAAATCGGTCACCGTCCAGTCGGTTTGGTAATATCATTGCTTCAAGAATCAAAGTTTTTAATCAGATTGTTTGATATAAACAGTCAATTTAAAGATAAAATACAAATAGAGCCAAAATTGGGCACCAGAACTTAAATCAGAAATTTATGAACTAATAAAAATAATTTATTCGACATTTTAGCCAAAAAAACAAGTTTAAAAGCCTATAATTCAAATATAACCCAACGAATTTCAAACTATAAATTTGATTCAACCCATTAACTATTGTACCAAGTACCATTTAACACAAATAACCGTAAAACTTTTTTCGTGATTAATAGTGCACAAGATAGTAAATTGTCCTACACCTTTGAACAAAATAAATATAATTTATTAGAAAGGATGACTCTTAAACTTTAAAATTATTGCAAAGAGTGCAAATGCTAAGCCGTAGCTTTGGCGAAGTTTATGAGAAGTCACTACTTACGATAGAAGATCCAGATGTTTCGGTCGTCTATCATAATTATGGGTTAACCACCAGTTAATTTGTGTGAAGTGTAAATTATTAATGTAACATTTTAAAATTCAGACAAAATAATCGTGTAATTACGACTGTTTCCTGGTATCAAAACGGTAACGAATGATAGGTTTTGCAAAATTTTAAGGTTACAAAAGTCTGAAGATCATAACAACTATTAACCAACTCAGTTTAGGTTCTCACACAGCGGCGGTTCTACCATAGGAGCTGCAGAGCTGCAGAACCGCCAAAAATAAGAATGAATTGTACCATAATTAATTATTACTTATTAAGTTATTAGTATACGTAATCACCATATTTCAGATTATTTCAATAATTGAAGAATAATCAGTTTGGGTTTCCAAGTCAAATAAGTGCTATAATAATTAATACATGTCCGGTACGCTTTCGAAATCACTGTTGAACCACGATAGAGCTGCATTTAGCTGCATATTCTCGTGAACATGAAATCCGTGATGCTATGCACATATTCGTTAGGCGACGGCAGCTATCGGATAGAATCGTATACCCGGATTCATTTACATTACAAATCGAGCTGCGTTGTATGCAGATCTTACGTTCCGTATTTTGTGATTTAAATAAATTATGAATTTGATTTATGAAAACAATTAAGTGAGTTAATTTTTGTTCATTAATTGTTCAACAACAATTAAGCAATAAACTACAATAGTTTAATATAGGTAATATAGTGTAATTTAAAAATTTAGTACAAATTTAAATTTTACCAAGTTTCTTATACAAATACTATTATCAAAATAGAAGTAAAATTATTTTTTGCAGATCCTAACTATGTATATTAGAAAATCTAATTCAAATTACGATTAATTATTAATATTAGTATAATTTAAATTTATCTTGTTTTTTTCAACTCCTGATTTATACATTACAAGATTGCATAATACAACTACTATGGTACAACCGTTCTGCTTATAATGCAGCGCTGAGTACATAACTACAGTTACTCATGATGAAATCCGGACGCTCCTATGTTACCAATGCAAATTGCCTGTTTTGAAGACGTATTTTGGCATATAAAAATCGATTTTACAAGAAAACTTTCTAGACATTTTTTGTTACAAATTTCATTATCTTCAATTTTGTTTACATACATTTTTTTATTTTGTGCGCCGTTTCTGACTGACAGCGGCTTAAATAAGACTCGGAAAATACGAAAAATTTTCTCTCTTCTCTTGTTTAACCGAGTCTTGTTTATTGTATAAGTCAGAAATATATAAACAAAATTGAAGGCAATGAAATTTGCAACAAAAAACGTCGAATAAGTTTTAGCTGTAAAATGGATTTTTATATACTTATCCAAAAACGGCTTCAAAATCGGAAATTTGCATTGTTAACATAGGATAGGAGCATCCGGATTTCATTATGAGTACATCATGAGTACATTATAAGTACACTGCACATAAAATAAATGCTTATGCATTTACAACTAAATGCAGAAAAAATAAAATGGAATATTACTAATATTTTTAACACAACTTCTCTCGTAAGCCGTACTTAATAAAATTATTAATTACAAAATTATTTTTTGAGATTGCCATTTTAGTGATACCGTGCCTATTTTTTATAATGCAGAACACCCAAAAATATTACTCACGAGCCGCCACTGTTCTCACAACAGAATAATTTTTACCAAACTGCATTCGGTAGTAAACTGAATTTCCTTCCAAAAGGGTTCTGTACATTTTTCCTCATAAGTACGGTTTCGGCTTAATCCAAATCAAAGAGGTTATTTTTTTATTGAATTTATTGAGATTGGATGTATTGAAAGCATATAGTCTTAAAAGCAAAAAACAAATAATTTACAATGTAGATACATAAACTACAGAATAAAATAAAACATCCTTCTAAAATTAGTCCAACTTCAGACATGCATGCCGTTTATTTTTAATAAAAATTGCAGTAGCTATCGGCAAGAGTTGCCCTATGAAGCTTAGCAAAAACTTTAAAATGTTAAGTGCTCTAAGAAAGAGATTATACATATTACATTACAGAAAGCGGTCGACCATTTAAACGCTGATTTAGTTATAACAACTAAAATATATTAATTAAGAGCGCCAAAAAGATAAAAATGTCAAATAAAATGGTAAAATGACGTGCATCAAAATTATGCATTCAAAAAATTAAATGCCCACATTTTAGCATTTCGTCTAAGTTTCAAGTTCAACGCACTTTACAATCGGTTTCGATCTGCCTACCTCTACATTGAATTATTATTATCATTCGCACAATACAGGAGAAAATATTGTTACTGAACATTTAACCTGGTTTACATTTATAATTGGACTGCATTTCGCAATGCAATAATATGGATATTTATTTTAAATTCAATTTAAAATTCAAACGCCGCGCCGTTTATTTATAAATAATTAAACCTTTACGTCAATCAATCGTAGCACATTTGAAAGTGTTTTTCTTGTTATTTTTTATTGCTTACATACGTTATTTCCGTAACTGACGAAAGAAAGTGGAAGCGGCAAATAAAATTTGGAACCGCTGCAAATTGGGCTGCCAGCCTTTTCAAGCGGATGGCGTGGGGTAATAAGGCATTGTAATATAAGGGAGTCTTGGTCAAATTTTCAAAACGGTACTAAAAATGTTAAAAAATACCAGAAGAAATTTTAGAAGAAGCCAGTTTGTCAAGTCGACAAATAAGAATTTTTATTTTTCTGATTTGCTTCTCATCGTAAATTAAAATTTTTTGTAACGTTCTCCAAGTATATAACTGATATTTATTTACACCTTTAGAGTAGATTCATTTTATTCCGACCTTGTTAAAACAACCGAGCCATCTGCTTTTTCTATTGAACAGTAATTAAATAAATTTAAATATTTACTTCGCATTTAAACTACATAATTTAAAAAATTTTAGCGTTTAATACACATTTTTAAATGCATAACAACGATTTTCGTAATAAAATGTCCCTGTTATTATAACATAAAAAAGTTAATGTCAATTTTTAAGCTAATGCTCGCTTTAAAATAAACGAAGATTATTAAAAAGATTTAATGAGCAGTTAAGCGTTTATTTTCAATTTTATTATCTTAATTAACGTGTAGGAATAAAGCAAAATTGCCAAACGAATGGAGTAAAAGTGAGTAGAAAGTACAGCAGAAGTGTTAAATACCTATTTTAAATGGCAATAAGAACTTTCAAAAAAATGTTGTGTATCGAAAATCATTAAAATTCAAATTCAAGTTTTAACAACTATTATTTGGAATATCAAAACAGATTGTAGGTAGAATTTATGTGTTCATAAATTTGTTAATCAAAACGTGTGTGTTCTCCATTTGGAACAGTCTTTATTTTGGGCCTCTTATAAAATTGCATCAACTCGAATCAAGTAAATAAGTTTTTGGGAATTTTTATCGCCTGTTAATATCTGACGTTTAAATAAAACGAAACACGTTTTAATTACAAATTTTTGTGCAATAAATTCTTAGGCTAATTTTTCTTAAAAATTTTTACGATCGTTTTCTGCACGAATAAGTATAATTTTTAAATGTTTAGCTGAAGGTATGCAAATTTAATTTGCAAACGGTACATTATGTTTAATTGATTAATAAATTTTAAATGTCACAAAACCTTAAGGTAACTTTTTTAAATATTTTTATTATTATTCTGAAATTATTCGGCACATTGTTTCGGTTGGCCAAGCCAGAAACTAAAAATATCCGCATTAGCAACAACTTGTGTTGCTGTACTATTGAGTTTTTGGTTTAATCAAATAACGGCATTCTTAATTTCAAGTCAAACCGCCAAAATACTACTGGAAGCGGGGGGGGGGGGGTATTTAATATGACTATTACTGAAGTCACATTAAAGATGTGACATTTTGTGCATTGATCTAAAATCGTCTAGTATTCGCCCAGACAAGACAAACAGACAAGCAGACAGATTCAATAACCAAATTTAATTTGTAGGCAGTTATTTTCTAAGTAATTTTTTTAAAGTTCTATTTTATGTTGTTAAAAAGTACTGCCACAAGAGCAACCGTAAAACGCCGTAATGAGATGGATCACAATTTAGAAAATAATTATTGAAATAATCGTTCGTGGTGTGACACACCGCAAGCAGATGTCCACATACCCGCATACGTATTGAGCAAAAATGATAATTAGTTACCAGTCTGCGAATCTGCTCGTTACTTTCAATTGACTGAATTTATCCACTAATATAGAAATCCAAAATAATATAAATAACAAATGGCAAAGAAGATGGAATGCTCAATTTGGAAGAATCACAGATAAATTAATCCCAGGAAATAAGAAAGAAATACATTTCGGAACCACACATCTTTACTGGGCATGGCGAGTTCGACAGACACCTTAAGAGTTTACGGAAGTCACCATACGGTCTGTGCCCGTGCTGGATGAGCCAGTGCACAGGATGCTAGACTGCGTCCTGTACAGGGAAGAAAGACAGGCGGTGAAAATCTTCCTCTCAGAAGACCCACCCTTCAACCTAACGGAACTATATAGGGGCACACCCTGGACCTACTGCACGGGTTGCTCCCCAAAAAAACTATTACTGAAGATATAAGGTCTGTTCGTTTGCTTCCACTAACTTGAACCGAGCAAGTTAGTGCAAATAAAAGCCTTCGTTGATTGGTTTTTGCTTGCTCTGTTCAAGTTAGTGCAAGCAAATGAACAGACCTATTATAAGCACGTCAGAAGAATTATAATAAATTAATATTAAGATTTAAATTTAAATATTTAAATATTTAAGTTATTAGCTTTTAAAAATTATTTTAATATAAATCACTTGCTAAACGATAGGAAGCTGTCAAGGAAAACAAAGATTAGGATACATAAGACCATGATTTGGTGGCTACGTATGCGACAGAAGCGATGTGCCATAGTAGAGGAGAGGAAGAAAAGATGAAAGTGTTTGAAAGAAAGATAATGCGTAAAATACTGGGACCAATAAAAATTGGTGAACAAGAAACCAGACCCATGATGAATTATGAGATACTGAGAGAAGTTGGAAATGAAAACATAGTCAAAGTAATCAAATCACAGAGATTGCAATGGTTTGGTCACATCATACGGAAAAATGAGAATGACGTGACAAGGCGGATCACGGATTGGAAACCAATGGAGAGGAAGACCGGACTTGAGATGGTTATAACCAAGTAATGGGGGATCTGCGAGGTATGGGGGTCGTGAACTGAAGAGAGAGTGAAAAATAGGAATTTTTGGAGAGCATTGACAATGGACGCAAGAACAAGTGAAAGGTTGTAAATATGTGGATGTGAAATGTAAAGATAATGAGAATTAATCCACCTCAACAAACGGATTTGTTAAGTTCAAACTGAACAGTCATATTCCTTCAGGTATATAAGACTATTTATTATATTGTATAATATTAATTATTTTTTATTTTAATTTATTATATTAATTTTATTATTAACTAGCAAAAAGCCCGTCCACGGACGGGTATCTAGACCCGATTGGTTGGAAACTTGATTGATGTGCAACTCGTCCCAAGGGGAGTACCGGCGGTGGTTTAATATATTATTCGGCTGGTAAAAAAATCGACCAATCAGATTGTTTCTTTTCTCACCAAAAAATGACACGCTGGAGGAGCCGGAGCAGCAGAGTGCTGGGATTTTATGTATTAAGATTACAACTCCCCGACCCCTCGGTGCATAGTGCCACAACATATAAAAGTATTTATTCTAGAAATCTAAAGGAGTGAAGAGTTCCAATATAGCTAAATAAAATTCTCTGAAACCGAGGTGACCCTCTGAGTTTAGGTCAAATTTTACTCACACCTAGAAAAAATTATTGAAGTCTGATAATTGGTTTAAATCAGTGGTTCCCAACCTGGGGGTAATTACCCCCGCGGGGGTAAAAGTAAAGATATTTATATTTGCTTGTATGGTTTGTATTAATAATAATATTTAAGAGGGTGGGGGTAGTGGGGGTAATTTCAATTTTCCTAACAGGTCGCAGGGGTTACAGTATTGAAAAGGTTAGGAACCACTGGTTTAAATGAACCGTCGGCGTTTCTTGATAGTATCTAATAATGGCGTATTAACAAAATTCTGATGGAAATAATAAAATTTGTCCGACTTGGTCAAAAATTGATGGAGGTAGGTAATATTTATTTTAAAAGTTATTTTATCCTTTTTTGTAAAAATCAAATTTCAATAAGTTTTTACTATTTTGAATTTTGTATTTTTTTTAACAATAATAATTTCTGGTTTCATATTTATTTATTATTTAAATTACCTAGATCAAATAATAAACTATAAACTATTTACTAATAAATAATAGAGTAATATTTATAAATTACTAAAGGCTAAACTGAAACTGAACTTGGAATAAATTTGACTCGTATTTTATATATTTTAGTACAATATGTACAGTAGCGGTCATGGAAATTGCATTGGAAATTATTTACGAATTTTAAAAAAAGGGATTACTAAGAACGTTATATTCTTAATAAAAAATAGGATATTTACTCGATTATTGATTAATATTTTTTTATTATTATTTTGGAGAAGAATATAATAAAAAAATAAAATTTTAAAAATAAGAAAAAATAATTTTTTTAATTAAAAAATATTTTTTTTTGCGTTTCCGTGTACCGATTTTACCTAAAATCTAATCAGCTTTAAGTCTCAATATTCATGTACTAAATACAAAATGTTATTAAAATATTTCTATTACTTTTTGAGGTAGAGCGCACACAAAATTTGATCACATACATACGAGTACATACCTACTTACAGACATTTTTGGAAATGATGATTTTCCTAAATTCATCAAAATCTCAAATTTTTTTTCTGCACGATTACAATACTTTCTCAGACTTCGTATGATAAAATAAAAATGGAAAATAGAACAGAAATAGATACAAAGTTACATTTTTAGTTTGAAACTCATAAGCTTAAAAATACATTTTCTTTTCTGTAAGCTAGGTTTCTCAAACCGGGGTTTGATCAGTGGGTTAAACATCAGTGATTGTGTTCAAAAAAAGAAAATGTGTTATTGAATTTCAAATCAGAAATCTTTAGATTTTAGAATTTTAGAAGTTAGATTTCTGGTTTGAAACCCATAAATTCAAGATTACACTTTTTTTTGCGCACACTCTCTGGTGTACCGGAGGGTTTTCATACCCCCTAGACCCTCCGGTTTGAAAACCTAGCTTTGTATTCATATTGTGTTTATATTGTGTGCGGTTATTAAAATTTCATTGCGAATTGTTATTTTAATTCGGAAATAATTACCGATGCAATTTCCATGACTGGCTACTGTAGATGGTATTAACATTTGATAACAATATTATAATTTCTATTATTATAAGGTATTTTAATTATTATCATAATTCATTGCACGTTCTTAATGAATCATGCGGAAGTTGTTGTCTAATAAATGGCCTCTTTATAAAAATATACATAACATAACGTGCATTTTTTGCGATTGAAAGGTAAAAGTGCTACAAAAAAATTGTAAATAGCAATAGGAATTTCGTGAAAATCATTTGCAATCAAAATCAATGCATTTTTGCTTCTTTTGAGAAGATAAAGAGAGTTGCATTTTTGTTATAAGAATAATTTATATTTAATATTTAAAATATATAAAACGATCCGATATTTTTATTCAAATTACTAAATAAATACTTATTTAAAATTTTAAGTTTACATGTTTTTCAAAAAGTTTTTACTTAAAGGAAGGTAAAATAATTTCTTAAAATGGTCCCATTAGAATCGAACTCCACGGATAAATGACCCAATTTTGATATTTTACCTTTATTGCATTATTTCTAAGAGAGTGGAATATGCGGCTTGTGTAAATGATATTGTGTAATATAATAAATATAAAGCTTATAAAATTCAAATTATGTAATTTATCTAGAAATACATACTAAAAGAAAAATATAACTCTTGTAAAAAAGTTGCCATAAACTTTCGTCGTCACTCGAAATTAAAAATCGGTCTGTAAATGGGGACTATTTTTGAAAACTACCAATTCAGTTTAATATAAAATATATAAAAAAAAACGAAAAAAAGTTCCTTCTTTCCTTTGGATTTTACCGAAAAATGATTTGATTTTCTAGTTTCAAATCTTAAAAATAAAAAAGCACCTCAATTCATTTAAGTAAATAATTGATACCACAATAACTATATTAATTATTATTTTTATTTTAAACTTAAACAAAATTTCTTTTTGTTCTACAAATTGTCAATGTTGACTTACTCAAATGGACACGTGTTTTTTGTCTTGTTGCAAGCAAAAACTCTGACAAGCATGATTTATACGTAGTTTATTTAGTTAATAGTTAAAGTATTTTATATTTTTATATAAATTCTCATTAAGCTTGTAATGCTGGTATTTCAAGAATCTTATTTACGTGATAGTTTTTAATTTACTTTTAAACAGTTTCTTGTTTAGGCAATTAATTTAGGTAGTATATTGCAATACTCGTAGCTATTATTTTAAACTTGCTTGCAATCGTGTCCATAAAATATTAATCTACTCCACAAAACCAAATAAATTTTCCTTTTTCTTTTTCAAATTATTATTATTGTCGTATTGAGAAAAATAAAAAGAAATTCAATTGAAATAATTCCAAATAAGAGTCGCGATACATAATACGTCATATTTTTGAAAAAGTTCTTTGTGAAAAATGAAAAATGATTGTTTTCCACTCAAGTCCGTAAGAAGTTTAGTCTTCTAAGTAGTTTACAATTCGTGTATATTTTTGTAAATCGTCTTTATAATTTATTGTTGGATTTTGTTTAGTTTGAACCTAAACAAATTATTCATTATGCATATACATAACCACATGGTTTGCACATATCCAAAACATTGCACATTTCCTTGTAACTTCCGACTGTTGCAATACGTAAAACAATGTTAGGTATAATACTATTTTGTCGATGAGAAAAAAAAATGGCAAATTTTAAACTATTATTAGTCGTGACTGAGACTTACACTAACGATTAATAATTATTGTGTTCGCTAGTTAAATAAATAAACTACAAACTTGCAAATGTCATTTGGCATACACATTTATGTGGGTTTTTGTATTTTTAAAATAACAATGTGTCGCCAACATAACAATAACTTAAGTCATTTCCTTTACGTTGAATACTGATGAAATTCAAACAAATGATATTACAGAATTACTGCGATTTTATCTATTATACAGAACGAAAATTGCGTTTCCAACCGTGAAAAAAACATTATTTAATACAAATTAATCCTAGCTGTTGATAACTTTTTTATGAGTAGTACATGATCATGACCAAAGCTAAAAAATTCGGAAAAAAATAAACAAACACGATTTGTTCAACTAGCAAACAAAGTTAGCGCTTGCAGGTAAGTATTATAGTATCAGCAAAAAAATTGTTGCTTCTACAACAAAGAGTACTTGTTGGTAGTCGCAACAAATTTATTTGGACTGCGTCATGACTTGGAAGTTCAAACCCACTGGTACTTGTTTGTTGTAGCCCACGTTGGTCGATATTTTGGTCGTTAATTTCGACCTGTATTTAAATTATCCGCTAATACCGCAACCTCTGAGTTGATCTAGAAAAATATTGAACGAAATGTCAATGCAAATTTAAATTGATAACAATTAGTATAAAATTAATGAGCATCTCATGCACAAGGTGTTACATGATCGAGTGGGTTAATAATTTTGCATTAGCTTATAAAAACGATGTCACTAATTCCTTTTAATTATTCAACGGTAGTTTTTTATTTACTATGCAAATTGCCTCAACAAACCTTTCACAGAAATGAAATCAAGATGCTGTGGACTACTAAGGATTGAAAATAATTAACCAATTAGAGAACAGTACTTAAAATAATTTACAAACCTATTTGCATAACCGTTTAATATTTTAACCATTTTAATGTCTTTATTACTATCAATTTTCCTATATAGGTAACTGTCACAAGCATCGTTTAAACGATAAATGATTCGTTTATATGCTTTTGCAACCAGAATTTTGACATTTTAATATATCCACTTGATGACAAGCATAATATAAAAAATGCCAACATAGTTTGCCAATTTATCATTTTCAGTGAAGCAAACTTTTCAAATTTCCTTTTATCTTATTTTAAAATAAAGTAAACAAGAAATTAATTTAAAAAAATCTTGAGATATTACCAATCGCATAATTCCCAAATTAAACTACATAACGTATTTGCTAAAAATTTGTATATTTGTACAAGACGGTTACCGATTGACGTCAAGTGCGCTGATTCAACCCCAAAAGAAGTAATATAAAAACTTGATTCTGACTAACCACAAAAAAAATATGCTATGAAAACCTTTCGTGAACTGAGGTGTAATTAATCACGCTTCTTGTGGTTCGAAACTCACTTTAGGGAAACTGAATAGCCGAATGGTTCCTTTTCTCCATCTTTTCCCATCCTTAGGTTGTTTTATTCATTGTTGATTTCAAAATCATCTTCATTGTGTTTTTCCATAGTTAGTTGTAAGACAAGTACCTAATTTAAATTTTCCTACAATTTCCAGGCTCTCGGAAGTCGGAACTGTTTCAAGATTAGTTTGAAAAATTACTCGACTAACGGTTACGTCTTACGTATAGTCAACGTAGGTAACGTAGTCACGGCTACTTCAATTTATTATTTGTGCCATGGTTCGGATTCCACGTTTCAATAAATAAAAGCTGCATTTTGCTATTTTTTCACTTGATACACATTCTGAACAAAAAAATTTTAAGACACGAAATTAAGAAAATATTAAGTAATTATTATGTAATTTAATTTCAAATAATTAGCACTCATATTATACATAATTATTTGTATTGTTACCAAACCCACATAAGTAGGTACTCACTTATTAGTTTTATCTTATTTGTCTAAATAAATTGTTTGGTATTGTTTCTAATAATTAATAACAAAGCAGCGTGTGGATATTATGCTAATTAATAATTAAATCATTTAGTACTTAACCATAATAGCTAGCAATCAATCTAATTAAAATTTTGTAAAGGTTTCTGGTTGAAAAGAGTTGCATTGTTCCGAGTCAAACAAATCTGCAAAAAAAAACCATTTCTAGGGGGTGCACAAGATAATATTGTTTTTGAAAAGTTTAATAAATATATTGGAATTCGATATTTTCTAAATTTTGTGTGAATTTTTTCGTTTCATTATATTAGCAGTCCATCATGCAATTATCTAATATCCAAGTTTTTTCCAAAGCAAGTCATATTTTTAAAATTTGCCTATTTTATACTTTTCATATTTAAGAATAATACTAAAAAGTAAATATCAACTGTTGGGTATCTTTGAACGGGGAATAAAATTCTCTTTCAATTGATATCAATTTTTTTCTGATACATTGCGACAGGAAGCAGAAATCTTTGTGATTTATCATGCCGGGTGTAAGATTTACTTTCCGATATAATTGGAAAATCAAGTACCGGTTGTCTTTGATCGTAATTGATCTATAAATTAATGGTAGTACTGTTTATTTAATTTTTACTAAGTACTTTACTAAAGTACTGTTTAATTGCTGTAATTTAGCAAAATATCTCATCAACTAAACCAAGTGCTATAGGTAAGCATTTTTCGAAATTTAAAAAAAATTTCTTTATAAAATAAAAAAATTCTTTTTTTGGTACTCTCCCACTCTCTTCTGAGCGCAATGTTCCGGATTGTATCACAGAAAAACTAGTCACTCTATTTTATGCTACCTACCTACTTAAAGTATTTTATATTATTATTATTATTATTATTATTTTTTTATTTTATTGAAAAATGACCTACAACAACATAATTTTTATGATGCGCTATGATAAAGAATGCGTTGATTACTTAATATGAAAAAAATATGAAAGGAATTAGATCATGACGTAATTATTTACATAATTTATTTATTGTTCGCTTTAAATATAAAATTATTACCATACATGAAGTTCCTGTACCATGTCATTAATAATTACTATAACGGGAATGAAAAGCATGAGCATGGCCGACTACACCTTCAAATTTTTTGGTTAATAATTTAAAATTAATTAATTACAATATTGTGCAATGGTGACGGTAAAAAGCCAACTCGGTACTATAATTTCGATTTTTATATAATCTACCTTTTACTTTACAGTTTACAGCTCCGATTATTATTATTATTATATCATCTCTGTCAAGTTGGTGTTTGTCCAAATGTTAATAATGTACATTATCACATTTTCTATTATTTCATTCAACCATGCGGTGGCTTGGTGTGATTATTATTGGGCTTAGAGGAATTTTTTAGCTCAGCTGTCTGGTGGAAAACAAAAAAATTGATTTTAATGATGTATTAGTTTGACTACCTGACGAGAAGTCAACGTCTAATAGCAAAAAATGTTTATCTAAATTGCATAATAAGAAATAAGGAAATAACATTGGGAACGGAAACCCGTGACACCATAATACCTAATTGTAAAATCTTTTGATTGTTCAGGATACACCCAATAAAAGCAGTATAAGTTATGTAGATGGAACTGTTGACTATTAAAAGGAGAAAATTATATCAACTTGGAATATAAAAAAATTAGACCTTTTAGAAGATTTTTCCCGCCAAAAATATCGGTAATATATTTCCAAAATAGTGTTTATCTTGATGGTAATCCAGAAAAACTAAAACACCTCTATTCGTTATTTTTATAATATTTTTACTTTATCATACGAAGTCTGAAAAAGTATTGTAATCGTGCAGAAAAAAGAAATTGAGATTTTGATGAATTTAGTCATTTTGGGGTCCCAGAAGCTGAAAATCATCATTTCCAAAAAATGTCTGTATGTGTGTATGTATGTGGTCAAATTTTGTGTGCGCTCTACCTCAAAAAGTAATAGGAAATTTTTAACAAAATTTTGTATTTAGTACATAAATATTGAGACTTAGAGCTGATTAGGTTAAAATCGGTACACGGAAAAGCAAAAAAAAGCAATATTTTGTAAATTAAAAAAAAAATTTTTTTCTTATTTTTCAAATTTTATTTCTTTATTATAATTATTTCCCTCCAAAATAATAGTTTTTTTTAATTTATTATTATTTAAAAGTATGATAACGTTATGGGCATGGCCACATCCGATTTTTTATTTTATATTTATATATTTATCTGGGCTCTGCTGAAATAAATTCACTAACAACGTTTATTTGTCAGATATCTACTTTCTCTGACTGGAATAAGAAAAAATATGTATTCAGAAACGAAGAAAATAGTTAGAGCAAGTACAAATTGAAAAAGTTTTCATTTTTTACTTTTATTATTTAATTTTTAGTGTCATTATTTTATTTTTCTCTTGTGCTATAATTTGAAACATTTTTGCTAAACTGAGCTTTAATAAAAATAATTCAAAAATTATTGATTTCAAAATTTTTGTTATTTGCTGGTACATTCCAAACCAGGCGGAATTTTTCAAGTTATTTTAATTAACTTGTTGTATTGCACAAACTTCATCTCCTTTTAGTAAATCTGTTTTTCTTCAAATAAGACATAACGGTTTCCTTGACTAGGAATTCCAACAAAGCGTCCTGAAAATCAGCATGTTATAATTATGCAGAATTGGCTTTCTGTGGTAACTCCCTTCTGCAAAATAAAGTATTTCTCTTTTGATGGATGTATAATAATAACTATTTAGATTTTTTTTGTTCTGTTCACTTGTATGTATTATATTGAAAGGATGCAGACCTATATATAATCCAAAATACCAACGAGTATCAAAAAATAGCAAACATTTTAATTTTGATGCATAAATATTTTTCATATCCTAGACAAAATTCAATGTCAAGGTTGCAATTTACTAATCATCGTACAGCATGTCCATCATATTTGGACAAACTTAATCTTCTCTGCCGCATACGTAACGTACTACAAAACGTAACGTAACGCTGAGATACGGCTACTTATAGGAGATTTGTAAAGTATGTATGCCATTGGTTGGGTCATTGGTAGGACCTGAGACTTTCAACTCAGCAACTAAGTGTTCTTGTACTTGCTCCATTTAACTGCTTTGTTTAGATGTGCAACTTGCATTTTTTAACTGATCTTGATGGAACTTGGCATAAACATTCTATTTAGTAGTAGGTAGTAGTTTTTGAGAAATAAAATATAAAAAAATTGTGGTAGCGTGCGATGCTTATTCTGTAACCTCTTGAGCAGGTATCCCTTCTTCTTTATCTTCTGCCAACAATTAATTTATCAAGCAGTTTTACTGCACAGTTATTCCTCTTTTTCACAAATAAGAAATATTTATTATAATAATCTATTGTCTATACATTATTTAATTTTTAAATATAACTAGCCGTTCTCTCGCTGCGGATTTCCTATAGTATTCCTAAGGTATTACGTGTGGGAAAACATTGTGTTTATCGGATTAATCAAAACAAAGCAGTGTGCCAATATGTTAGAGAATCCCATTTTTAACGAATCAATTATTTACTTCTTCTTTGTTTTTCCTTTATAGTTATTTATAGATTAAAGAATAATGCGACGGTTTTAGATCTTTGTTAACTTTAATTTGACTTTGTTTCCAAGAATTTGCAAAAATTCAATTTCTAAGTTTTGGAAACTAAAAACTATTATATTTGTGATTTACACCCGGTAATTGTGCATGAAGTGTATGTATCTAGTCATGCCAAATTTCTGTCACAGTTAAAGTACCGCGCTAATTAAGTATATATCTCATCAGTTATAAAGGTTAGGGGTTGCTAATTTAAGATTTTTGAAAATCTGCAGTCGTTGATGATAGTATACATGTATATTCCATATGAAGTGAGGTGCGATAAGAAGTAAACACATAATATGTTAATTTATTGAAACTATTAGAAATTTGAAAAAACGTAATCTACTGAATGTTACAATGAAATATCCTGCTATAAGCGGACAAAAAAAAATAGTTATCCCCGTACTACTTAAGAACTCCTGAAATAGTTACAGCAGTTCGCGTATGAATGTCGTGAATTTTTCAATATCCCCATCCACAAAACTAAAATTTATTATAATAGTGTTTAAGTTTTACTCTCTGGCAGCCTCAGTCTTAATTATCCACTGGATTACAAATTATGGTATGTGTTTAAACAAAAGTCAACATAAACATATTGTGGAACCTCTATATACCAGGCTGAATATTTTCACTAAAGCAAAGAGTATCTATGTATATATAATCGACATATACGAAAGTCATAATACCAGAGATATAATTTAAAAAAAATAATCTGAGACATATAATAACAGGTTATAGACCCAAATTAACCATACCTTAAAAATTGAAAACAATAGTCTGCCTACTTTTGAAGAGAATTGGACTGTACGTAATGTATCCGTAGATTTGTTTCGAAGGTTTTCTGAATTCGTTTTTATAATATTTAGACCAGTTAGTTCAAATAATGGTTAGCAATAACGTAATTGATTATAAATTTTATAAAATCATAATTGTGGCTATATAATAGTGTTTATTATATTTAATTTAATGATAAATATTTAAATTAAAAAAAAAACTGATAATATCCATACAAATCCTAACTTTTCACATACGTGCTTCTAGGACAATAAAAAAATAAATCGCCTGCGGCGCATTTCGCTGACGCGGTCTAACAACCGCGCATATTTATTCAGACCTGATGAATATCCACTACCTGTGACCTCCCCGTTGCCAAAAGTCTAGATCCGCGCCTGGGATGCGATATTTCTTTGCTTTATGATTAAGAAACTTTTTAACTTGATTATTATACACAAATTATTCGACTGTCCATCACAAATTATTCACAATTAAGTTAACGATTGAATAGTCTAGAAATTTCGGTTTGGAAGTATAATTCTACAATACTAGTACATCGATTACATCGGGGGTTACCCGCCAGTTTATGAAAATTTAACTTTCTCATTTTTAATTCAACTAAATTTAGAAATATTTCGTCATTTAACTATTATTTGTCCAAAACGCTATGTAATTAAAAGCGGTAAACTTTTGTAGAAGTTCAACTTTCTAGACTTTTTTTAATCCAAGTTTCTATAAAACACCTCAATGAATAACATTAAAAATTTGTCTGAGTCTTCAGATAGAAAATTACTGGAAATAAATCAAGTTTTTTATGAAAATGCTTAATTTTAATGTAATTGCCAGTTAAAGTTACAAAACTTTTACTCAATGAATAAGATTAAAATTTATTTTTCACCAATATTAATATTAAATTAACGCACATTTTCCCAGTAATTTTTCCCAAATACCGGCCCTAATCATCTCTTTTGCTCTGTATTATTCCCGTCCTCGAAGTAAGTATCAAATATATTATGACATCAAAATACAAAATAGGTATACATATTAAAATAAAAGTTTATATTATATAAAATACTGAATGGTGATTTAAAAAACCAAAACATGTATTTTTTGATGTAGTTTGTGACTATAATTTTAATTGAATTAATAAAAAGAGACAATAAACCATTGCTTTATTCTAATTATTTATTTATACATCACTGGCACTGGAGAGAAAATTTTACTAACCTGACTTGCTGGCAAATCCATGAAGTGGGCCCTACCTATACAATAATAAAGAAAATTTTTTGGTAGTTATTATTGCAGATGAGAACGGTTTTCTTCAAATTACCTTTATCACAGTAGTCCTTTTGCCTTATTCCTAGTGCCCAGGATAGCTTTTTCGTTGTTCCTTCCAATAAGTAAGTGACATAAGTCACTCACAAACCCGAACACTATCACATTTTGTTTCACTTAAGTATTAAAAAGATTCTTCACGATAATTCGAACTCGAAACACCACACTCTCGTTCGCAGAAAACGGACCATTTTTCCGAATTTTCTCCATACGATTACTTTTAAGCTGAATACATGCACTATAGCGTTTTGTGAAATGCGATTTTTGTTTTGATTGGTTCAAATTTTACTAATCAAAACAAAAATCACATTCCGCAAATCGCTAGTGCGTGTATTCAGCTTAAAGCCTTACAAACGAATGACTGATATGAGTGCGTACGGGGCACCGCGTCATATAATTCGTATATAACTTTTTGCTTGTTTCCTGTTTGCAATTTTAATCGATTTTTGTCTATAAGTTTCTCACTCTTTCGTCATCGTGCAGTTTTGTAATAAAAAAAAGTTATACACGAATTATGACGCAGTGCCCCGTACGGACTCATATCAGTCATTCGTTTGTAAGGCCTTAAGCTGAATACACGAACTAGCGATTTGCGGAATGCAATTTTTGTTTTGATTAGTAAAATTTGAACCATTTATTGAAATTTAACCAATCAAAACAAAAATCGCATTCCGCAAAACGCTAGTGCATGTATTCAACTTAAAAGTAATCGTATGGAGAAAATTCGGAAAAGTGTTCCGTTTTCCGCGAACGAGAGTGTGGTGTTTCGAGTTTCGAAAGCTTTCTTAATAATCGAGAACAGTTTTCTTTTTAATACTTAAGTGAAACAAAATGTGAAAGTCTTCGGGTTTGTGAGTGACTTATGTTTATTGGAAGGAACAACGAAGAAGCTATCCTGGCCACTAGGAATAAGGCTAAAGGATTACAGCGATAAAGGTAATTTGAAGAAAACCGTTTTCATCTGCAATGATAACTAACAAAAATTTTTTTATTATTGTAGGTAGGGCTCACTTCATGGATTTATGAGAAACTCAGGTTAGAGAACGTTCATAAACTACGTGGTTTGGTCAAGGGGGGGAGGGGTTAGGTAGAAATAGGTCCGGGAAGTCTGAGGAAGTCCGGGGAAGTTTGGGAAGTCCGAAGTAGTAGGAAGTCTGATGTACACAATTTTTGACCGTGGTTTACCCCTCGAAATTTTCCATGCTTCCTTACTTCTTCGATGACCTTTTCTCAAATTTATTTTGACTAATTATATTTTTAAATTTTAATATTATGTATTGTAATATTATGTAAATACATGGTATTTTTTGTTTTTAGGTAGTTCTACTTGAAATATAAATTTAGAACTTCCTGAATAAAAAATTACATAAATTTTGTTTCTAACGATTGGGTGAGTATTTTGATTAGATTATTGCAAATACCGCTTGTAGAAAGAAACGCTTTAATGAGAACAATCAAAGCGATTTAGAGCAAATCTTTCGAAGACATTTTTGCTCGGTTTGGAGCGTTAAGTCACAAAATAACTTAAACTCGGAAACATCCTATAATATGTAAATGTAAAATATGTAGAGCAAAGGTAATTTGAATAACGTTTTATTTAATTTCAGGAAACTATCAGTAAATTAGACCGATTTAATTTTCGGCGGTTGTAAAGATGGTTCCATAATAAGTTAGTACATTTATAATGATGATTTGATAATATGATGATGATGATGATAAAGATAGAGAAGCTGCATCAGAAGACAAAGATGTACCTAGCAAGTTTTCTCAAATTACTGAAAGATTATAAAAGTCCAGCCACTGTTCATCAAATGTTATTCAGCGAAGGTATGCTATATTTTTAAAAATTGATAGCATGTAAGGAAGGCCCCAAACGGCAATAAGAAATAATATATCGGTTAAAATAATATACTACGTGGTGTTTAGAACGGTTAAAACATAAAACAACCTTATATGCTGTGCCGGATTAACCATAAGGCAGAAAAGGCAGCTGCCTAGGGACCCACGTATTTTAGGAGCCCCACGAAAATTTGTTTGTTTTTATCTTTTTATACTGATTCAGCGTCTTTGAACATGAATGGAATAATTTTCTAGAGGGCCCCGAAAATGTAACTGCCTAGGGGCCCACAAATGTTTAATCCGGCACTGCCTATATGGAATCAAAAAATCAAAAATGATGATAAGATTAAACCGAATCTGCTTTGCAAAGATCTTAAAATTCAATATCCAAGTACTAAAGTGGAAAACGTGAAACTGCTTTTGGAAGGCGAAATTTACACAGTTTTTAATACTATTATAAGACCAATGACGACGGTGAATCTGGAGATGATGATTAATAAATAAAAAAAACCTTGTTATAAAACAATTTAATACTCAATAATAATTAATTAATAGCGTCTCAAAATCTATTCCCTCGACAATTCGATTCATAATAATTCTTGTCCAATAAGCATTAAGACTATACGACAATAATTGCACCAGAAGCGATGATCCGTTTTGGACATTACACATGGTGGTTAAAGGTAACAATTTCTGCTTCAATGGAGAACAGCAATAGGTCTTACTACAAACGGTTTTTTTGAAAACCGGTTTTAAAAAGTAGTAGCATTATTTGTTCATTTTAAAATTGAGTTTAGATGGCTTAGACCGTAATCAATCCCTGCGCAGTACGCCTAATTCGCTATATTCAAAAATTATAAAATTAGTTGTAAAAAGTCGTTAAGCTTTAGTTCGACTGAAGCTAGATTAAGCTCACAAAATATGGGTGTAAATCCGGAGGATCTGAGGAGTATGGAATACTCTCTATTATTCTATAGAATACTCTAAGCCTATTCACACGCCAAAACTAAAGAGTTATTTATTTGTCAGTGCTGGGGGATTCCCAGTCTTAAGCATTCACAAGAATAAATTAAGAACATAGGTAAGCAAAAAATTGGAGATCTAGAAAAATCTTTTAAAATAAATTATCTAAGTGCTACCGAAAACGGGACAACCACCTCATTATTTCCACCTATAGTACTTCCAGAAAAGTACTTCGAAACAAAAAATTTCAAGTAAAATGTGTGGTATTGAGTATGTACAATGAATAACGAAAATATCCGGACACTTCATATTTATACAGAAAAAATGTATATAAACAAAAGAGTAGAGAATAAAATGTATAAGAAAAAAAGCATATTAATTTTTTTATTAATTAATTTTAATAATTAATTTTTGACTGTCAGTCAGAAACGGTGCGCCAAAATAAAAAAATGTATAGAAACAAAACTGAAAGCAACGAAATTTTCAACAAAAAATGTCTAGAAGATTTTGCTGAGAAATGGACTTTTATATGCCAAAAAACGGCTTCAAAACCGGCAATTTACATTTACCTACAATCAACACAAAATAAATTTTATTTTTGTAAAATTTATTTATTTTAATTCATATAACGTAATAATCGCTTATTTTTCAAATATTTTTAGTCCTAACCGATACCATAATATTATTTCTACACCTTTTCTAACTGTTTTTGAGAAATCCTCAATTGTAGTTAATATTTTCCAAATGCTATTGAGAAGTCCTCAATTGTAATTAATATTTTCCAATTGATATTGAGAAGTCGTCAAATAAAAATGAGAAAGCGTCAAATGAAGATGGGAAAACATCAATTATTATTGTAATACGGAAAGAATATTAATTTAATTAGGATCACTTCTACAGAAATTACATAGGATATGAAGTGAAACTTAACGTATTATAAAGTGCATTGCAAGTTGTTAATTGAGATTTCCGATTAAAATTATCTGTGTGTGTACTAAACATAGAAGCCTATAAAATTGATATAAAAGCAATATTTTAATTTTATTTATTTATTGGTATTATATAACAAATACAGCATAAATTGTTCACAGCCATATCTTTAATCTTAAATAATGTAATAAAATAACCGGATTTGTTTAAAGGATTAAAATTTTAAAATTATAGCATTCAAGTATTTTGAAAAGTGTAATATGTAATGGACTTACAGTTCTGCTGTATTTTGTTGCAGAATTGATGCTTTTCTCATCTTAATTTGACGCTATCTTATTTTCATTTGACGACTTCTCAAATATCAATTGGAAAATATTAATTACAATAAATTGAGGTTTTCTCAATAACGGTTGAGCTTTTCTCAATTACTGCTGGAAAAGGTGTAGGTGAAAAGGCAATGTCTGTATTTAATTATTTTTTGGTGTACAAATCTTTTAAAGAATATCTTTGGTTTTTATTCGATGTGATGTAGGTAATAAAAAAATTAGGGCGCTCCAAATCTGTTAGCAGCTTTAATTTAATTTTTTTCGAGTTAATTGTGTGGATATTTAATTTTACAGCTCCAAGAAGAAGTAAACAATTTAATGCTGGAGTTATTATCGCCACAAGAAGTTAAACGAAAAACCACAAAAATATGATTAACATAATGAGAACTACAGAAGATATCGCATTGGATGTTTACCTACGTCTTCTTATTCAAGACCCGATGATGCGTTGCTAATTGTGAGATTATTTACCGTAACCAACCTTATTTTTAAATTATGTTTAGTGATACATAACAATAGACACAAACAAATTATAATAATTAAAAAAGAATAAAAAATTATATTTGTCCTTAGGCGCGCGTACTTAAACTGTCAAGAAGAAATAATCGATATGTGGTACAAGTTGCTAATATATAAAGTGTTAAACAATAATAAAACTTTTGATTTAACAATTATAATTATTTAAAAAATTTGTGTAATTTATTAATTTATCAACACCATAATACCAGATATATATGCAATAACGACGACCGTTATCGAAAATTTCACACGCCTGTTACCCGAACAAGTTTCCTGCACAAAAATTTGGTTAATTAAAAATTTAATTGGTTTCTAATTTTTTGTCTCTTTAAATCGAAAGCTACAATTAATTTTAAATTTCACTCGATTTAAAATATTGAAAGGACCAACCGTCATAGTAAATTTTGAATGATGGTAGCCCGCGTTAGATCATAAAAATATTTAATTACTTAACTTTAATTTGCATTGCGAATTTTCTGCCCACGGATTTATCAAGTAGGTATATAAAGATGTAAATTTAAAGAACGTTTATAAAACGTGCAGAGTAAGTTTGTTTAATGGATAAAAAGAGCAATTGAAAAACTTGATTGAAGTAGTGACGAGTTGGAAAGTTTGATTGATGATCGAAAATCGCTAAAGCAAGACGCGCATCAGCATCACCCTTTATTATTTTATCTCCTGTAATCTTATCCAATAAGTAGGTATTTCTAAAATAAGCTTACCTTTATTCTACATTCCTTTAAATAATGAAACAGCTTCCGGAATTTTAATGCAGAAATGCATCGGACCAAATAATAAATTCGATCCTCTCACATGGTATTTAAATTTAATTAAACCGGGCGCAACTTTTCACACAAAATAACACCAGAAAACAAATGCTTTCAAAACTAACCAATTTTTAAAACAATTGAAAAGAAACAAACAACTCGCCGTGATCTTGGATACTATCGTTGTTTCATCACTCGCCTTTTGCCGTATTTTAGATGTGACGTTTTGGCTATTATTATACCACACCAGGCAACTTTATAAACGTTAGGCCACTATGAATTCAACCCAAAATAACTCACGCACCTTTAACTTGGATTAATCTCGGCGCTTTAAATGAATGCGGATGAACAGGTACGCCATAACGAAAGAATTGGCGGTCACTGAGCGTCAGAACACACAGGTGGAAGTTGCACAACCTCTTCTCCTGTTTATTTTTATAATTAATTTACCAATCAATTTCCTGCTACTACTGCGTATGCTTTTCGTCGATCATCGTCAAATTTTACCTTGACAAAATTCAGCTCTAATTGTTGTTCTGTACGTATTGTTTAATTTTTAAGATTTCCAAATTTGAAATTTATTTTTCAAAATGTTTCTACTTAAATTCCGGTTAGGCAATCTATTTTACAGAAGTGTTCGAAACACGAACAGTTGCAGAATATTCTATTTCGATGCCATCGACCTGTAGATTTGGTTATGTAATCAAAAGCTTAAATAAATTAAGGAAAGCCGCTACTTCTGCCGCGAAATTTAAAAATTCGTTATAAAATTAAAAGTCGGTGGAGACATGAAATTTCAATTTCTTTATAACACAAATAATTAAACTGACCACTTATCACCAAATCAAAGCTTTAAAACAATTAATTTCACAAATCTTTCCAAGTTCTTTGGAATTTATACCACTCAAGTTCTAATATTTTAAAGTAATAAATCGTATTATCAATATTTTATTGGAACATGTCAAATTTCATAGAAAATCAAAATGCCCTATTACATTAGGCTTACATATAAAAATAAACAAAAAAAAATAAATATTTTCAGTGTTCTTTATTCAAGTACAAAGACATAATTTAACGAGCTGATACACTGACTTGGTAAACTCGAATGTTATTATCGGTATAACCTGCATATAAGGTTTGACCATCTGTAGACCAACACAACGATGTGCAAGTTGGGGGTTCAGATTTAGATACAATTTCTGGCCGTAATTCTTCAACCATTTCCTTGCTTTCCAAATCCCAAATTTTGATGGATGGTCCATAAGCAGCACACAACCAGTATCTGAAAAGAAACATGCATTTTAACAAAACCAATCACTAAATAAGAAATGACTGATGCCAAAATAATTCTCAGTCCCATATCCGCAAATCTCTCACAGATACATCAAGATTTTTAAAGTTGTCATCATAACAAATTTTAAAATAAATTTCATTTGCATACAACCATATTTACCTATTTGGAGAGAAGCATAGAGCAGTAATGGGTTCATTGTGATCCAGAGTGTGCAAATGTTTGCCATCATTAAGATCCCACAGCATAGCTTTGCAGTCTTTTCCACCACTGGCGCAAAGACTACCATCAGGTGATACGGTTACAGTGTTAAGATATCCAGTATGTCCAGAATGGTTCGTCTTGAGACGGCAGTTAGTCAAGTTCCATACTTTAACCATACGATCCCAGCCACTGGATACAATGATTGGATTGGAATGATTTGGAGAAAAACGGACACATGATACCCAATCAGAATGACCTTCTTCTTGAATGGTATATTTGCATTCAGCCAAAGTATTCCAAAGCTTAATAGTTCTGTCGCGCGATCCCGATACAATTTGTCTGTTATCCACAGAGAAAGCAACGCTCAAAACATCCTAAACAGAAAAACAATGTTAGAAGCAAATATTAACAAAAATTAAATTTATGAATTAAAATTTACAACTCAGACCCATATCCGCAACTCTCATAATATAATTCAAGTTGATAATAGTTTCATCACAATAAAAAAAAAGTTTGCCTTTCAGCATCCCATACTTACGGCACCCTTTTGGTTAAACATAGAAATGAAGGTACCTCTTCAGTCGAAGCATGATGTAGAAATAATTAAAAAAAAAAATCTTCATAGCTGTTTGTTCGGGAAAAATGTTTAAAAATGAAAGACTAATGTGTAAAAATTTATCAAACCTTAGTATGGTCAACAAAACGTCGAGTTGATTTTCCGGCAGCCAAATCCCATAAACGCAAAGTTTTGTCCCAGGAGCCGGTCAAAGCGTAATTGCCATCGCTGGATAACACGACATCGGAGATGAAGTGAGAATGACCGTACAAACGTTTTTGGGGGACCCCGTATTGGGTATCGTCACGAGTCAATTTCCAGACAATCAAAGATTTATCTGGAACAAAAAAAATATTAATTAGATTACAAAGTTCGTAATTTAAAACATCGATTCGACTGATTTGCATAAAAAATTGTACATATAATGAAAGGATGAAAGAAGATAAGGTAAAAAAACGTGGCGGTTAACCTCACTTTGAAAATCGAGCCGAATGAAAATTTTACGTAATTTGATTTCAACTTTCTTAAATTTTGTAATTACAAAGGGGTTTAAAAACTGAATTAGGTCGATTTTGAGGGAGTAAATTAGTACTACTATAAACTTACCTCGTGATGACGACAAAAGCATGTCAGGATATTTAGGATTAGTTGCAATTTGTGTAACCCATCCATTGTGGCCCATAAGGGTGCCTCGAAGCTGAAGAGTTTCCGACATTTTTCAATATTATTTAATATTCGATCAAATATTTAATACACTACGTCCTAATCACTTTCGGTCATCAAGTAAAAGGATTTTCTAAAGGTTCTGAAAGTAGCCACGCTCGTAAACGTACATGCGCAATGGGAATAAAACAAAAATCCCCAAGTATTTAGGCGGTGTTCTGCGAGTCTACACCAGCGTTTCTCAACTTATGAGAAACTTATCTTCAGGGGTACATAAAATGGTCATAAGGGGTATGATGGACATTGATAAATAGATTGAATAAAGAGAAAAAGCGGAGTGGAATCTACACGATTGTTGTTTTACCGAATAGTTAAATTAAAATTATTATGGGTCAAGAATGGATCCTGACGAAGATCATGTAGGAAGGTGGGTTAATAGATATTTATATAGTCGATTTTGTTGGTAATTGGTAAGCCATAGGAGATGGAGTTGGTTACCTCGTTACTCTCCCTTTGTACCATTGTACCCGCCCGCCCTTGTTGTAGATTAAATTCATTTATTGACGGTTGGCGGTTGAAATATTGGGATATTCTTTATAGGCAGATTTTTAGCTCCTTGCTTCTTGTTTTCAAATGTCTTTCGCCACTGTAGGTAGGTATCATTTCCAATTTCAAAAAAAATGGGGCCTGGGGGGCCCCATAATTCATAACTACTGATAATTATTATTGTGTAGCGGTTTGATCTATATCTATGTTTGATGCAAATAATAACAGGGTTCCTACTTGTGTGGAAATCCTGGAGTCAGGGAATTTTAAACTTGTCAGGGAATTTGAAAGTTTTAGCACCAATGTCAGGAAAAACAAAAATTCTGCCAAGCAAATGTTTTCAAATAAAATATTTTTGAATTTAATTTGGAATAATTTTTAATAAATTATATTGTGCACTGAGCTGATAACAAAAGACTGATGTGAAAAATATTTGTTTTGACGCCGCCGACAGAAATGCTGATTTTACTTTAATCTCCAGGTATAAGATTAGAGATGCAAAAAAACTGAAAAATTTTTTTAAATTTATTTTTTAATAATTATTAATTTTTATTTTTATATATATTTTTAAAATTTACAAAAATATTAAAAATATAATAATATTGCCATAATTGAAAGCTTGAGATATGAATTTATATTGGTTTTTATTAAATCAAGTATTTTTTTCTGTTCAAATTGTTTTCCGATTTTACTGTATTACGATACTAAAATGTCAAGAAAAATTAAAATTTTTGTCAGGGAAAACCTGGAAAAGTCATGGAATTTGCTTTGAAATTTTAGTAGAAACCCTGAATAAATAAACCACTTCCATTGGTGGAATTTTTGGTTAGTGGCCAACGGTGCCCTTTCTTGTTTTGTCACGTCACAAACAAAATTCAAAAATTGAACAAATAAAAATATATAAAAAAAAACAAAATTCCTCAACACAAGTACACCCTAAGTTCTCTATTAATTGGAACATAACAATATATATTAATCAAATAGCACAGCTTGTAACGCTCTCTCGTTCCTTCCGTTCTATGTCCATAGGGTAAGTGTGTAAAAATCACTTACAGACGCAGGGGACCTACAGTTATAAGCTAACACTATACATTTAATTTTATAAATAGAGACAGAGACTTCTTAAAGTACATTTTTTAAATTAAATTTAAAATTCAAATATAATTTTTTTTCTTAATTTACTTTTGTAACTGACGCCAATCCATAGAGAAATGGCTTGCTTCCCACATGGACTACAACTGACTTCTAATTTGATTTAAAAAATTGTTGTAATAACTTTTTTATATAATTTTCAAAAATTTCAAAAATCGTCCTTACGTAATTAATGGACGACCCCTTATTGTCTGCAGAGAATATTATAATTATTGTAATTTATGGTTGACTACTTATTACTTCATTATCATAAAATAATATTGTAACTACCTGTGTTTTATTAATTTAACATGAAAATCTAATTTTTACAGTAAAAATAATTCATTGAGACTACGATTTAATTATATCAATTAATTATTTGTTCTTGTCCTGTCCTTGTTGAATCTTAATTTAATTTATTACGAGTATTGAACTCAAAAATATTTTGCTGAAAAGTTAGGTAGAACCACTGTTGTTTATCTACTTTTATTCTATTAACTTTCGTACAATGCAGTATTACACTAATTCGGGAAATTTAAGAGAATCTTAGGAAATCTGGGGAAATCTCAGATAATCCAAGGAAATATTAAAAAATCTTAGAAAATTCTAGAAAATCTTTGGAAGTCTCAGAAAATCCTAAGAAATTTAGGAACTTGAAGGAAACCTAGAAAATCTTAGGAAATCAAAGAAAATCTTACAAATATTATAGATGACCTTTTTTTCCTTTTTTTTTAACTCGTTCGATAAAAAACCTTAAATAGTTATTTATGATATATATATATTAAAACTTAAAAGTAATTTTTTATTTTGCTAATAGGAAAGTTTGCAGAGCTGGGCAAAGCCAGCTGAAGTATAATAGTGATAACCTGATAACTGATAAGTATCTGTAAAGCAATAAATAATTATTAGATCGTATCATCAGAAGTCAACTAAAATTAATACAAAAGCAAATAATTTTGAAGTAATAATATTTTTAATATGCTTCCTACGACATAAGTTATTACTTATTGCATTAGGAGCCGTCGAACTTACTTAAGGACGATTTTTGAAATTTTTGCCTCTCCCCAACATAAAGATGTTGGCAACCCCCCTCATCTTACGTAAGGATTATTAAACAAAAATAATGTTACCCCCCTCCCTCTTCTTATAATAATATTGTAAAATATATGCAAAACATGCAAAAATTTAAATAATATTTATATAAATAAAAATTAATGAAGATAATTAATTACATAAAAAAATTATTACAAAAATATTTTAGAAAAAAAGATTTTTGATACTCCCCCCCCCCCCCCAAAACCTTACGTAATTAATGGAAGGCCCCTTAGCCCTTACTCTTTTAGTTTATCATGTAAAGTGGTTGGTTATTTATCATGATTTATCATGATGAGATTGCATTGCACAGAACATGCAGAATAAAATTGTAATTTAATTATTTTTATTGTAATAAATTGATTTTAATAATAAATTAAAATTAATAAGAAAAATCCTTCTTGTTCAATTGCGAAAATAGAGGGCGCCAAATTTTGGCTTTGTCCCGGATACCAGAACAAGCGCGGATCTAGACTTTTGGCAACGGGGGAAGGGTCATCGGTAGTGGACATTCTTAGGGTCAGCGAAATGCGCCGCAGGCGATTTTTTTTATTGTCCTATGATGGCTTCAGGGGGGGGGGTCATGACCCCTATGACCCTCCCCCTGGATCCGCCACTGTACCAGAAAGGCATTTATAAATCAGAACTATAGAACTGTTCTCGCAGCAAATTACCCCTACATTTACTAGATTTGTAAATCTAATTTTGTAAAACCATATACAAAAAGAACACAAATTATTGGCAAACAAACCAACCCACTTCGTTTAATCACAAGATGTGCACAGGTAAAAATAGCATGTAAAATAAATAATTCAGAACAATAAAGAATCTTCTTAAATCTAAACCTAAAAATCAAAGTTCAGATCTGGAAGTCAGCAGATTATCATAAGAGTCATCATCATGGGCGTATTGGGGGGGGGGGGGGCAGCTGCCCCTCCCTGGATCCTTCCTGTCTCCCATAAATTTAATTTAATTATTTATCAACAGAAAATTCTTGATTTCCCCCCCCCCTAGGCCAAAAGCTGGGTACGCCCATGGTCATCATGTATGAGTCATCACGGATGAGTTATCATGCAAGAGTCATCCCTCATGAAATACAGTTAACCCTGCTTCCAAATAAATATCAAAGTATCAAAGTATTGTAATGATAAAATATAATCTGTAATTAAATACCTAGCTATAATGTTTGAACGTTTGACTAATAAAACTCCTTTTTTTTAATTTTTGGATAAACAACTTCACATCTTATATTTATTATTCAACTTTCAATGAACCGTCCATTGTACACATAATATAATTCAGGTGATTATTATTTTGGAGTTTTGACCTCGCCGCAGAAGAATGACACCTCAAATGGCAAACCTTTTTAATAACCGGTTAACAATTTTCTGGAATGTAATCTAATTATTATTATTATTATAGACCTATACATTATTTTTTAAAAATTATTAGCATTAAATAATCAAGTGGTTTATTGTTATTTTAAAGATGGCAATAAATTGGTTGTCACTTTATGTTTCATTTTTGAAAAATTTATTAAGAAATCCATTTAAAAATGAAAACCGCAGCAATTGGAAATCAAATAAAATCTCCAGTTCTTTCAGCACGTTCTTTGCAATATCAATTTCGGGTAAGTTATAGAAATGAGCTATTAAAACTGAATTAAAAAGTGAAGAGGAAAATTTTTATATTTGGCGGGTGACGTTGCTGTATGACGAGGCCGTTAAAAATCGAGCGCTAGTAATCAGCGGCGTGACGTCACAAGTGGCTGTGGCCATTTTGATACGAGTGTTGTTTTGTGTGTAGAGAATTATTTGCATCGAAATGTTTTAGTATTAATAGCTTCACATCATTTTTTTACACGACACGATTTGCACGGTGTAGTGTTAAATTAAGTTTCATTAAATATAAGTGTCTTGTGATTTTTTTTAAAGCCGCACACAATGGATGAAAAAGCTGCGTGTAAAGAACTAGACCAGTGGATTGAACAACTTAACGAGTGCAAACAGCTCACAGAAAGTCAAGTCAAAACTTTATGTGATAAGGTAATGAATCGTTTATTGTTAAAATTATTTTTTTAATCGCCGATGACGAAACTTAATGATTCATTTTTTTTTTGTTAATACCTATCAATAATAATTATTATTGCAACTAATTGATTGCTTCGCGTGTATGTTGCAGGCGAAAGAAATTTTAGCAAAGGAATCTAATGTACAAGAAGTCAAATGTCCGGTTACAGTGTGTGGCGATGTCCATGGTCAATTTCACGATCTTATGGAATTATTCCGGATAGGAGGTCGAAGTCCAGACACAAATTACTTATTTATGGGTGATTATGTCGATCGTGGTTATTATTCTGTAGAGACAGTAACCCTATTAGTTGCACTCAAGGTGCGATATAAGGAGAGAATAACGATATTGCGTGGAAATCACGAATCTAGACAAATCACTCAAGTTTACGGCTTTTACGATGAATGTTTAAGAAAATATGGAAATGCAAATGTTTGGAAATTTTTCACAGATTTATTTGATTATTTACCGTTAACGGCTCTCGTAGATGGACAAATCTTTTGCTTACATGGAGGTTTAAGTCCCAGTATCGACACCTTAGATCATATTAGAGCTCTTGATCGTTTACAAGAGGTAAACCATTATTGTCTCTTTCAAGTCGGTACAGTTTTTTAATTTGCTATTTGCTTTAGGTACCTCACGAAGGGCCCATGTGTGATTTGTTGTGGTCAGATCCGGATGATCGTGGTGGTTGGGGTATTTCACCTCGTGGTGCTGGTTACACATTTGGTCAAGATATTTCGGAAACGTTTAATCATTCTAATGGACTTACATTGGTATCGCGTGCTCATCAACTTGTAATGGAAGGTTACAATTGGTGTCACGATCGCAACGTTGTTACTATATTTAGTGCCCCCAATTATTGCTATCGTTGTGGCAATCAAGCTGCTATTATGGAACTAGACGATGCCCTAAAGTATTCATTGTGAGTATATTTTACCTAAAATGTTTATTGTATGACTAATAATTTGTTTTTACCACATTCTTGCTACCAATTTATCTAAAATCAACAATCTTAATGTAAATAAGGAGTGCCATTGTTTCAAACTATATTTTTTAATTTATTTAACCAAATATTTTGTTCGCAATTATTTTCTGACATACAATGCAAAAGTAAATTTTCATTTGATCCCAAAACTAAATAATTTTTTAAGCGTATCACTTGATAATACAATAATAATTTAGAATTGTGTAATTCTTGATAAAGTTAACATAGTCAATTTAAACTTGCATTAAAACATTTTGCTTTCAAGGTTGCAAAGTTTTAATGCCTTTAGGCATCGCACTGGATCACGGTTGATCACATTACCTTTGTAGTTTCACCAATTGCAATGCAAGTTGAATAAATAATTTGTTGCTGAAACAGAACCAACCATTTATGAAATGCTGACTTTTATTTTTCAACATAACTTATAGTTGCCACCCAGAATTGTGTGCTGTGCAATAAATTTTAAAAAACATGCAGTAAATATCTGCAGGGTAATTTGTAACCACAAATTAGTTCTGTTATTAAGTATTTGGATACGGAAATAACTTGCATTATTTTTGCGTAAACTCTTCGGTTTAGCATCAGAAAAGAGTTTTAAAGCTCCCATCAGACTTGCACTGGAATGAGCAATGAGAAGAGAAGGCCCCCAAAAATCACCAAGTTGTGTGTTGACTGGTTAATATGTATTTATGCTAAAATAGATATTTGCAAATTTAAACTAAACTGTTCCAATCCTTATAGTTTCCAAGAAGCCACTCTTCACAAGGCTTCAATTTTTTTCGAATTCTTCTGTCATAAAAAAGGAGTAGTTTTCAATGTGAATGTTTTCCTTGTTTTTTGGATGCAACAGTAGTTCACAGAAACTAGACTTAATTTTCTTCAAATTAAGAATAATTGAATGTAATTTTGCTCATCTGTAGCCTACTTTTTTAAATTAAAAAGTGGTTTTTTTGGATGTCTGTATCAAGGAAACTATAAAGGCTAATGGGACGATTCTGATCACTCGAACTTTAGACGTTCATTGGCTAGTAAAGTAAACCAAGAGACCTGTTTCATATTATTGAAAATTTACTATTATTATAAGTTACTAGTAACTTTAATACTCACCAAAGAATTAGTGCTAGCTTCGTGATTTTTTGTACTTACTAATTACTATTAAAATAACTTCTTTTAAAAGTATAATCAAAAATCATCCTCCAATATTATTCATTTGTAATAATAATCAATTTGTACTTGATAACTAATAGTATTAGTAGACTGAAAGAAAATCATAAATGTATTTATTAGATAACCTTCATTATAATTAATTGGCAACAAAAATTGATGCCGACTTTTTTTACCAACTTTGTCAATTGCAATTTGTTTTCAAATGTTATCAGGATATTATTGTATAGTCAGTCTCACGAGAGCTTGAGTGTGCTTCATCTCAAAACTATCTCAAGGATATAAAATATTGATATTTAATAATTTTTTTATGGATAAGTAATTTTAAATTTTTAAAATATAAATATTTTATATCCCTCGGATAGTTTTTTCAGAATGAGTAGTTGGTTAGTTTATGAGCTTTGCAACCTTAAGCATATCTCTTACAATACCTGTTCAAAATGAAAAGCTCAGTCAGAAGGGTAATTTACAGTCGCAAGCTTCTTCCTAAATGGGCTTTTACTGTATTATGAAAACATGACCCCAAATGAACACACTAAACAAATTTTCTTTTCTAGATGATTTATCTAATTTAATTTAAGTAATAGCTGTTTTTGATGTTAGGATGCATACGAAATAGTCAATCCACTTCAATCCTTGTCCTTGTTTTTGGAACTCACTTCTTTTTTTTCTGGTTGAAAAACTTCGTAACAGTGAACTCAAATTTTTTTTAACTTAGATGGTGTGGGCCTAATGAGGGAAGGAAAATATAAACTATTACAGTTGAAGGCTACAGGAATAAAACGAGGGATGTCCATTATTGTGCAAAATGAAACCGTTAAACCCATTTCTTACCTTATTTTGACACTTTAGGTTGGTAAAATGTGTTTGTTAAAAAACTATAAATGTCCATAAAATTTAAGGTTTAAATTTTTTGTTATACCGGTATAAAACAAGGTAAGCATTAATATTAAAATCGAGATTTCTCAATATTTTCTTTTGTGACATTCCTCGTTTTATTCCTGTAGCCTTCAGTTAATATTAAAATTTGAAAATTCAATTTTAAAAGCAACTGCAGTTTTGACACAATTAAAACAAATTTAATGGCATCAGTTGCAAAAACTATCATATTAGATAGACGATATTACCTTTACTATCCATGCAAAGCTTTTATTGACATCAAACAAGTCTTACCAGCCTTAAGCCTTATATTTAAGATAAAATATCAAATGGTTTTACAAAAACAAGGATTGTGTTACCCAGATTGAGACTTGAGTTTCGATCTTACTAAAAATGAGATGGACCTCCTCAGTCAAACGTTGGTAAACGATATCCAAGTTCTGCCAAATTTTCTACTTAACTATGCATTGCTTAAAACTTCAAGCGGCGATTACAACATCCTTTAGAGCTGAAAAATTTCGTGTATACTGCATTCGAAACTTCTTTGAAATCTCTAGAATTGCTCAGAAATCACTCGTAATTATGAAAAGAACACAAACCAAACACTTTTTATTTGAAGTAGTTGAAGAAACTAACACAAGTAGATGAATTGTTTATTATGTTTTTTTTTGCAAATTTAAAATATAAATGATAAAAAGATTTTACTGTATTAACAGGTCGCATTAATGGAAGCTGTGTTCAAATTTCAGCTCTCTAGAATGTGGGCAAGTGATAAAAAATGAATTTAAATAAGTCCACGCAAAAATATCCCCACACACACACCACAATAAAAGCTTTTAAAAAAGCACTAAGTTGATTTGACATGATATGACCCTGTGTTTGCCAAAACAAAACTTACATTAATAAATTTTTATGAATTGAAATTGGCGACATTTCAAAATTGAACTAAGGAGTAAAGTACCCCACCCACATTTTTATTCATAAGGAATATTGGATATATAAATTTTCTAAAAGGGTATTTCAGCAAATTATTCCAAGTTTGGGATTTTTAAATCACTCCCCTATCTTTTTACACAATAGGTTAATTTAACTTTAGTAATGCTGACTATTTTTTTTATAAAATAAAACTTTTGAGTAAACAACAATAGAATTTCACACAATGAAGCACATCACTATCATTATCTATCAATTTGTTGTTGAAGTTTGTATATTACACTATTCAGGAAGTCAACTTTTATAATTAGCAACAAACTTTATTTATTTTTAGATAGTACCTTCAGTAATTTATTTATTTTCGGGTTTCTAAAGATATAACAGATTTTAATTATAACTTGAGAAATTGATTAACCATTTATGGATACTTTTCAACAATAAAGCAATTTTTCTAATGCGTTTTTAATAATTCACCTTGCAGCAGATTGTTGACTTTTAATGCAATCCTGGTAGGACATTAAAAATAGGAAATGAAGCTAGAACGTTGGTGCAGTAAAATATGCCACCAAAACCTTGAAATTTACAGTAAAATGCCTAATGTTATACAAAAAACACAACAAATATTTTTAGTTAATAATTGAGTGCATCATCAAAAATAATAAATTAGCAAAATGTGTTGTGCACAGGAAAATTCCAGAATATTACATAATGATTTTTAAATGCTTTTGTCAGTCTTGGAAATGTTATCATAAACTTTCCTTACATCCTGTAACAAACTTACAGAAACTGATGTAAAAAATGTAAAAAACATTGGACACAATTTATAAATAACTCTTTACAGACAGTACAACTCTCATCTCTTTACAATTCATCCTTTTTACTCTATAGCAGCAGTACTTCAATTGTTTATTTAAACAAAATTTTACCATTTTACAGATAAAAGTAAAATTGCAAAGACAAATTAATATTTTTAGATTAAGTTTTAGTGATTTACATCTCAATGATGAAGTAGAAAAATGTTTTGTTTGAATTTATGTTGAGAATTTTGATTAATATAATTTAATTTTTTCAGTTTGCAATTTGACCCAGCGCCTCGTCGTGGAGAACCACATGTGACGCGTAGAACACCTGACTACTTTCTGTAAGAATCGTTTTATTTAACCTGCAATATCATCAGTGCTTAGATATAATTATTGTACTGTTCGTGTTAAGTACATCTCTTGTAGCAAAGGAAAAAATAAAAGTAAAACCTTATTTGTTACTCTAATATTTAATTTGAAATCGAGCGTGAAAAATGCAAAAGTTTCTTGTTGAATGTATATTGTTTTAACGAACATTGTAAAAATTGGCTTGTTTTCGAATCGATATATTAGAGGTTGCTTTGTACCACAAACTATAAGAGATGACAGTTTGGCAATGCGACCAAAATAATATATTACACATGAAAGGTAGGATATGACTTATTAGTTGTACACTAACTAGCTCTATAAAAATGAATGTTCGAGTACAGTTTCTTGTATATCCTTAATTTTTTTTGTACAAAACTACTACAATAATTTTATCTCACATCATACTACGCATTTTTGTAATCATTCAATTTTTGTATTCTTTATTACGACTATTTAGGTTAAACAAACTCATTTATTGATTAAAATTATTACGAAGGTGTTTGCATGAAAAAAAAAAGAATGCAAGTCTAACTTTTCTTAACTATTTGATATGAAAATGCAAACATTTTGTATGTACAGGTACATGGGGGTTACAATTATTGAATGATTAAGTTACAATTCTAAAAAAACAAAATCGATTTTATGTAAGTACGTAATAATTACTATTATAAAGATATGTAAATGTATTTCTAGTGTTCTGTATGCATTAAAATTTGACAAAACTTAAATGGTTGTGTCAACATTTGATTTATTGCCACCTATTTGCGCTGTCAGTGTGTGTAAACAAATAAATTCTTGTTATACCTACATAAAAATTCTGTATCTACCCTATACTCATATAATCTACGGCTTTTTTCAAAATCTTAATTTCATTTTTGTTCTTAATTTACAATTATAATAAAATCAATTTTAACATTAGTATCCGACTTATTATTTTTACAATAGTACATTAAGTTATTTAAATAAAGTTTAATACAAATTATGTTGCTTGTTTTAATATAGACACATTACTTGCATTTCAAAATCGATACTTTAAATTAACCAACCAGGCACGTTAAATTATTCACACACTGAATAATTGATTGTATGAGTTTGATGGCACAGCTTGTTTTAGCCCAATTGTAAAATTTGTCAGTTGTTTTAAGCTAAATAATGGGATTTTAAACATAAACTGATTTTTAAAATATTACCTGTTTTACTACTTTATTTGCCTTGTCGTTTCTTTTAGCTTCAATGCAAACTGTACGACAACACCATTCGTGTTAGCTTGTCAGAATTATAATATGAGCCTTTCTGCCAATCATGCTTGCAGCTTTACTCTTAGATTACGAAATGATGGAAATATTTTCTTATGTGTTTCAGTCTTCAATTTTGGAGTCAATGAATCGTTCCGTTTTACAGTAGCACTTGCACCCAATTGCAACCTCAAATATTTACATAATTTGTTCTGCAATCTTGTTCTTAATGAACAAGACAAAGCTGTCATCTTATATTGGACAATTATTGACTTGTTCTATATCTAATTTAATTGCGATCTCACATATTTACAAAATTTGTTCTTAATGAACACTGTCATTATATTGATGAAATATTTGACAATTTATTATTACTTGTTATCTACCTAATCTAATTTTGTGCGACCCAAATTTTGGATCTATCTTTGGACGAATTTCTCAGAGCATCAAAATTGATTGAACTGTAGGTTCTCCGGATGTCATGTATCTAACAGCCTTCGTTATATAATCAATGTTTACAGGGTTGGCCCTTTCAACATTCGTATGTCTGATTTGTGAGAAATTAATATTGAAGACTGCCTAGTGGGCGACAGACTAAAATTATCGATATTAGATATTTTATAGGGGTCAAGGTGAAACATAATATCTCTTTACCTTGATAAATATGGCGGTGTTTTTGGATCTTACCAAGGGTTTATGATTCCATGATGGGTTGCATTTGTAGTTTGCGAATATGCTATTAGGATAATATCAGCTGCTCGAATAAGGAGTTTCGTGGAATAAAGGAAATAATGAGCTGCATAGAAGTGCAATATCTAGTCTGCATTAAAAGAACATTAACTGAATACTCTTATGGTGGATTTCACAAAAATGATTTAAACTTACGATAAAAGCTCAATTTATTATTATATTCAAATAAAATTTTAAATAAACAAAAAGAATAATAATTATAACAATTAAGAAGCATTATTAAATTTATAGTTCTTGCCAAACTCAATAAGGTAAGTTACTTTTCTAAGATTAAATTTTTTCTGATATTTAACTTTTTATTGTGATGCAGAACGACTAAATTAGTTGACACGGGCTGCCACTGGTATAAATTATAAACAATCAAGATGCCACCTTATGCTATTAGATTAGCTAAGAGCATTAATATTTTTGTGAAGTCCAAGATATATCTACATCAGCTGTGCGGTAGCTGTGAAAAATTTTTTGATTGGATGACAAGTTTGTTTGCAAACAACCAATTATTGCTTACTTTGCATATTAAGCTATCGACATCGGAGAGGATTGAGATATAGGTTTGACAGGAAGACAAAAAAATATTGATAAGGTCATATAATATTTGTTTCATGTTAACTTCTTCTTAATGAAGGAGCAAAAATCTTGTCCAAGGCAATCTTTAGTAGATAAAGGATATTGGGGGATGACAGAACGCCAGTAATAAAAACAAATAAACTGTTGGTCGACATTTCAGTCTATTTATTAGACCATCTTCTTAATGTGCCATACCTTCAATGGGCGTTGGCGATCATACTTGGCTGAAGCCAGATGCATACTAAGGAATTTAATTAATGGGGTGGTTTCCCGTTGCCTTCCCCACAACCCACAGATCTATCTTGGGCATTAGGTCACAGTAGCGTATTCGACTCGACCAGTCGGTCACCCACTTCCCAGTCAGTCGGTGTAGGTTTTACGCCACACTGCTGGTGTTAACGAATATTGCTCACTACTGGAACATACATTTAACTGAGGGCGGACTATTCTACATATTTCGAATCCGCTATAAAATTTATTATATTATATTTTGGGATAGCAGGTTGGTTGGCATAATATGTGGTACATAGATAGATTGTGATGAAGACGAAAGGGAAAATATTTTTTACAAAGCTACTGATAGTTCCTATCCAAGAGGATAGAGCTGAAATTATGAGTGACTTTCTCCTCTTTTTCTCCAGCTGACGCTGTTGGTTAAAAAATAAATGCGTTTGATTATTTGAAATGTATATTAAAAATTTGTTGCTTTTTTTAATTAAGGAAAAAATAAAACGGCAATTTAATTAGTTCACTTGCCTATTTAACTTGCACAGTGAGGAGTGACAAACCTCTTGCCGCTTCTGCACTTTCCACATATCATGGATTTTGTCATCAACCACAAAAATCTAATTTAAGCTAATTAACCAAATCCTTCATTATTTAATCTGAAAAGTACTTTTTACTTATTTCAAATTTCATGATCTGAAACGCAAAAATTAATTGTCGGCCGTTGTCCCTGAAGGTAGTTTGAAATGCTATCTTTTTACGTAAAAAATATGAATTATTCTTTCTGCTGCTTCTCGTCCATTTGCGGAATATACTTTTAAAGTACTGAATGTCTGGGTCTAAAAGCTTTGAGAAAACGCGACTAATTCTATAAAAACTACTTTCTAAGTTTCGTGCTCATGTTGTTTACCATAGTTTTTCTTGGAGCTATGGCAAACAGTATTGTATAAGTGTCGAATACATTTTTTAAATAATGCCATAGAAAAGTTGGAACAAAAGTATAACTTTAATGGCTTCTGATTGGTTAAAATTGATTTCGAATTAATTCTATAGGTCGACCTATACAGTTTTGGTTTTTTTGAATGAAAAATTCCGGATTCAAAATTTTGCATAGTGACTATTTCAAATTGTTTACTATATTTAACTTTTCAATCTAATCATTATTTATTCGTAAACATTTTTTTGTAAACACAAGGTATCTTACATATTTTATATTAATTTACATACCCACCAGATTACTTTTATCTACTATATAAAGATTTTACTTCCTGTAAACCTGTCTAATCGTGTTATTTAATTTTGAGAAGAATGGAAAAATTAAAGGTAAGCAATATTTTAATTTCAATTCAATCATTTTGCCATCATCGCCTTTTAGCTTCCTTTTAAAAAGCGAACGATGACGCATTGAACAGTTGTTTTTCTAAATTAGTTGTAAAAGATTTTATTAAAATTGTTTACTTGTTTATTAGCAATTTAATATCTGTTTTCATTAAAATGTCACGCAACAAATATCGAATGTATACGTGCGACCTTGCTTGAGATCAATTTTTATATTATCTTGTTTTCTTGCGTCTAATTTATCAATTTGGAATTTATTTAAATGTATTTGACGTAATTAAGCACATAAAACTAATCCCGTTTATTCAAAAAAGATCGGGAAGATCCCCCAACACCGGATAAAATTTTTTGAAACCCCCCCCCCCCAAAAAAAAACGGTGATCAAATTTCTTCAAAATATTTTTTGCTTTTTTACACAATTTTTCTTAATCCCTATCGCATTTTTCACTTAAAGCTATAAGTTTTATTATTTATCTTTGTAGTATTTAAGCGGATTTGATTCCGAATTTAGTTCGGAAGATCCGAGATGTCCGAAATCGCTGCCAAAAGGCCAAAACAGTCCCCAGAGGTGTCCGTATGGTTTATACGCCGAACAGTTATCGGGATCAGCATTTACAGCACCAAGAAGTGAAAACAAGAGAACTTGGTTTTATCGTATCAGACCTTCCGTTGGTCACAGACCATTTAAACAATTTTTAACTAAAAACTTATCTCACTCTTGGACAGAACAACCTCCGGATCCTAATCAGGTAGGAAACTTATTTGCTCAATCAAACAGTACAAAAATATTTTTCTTGAAAAGATGCGTTGGAACCCCTTTGACTTACCGGATGGTCATACAAATGTGGATTTTGTACAAGGTTTAAGTACAATTTGCGGAGCAGGGGATCCAAAATTAAAAAATGGATTAGCAATTCACATTTACTCGTGCAATAGATCGATGGATAATAGAGCATTTTACAATGCAGATGGAGACTTTTTAATAGGTTGGTCGAAAACCTACCATCAACATATTTTAACAGATTTGTTTTAGTTCCACAAACTGGAATTTTGTATATTACCACCGAATTTGGAAAATTGGAAGTAAAACCAAACGAAATTGTTGTTCTACAGCAAGGAATGCGTTTTTCTATTTCTGTGAACGAACCATCTCGAGGATATATTTTGGAAATATTTGGCCGACATTTCACTTTACCTGATTTAGGACCGATTGGTGCTAACGGTTTAGCCAATCCTCGCGATTTTCTAACTCCAGTGGCTTGCTATGAAGATAAAGATGAAAAATTTGAAATTATTGCAAAATATCAGAGCAAATTATTTGTTTGCGAACAAGATCACAGTCCTTTCGACGTGGTTGCTTGGCATGGAAATTACGTTCCATACAAATATGACCTGAATGATTTTATGGTGATAAATTCGGTGTCGTTTGATCACTGCGTAAGATTTTGAAAACAAAAATTATTGAAATTTTACCTTTAAATTATTTTAGGATCCTTCGATATTCACCGTGTTGACGTGTCAATCAGATAAAAAGGGAACCGCGATAGCCGACTTTGTAATATTTCCACCTAGATGGTCCGTCCAAGATCATACTTTTAGACCTCCTTATTACCATCGTAATTGCATGTCCGAATTTATGGGTCTAATTTTGGGAGAATATGAAGCTAAAAAAGGTAGTTTTAGACCTGGCGGTGCAACATTGCATAGTATAATGACACCTCATGGGCCCGATGTGAAATGTTTCGAAGGTGCTAGTGTTGATCAACTAAAACCAACACGGGTTGCGGATAATACTCAAGCATTCATGTTTGAGAGCGGTTTGGGTCTCGCAGTTACAAAATGGGGTGCCGAAACTTGCGAAAAATTGGATCCTGAATATTTTAGATGTTGGCAAGGCTTGAAAAAGAATTTTACAGGGCCTAAATGATAAAATATGTGTACAATATTATTGTTGATATTTTTAAAATAAAACAGGTCACGTGCTTTACGTTAACTAAAATTTTCTTTTCATTGATAATTGAAATTATCTGGTTTTTTGTGTTGTGTTCAGGTTATCAACCTCGCAAAGGATAGTGCGAGTGGATAGTGTCTTCAGTGCATGTTGTGAAGTACATCTCCCCCTTAATACAACTGTGTAACTGCAATACATGCTATTAGGGCTGACAGATTAGTGTACATGTGTACACAAACAAGCAATTTTTAATATTCTCATACCTATGTGTTTTAATGCTACTTCGAGGTCCTTCTCCTGTATGTTGAAAGCAAAAATTAGAGGACATTTTTGTAACCCTTCTTTACTACTTATTTACCTATATACAATACTATTCCACACAAAGAGGAAAATATCAAAAGACAATGCAGACTAAGGTGAGTGCTCCTGGAATATAATAATATATTTACCATTCGGTCTCAAAAAATCAGGCTTCCCTTGTATATTTTTGGAAAATTATCAAAATTTAAAAAGTTCAATAGTTTTTCCAAAAACTTGTTTAGTTACGATGAAAATCGCATGATATGAAGGGCAGGCATGTCGGACTTTTAATAAGGAACATTGTAAATTTTTCTAAATCAAGTTAGGATAGGTTTGAAAACCATAGAACATTATAATAACAAAAATAATTCAGCCATCAGCAGGTAAGCTCAATTTCATCAATTTTACTGAAATAAAATATAAAAAAGCAGTAATAAATGGATTGTTGCGGCAGCGTACCACGGTTCTCGAAGAATTCGGCTGAAGACATTGATAGCGTAATTTCGGGGATAACACCTAAAAATACAAGACGATCTAAAGCGTATGTCTGGAAGTAATTCACCGAGTTTTTGCACTGAAAGGGGCTGCATGATGGATTCAATTAAACCTCTCGACAAAATCGCTGTTACAATGCAAGACTGGGCGTACAATATGAGGAAGGTAGATGGAAGCGACTACAAGGAAGCCGTATTTAAGGTCATATGGAACAGTACTGCCAAACAGTTAGAAGAAAAGTATTACAAAGATCACGGAATAAAATTGGATATATTCAAGGATGCTAAAAAAAGACATTTGCAAGGTAGTTTGGAAAAACGAAAAAGCAGCTCAGTTGCACTAACAGAACGAGAATATTATAACATAAGAAGCCTGTGGAATGAAGATTCACCGATTGGTCTTCAAAATAAGTTCTTTTTTTCGAGAAGAAACTGATCACTCAGGAAAGCCAACTGGATGTCTTCAATACAACCCCTATTCAGCAAAACAGAACAAGGAGGAGCTAAGAAGCTCAACAAAAGCAAGTTCCTAATGTCAAATACGATTAATCCAGATGCTTGTCCAGTGAGGTAAAGATCGATATTATTTGGATGTCGTGAGCTGATACGTAATTTATGATTTTATTTTTCAGATTATTCAAGAAAATGATTGCTAAACGGCCATCGCATGTAAAACTAGACAGATTGTTTCTCACACCAAATCCTGGATGGCAGTTTGATCATACTAAGGAATGGTACAAGAACTGTCCCATAGGTCCAAATGAAATTAGCAAATGGCTAAAATCAGGAGCAGAAGTTATATATTATATATATATGTTTATCGATACAAAATCTGTAAAAATTTTGAATCATTCTTTGCGGTCAACAGGGATCTCCCAGTTAGCTAAAAAGGGAGTAGGCAAAACGCAGCTTATAAAAATGTGGGGGGCATTCTAGTGTGACTTCTATAAAGCCTTACCTGCCACTTGATAATAAGCATCACAACAAATGGTAGAGACGCTTCGTGGAGATGAGAAAGAATATGGTGAAGCAGGAGATACTGAAGATCATCAGACATCAGAAAAGAATAGTGGCATTTCGAATTCAGGCTTTCCTTGTGTTTATATTATTTTCTCCTAACTTCTGTGTAGTAGTAATTTTTTTTTAATTGGAAGGTGAGGAATACAAACTGTTTGATGAAGGTGTTATTTTTAAGGTCCAAGTCAAATAAAGAGAAACCGTTAGAAAAATACTTGGTCTATTGGTGCTGTTTCTAAATTGAACTATCACAACATTGGCATTAAAAGTTGCATATAAAAGAATGTAAAACTATTTTATTATTTTTCAGTTTACAATACAAAGAAACGTTTATTATTGATTTAACGGTTTCTAAAAGGGCAACGCTTTTGACATAAACATTTATAAAACATAACTGTCTTTACAGTTAGCAAAAATACAGTAACACAAATAAATACAGACTTACATTATAAAGTGCCAGTGATAGATTCGCTTTAAAGACCAAGGAATATTTATTCAGATTCCAGAAATTACATAAAACAAAAAACGACTACAGTTTAGAAATCTTAAACTAGGCCTACCTTAAACAGTACTTATAATTAAAGATAGAAAAAGACTGCTTTATATTAACTAATTAGTTGTTGTTGGTTCAGCTTCTGAAGGTTGTACATCGGCATCTTCATCGTTATAGATGTTTTCCGCCATTTGCCATACTTGCATTATGTTATCTTCTGATACTGAACAAATCACCCATGGTTCGTTTGGATTCCAACTGAAATCTATAAAAAAAGCGTTAAAAAGTTTAAAAATAGCCAATCCAATGCAAACGTACCAGAAATTTTTGCTGTATGACCACCGTGAATAAATAATAGCTCGGGTGGACCATCATCGGCATCTTCAGGCGTTTGTTCTTCTCCAATTTTACTTAAATCCCAGACATGTAACCGGCGATCGGTACCAGACGAAGCTAAAATAGTTTCGTTATGTGGAGACCATTGCACTTGGAAAATTTCGTCTTTATGCGATTCAAAACTGTGCAACTTCAATTTCAAATTTCTTAAATCCCACAAAGCTACCGTCTTATCTGCGCTTCCAGTTGCTAATATAAACTCAGAGTATGGATTGAAACTCAAGCAATTAACTTCCGCTGTGTGAGCATCAACAGTGTGACTCGGTTTGCTTATATTGTTACATCGAGTATCCCAGATCATCAATTTCTGGTCATCAGCTACCGAACCAAACAAACTTTCATGCAACAAATGCCAGGCAACGTCCTCCACGACGGCCGTATGACCAGTGAAAATTGTTTTGGCATCTATGATACGATTTTCTTTTGGTGTAGCGTTTATATCCCACAAACAAATTGTATGATCATCGCTTGCTGATAACAGATAACCATTTAAATTGGGGTTCCAGGATAAACCGTAGCCCTCCTTTTGATGACCACGCAGGCGCAAATCGGGATGACATTCTCCACTTGGATCAGGTTTGCTGGGATGTTTTGTGTAGTCGAATACTAGAAAAGAAAACAAGTAAAGAATTTCAGATTACAACATTTTTATGCTACTCACACTTTTAAAAAATGTTTTATCAACTAATAGCTCTTGACTAAGTTTCACTTCTTATTTTTTTTAAATTGAAGAAACTAACGTTTGTTTACTTGTCAAATGTTAACCAATTAAATTATTTTATTAATTTAATATAATATGGGAAACGTCAGTGTTAAGTAGAAGATAAAAATTTTTATGGTATAAATGCTGTTATCGTACTTGCGTGATTGTAAAACCAGGCATTGATATTATTTTATCATGTTTTGTTTTTGAGTTATTTTGAGTAGTAATTCGAATTTTGTAATTTGTGGTTTATTGAAGTTGTTGATTAAATGCATTTTTGTAACTTTGGGTTTGTAATCTTGAAAACTTTTTGCTTCAAGGTTAAACCATTTTTACAATTTCACATGCAGAACAACCCAAAAACTACACGATAAAACAAGATGACAATTTTTCAAAAATACGGTTGACATCTCAGATTTTATGATATAAGTTAGGCTAACAATTGAATTCGTAATGTATTTTAAGGGGGGAAAAGGGTCCGAGATACAAATAAAGAAGCATATTTTTGTGATTTTTTTTGCAGAGTACCTTATTTGTTAATATTTTTAAAAATTTTTTTGGTAGTGGCAGTGGCGAGAACTGAGTCACATAAAAAAAAATGGTTTAATGCGGTAGGCAGGATAACTCATGGTTGCTTCATCTGAAATCAAAAAACAAAAAATATTTCTTTAGTACATAAGTTTATCTTGGTTGTGAATGAAGAATTCTTTTTTATTTCAATTACAACTTAGTTTTTAATTAAGTTGTTATTTTAATTTAAGTAAAAAAATCAGTTTTTTTATTGCACCTTTACCAAAACGTGAAAAATTAATATTTTGTTACTTCCTTCGTTCAAAACTAAGATAAACTTATGTACTAAAGAAATATTTTTGGTTTTTTGATTTCTGATGAAGCAAGCATGAGTTATCCTGCCTACCGCATAGAACCTTTTTTTTAGTGTGACTCAGTTCTCACCACTACCACCGACTTATTTTGCAATATTTTTTAACGAAAATTTAGCAGAACATTTTTAATATAATGCTTAATAATATAAAATTTTTTAAAAGTATTAACAAATAAGGTACTCTGCAAAAAAAATCACAAAAATATGCTTCTTTGTTTGTACCTCAGACCCTTTTCCCCCCTTAAAGGAAGTTTTAAATTTAAAGCTGATTTGAAGACAAAACTGATGATCTTTTTGATGTGTGCCTTAAAGCCAGCTTTAAATGAATTAGAAAATTGGCTGTAATACCTTTTATCAATTTGATGTTTGGGGTGTTTATTAATTGAATGTCTACAGTTTACTTTGACAATATTTGTAAATTGTCGGCATTAGTACTGTGCCCTATTAAGAATAGAAGTCCTAACTGACAAAATTGTTATTTTAAAAAATATTTTCAGATACGATTATCTATTCATAAAATAAATAGATAGGACTTTGAGCCGTAACAGCCCAGGTAGATATACTCATTTTCAAACTGTAAACATAAACGGAATATATTCAAAATTGTAAATACCACTTCTATTCTTAACAGTACAGTACTTTCATGATGTCATCATCTTAGGAAGAAGAAGCTCATCAGATAAGTATAATCAAAAAAACTTAATAAATACAAAACAATTTAAAAATGAGAAGCAAAAAATTTTGCATATTATGTAAATTAATGCATTGGACATTCACCAATATTACCTCAAAAAACGTAAACATATACCAAGTTTAACCCTGTTGTAAAACAGTTTTTTTTTTGTGAATTAACCAAATAAACCACCCTGTATCAAATTTGTTTGTATGTTATAATTTCTATAATAAAATATAAATAACTATTTTCATGGGTATTTTAAAATAATTAACACTCCAGTCAGTGGGTAGAATAAATTACATATTATATTATACCATACAAGTGGAGCCCGTTAGGCTTCACCCGTTGAACGGAAGGTAAATATGTGATATAATTTTATAATCAAGGGTTTTTTTAACATGTAAATATTAACCCTTCTTATTTTAAATAATTAATTATTTTTTGGAGTTTACTCAAATTTAGGATAACTAGTGAGTCGAATGATTTATAATTTTTAAATATGCACTGCAATTTCTGCTGGCCCAAATTTAATGTAAATATTTAAAAGCTGTAATACCTACTCTTTTCTTGTCATACATTTTTGTTTACTGAATTTTTTGTAAACAAGTGAATGAACTGAAGTAAATAAAAAATCTTACCAAGTACGTCGCTGGAAGGTGTCTTGGTAGCAATAACGCAAGGATTTTGTGGCATGTAACGAGCCCTGTTAACTTCACCCTCATGATTAATCTTGATTTCGATTTCAATTTTACCAGAAACAGATCCGAAGCCTCCAAATTCTCCTTTCTCGTTATCGTAATGTGAAGCATCAAATTGAGCATCTTCGTTTGGGAGTTGAACACTTGCTATTAAAAGATGATTTTGTTCGTCCGATGTATGGGTTCCCAAAATGAGGCGGTGAATGGAGTATTCTTTGCCTTCGGGCCTAGTAACGTCTGGAAGCCACTGAGCCGTAAGTGATGGCCATTCCAATGCATGTGTCATAACCAAATCGTACAAAAACGGTGTATTCTTTTTCCATATTTTATATTCTTCGTTTATCACCCGTTCTTCTACCGCTTCATCAAAAGATTCTAGGGCACAAGGTACTAATTAACCAAACGAGTAAGTTTTTAAATTGTCCTTTTAATGAATGGAAGATACACTTACCTTGTTCAACTTTGTCTCCCATTTTATTTTAGAATAGTAAAACGAGCACAACAAACACAATATTCGCGCTAATAACCAACAACGCTAGCCCGCCAAATGCCCGATTGAACAAATGACACCGGTAGATTAACGAAAAAATTCTATGCGCCAACTTTTCCGTAAGATGGTGCTGCCTGTTTTGTGTTATTATGTACGCGGTGAGTCAAACGAAATTGGATTTTTAAAAAGAACGTTTTTTTATCTACGACTGACTGTCAAACAATAGTGTCATTATATGTGTAACCATGAATACCTCATATTCTACAGTGGATAATGCATTCATTATCCACGGCTCCTGTTCATTATCCACGGCTGCAGCTGGCAATTTTTATTTGTTTTCCTTATAAATGACAAATGGCAACTTGATTCGATAGTTGAAAATTAATAAACACGATACAACTACAAGTTAAATAATTATATAATGCAGTCTTAATTATTATTGTTTAACAGTCGTAGATAAAGAATCGTATTAAATTCGTGTATAATGGGCTATATTACACGAGAATAATTACAAAACTCGCTCACTGCGTTCGCTCGTGTTGTAAACAATTCTCGTGTAATATGGCCTTCATTATACACTCATTAAATAATATACTATTTTATTAAAAAAATTTATTGCTTACAATAATAATATACTAACATCATAAACTGATAGCTATTAACAAAAAGTCCCTTACAACTACATTATTTCAAAACTTATTAACAATTTCTCATGTTTGGCACTCTACTCGTACATCACAATTTGTTAACTTAATAAATTATTATTACTATAAAAATAAATGCAAAGGTTTTCCTGGAAGATTACAAATTTGAAAATTAAGGGTAGCGAAGGTATTTAAAAAACACAACACCCATACCAAACCAAATTCTTATTACACAAGAAATTGATAAACAAGAAAAGGAAACATTTTTGTACCTATTCAAATGCCTAACTTATTATTTAACAATAAATTATAGAATCGTCATGATAAACACAAAATAAATAGTTCTATAGAATTTAAAGGCACTCGATAATAAATATTAAGTACATGATTTGAAAAAATAAAACTAAATTAAGTGTTAAGAGATATACAAATAATAAATTAATCGTTGACCCCAATACATTCGTTATCACTTTGTGTGTTTGCATTACCATTATGTATTCTTTGTTCCTTAAATACTGCATAGCCGTTATTAACAAGTGCTTCCGCAATATTTTGAGATCCATTATTATCATACAACGATATACCTGGTACAGGTGAACCATCAGACTTTGGTTGATCACTGTAGTTATCCAATATAGCTACCAATTTCCTCCACTTTGCCACTTGAGCTAATTCTTCAAACAGATCGATTGCTTCTGAACTCCATTTGCCACCAATCGGTTCTAAAAATTAATAAAAATAATTTTAATAAGTAAAATTACAAATTTTGAAGTATAACTTACCTATTTTTGAAAGGCAACATTCAATTGCTTGAAAATTCAATTCGAGAAAATCTGTAGGCAAGGTACAAATTTCATTTAAAGGTACGTAATTGTAGTCTCCGTAATCTACATAAAATAATTCAACAAAGGGTTCTTCTTCGGTAGGTAAACCAATAACTTCCGCTCTATACCTAAAAATGAGTTCATAAAATTTAGAAATCTAAAATGTTATAACTCACCATTTTTTATCAATTTCAAAAATACCTGCAACACGATCGCCAATATGTACAGAATTTACAGAATGGCTCTTTCTTGTTTCTTCGTTATTGTAATATTCCGTCATTTTTTCGACTAATTTATCCAACTCGGCGGCTTTTGTTCCAACAATTTGTATCCAAAATTGGGAGGGATCCTCGACAGCCGACACATAAACATATTGTGTATCACTTTTACCTAAAAGTGGAGATATGCTTTCGACTAGAGAATCTCGTATTAAACTTGGAGAATTGGATCCATCAACTGGTGGGTTTTGCGGTACTGCTAAACTCGGAGACGGTGATTTAAGTCGAGGTTCGCGCTTAGAAAGAGCTTCATCTAAACGTTCTTGAGCAGCTCTACATTGTTCTACTATATCTTGTATATTTCCTTTAGCAATGTCAATTTGTTCTCTTGTGCCTATAAAAAATACCTTGTGTTATCCGTTTATTGTGATAAGTAACAAAATTTTACCTGTTATACTGATTTTTCTTGTAACTCCCATAGAATTATTGGAAACAACGATTTTAGCACCAGATCTAATAATAATATCAGTTATTTCTTCCCCACATCTACCTATAATTCTCGGAACAAATGCCTGAGGCACCATTATGTCTTCGCTTTCTAGTTGTGGTTGAGTATTAATAAATTCATTTATAACAGTTTTAGCATCTAGGCAATTTTCTCTACTGCCACGAATAATACATAATCTGTATTCACTATCTTTGCTGTTATCGAACTTTATTATTGTTTTTGTTAGATCTTCGATCCCTCTGATGTTGTTGCCATTTCTACCGATCAATGCGCCCATCAGCTTATTAGGAACACTTGCTTCCATTTCTACGATTTTGAAAGATGATTTTGTTTGAAGCGAAACTTCCTCATCGTCATCTTTTTTAAATAAGGTGTAAATAAGATAGCCCGTTGCTGTACAAAGTGATGCAGCAATAACAACTATACCGACCGATTTCGAATTCAAAACGACTCTGTACAAAAAATACATTGTTAATTTGTTTTTTTAAAAAGTTTACTGAAAAACATTGTGTAACTTGACTTTATTTAATTCAAGTTTTAAATTTGGAAACTTACTTCATGCTCTTACGATTTAGCGTCCGCTTATGTAATCAACCTTAAAACTTAAATTAAAATTCACGATTTAAAACACCAACACTCAATAAATCTATTTGACAGTTTCGATAAGTTAAGAGGCGGTTGATTATTATTGGAAGTTAACTGTTATACTTTCCGCGTTGAACCGAAGTGCATTTGTTCCAATCAAAAACCTTCCTGATTTGCTCGTTGAATTGTCACATGGCCTTGCTTACGTTCGGAAAGCATCGAAAATAAATAAAATTAATTTGACATTTTAAACTTTCGCAGAATGGAAACGTTTTTTTTTTAATAACTATAAAAATCAATATTTTCTTATGTACGATTACATTATCTTAGTAAAATAGATTTAATTTATAAGAAATGGTTTGCATTTAGTTTCTTACAATTTTAGGTTATGAATGCAATTTGAAGATTGATTCAAAAGTTAGGATTAGATTTGTTTCCGCAGCAGTTTGAAAGTACTTCCTGTTTCCAGCGGATACAGAAACAAAGCTACAGCCCTTTGTGCCAAAATCAACTATCGTACATCATTGATTCGTGAATATGGCTTAACGAGGTTTTTCTAAATCGAAAAAGCCCAAGTTATTTGCTCGCCCCCATAAATTAAAAAGTGTAGATCATAGCAATCATATGTGCAGTCAAGAATCTCAGGACTGCTTTTTAACCCACATTTAATTAAACATCCAATTGAGCTAAAATTTTTCACATTGACACGTAGTTTGAAATAATTTAATTTGATAAATTTTGGTGGTCCAAGAAATAAGGAAACCTCGGTTAATTTTAAATCTGGTCAAATTCACAATAACTCGTTTGATATGGTCCTTGTTCTCAAAGAAATAATTCCAAACAAAGTTAAGCAAATTTTATTTTTTCTGTATGCAAATACAAAAATGCACAGATCACAGTATTTCTATCAAAAATCTACAAATTCTACCTATGTATTGTAGACATGGTTTTTGATAAATATCTTTTGCCAACAGTAACATTAGATAATTCTCTTTTTTACATAGAATTTTTAAGACATTGTGTAACAAACTTCTACTGGAGGAACCTTCAAATTACATCGGCCAATAAGCGGGCTCCAACTACAATACGGTACATAAAATAAATGAACACAAATAAAAGGCATTAGATATGTGGTTAGGTAGTTGGTATTAAATACAAAAATGTTTAGGTACAAGATTAAGTTACAATAATACTTCCAAACAATTAAAAAAATTCTTCAATTTTCATCACTTTCTATAATTGCTAAATGCACGTCGTAAGTGCATTCAAGTTGGACATAGAATCCAAATGGGCAGGAACAGTCAAAAGAGCATCTTCTGCAGGACGATCAATTAAACAATTAACAGGTTTGGCTCTGTTGGTGTCGACACATTCGATTGGCATTTTCACAGTTTCCATTGTGTAATTGTAGCCTTTCAAAGTGACTTTAATGATTGTGTGTAAGGGTACGTGTACGTAAGGTACTTCTTCAAAGGGAGTTTCAAGGAAATAACCTAAGACACAACGCAGTACAGCTTGATGAGAGATGGTCAAAATATTTGTTTCGCATTCAAGTTGTTGAAGAATCGATACCAATCTTTGCATCACATCTCGGTAAGATTCGCCGTGTGGATAACGATAATTTAATTTTTCGTTATCTCTCAATGCCAATTCTTTGGGAAAACTTTCTTGTAATTCTTCGTAGGTCAAATTTTCACATTCGCCCTAAAAATAAAAAATTATTAATTTCCCGTAAGTTTTAAAACTTGATCAAACTAACCGAAAATATTTCGTCAAGTTCGTGTAAATGTTGTTGGGGAGCTTGGATGTTGGCTGCTGTTGCTTTAGTGCGTTGTAAGGTCGAAGTCCAAACTTGCAAGGAAGGTAAATTTAAGGCGTGGACGTGCTTCGCCAACGCTTGAGCATATAAACGTCCACGTGGTGAAAGTGGGGCGTTGCCTCCAATTCGGCCAACTACATTAAATTCACTTTCTCCATGCTAAAAGAAATTTTAATTTTATTTAAACCAGAAAGCAAAATCAAATTGAAAACTACTGGCGTCGGTACTTACCCTGCTGAAATAGAAAACCTGTTGGGTAGGTTTAGGAACGGAAATGTAAGCCAAAATTTTGCTCTCTCTAATGCCAGAAACTCCGTGAGCGACAATTCCGCCGTAACCTCCATCCAATAATTTAACCATTGGGCAAGGTAATTCCCAATGGCTTCCCAAACTGGGGGACTCGTACTGAGCTTTATAATGAGCCATCTTGTAAGTCAAATCGGTTAAAGCCTTTTCTGTAGCCATATCCCGATAATCTGCGCTGTAGTGTAAGATATCCTAAAGAAACTAGAATAAATACTGAACATTTTTGAGTTATCGGTGTAATTACTTTAAAATTGCGTTCTAAAGTTATTGGGTCTTCACAAACGGATTCGATGAACATAATTCGAAAACCCAATTGAGTGTAAATCATGTTGTAGATGTCTTGGCGTTGCGAACGCGAAACGTTAGGTCCATCTAAAATGGCAACAAAATGTTCGGGCTCTTGAAGCCATTGGGCCGCATCTTCCAGCGCTTCGTGAAAACTCTGTTGACGAAGACGCCAAGCAGGCAAATTATCGGCGCGAAACATTTCGTGGGATGCATATTTTTCCATGTGTTTACGACGATAATCGCTGATGTCGAATACTGAAATAAACAAAAAAGAAATAAATTTTCATTCACATGCCTTTGATGACTTAGGTTTTGGCGCTTTTCAACGGATGGATTTTCCAAAACAAAAAGTAAAGTACTTGCCAAATCAACATGGGCTATTAAGCGCGGATGATGTAAGCTCAATTTAACTACGTCAAATTACAGATCTAAGTTTGAGCCAAAAGTTTTTTGAAAGTTCAAAAAACAACTACGTCCACGTTGTGACGCTCTAAGAAATAATAACATTTTTCAATCGCCGTCGTATGAATCCAAAACAACCTCGGAAAATTTATGTCAAGGGATTTATGGTTTAAAATATATCATCAATTTGATCCGCAAGTATATTATGTGCAATTTATCAGTAGCATAAAGTAAACAAAATCAAATAATATACAATAGAAATAGATTGGGTGTTTTGCCATGCCTTTGTTATCACTTATCAGTAATTAATATTTTAATTGAAAAAACTCGGCGAAGCCCTAAATTATGAGATTATCAAGTTTATTGAAATTAATATGGTTGATTGGCCGATTGGAAGTTCTGACTTTGTTTATGAGAAAGCAAGGGTTTTTGGCTTTTATGAATAAATACTCCTAGCAATTTGAGTAGATTAAAATTATAAAGATTGGTTTGATGTGAATTATTTCAAAAAATAGGTCTCATGAATACTTTGAACTTTGCCTAGCGCTATTTAGTTCCCGCTGGTTTCAGCTAAATAAAACGTTGTAAACAACTTGAAACGGGAGAAAAATGTTTGCACTAATTCACCTTGAGATATGAAATGCATAAAGCAAATCGTATATTACTGCAATTTACGCCAGCACATTTTATTTTAAATTAACTGCCCATTAATTTGTAACCACAATGCAACCAATTATAATAGTCGACAGATGAAACTGTTATTTTTTATATTGTTTACGAAGAACATAAATTCTATTATACCTACAAAATGTCAATAAATAAGGCCAATTTGCATTTTGAAAATATTACAATATTGCATAATGCAAGAACACGCAGGGTAGTGATAACAAATATTAACTAAAAATAATCAAGGATTTTGGCAAACACTTGGCCCTTAATTATATTTTTCAAGAGGTAGCGTTGCCAAAATATTTCTTATTGTGCATGCAAATATGGAAAATGTTTATAGTTTACAGAAAAAAATCTTCTTACCTTTAGTAGCATCTCCTGTATAGTTGAGATATCTAGATAATCTTCTAGCCAAAAGACTTTTCCCACGACCAGGTAATCCAACCATGGCAACCAGCAGAGGTGCATATTGTCTTAGTGGTGCCTTTTTATAAGCATGAGCACCTGAAAATAAACAATTTATACATTTCAAATTTTTTTTTCAAAACAAATAATTCAAGCTGGAAAATTCCAAATATACTCAAAGATGTGGTTCTTACCAGATCTGAAGGAAGTATCTGTCGGCATTTTTACTTAAAATTTCTGAATGTATAAAAAGGAAACTGAAATGTCTGCTCAAGGTTTTTATCACTTGAACGTTATTCCTACGAGACATCTAATAAATTGTTTTGACGTGGAGGCTAAGCGCACATTTATATACTCCGTATACTGCAATTGAAGTTGAGATAAAACAAGGTTGGGGTGAAATGTCAGAAGATGATAATGAACTTTCATCAGCCTGAAATGAACGGCACATCGTTGTAATCTCTGCTCTAACTTTAATCAATTTTGCAATTTCATCATCAAGGTCGTGACATTTCATTTATAAAAAGTAATTCATTACCACCAACTTTTCACTACAAAATTGATCATTACTCTTTATCAAAAATAGTGGAATTGGTGCAGATTAGGAAAACCGGGTATCAGGGTCAACAGATTTCATCCGCGTTTCGTGATTCTTCAGGAAAAAATAAACAGGAATGCATTTTTTGGCAAAGCGGAAGGTGAGTTTGGCCTCTCTTTGGGGTGTTTTCTTTCTCAAAATTTCCTGACCAAATAAAGAAGAAAAAATAAATCACCAGGTTGCGGAGAAGAAATTTTCAATTTTTGTTATTGTTATTGAAGTTGGAGACTTCATGTCTCCAGGTCAGATTTATACAATTGGCAGCTCCACTCTTAAACAACTGTTAAATGTCACGACAAAAGCATGCCAAATTATGCTACATTTGGAACAACACCAGCTGATAAAGCTTACTTCCAGAAAACTCCATTCTGGTTTTTATTTTGGTGAAATAATACAAAGGGGATTTCCTGAAATTATCTGGATCAATTACGTAGTATTTCTCCTAAAAGAACGTTTATGTTATTCCCAAAAACTACACACTTCTGGGAAAATTTAGATATTATTGAAACTTGGGGTATGATATTATAAATCAAGACAAATATGAATAGTTAAACATGAACAGGTAAATCACGATTTCAAAATTTGGAAGCGGGCCAAAAACGTGGGAATTTTACTGGAATCACCCGATCCATCTCTCATCGCATGATTTTCACGATAACGACAATAGAACATGCATACATATTAAAATATCTTTATGATTGTTTGCATGTAATAATACCACAGTAGAAGTTAATATATATTAAATTGCTTTCTGGCTGTAATTATATATTGAGAAGACGACCACTCATCTATATCAGCGCAAGTAATAATTTTCCAATTTGATATAAAATAATTAATAAGGAAAACTTAAATCATAATGGACGTAAATCTACTCACTTTCAAGTGGACACAATAATATGTGTCGAAATTGAAGTGCGGAAGAGGAGCAATGCTTAAAAATGATAATAATAACAAACTATAAAAATGCCTTCTTTGATGTTTTGAACTATTCAATTAAAGGAAAGGTAATTTTCAATAGCCCCCCCCCCCCAATTTATGTATGGATGAAGGAACCTATTTCTAAACAATTATCGATTCAAACAATCTTGAAGAAAAAAGGATTTATACCAAAAGTTCTTTTTTATCTTGGGAAATTTTTTTGGACAAAACAAATTGTTATTGAAAATTTACAAAAAAAAAAATCTTTAGGATGTCCTTAGCAGTGTGGTGTCAAGCCTACACCGGCTGACTGGGAAGCGGGTAACTGCGGTTCACATCCTGGTCGAGTCGAATGCGCTGCTGTAATCTAAAGCCCAAGATAGATCTGTGGGCTGTGGGGAAGGAAACGGAAAACCACCCATTAATTAAATTCCCTAGTACGTCTTCTTGGCTCAGCCAAGTTTGATCGCCAAGGCCCATTGAAGGTATGGGAATCTTCATTTAAGAAGAAGAAGTATTTCATTAAATTTCTTCTAATAAATCATAGTTTTCCAGAATCTTCCATCTCTTTACGCAGGCAATAATTAAGATCTAAACACACTCAAAAGGTGAATCAAGGAAGGAATCACTGAATAAATCTGATATATGTACAAGTAAAGGCAAATCTGAAGAAATCCTTAAAAATCTTAGGAAATCTTGAAAAATTTTAGAAATAACGACTATTTTGCTTTTTCAACTTTTTCGAAAAAAAATCTTAAGACAATACAGGAGGAAATCCGGGAAAATCCTGTAAAAGTAAATGTAGTGTATAAAAATTGGGCTTGCGACTGGCGCCTGGAAGTGATTTGTGGAGCAATTCAGCTTAACCTTTTCATCATTTTAAATAAGCAGGTTTGTTTTGCATCCCAAGTTATAGGCTTTGACCATTTTTGGTGCCCTTTCTTGTTCAATTATTACACATTTTTGTTGTTGACTTCTGCAATTCTTAGACAACACAAACCTATTGACTAAGCATTGACACCACATCGGCATGCTCTCACTCGAGACATTTGTGATATATGGGAGAACTAAAAATATTCTTTAAGTAGAAAGGAATAATAAAAATAATGAAAGGCAAAGGGGGAATCGATGGGCAAATCTGGTGCATAAGTGAAGGGAAATCTTAGAAAGTCCACGAAATATCAGAAAAATTGAAGAAACTTAAAGGAAACACTATAAATTAGCTTATTATTGTTTTCCCAACTAAGGCCAGTTGACTAATGCCCAGTTTCTTCACTAAAATGATCCTATAGATATCCGATAGATAGGAAATAAGTATAGATAAACATGACAGAACGCATTGTTGTTTTATTGTAGTTCTGTCATATTTCTCTATACTTATTTCCTATCTATCGGATATCTATAGGATCATTTTAGTGAAGAAACTGGGCATTAGGCAATTCAGGACGAAATCCTGGGAGATCTTTCAAAAATCGAGTGTACAAAATTGTGACTCGCCCAAGCGAATAGATCAGCTGAAACGAAATTTGTGAGTTACTTCTGAGTTTTATACAATGCGTAAGATGGCATTAGTGTCGATTTTGAAAAGAGTTTCTTGGAGTTCGACCGACATCTTGGGTCTTTTGAGTAGTAACTGTATGCGCATGCGTAGGTACCATTTGTGTACTTCCCCGTACGCTTTGTTAAGAAAGGTAAAGGTGGCGCAGGCGGCAAACAAGTTTTCAAATAAACAAAAATATTTTAAATAAAGACAACTGCCAAGAAATGACAGTAAAGAACCGGTTGTTGCAACCAATTATTATTAAATTTTATAGTATGCACGTTTTCCTTGCACGCCAATTTAATTAACTTTGTATTTCCAATGCCGATTGCAAAAAAATTTAAAACAGGTTTTTCCAGTCATAATACTCGATTCTTTGTTTATTGCAAATATTTAATGAGATTAATTAGTATCACAGCTGACAATAAAATCTACTATTCAAATTTTGAAAGCTGAATCATCAAATTAATATAAAGGTAAATATAATTAATTACACCAATGCAATCTGGTGTTTATCATTTTTTTGTAAATAAAGCAATAATCCGATTTGATTTTCTCAAACTTACCTCTACAGTCTTCTCTGTCAGTGCTAGAATTTGCAATTGTTGATGTAGCCATTGTGTCTGGTTGTTTGGTAACAATCGAAAAATTTTGGAAATTCGTGATAAATTGAGAAGTTGCTATAACTCTTGACTTTTCCTGTGGATTGATGAGACAGTCCAAACACACTTTCACACAATTTTATTCCAAATTAATTTTAATAATCACAGAAATTAATATAAATGAACACAAAAATACTAAATAAACACGTAGTTCTCTGAAAAGTGATCTGAAGATGTATATATTATAAATTTCTTTAAAATATGTCGCATCCCAAGCCTATATCGAAATTCAGTCGCCAGATTTACAGCGATTTAAAGCACTACAAGTTGAAATTATTGCACTGTTTAATCGATAAAAAAATTATCGGTTAACACAAAACTATTGATGACAAAACGAGCCTCAAGAATATTCACGTTGACAACATACAAGAACAACGAAAAAATATATTTACAATGCACATCTAAAATCGACTTGCCCCTGTTTTTATCTAGATACGTTGTGGTGGGGGTCAAGATGACACATAAAAGGTTAGTCCGATCTAAAAAAAAATCGCAGTTTTATCTTCGTTAAAAATTCAAGAATCAAAATTAATTAAATATTAGTAAAATTTCGTAATTGCATTATATAGATTGATCTAGTTTTTTCAAATTTATTACCTCTAATAATAATTTTATTTAACTTTCTTCGTATTTTTTAAATAATTGCGGTCTTTCTTATTTCTTCCTTGATATTTTTGTTCAAGACCTAAACCTCGAAATAATTTTTGGCCAAAATTTAAAAATAAGTCTCACCTTTACATCATTAAAAAATATGATTACTGCTTAGTGGTTACATTTTCCTTTGTGGTTAAAAACATGGGCATGGAAACTTCACAAAAATTATGACCTTACCTTTCCGTTATACCCTTGATAAAGAAATGTTCCTGACTGGGTATAAATTAAATACCTATTATAATCTAATAATTAATTAATATATAATATTTCAAACTATAATTAGCTTAATTATGTTAAATAGAATGCCTTTTTTTAAATTTCCACTAAGGATAAAGTCCATTTTACATTTTGGTTTAAATTTAGTTTAATGTCGATGCATATGTTATATTTTTGTATTTTGAGCCTTAGCCAAAGTATTTTGGTCTTCCTGGAGGCCAATACAAAACAAAGGTTAATTAAGACTTGAGAGTTGAAAGGACTGCATCTGATTATTGAAAATGCAGAAATAATCAACCATGAAAAGTTTAAAAACGCATATTTTCATATCTCGCAAACAATTTGGAGTAGTTTTAATTTTACAAATTGTGTCACTTAATTACCAATCGAGTGGCCAGTGGCGTAGTTATTTTTTTCCCACCCTACAAGATTGAATTTCAAGATATCGTAATCACAAACTAAAAAGAAATTACTTCTAGTTGCGAAACGATAGTATTTTGCAAACAAGGAGTGAACTTTGCCCAACGCGTTCGTAGTCCAAGTTGGACAATACGCCAAATGTGCAACCACAACTTTCGCATCCTATTTTATACTACATTTTTTCAAAAATAAAACTTACGAACACGTCTCATTTCAAAATTATTATCTTAAAGATAACAAAAATTTTATAGGAAGTAATAGCGGAATTAGAATAATATAGGAATTATGTACAATGTGGCCGCGCGGTCACTTCCGTTGGAAATATACTTGCTTCGAGAAAATTTAATATATAAGCAAAATAAACAAATTTTATAGCAAAAATTAGCATTAACTTATTTTTAAACCATAAGCAATAACAAAACCAGCTTATTTTTTTAATTAAAAATGAAGAAAAAAGAAAAATAATTTTTCATTTTGCAAAGAAGTGCCAATCAAAATAAATATAAACTAAATTTTCTTTAAATATATAATAGATATGTATTTACTTCAAATAGTAATACTTAAAGTACATCATTTCATAAAAATTTACAAAACAAAAAATTTTAAATTAAAAAAAATGTGGTCTAATTTCAAAATATAAGTTAATCAGCTATTAAAATTTAAGCTGAGAATTAAATTAAAATCGAAGTTTAACATTGGTTTTATTCTTTAGGCTCTCCAACTTATTTAGTTATCTTTTTTGCACTACCGCTTAAGTTACTTAATTTATTTTCCATTCTGAATCTTTAACATACAATTATCGCAAAGTAAAAAAATTAATTAAATCTTTTGGTAAACTTGTTTGAATTTAATTACTAGTTTTTCATAATATATTATGTGCAATATTTGATGTTTGAGCTTCTTATTATAATATAGTATTAATTTATTTTGTGTAAATTTTATAATCAAATAAATATGATACAACAATTAATAATTAATTATTGTATAAACAATTATTATTATTATTATTGTATATTATAGATACTCAATTTAAAAAATTGAAATAAATAAAATGATTATTATAATCTGATTACATTTTTTAATAATAACTTTTAATTCCATAAGTTTTGATATAATCTGTATTTGAACCAAAATCAAAATAAAACAAAAAAAACAAAATTCTCATCCAATGCTAAATATCTGAAAAAGGGATCCCGGGTTAATTGAAAAACAAATCAAACAAGAATTACTTGTCAATCCGCAAGCCGACGTTTCGGAAAATTTATTTTTCCATCTTCAGGACTAAAATAATAGAAACAATTAGTTTCTCATTTGGGCTTATTAGGGCTCATTTGTTGTTTCTATTATTTTAGTCCCGAAGATGGAAAAAAAAATTTTCCGAAACGTCGGCTTGACAAGTAATTCTTATTTGATTTGTTTTCCAATCAACCAAAATTTTGTTTTCCAATCAACCAAAATTTTGTTTTCATATAAAACAAAAAGGTAAAGTTTAAAATTCGAAAGCAAAACTTTTCATTCAACAAAATTAAATTAAATCTCAAAAACTGTACAAATATAAAATAAATTTAAATTATAAATAGAAGATATCGAGATGCTGATAACATCTGAAATAAACTAAACAACAAAGTACTTTTACTATCGGTGCAATGTACATAATATATCGGTAATTAACAATAAATTAAATCCTTGATTTTTATAGAAAAATTTTGAAAATGGGAAATTTTTTAAAAGCTGTTCAGCCTAATACATAGTCAACTTAGTAGCTACTAACACGCTACTAGTGTCTTATATAGTAGCCAACACGCAAATTGCATGTATAATCGAGTTAACCCTTTACGCAGCCACGTTGTAGTCTGCAACACACCATTCCACTTGAAATAAAAATATAGGAAAATCTGATAGATCGACTTTACTCGGTCTTGTACATTACAATAAAGCATTTTAACGATTTGATAACAATTCAGCTAACTGCTAGGATGCTGACAAGTGTATTTATTTTGCATTGAAATGATGACCGCGTACATACCGGTTTCTCTCTATTTGAATTCGTTTAAAAAGTTATTTATTTTTTGAAATATTGATACTATTTGTGATTTCTTAAAGATTAGATTAGATTTTCTAAAAGTGAAAATTACAAACAAAAATAGATTATATTATATTATTTTTGTTACCAATATGTGGTCTAAAAGCCTTAACCACATCAAGACCTTACCTCTAAAATGCAACAAAATTAAAAACTAAAATATATCTATTTTTAACCCCCGACACAAAAAGAGGGGCGTTATAAATTTAACGTGTGTATCTGTCTGTAGCATCGTAGCTCCGGAACGGATGAACCGATTTTGATTTAATTTTTTTTGTTTGAAAGATATGACTTGATCGAAAGTGTTCTTAGCTATGTTGCAAAAAAATCTGTTCAGCCATTCAAAAAAATCGTGCATATTTTTGAAAATTTATTTTCTTTTAAATTAAAAATTTAAAAAACCTCAGACACAAAAAGAACCTCAAAAATAATCTAAAAAATAATAATGTATTGGACCCTTTGATTTTAATATATTGTAATATTTTGATCTAACATAAGCGTCGTCGCTTCGGGAAAACCCCACATACGGACCAACAAAATATTAAGCAAGAATTTTCCGCCGTGTTGTGTCTCTGCGGTGTCGATCGACTTAATATGAATTAAACCATTTAAAATGCCTATTTAATATTTTGTCGGCCCGTACGTGCGGGGTTTCCCCGACGCGACGACACTTTAGATCAAAATATTAAAATCAAAGGGTCAGACACATATTATTTTTTATGGTTTTTTGGAGGTTATTTTTGTGTCTGGGGTGTTTTTTAGAAAATCCCTTTTCAAATGTTCCAAATTGTGGCACCTTAAATTAAATATCATTTAAAATGCTGCCTTATTTTTACGCAAAGAAAATTAAAATCTACCGACAAATTTATTTTTTGCATTGCAAAATTCACGTAATAAATACGTTATAAAACACTGCATATTGAAATAAACTGATGCTGTAATATTGTATTTAAAAAAGCAGTAATTGTAAACATGTTTTGATTATTCATGTTATTTTCCCATTTCAAAATTCACGTAATCAAAGTATATGTAAAAACGTTCATAAAGCGGAAAAATTGATAGAAGAATTAAAAAGGCATGCATGTTTAGACTAATTAACTAACAATAAATTCTTAGTAGTACTTTGGTAGTACCTAATCTATATAGATATTAATACTTTTTAAAATATATAATTAAAGTAAACAAATAAATTGTTCATAAATGCAAAAACAATTACTTGTTTATTAAAGTAGTTATTTACACATGTTGTTTTTTGTTAAATTAATTGTTTACTCCAAAGTAATTTTGCCAACGAAACACGTCGTATTTGTTTCCGTGAACGTTTTTTAAATACAGCCAGTAGCGGACTGATCCGATCTAAAAAATAATTTGCAAATTTTGAAATATTTTTTGATTGGTTCAATAAAACTTTTTCCACTGCAAGAATAATAGCGTTAATTTCTTTCTTGCAAGAAAATATGTTTAAAGCAACTATGTTAGCAATGTAAATTGTACGTTTTGAAGACTTTTTTGTCTTATAAAAATTGCTCTTACAGCAAAACTTATTATTTGACATTTTTTTTGCCAATTTCATTCCCTTCATTTTTGTTCATAATAATATATACATTTTTCTCTTTTGTAGCACCGTTTTTGAGATACAGAAACAATATTTTTTGTATTTTACAAAGGCTTTCTTAAGTCACTGTAACTCCAAAATGGTTCAACAAAATAAAAAATGTATATGAACAAAAATGAAGGGAATGAAATTTGCAACAAAAAATGTCGAATAAGTTTTTCTGTGAAATCAATTTTTATATGGCAAAAAACGTCTTCAAAACCGACAATTTACATTGCTAACATAGGAGTGTATGAATAATATTGTGAGGCACTGTATAAAAAAAGAAAAAAATTTTGCAAATCAGTTCGAGGCGAAACATTTCGTAATAATTTAAATATTTTTCAATTCAGTAGCTTCTAAAAATTTCCATGCAAACAAGGAAAAAAATAAATTAATTTACCCAATGTAACATCAGGTAAAATGTAAAATACGATTTGAAGGCGAGGGAGAAATCTTAATAAGGTTTACATTTCCCTAATTTTTTGACGGAACATTTAAAAGGTATGTTGCATAACTATTTTTCGAAAAAATTTAAAACTTCTTTTTTGTTTGTTTCCTCATTTTGAGACTACATCTTGTTGACATTCTTGCTTCTATCGAACATCAATAACTTATGATGAAGTAAAATAGAAGTGAATTTTTGAAAATTTATTTCAAGCTTTTAAAAATCAATGTTATTATTATTAATTACCATGTTATTTATTTTGTACGTAGGTACCTACCTATATCTTATCAAAAGAGATAACATTTTTGCAATCATAATTATATAAGCAAGATTATTTGTGAATTTTATAATCAAAAGAAAAATAAAATACTATGTTGCAATAGAGCTCGAGTACCTATAACTTTAATTAAATCGTTATAAATAACTATTATATGTATTTATAACTTCATTAGATAATATATTTTCTGTAAAGTAAAAAAAACATATTTCTTTATGCACTACAAAATATCAAATCGAAATTTTAAAAATGAACAAATTAAATAAACAATAAAATACAAATTTTTTCTCAAGTTTTATATGGGTATTTTGCAAATATAAATATTATTTCATGCAGAGACGTTTTCACCTTTTTCTGGCAAACTGGAAATTACCTCAAAAAACTCTTTCGTGTTATCGTTCTTTCTTTCAGGACCCCTAGGCATTTCCTTCGGTTTCGTAAGACATCAAAAGTCCAAAAAAGCAAAGTACGAATAAAATTACAAAACACAAGATCTTTGTTAAAAAATGTAATTGGTGTTAAGGTACTTATCGTATATAATTATTGTACTGTTTTATATGAAAAAGATATATTTTGAAAATGCAGAAGTACCTAATAAAATTGTAACAATTTTCATGTAATTCAATTATTTAAAAATAAAATAATGCTGTAAAGGTATCATTTGATAAATTATTCCTTCGGGGCACCAAATACACAAAAAGGGTTTTAAAAAATATAAATATATAAATAAGGATTTTAACGTTTTAGTAAATCGACACTACAAATAGTAGTTGCAAAAAAGTGGGACACTACATAATGTTTCTTTAATACCTTGTTAAAATGATGTCAAATTATCGTAATATAATGATGTTATTGCACTTTTTCAAAGTTACAAATATTATTAACATCGGTTTGTATTGTAACATTATACAATTACGCTGGAGTGCAAAAATTGTAAAAATACTAGTTTTGATTTAAGGCAACTCGTGATATTTCATAACGCCAAAGGTAATTCGCAACATGAAATTCAGAAATTGCTAAATATATAAGCAAGAGTACAGTGGGGCGTGTTATAAACGTTTTAAAGTAGAAGACACAATTGACTCTAAAGACAAAACCGGCCGTCTACGTAAATTAAATAATATAAAAAAAAATTATATTGTGCAAAAAGATCAACCGTGTGCCGTAACCCAAATTGAAAAAAATAAAAAATTTACGTGAAACGATTAAATACGTTGATGGAAATGTGCTTGTTTAGGGGTGCATTTTGACAGAGAGAGTGGGTAATTTGCTATAGTTACAGAAGGAATTATGAATAAATATATGCAGCTCTTGCAAAACAAATTTAGTGCAAACTGCTACCCGAATGGGCATTGAAAACAATTTTAAATATCACGAAGACAATGATCCTAAGCATAAATCCTATTTACTACATAAATATTCCAAAATTTTACATTCACCTCCCCATACCCTAGCCACGATTCCATACAAAATCTACGAGACAAATTATACCGCAAGATAAGAACTACCCCTATAATCACCTAGATGTTAATTGAAAATTTCCGACATGCTCAAACGCTTGAGTGACGATTTAAAAAACGGCGTTAGCAATAAAATTTATTTAAAATTTAATAGTCTGTTTCTTTCATACTATGCTACTGTGCATATACATTACTTTCATCATTAGTTATTAAAATAACGCTAGATTTCTTCACATCGAGATATTCCTAACATACAAATCTATTAAATAAATAAACCAAGTAACCCATCAAATATTTAATTTCTTACCATGAATTTCAATTGCTTTTGTCCGATTGGTTACTCGGTTAATTTATCCAATAAATTGGGTGAAGAAATCAAGCATAAATTCTAATTATCTGAATAAAAATAATGTCGATTTTGATTTCAATTTTAAATTATGAGATTCTAAAACTTTTCATCCCCCTCTCGCACACTTAGTGGGATATTTCAGTGAAGAGTTCTTATTTAATAACATCTATCACATAATATACAAAAATAACTGTGACTTCTCAAGCTGTGGGTCCAGAATCTCAGTAATACAATAATGCAAAAAATATTATTCAGAGTTGGCAATATTAATAATTACCTATGTACATATTTAAAATTAATAATGCTTCTACAACCCACCCAGGGTTGTAGGAGCTGCATGATTAGATTAGATTTAATATTGTGCCTAAACATACAGTGGTGGTTGGCAATTAGAAGACGACACCCAATATTTGGAAAGTAGGTGTACATAATTTGTGGATGCAGTTTATCACTTAATTTTGGTAGTTTTTTAATTCACCTCCAGTTTGAGCATTCCAATCTACCCCTAAATAATATAATTTACATATCAGACAATTATACTAAATTACACAAAATATTTAAAGAATATTGTTTTATATTACACACTAACACATTGGAAGACTAAAAATAAGCTTTTTGCAATCGAAAGGTACTACAGGCAGGGCCGTCGAGAGAAAACCGGGGCCCTGGGGTAGTAACCTACGCCACCCTCTTGTTGTAACTTTTTCTGGATTTCAATTGAACTCCAGCTTATTGCCAGGAAAATCTCGTTGGGTCTGATTGCAAGTTATTAAATTGTATCTCATCTTAAAGCAGTGGTTCTCAACTCAACTCAAGGCATGGACCACTTTTGAAATTTTCTACCACTTTTTTGTTTACTTTTGTTTGATAACAAACCAACAAATGTTGATTTCTCTGAAATTCTATCTTTTTAAGAATTTAAAACTATTAAAAAAGGATTTTTAAAAATTTAAGCAGTCAAATTATCTGACAACACTGTTAAAATAATAACCGGCTTTATTGTATTTTTTCTATTGTATACTTTTCATTGTATTAATTTTATAATACTACGGGATACAAAAATTTGCACTTAATTAGAATTTATTCGATTCATTCTAAATAAAATTAAAAAATTTTAAATTAAAAAATTAGCAACAATAAAAATGTACGAGATGAACAATAAATTATTGAATTATGAAAATTAAAGTGCCTTAACCTTTAATTGTTTCATTTTTGGTGCTCGTTTTTTGGCTTGCCGCTTTTGTTCCTTTTCTTCCCAACGTCTTTGCTTTTCAGGATCCATATCCGCCATAACTTTCTCCTTTTCTTGCCGCTTGCGCTCTTCCCTTTTAGCCGCCGCTGCTTCGGCACGAGCAGTATGTGTCGACTTCAAGAAAGCCTCCTCCACTCTTTGTCTGTTCTTGTCAGCTTTAGCTTTACCTTCCTTCGATAAACGATAACGTTTCACTTTGTCCATACAATACAACACCATAGTCATGAGGGGTTTCACTTGCTCCATCGCTTCCTCTAGCGACATATTTTTAACAGGGATATTTAAACCAAACAAAAGAACCTGAAAAAGTTTGAAAGTAAAAAGAAATATTCGGAGATGAATTATTACTAAGCACCTTTTGAGTGTCGGGAAGTTTTAAGGAACCACTATCCTCCGGTTGTTTAACACCGGAATATTGATCCGAAATGTGAATATAATCAATTAAGTCTTTGTATTTATTTAGTACCGCAGTCACTTTTGAATCCAAAATTGCAGCGGTAGTTTCAAATATTTCACTCATAACATTGAACTGACTCGGTATATTGTGTTTGTCACCTGATCGTCTCTCAGGACAATAAATACTTAAGTCAGCCATCTCTTTTGACAAATATAAAGACGTTTTTTTAGAAGCAACACAAAATACAAAAGTATCCATGTCTTCTTTATTCATTACAATTTTTATGTGCACTTGATCCAGCACCGGTCGTAACATACCAGCAATTATTGCTACTAAATCTTGTCTCTGTAAATTGTTAAATTTAAATATGCTGCGTTACTTAAAATGTTTGTTTACCTTATTCAATTTTAGTTCAACTAGCATGCCTTCGCAACACACTCGGCCACTACACCAGAGTGTAAAAATATTCTCACTTTCTTTAATTAAAACACCACCCTCTCTATTTTCGGGTACCATATCATCGCCTAAAACATAAATCAAAACTTATATAAAAACCCTCGTTGAAGCATTTCTCGCTTACCAACTAATGAAAAGTTATCTTCCAACAGCGATTTGTGTGTTTGAAACCAAAGGTTTGCAAATTTCGCATTTTTATTTTTGCCACTCATAAAATTAATAAAATAAACTATCAATCCACTCATCATTAAAATCTCGCACCAGTAACTATCCCAATTGGCTCTCAAATGCATAGGAACCGTGGTGATGGTGATTTCCGGCTCGGCGGCAGGTTTTTCATCTTTACTGCTTCCGTAGCCTTCAAACTCCTCAGTATCTTGAAAATGTTCAAACTCGGAATCGTCTTCGACAACTCCGTCTTGGTCGTCTTCGTCGTTGGTAAAATCATTCGTGAAACCGTCATCACTTTTTTCTACATCCGCCTCTTCCTCCTCGCAGGGTTCATCGTGATTTGTAAAAACTTCCTCTTCGGCATCAAAGTCCTCAAATTCGGCAAACTCATTATCTGTAAGGTCGCCGTAAGTCGATGAATAAATTAACGAAAATAATAATAGCGCACATAACGAAAACAACCAAACCTTCATTTTAGACTTATGGGATAAACTACGTGCTATATAAAATTGTACAAATAACTATATGTAACATTAATGGCCACTTAAAAGTCTCAAAATAAGAAATTAGTTAGGTATTAAGGTTAAGATTCGACTAGATTTACGAAATTGATTGTACGCATGACAAGGACTTAAAATCACGTGAAGATAAAAATATTGCGGAGGTCAATATTTGAAAAAATATCAAGCTTGGTTCACAAAAATTTCAACCAGGTCATTCCTAAGGATACGTTCACATTAACGCGGTAAATTATGGAATTTGAAAAATTAAATAAATGGAGGTACACGTTACTCCTCAATTTTGAAAATTTTCATAAACAACTTTTTGTCATTTAAACGTCAAATTAGCACTGATTATCTCGAAGATAAGTTGAAAATTAAATTAAAAAGGTAAACAGAGGTAGGCTTCCTACTATTAATTTTTAAATTTAAATAAAAAATTGTATCTTTTCAATTTTTTGAAATTATGCAGAAAAACTATGAAACTCTAAGTCCTGACACCAGAATAAAATAAGTTAAAAACTACTAACCAGCAGTGTGGCGTAAAGCCTACACCGGCCGACTATAGGAAGCAGGTGACCGCGGTTCAAATTCTGGTCGAGTCGAATACACTGCTGTCATCTAAAGCCCAAGATAGATCTAAGTAATAGTATATTACATTACTAGTGGAGAAACCGAATGATTCGCTCACGCATTTGCGAGTTTTGCATGCGAGCCGTTAGGCGAGTGTGCAGACGCAAAAACACGACATGTTTCAATAGCAGGATTGAACAAATACAATGAACGACTGCATTTTTCACTCACTATTTTTTTTCCCACTCGTTGCCTTAGAAATAATTTGAATGAGTAAAACAAAGGGTTTCTAGTTGCGTATCCAAGTAAGAAACGACATGTTTCAATAGCAGGATTGAACAAAAACATATTACATTTATTAAATATTTTTTTTAATCTAATTAATCCAGCAATGAAAAAACACAGAAAATCTGTAGCAAAATCATCAATTTATATAATATAATATAATTTTTTTGAATATAAAATTAGAAATTAATTAAAGTAAAAATAAAAAAACAAAATGTTAGTTTTATTAAATTAAAACTTTACGGCACCTAATTTTGCCTCTTATTTCTTTTAAAACCCAACTTGACTTGCTTCACTTTCGCCGCAAACCTCAAGGAGTTGACACTTTCACTGTAACATTCTTCAAACGGAGCAATGTTAACGAACATCAATGTTTTGGAATTGCCTCCTAAGCAACTTTGCAGTAAATATGTTAGCTTGGAATTTCTGTAAGGTATGTGCGACTCTTTACTGTGTAAAGCTGACATGACTGTACCCAAAGTTGATAAACTTTTGTTAATGCTTTTGGTTTCTGCCATTCGTTCAGAATTTTTTGCACTCTCAGATCCGGCCAAATCAACTAAATTTAATGAGCCCAAGTAGCAGTACTGCATAATTTCGTTGATACCCTTAATGGTAATTCGAGTCACAGCGTGAGATCGAGAGCTGTGTTCGTTGAAATTAGTTGCTGCAGTGGAACGATTCCTATTAGCCAATGTCATTAAAGAATGCAATTCTTCAGCAGAATTCACATTTTTTATGGTTAAATTGGTTACAGTAGTTCCATGTCCTTGATTAAATCGAATTTCTAAATTCTGTTGATTATTACGATTTAGTAAATCTTTAATAGTTTCGTTGTAGATTTCCAAAAAACTTGCTTCGACTGTATAAATCCATCCAAGCTTTTCCAATTTTGATTTCAATTCGAATATCAAATTAACCGTTCGAGGTATCATACCTTGACAATGTTTGTCAGATTCACCTTGCATGGTGTACGTTTTACCGGATCCAGTTTGACCATATGCAAAAATACACACGTGATATCCGTCAAGAGCACTTTGAACCAAATGAGACAACTCTTGAAATACTTCTTCCTGTGTTGACTTAGTATCAAAAACCTTGTCATAATTAAACTCCAATTTTCCAGTATGTAAATCTTGCAGCTTCTGAATCTCCAAGGTGTCTTCTTCCAAGCAGTTTATATTGCACAATATGCGATGCTCTTCGTTTTGTAATGAAGGACGTATGCGACAAAAGACACGAATGTTACCTTTCAAATCTTGAATTTCGTTGTGCATTAAACGACGTTTTTCTTCGTGAGACTGTACGAACTCTTTGTACTCACACACCTCTTTGGTAAGCTCATTTATTTTATTACTTAAAACTTCAACTCGCATTTTGGAATCTCGATACTGATCGGATATAGAAGTATAATCGACGATCAGCGCAGTATGCTCTCGTTTTAATGACTGCAGTTCTCTACTGTCTTGCGTTAATATTAGGTTTTCTTCTTTAAGTTTGTCAAATTGCATCTTAAGGTTTAGATGTTCTTCACTAAGTTTTTCGTAATCAACTTTCAAATTCTTATTGTATTCGATTTCTTCTTCATACGTGTTAAACTTTAGCTTCATCTCTCTGTGCGTTTCCACCAAAGTACTATGCTTTTCGGTTAATAGAGCAAATCGTGCTTTGTAATCGTAAGGAGCAGGTTTTGAAGGCTTTGGCATTTTTGGTTTAACATCGTTTGCAATTGTCGCTGCTGGTCTTTTGCAAGCTCGACTTTTGATGTCGACATTATTCAAAACCGCTGGCTTATTAAAACGATTTAAATTTAAAGTGGAAGTCGTTTTTACCTTACTTTTGGCAGTCAATGTCAGTTGGTCTACATTAGTAGGTTTTACATCGCGTCGCAAATCGGCCACTGACTTGGAACGTCGTGACAACTGTCGTCTAGCAGGTTGCAATCTGGGAATTGGTTCTTCCTGAGTTTTATTTTGTGGTTGTAAAATTCGCGTCGAGGGAGTTGGTGGTTTTAAACGAGACACAAACGGATCTCTTCCCAATTTATTCATTCTAAACAAACATTAAACATCGATAATAAATAAATCAGAACAACATGCTGAACATACCTATATATAATGTTAAATAAATAATAATTATTTGTAAACTTCAATTGCACTACAGTTAATTTAAAATCTTCAACCGTTATTTTACAAATTGAAGTAAATTAAATTCAGCGTTCCGATTGGTTCTTCACAGTCCCACCTAACGTGCATTTATTGTCAAATAAGCTAAAAGCCACTGGGCCAATTATCGATATTGACGTTTAGAGTACTTGATTTACTGAATTTTAACATTTTTTAACAAATGTTACTTAAAATTGCCTCATTGAATAATAGTCAATTGCTTATTAATTTATTGTAGATATTTTTATAAATAGGAAATTTAAAATCTTCTATTTTATATTTTCCACTCTTTTTCTGGTGATTCGCCCGCCACTGGTTATTGTCGTGTGTGAAATAACATTAATAAATTAATATGGTTAATGTTTATTATTAATTTTGAAATTCACAAATCTAAAAATGTCGTACCATACATGAAAGAAGATTTTAGTAAATCTGAAGTATTTAGTGTTCACTTTATTTTATTCAGTGCAAGCTTTAAAACCGTTTTTTTTTCATAAAAAGTTCATTCAATTATCGAGGTTAAAAGATGTCAGGTTATCGTCCTGCTTACACAGTCGAAGAAGATCGTATCATTTTGCAATTTATAATCGACAAAAAAAAGTTTTATGAGCTACGCGGAACTGCATGTTGGAAAGCTTTGGAAGAGTCGGGCACAATTAATAGGACATGGCAAAGCATGAAAGAACATTTTATCAAATATATTTATTTTAATTTACACCATGCATCGCTACAACTGACCGAGGAAGAAGTAGAATTAATTAAAACAGGATTTCAAGATACAAGCAAAACGAAAGTTCGTACTACTCGTGTACAAAAAAAACCGAATGCACCTCCACAGTCAGCTCCCAGCATACGCACCGTTGATTTGTGTAATATTACCGATTCCAGTGATGAAAATTAACTATCTCTTTGAAAGACCAGTTTCAAGTTCGTTGGATTAGTTCTCGGCTATACCTTCATTATATTTCTACAGTAACTATTTATAGTGTTTTTCCTCTGTACATAAGTAAATTATTTTTACAATGTTAAATTTTTATTGGGCATGATAATAAAAGTTGAATTTATTAAAAATAAAATTTTATTTAATGGACAACGAGATAAATTATGGAAGCTAATGAAATGTAAGTCACTTTTTAAAAATTAAAATATCACAACATTAATTGTTATCAATGGGCGTTAAATCAGCTGCACTCAATAATGAATTATGTAAAAATTTAGCATTCAAACCGATCACTTCTTTTGTAAATTGATTTCCTGTTAAATCGACAAAATCGGAAATTATAATGTTTACGCCGCCGAATCCAATTTTTTGTTTACTTATCCATTCCATAATTGTTTTGTGTGCAGGAGTTGCACATTGTTTTCTTAGAGTACCTACTCAAAAATTCAGATTACTAAATAAAAATTTTGTTGTATAAAAATACTCACTAAATAAATGCTTGGTCACGAACCAATTTGTTGGTGTTAGAACACATTGGGAAACATATCCCGTGGTAAACGATCTGGTAGATATTCCTTCATTTAATTTTGTTATTAGTTCTGTTTTTGAAACAGTTTGTGGCCAAGGTGTTGGAAAAGTTGAACCCGGCCACAAGAGGGGTTCACTAAATCTCGAAAATTGCGCTCTATAAATTACAATTATCTACAAAAATCAGTTACCATGCAATAAATTGCAAAAAATTGGCTTAGTTGAATCGAACCTGATATTTATATTTACTTGTTAAATATTCGAGTGTAAGGTGTTCCATATGGGTTGTATAAGGAGTTAATCTTCCACCAAAACTAGTTTTAATTAGATTTATCAAACTGATGTGATCGGCTGTTTCTAAACCGTAAAAATGTTGAAAATCCAACAAAACTACCTGTAAATCAAATTCAAAATTAAATATTATGGACTCAAATTTTTCTTTAAAGATTAATTTGCATGCCATATTGGTTTTCTAGTAGGTGATATTCTTACTTAGTTGTAAGTCTAACTTAGTCTAACTAAGTCTTACTTAGTCTATGGTTACATTGGATGCGTATCGTACGATATTTTGGTCGTACGTATACGTACGATCACTTGAAAAATACAAACGTGTTTGTTTTGATGGGATGTCGGACGTCAAAAACCCGTCGCCAGTATAACCACTCCTATGCATTTTCAAGCATTATTTGTTTTTATTTAAACAGTCATACGTGTACGTACGACCAAAATATCGTACGACACGCATCCAATGTAACCATAGACTAACACCTCATGATTTCTTGGGTTTTTATAAAACTAAATAAAGCTAACTCGAGTTAACAAGTTTCTACACAGAAATCTACACTAATTAAAATGGGTTGATTGCGAAACATGGAAATGTGTACTTCTTATCTTCTTTTAGAAATATTAATGAATTGCAGGTGATTATAGCTTCTCAAAAAAAAATCTAGTTTCAGGATTTTGTTTGAGAAGCTTCATAATTTCCCTTAATTTATTGATATTTCTAAAATGAATTTTAAAGATACAGCTGGATATTAAAGCAACAAAAATTGTCAAAAAGTTAGGTTTCGCCTTGAATACTAATAATTCTGTGCGGGTTTTATTACAATTAGTTTCATCTGGAATAACCCATTTAACCTGAAAAGATATCTAATCTTACACTAAGGTAATTGCATTTTCAAATTTCAGTTTTTCTGAACACGAAGAGAAAGATCGGAAATCATCCAAACTAATAAAAATAAAAACACCAATCGCACTTTTCATAAAGTTGATCAGTTTTGGAGATAAAATAAACAAGATGACTCACCAATAATTTAACCTGCTTTGCCACCTCTTCAACATTTAAATTCTCGTAATTTTTTCATTACATTTATAATTTAAAACTATACCATTCTTCCATGCAAATAAAGATTAATCGTTAAATAATAAAAAAATAAAATTGCCCACTGTAGTATTAAGCAAAAGTTAATCATTCTTGAATACTTACTTCCATGGGATGAAGATCCAAAAAAAGTTTAAGTTCGGTTAACATGATGGAGACTTCACTGGCATAAAGCCCGTGTACAAAATATGGAAAACGTGAGGTTTTCTGTAAGGCAACACGCAAATCAAAATACCTCACACCAATTTTAAGTTGCTCCAATAAATTATATTGTTGTGTTTTTGACCATCTCGACATAATATAGCGTAAAAGAGGACCCAGCCAATCTAATCGTTGTAATACCTCTTCAGCGTCTGGTGCCAATTGGGAATGAGAAGTTATAGCCGATGTCATGCTATCGTGAGAACCTTGAAATGAATAATCCTAGTGTAAATGATTGTAATAAGTGAATGTCCAAAATAAAATTATGCGAGTGGTTACCTGGAATTGCAAGTAAATGTAGGGGTACAGTTTTAAGCTTAGGAGGTAAGTTTGTCATCCAATTTTCTAGATCACTATACAGCTCTGCTGCGTTTTCTTTTTCCAATCTTGCTTGCATTTTGTATAATTGTTTTGGAAGAAAGAGTTTTAAATTGGTTTTTTAATAGGTCAAAGAATGTCAATCACATTTAGTACGGTCAAAGTACATTTACAAATTGAACTTCTGAGAAACTAAATTCCATTTTTAAAGAAAAAAAACCTTTGTTGTATGACATATTTTACTGAATCTAATTCTTATTACTTCCAACGTACGCAGTATTGCTGTTCCCAAACGTTGTGTGTTTGGTACTACATTGTTTGGAAAAAAAAATTCATATCAAAATAAATTTTTTTTTTAGGATTTACCACTACAATTTTGTTCTGTAAGTAAATTTTTGTATTTTGCTTGTTTGCGGATATATTTGCAACACAATATTTTTAATTATGATTTGTCTATCGAAGTTAATTTATATTATTTATTTTAAAATGTACAATACTTCGTTTTATATTTTTTTTTATTAGTTAGACGACATGTTTCGAATATATGATATTCATCATCAGGAAGTCAAAAATGAAACATGTCGTCTAACTAATAAAAGAAAATATAAAACGAAGTATTGTACATTTTAAAATAAATAATACAATATTTTTAGACATTACCCCCACTCCTTTGGAACTCGTCGGAGGGGATCCATGTAAAGCATTTTTTTGATGACCGACTAGTAATAAATGCAAAGAAAGTATTATTTTAAATTTAGATTTCAGTTTACAGTTTTTGAATTAACTGCTAATCAATAATCTCTATTCTTAAAAAACAGAATCAAACAATAAGACAACCTTGGTAAAATCTTAATAAAAATTAACTGCATTATAAATCCTTTACATGCGAGGTGCATGTGACTAAAAATGTATTGTCATTGACATCAAGTTGATCTGAAAAACTTCAGTTGGATTAGATGACGGGTAATGCGTTAAAACTCAAAACCAAGATTTGTTTACAAGACCAGCAATGAAGTTAATATAAAGGATTTAAAAATAACATGAACGATGAACCACAAAAAGAATTTTTCAATTTATTATTTTTTACATGATTGATACATGTTATTTTAAAAAACCGGATTCCTTTTTAATTAATTTTATTAATTATGTATACAAAATTTACCAGTGCTTAAAATATTTCTCCTGCTGATATTTAAAAATAAATGCAATTACCTATAAAAGTGCACTTCATAATAGTTCTAGATAAAATCATTCATCTGTTCTGTTAAAATTATATTCTTTATGTTCAAAATACTTTAAAGGTTCATTATTATTTTGAATGTTCAGTATCGTCGATATTATGCGATCCAATAGTCTTTTATGAACAGTCTCAAAATCATCGTTTGCATCAACAACATTCCAATTACGTTCCATCGAAGCCAACTTTTTAAAAACCGTGGTAACATTATTTTGCATCGAAGATGTTTCATATCGTTCACCACCAAAACCAGGTCTACCTTTTTGTATTTCGGAATTTACGTCTAAATAATAAACAGTATCAGGTTTAGGTAAACCTATTTCCGGATTCATACACCACGAAAAATCCATTCCTGCAAGCACCAATATATAAACCCAGCTATTCAATTTAAAAAAAATTGTATTACCTTTAGCAACAGAAAAAGCCACACCCGAATACGAATATCGGTCTAGAATGATGGTGGTACCAGAATACAACGTCTCTTTAAGTTTTTCAACATTTTCCCACCGATTCGCACTAAATAATAGATGAATAGCTTGGTCGTTTAATTTACAATCCTGGTCACTTAAATATTTAGATATAAGTTGACCAGTCAAAGTTGTACGATCCGGAAACGATAATCTTTCCGCTGCAACTTGTTTTAGTGTAAGAGATTTTACAATTTCTTTACTTTGAGAAGTTTTGCCACATCTATCTATCCCTTCGAGTACAATTAAAGCCCCACGTGTCATCATTAAAAGAAACTAACTACAATCACTACAATAAATTTAATTAAATCAACAAAAGCTGATAAACTAAAATTATGCGGGAAATCAGCTAGAATATAGGTTAAAGTAAATAAGATAATTTGATTTCAACCTTCCAGGTCCGGCTTTTTTAATTTTGGTAAGTGTTCAGTGTTTTGTGGTGTTTGTTTTTAAAAAAAATTCAAAATTTTGGTTTTTACTTTTTTTATGATGCATCCTTCCAAAAATTTCTGTTCAAAAAATACTTTCAGTATAAAATCAAACTTAAAAATATTTTTTAATTTTTTTCAAGGTTAATTATATCTGGAAAATTTTGACAAAATTAACAAAAACGGATTTTATTATTTATCATGTATAATAACCTTCACGATTTTTTTCCTAATTTTTTATTAATTTAAAGAAAATTGTTTAAAACCAAAAAAACTTTTATTGTTTCTTCTACCCCAATAATAAGGGTGGAGAATTAAAATTAAAATAGGGAATTTTTTATTATTTTATCCGATTAGAAGCAAACATGAAGAGCAAAATAGACTAATTAAATAGTATCCCATGGGGGGGGGTTATAATATTAGTCGTGGGGGCGCTGAGAGCGCGTGCCCCCTCCCCCTACCTTTTCCTTACATTGTTTTTTTAATTTTTTAATTGTGACGCAATGGCATCGTCGACCTGGCACTTTGGTAGATCGTTAATTTAATAAATCCTGCTGGCGCGTCATTTTAAAATAATAAGTCAATAAATTGTGTTTCCATATTCGCAGTTTATTTTGCAAAAAAATGCTTTAGTTACTGCATTCGGACAAAGGAAATTAATGAAATAAAGTTGCTAAGTAATTATTTAAAATAAAATCTATACCTTTTTTATCAAAATAGGCAAATTGTTTAGAATTTGTTAATTATATTGTTATAAATGGTATCCAGTCATTTGGCCGACAGTTTTTAGCCGATAAATCATTTGGACAAGTTCGACGGTAAGAATTTCCATCAGTGGAAGTTCCAGGTGAAATGTGCGTTGAAAGCAAAGGGCGTTTACGACATTGCTACCGGCGTCACGGAAAAACCTGCAGCGAGTAGATCCGCTGAAGATGTTTCGACATGGGTGAAAAAGGATGCAATTGGGATGTGTATCATAACAACAGCTATGGAATATTCACAAGTAAGTCATATTGAAAATTGTGAATCCGCAAAAGAAATATTGGATAAGTTGGATTCAATCTATGCGATGAAAACTGAAACTAATAAGTTGTTGGCGCATGAACATTTCCACAAGTACACGATGTCATCAAAGGATTCGATTATTCAGCACGTCACTAATGTTGAAAATTTAGCTCGTCAGATTAAAGATTCAGGAGAAGAAATTAGTGATACCGCGATTATTACAAAAATACTAGGAACATTGCCGTCAAAATTTAGAAATTTTAGACAATGTTGGCTGTCTACACCTGATAGTAAGCAAACGTTAAGGAATTTAACATCGCGCTTAGTAGATGAAGAGTTAACTTTATCGGCTACAGAGGAGACAGAAAATGCCATGTTAACATCTAGTACAAGTCGTAATCAAAGAAAATCGAAAAGCTTTGATAAGAGTAAAGTTACGTGTTACAATTGCCGCAAAAGGGGACATTTTAAAAGAGAATGTCCACATCCTCGTAAATCAGAAATAAAGAACAAAATTAAGTTTGATGAATCTTCTAGAAGAACAACTGGTGATAGTAATTACTCGGCGTTTAATGTTGAAAATAAGAAGGAAGTCGTAGAAGCAATAATTCACGATGAAATGGGATGGGTTCTTGACAGTGGTGCTTCAAATCACATGAGTCCCTACAGAAACTTATTTACAAATTTTAAACAAATCGATGAATTTTCTGTTAAATTGGGAAATAATGAAGAATTACCGGTTAAAGGAATCGGAACGATAACAATAGAGTGTTTAATTGAAGGAAAATGGTTCAAAAGCATAATAACAGATGTTTGGTACATACCAGGGTTAAGGAAAAATTTATTTTCAGAAGGTGCCATAACAAGAAAAGGAATGAAAGTGGTGAAAGAAAATGATAAAGCTAACATTTTCGAAAACGGATTATTAAAAGCATGTGCTATTCGCGAAAATAATAATTTGTACAAACTTTTATTTCGGTCAATTATAAATTCAGAATTAAATTTAACGAGCAACAATAGCTTGAAAGCGTGGCATGAACGCTTGGGTCATTTAAATTTAAAAACCATAAGTGATATGACAAGAAAAGGACTTATCGGTGGCATAAATTTAAGTGATCAAGACAAAAATTTTATTTGTCATGGTTGTCAATTTGGAAAACAACATAGGCTCGAGTTCAATAAATTAAAATCAAGAAATTTAAAACCGGGCGAATTAATACATTCGGACGTGTGTGGACCGATGGCAATAGAATCGGTTAGTGGATTTCGGTATTATGTTCTTTTTAAAGACGACAATACAGGTTATCGGGTCGTAAATTTTATGAGGCATAAATCAGATACTTTAGATTGTTTTAAAGCATTTCAGCAAAATACTAAAAATAAATTTGGCTATTCTGTGAAATCGTTACGTGTCGACAACGGCACCGAATATGTAAACCAAGATTTTCGCAAATTTTTAGCGGATAAAGGTATTAATCTCGAAACGTGTGCTCCTTATTGCCCAGAGCAAAATGGAAAAGCGGAACGTGAAAATCGAACGATCGTGGAAAGCGCGCGGTCGATGTTATATACAAAAGATTTACCGTTGTATTTATGGGCAGAAGCGGTTAATACTGCGGTTTACGTTTTAAATCGGACACCAAATGTAAACACACCAAATACAACACCGTATGAAAAATGGACGAATAAAAAGCCAATGTTGGATCATTTAAAAATATTTGGATGTGAAGCATTCATGCACATACCGGATAGCTTAAGACGCAAACTTGATCCGAAGAGTAAAAAGCTAATACTAGTTGGGTATGAGAACGAATCGACAAATTATAGATTGTTTGATCCAAACACAAAGAAAATAAAAATTTCTCGAAACGTTACATTTAACGAAAATAACGATGTTGTACTTCCTAGAATAAACACCATTTTACTTCCAATTGAAAATGATAAAGAAAGTGAAGAAGAACGGGAAGAAGTTATTGAACCGGAAGAAGTTACTGAACCGGAAGAAGTTATTGAACCTGTTGATCAAATTCATATGGAAAACATTGAACTACCAGAGCAACGGTACCAATTACGAGATCGCGATAATCTACGTCCACCAAGAAGATATGACGATCCTGAGGTAAATATGATGGAAGTAGTTCCAAAAACATATGAGGAAGCTATCGCTTCAAAAGAAGCCAAACAATGGAAAGCGGCTATTGATGAAGAAATTTCAGCTTTAAATAAAAATAATACTTGGAAATTGGTTCCGTTACCAAGCAATAAAAAAGCTATTGACGCCAAGTGGCTATTTAAAGTGAAAAGGTCATGTGATGGCGAGGTCAGCAGATATAAGGCAAGGTTGTGTGCTCGTGGATTTGCTCAAATTAAGGGAGTCGATTACACAGAGACTTATGCACCAACGACTCGTTATGAAACAATTAGGATTCTAATTGCGGTTGCAGTACAACAAAGTTATTCCATGATTCAATTTGATGTAAAAACAGCTTTTTTGTATGGCGAACTTAAAGAGGAAATTTACATGAAAGCACCACCAGGAATAAAAAATGACTCAAATTTGACTTGCAAGTTGAATAAATCTTTGTATGGTTTGAAACAAAGTTCAAGGTGTTTTAACAAAGTGTTTAACGACTTTTTGGAAACATTTGGGTTTAAACAATGCGAATCGGATAAATGTGTTTACGTCGGGAACATTTATGACCAATTAACTGTGCTTGTATTATATGTGGATGACGGGTTATTACTAGGAAAGGACAAAGTGTTACTAAGGCAAATAGTAAGCGAAATGAAAAAGAAATTTGACATAACACTTAGTGATCCAAAACCAGCTCATTGGAACGCAGTTAAAAGAATTATGAGGTACTTAAAATACACTAAAAGTTATGGAATTTGGTATGAAAAACACGACAATAAATTAGTAGGTTACTCGGACGCTGATTACGGAAATGATATTGATACAAGACGATCGACAACCGGTTATGTTTTTAAAATGTGCAAAGGTGCAATAACATGGTGCAGTCGACGTCAGACAGGTGTTTCTTTATCAACCACCGAGGCGGAATTCGTGGCAGCTTCTGAATCAGCGAAAGAGGCCATTTGGCTGAAACACTTACTGAATGAAATTGATAAAAATTTGATTAGTGATTTGTGCTTAAATATTGATAATCAAAGTGCAATAAAACTTATTCGGAATCCAGTATTCCATAAGCGTACTAAACACATAGATGTGCGATACAATTTTGTGCGCGAAAAATATGAAAACGGCGAGTTTAACGTGAATTTCGTACCAACGAGTGAACAGGTTGCAGACATTTTCACTAAAGCATTGCCATGTCAAAAATTTGAATATTTGCGAGATTGCCTTGGCATAAAAAATGCAATTTAAATTTGTTTTGTTTTCATTTTTTTATGAGTTTGTAAGTTTTATTTCACTGTTTTATGTTCTTTTTCATATATATATGTATATGTAATTTCATGTTTATCTTATATGTTATGTGTTATTGAATTATGTTTTAAAGGGATAAGTTATGAATACGAGGGAGTGTTGAATTATTTGTATTCATTACTTAATTATTACTAGTTCTGCGCGTGTGCCGTCATTAAATATAAGCTGGTACATGACATTTTTTATAGTAGTCTACTTAGTATAGCTGAAGTTGTAACTTTGTATAATCCGTAGTTAAATAAACTTCTAACTTTTCCGTCTTTATTTGTTTTGCTGCAATCATTTCCTTAATATTTTTTCTACTTCTAGACTTCCTCCATAATAAGAAAAAATAAGGAAATTTATTCTCCCCCCCCCCACAATCATGGTACGTAAGATTAGTTGTTACCCAATAAGAAGCTAGATCGAATCGGGTCAAAAGAATTTTGGTAATCTCGGTGATCTTCCTAAAATGAATAATTCCATTGAAAGGTGGAATAATAAATTCAGTAATCTTCTCAGAGCCAATCACCCCACAATTTGGAAATTCATCGATGGACTCAAAGTGAGCAAGGTAATATCGAATTCAGCATTTGCTTTGTATATTGCAGGCTACGAGCCCAATCCTCCCATGAAAAAGTACGTCAAACTGGCGGACAGGCTCAAAGGTACAAAGGACTTGTCGTTGATTTCCTCAACAAAACTCCAGACGACTTCCTTCGGGGCAATATCGGCTAAATATTTTTAGTATGATTTAAATAAAGCAATATAATTTATTTAAATATTTATTTATTTTCCAAAAAATAAAATGTCGGCCAAATGAGTGTCTGCCAAAAACTAGTCGGTCAAATAATTTTCGGCCAAATGACAGTGATTCGTTATAATGTTATAAATTTTAATTAATTTGCGAGTTTATTAATACATAAATTTAATTAATACACATACAAAAATTAATTATAAAATTCTTAAGCGACCTTAAGAAAATCCACATGCGGCTTTTCCTGGTATTTTTCATTCTTCGCTTGTAATGTTTGTTTTACTTTCCATCATGACGCTTTTGGAAAATCAAATTTTTGTCTTTAACCCTTAGTCAGTGGGGTGGGGTATATCGGACCCCAACACACCTAAAATATTATTTTATTTAGAGATTGCAATTTACAAATAAATTAATGAAAAACAATACATTTATGTTTTAGATGCGTTAAGGTCTAATAGACCCCACGACACCAACTAAAGGTTAAAAACCAATAACGAACATGTATTTTAAATTTGTTGTTACTTATTTGAAACACCCCGTAGATAATGTTAAATTAATATGGGTCAATGAACAATGTTTTGTTGTACCTATACTACAATAAGAAAGGGTTATTGTACCAGCATAATAAAATAAAAAACACATAATTTTAAAATTATTGTGAAAATATCTATTTTCGATACAAGAGAGCGGCCGGCGACTACAAACTGGTTAAATAGATAAATAAATAAAACTGGTTCTGGACGAGTTATTGGTAATTTTTTGTTCATCCGCGAAAAGATATTCAGTTGTTATTGTGCCGTTAATATTATAGATTATAATTTTAAAATACGTTATTTTTATGAATTTTAAGTGATTAATAAAATGAAAAACGGTAAATACTTGTTCGCGTTGATGTTCAGTGTTTTATGTGTATTTCGGCAAGTTACTGCAAACTCCAATAACTCAAGTGATGTCGAAATAAATAATCAACAGTCAAATACCTCGACGAAAGTATCAAATGCAGAAGCAAATGTTTCGGTAGAATCGGGAAAATATTTTTCTGTTCAAAATGATATATCATCAAATTTGCTAGATCGATTTCCCGAATTGACCACTATAATTAATAAAATTGTTACCAACGAATCAAAAATAGTATCATCGTCCAATGAAGATATTTTGAATACATCCAGACTTGAAGTAACCGAAAGAGTTATAGAAACATCTCCAAATCAAAATAACGATTCTAAGGCTATTCAAACAAAAACTATCCAAAGTAGGTATCAACCAAGCATTGTATTGGGTTATAAGCCTATTACGTCATTTTATCATCCGCGTCCAGTAACTCTTGCTCAAATTGTACCACAAGGTACACCTTGGCCTGATTCAAAAGATGGATACAAAACAACAAAACAAAATGCCACTCAAAAAGTCGAAGAGCATACAACTTTTCGTGTCGAAATTCTCCAATCAACTAAAGAAGGTGCAGGACATCAAACTTCCATTGGTACAAAACCTAAATCGACCACGCTTTCAAAAACAACTGCGAAGAAAGTGGAGAGTAGCACCGAACATGTTATTCCACCCGCAATAATTTTGGATTATAAGCCCATTACATCATTTCATCATCCCCATCCTGTTACACTTGGTCAGATTGTACCTACTGGAACACCTTGGCCAGATTCTATCGAAGGATATGAAACTTCCATTGGTACCAAACCTAAACCAACCACAGTTTCAAAAACAACAGTAAAAAAAGTAGAGAGTAGCACTCAAAATGTTATTCCACCAGCAACTATTTTGGAATATCAGCCTATAACATCATTTTTTCATCCAAATCCTGTTACACCTGCCCAGATTATTCCATCTGGAACACCTTGGCCAGATTCTCTTGAAGGATATCAAACTTCCATTGGTACAAAATCGCCAACTTCGATAAATAAAGTCGATGAACTACAAACAACAACAAAAAAACAGTCAACTACAGTTTCAAAAACAACCGCAAAGAAAGTCGAGAGTAGCACTCAACATGTTATTCCACCAGCAACTGTTTTGGAGTATCAGCCTATCACATCATTTTTTCATCCCAATCCTGTTACACCTGCCCAGATTATTCCATCTGGAACACCTTGGCCAGATTCCATCGAAGGATATCAAACTTCCATTGGTACAAAACCACCAGCTTTGATAAATAAAGTCGATGAATTACAAAAAATAACAAAAAAACAGCCAATTACAATTTCAAAAACAACCGTAAAGGAAGTAAAGGGTAGCACTCAACCAGCAACTATTTTGGAGTATCAGCCTATCACATCATTTTTTCATCCAAATCCTGTAACACCTGCTCAGATTATTCCATCGGGAACACCTTGGCCAGATTCCGTCGAAGGATATAAAACTTCTCTTGGTGCAAAACCGTCGACTTCGACAAATAAAGTTGACGAAGAAGAAACAATTACGAAAAACAAGCAAACTACAGTTTCAAAACCAACCTTTCAGGAAATGGAAAGTAGCACTCAATATATAATACCACCTCTATTTGTTTTGGGTCATGGGAAGCCAATTACTTCATTTTATCATCCTCGTCCTGTTACATTAGCTCAGATTGTTCCTTCTGGAACACCTTGGCCAGATTCTGCTGAAGGATATAAAACTTCTATTGGTACAAAAACGATTACTTCAAATCAAGTTAACCAAGAGCAAATTACTCAAGAACCAACTGTTGGTGCAGTTGAAACTAATAACACTAATAATTTAATTTCAGCTCAAACTGATTTGAAGTACAATCCCGTAACTTCATTTTCAAAATCATGGCCAGATTCATCAGAAGGATACGAAACAACTACTTCTTCGAACAAAGAAATTGAAGTGCAATCCACTGCAAGAAATAATAATTTTACTCCACCTTCAACTGTTGCGGAACATAAGAATAAACTTGTTGCAGTTGCTAAAATTATTTCACCTGGAGGAATAGATTGGCCATATCCAGCAGGAAGTAATATTACGAATCTCGAACAAACATTTTTGAGTTTAACAGAAGAAATTTCATCAAACGTAAAAAACGAAACAATTGGAGTGACTGAAATAACAACTCGAAAACCATTGAAAACTAAACCTGTAAGTACAATACCATCCGAGATTGTTTCAGATCTTCTGTTAGAAAATACGCAAGCCGATTTGTTGAAACCAAACGCTCTTCAAATCGAGCTAGACGTAACGGATTCGGCTGATTTAACGCCAATTCCGTTTACGTCGGGGACTCCCAAAACAACATTATCTGATGTTGCGGATATCTTAACAGAAGTTTACAATATCACAATTGTAAATTCATCAAGTACTGCAAAGCCTTCCGAATGGTCTTCTCGCAGTAACACAACCAAAGTTGATCTCAATTATCACGACGTTTTAACTCCTCAAGAAAATAAGGTAGACAAGAATAAAATTGAATTGCTTGTGTATGACGGTGTTCCAAAATCTGAAGAAACCATTAATGAAGAAAGAATTTTTCATAATCCTAAATTTGATGTAAAAAACTGATTAGCTTATTTTAATTTCGACTTTAGTTTAATAATTATTTTAATTCAGAGGAAGTTTACCTGAAAACGTTTTTTGACAATGTGGAATGCTTTTATGTGATTTTAACAATAATTGATAATAATTATATTAATAAAGTATTTTTGTTTTTTAAACATTTTGTTAAAATATCTGGCGATTTTATTCCTATAACAGAAATAAGTTTGAGAAAATTGACTACAAAAATTCATCGGGGAGACTTTTTTATTTTTAAAATATTTCTAAGTATTTTTTTTATTTAAAAAATTTAATTCAAAAATGAAAGAAAAAAATAGTTGTGATTCGGGCATAAAAAACAAAGTTTTAAAACCGGTTCTAATATTCATCTCAATTATTAAATTTAATTACTTATATTTTTTTTGGGAATTTGAACTTTCCAAAATTCTATTCATAATAATCGATGCAAGACCTGACGAAATTGTATTTATTTATTATAAAAATATCACATAGTTTACAGTGTAATTAAATGAAATTATAAAAAAAAATTAATAATTCTTTATTTAATAAATCAATTTCTAGTCTTGAAAGGGCTTACAATAATTCCCAAAAGATATATAATTGAATTTAGCATTTAAAGTGTTTAAATCCTCGATTGTACAATATAAGTAGTGTTAATTGCAATTTCCGCTTCCTGGCTGTAAAGCTGCAATAGGTATAAAAAAAGTTGGTCGTCCGTATAAGGAGTTATTTTCTCCCCTTTTGGATCTAATTAAATTAAAATAAATTCAACCCGACATTAAAATAAAAAACAAACCACCAAATTAATATAATAAAATTAATAATATTTTGTTTAATTGTTACGGTAGCGACTATTTCCATTTTATTTTTTTCCCGACCTACAATCATAAAATACAAAAATCCTAATAGCAGCCCATGTGCAAAATTGAATTTATAAACAATTAAAATTTTTAAATTAAATTTATAAACAATTAAAATTTTTAAATTAAATTTAAAATTTAATCGAATTACGTGTTAGTCGTTTTTTTTTAAATTTTGGTTTATAAGGGGCCCTACCAACAAAATAAAATTTTTGTTAAGAAATCCGCGGCCACCAAAACACTGCTTTAAATTTATTTTATGTTTGTAATGTTATTTTTAAATTTTATTAAATTATGACGCATGAAATAAAATCAAAATATCGCTAGTATTATTATAGCTTAGTAAATTTAATAGTTTTTTAAAATTTAAAATTCAATACCCATCCTAAAATAATCTTGAAAACCGGCGTTTTATTATTAGTCTTTTAAAAGGCACCTTAATCTTAATTATCGTTTTGGTTAACCACTTAATGATTTATACTTCCTTTTCTTAAAGATTAAAAAACCAAAAATTATGATTTTAATGTATAATTACTATTTAAAAAAATGTTGGAACAAGTACTGAAATGTAAAATTCAAGTTTTAGTCAAATTACAAAATTACCCTTTTTCGTGTATTTTTTTCTCAATAGCTGAAGAAAAAGGCAACGAGAAACCACCCCATTTCCATGGTTATCTTGCAATCGCCCAAGTAAAGAAAACAAATATTTTCGTTGCCTTTTATTATTGTTTACTTTAGACACCCTGTACCACCCTGTACATTTTGACCTTGATCAAGTTCTCCGAATTTTAAAATTATTGCTTGTTTGTTATTTTAGAACGGTTAAAAGTATAATTAGTGAATGTCGACTTACGCAAAATAAATAAAATGTAATTTATTCATTTTATGCTTCTCAAAAATTATAAACGTCAATAAATATTTACCCGAGTTAAATTCCGCATAAACCGCGAACCGACAAACGTCATGTTGATAATACAGAACGTATGTAATACCGGCGATAGAAATGATCTACTCCCAAGTCCGATGAGTGATACATGCAAATTGTTATCAAGTTAATGTTAACATTAATAAAATATAAGTGTAATAACTTATTTAAAAATGATTTTACTAGAAATAAATAATAGAGTAGTTGAAGAAACATTAACACTTAAGATAAAAAATGCTAAAGCTGGGTGAGTAGCGTAAAAATTAAATTATTGCTTGGTTAGACCGGCTCTTGGGGTGAGGCATTCCTTATCTCCCGTAGATAAACATTTCCTATTAAATTAATTACCTATTTAAGCGAACTCTCCCCAACACCAGCAGCTCATTAAATTTGCTCATTTTAATTTAACACAATCAAATTGTGAACCTCGACAATTTGTTGTGACCCAATTTTGATGTTTTAATTTTTATTTTAGCGTCAAAAACGAGTCGATTGATATAAAAGTAGCAGACTTCGATGGCGTACTGTATCATATTTCCAATTTAAATTCAGATAAAACAAAAGTTCGAGTTAGTATATCGCTCAAGTTTTACAAAGAATTGCAGGAGCATGGCGCCGACGAGTTGCTTAAACGAATATATGGTTCTCTACTTGTTGCTACGGAAAGTGGTTACAACGTTTCCTTACTTATAGACCTGGAAAACATTCCCGACGAATGGCCCGAAATGGTAAAAAAGATAGGACTTCTTAAGCGTAATTGTTTTGCTTCCGTCTTTGAGAAATATTTTGATTTTCAAGAACGAGGTGACGAAGGACACTCGAGAGCTGTTATTCATTACAGAAATGATGAAACTTTGTACGTTGCATCTTTTTAATTACCAAAATTACATATTAAAAATCGAAAAGGTATAAGGCTATTTATCGAATTTTGATTGTTTCAGTTTCGATAGAAATTGATTGTCTTACGAATTTTGCTTTAAGTTACTTGTTGCATTTAATAATTATTCCATACTGCTGATGAGTAATTCGCCCACTTTTATTGATTCATAAAATATACAAGGTGGTTCAAAATTGGGAAGTTCTTTGAAATTTTCTCGTGCCATTCAGAATATTAAAAATATTTTAAAGTTCAAATTATTTATCTGTGTAATGTGCATAACCTAAATTCATAATTAATTATACAGAGTGTTCTGGTATTTAAAATTGAACACCTTGTAGTATTTTTCATATTGGAAAGTGCAGGATGCAATTTGTTACAATATAAGTGGAAAACTATAGAATGCCGTAGCTTAGTATTTTATACGTTTTTTTAAATTCTTATTTCAAATTGAAAAATCTAAAAAGTTGAGTTGACTGATGATCCTGGTTGTACATTCAAAATATATTGATAGTTTAAAAAATAAGCATAGGAAAGCTCAATAGATAGAGAAAGTCCTTATAAATAATAGTATGCCATTAATTTAGTTTTTGGTAACTGAAATTACTAGGTTCTTTAATTGTCCGCTCGAGGAGAATATACATAATACATGCCGAACTTGAAATCTAAATTTTTTTTTGATATTTGGAATAGTAACTGCGCTCATAAGCTCATACTATCGATTCAGCCTGTGTAAATTTTTAAAAACAATTATGGTTCGATAAATAAACTGATTTTCGATATTCTTATTTTACATTATTTTACCAAAATATCGTTTATATTTTAAGATATGTAGAAGCTAAAGCAGACAGGGTGACGGTGGTGTTTTCGACACGATTTCGTGATGAAGATGATGTTGTGATTGGCAAAGTTTTTATGCAAGAGTTGAAAGAAGGTTTACGTGCTTCCCATACGGCTCCACCAGTGTTATTTAGTCATCGGGAGCCTCCAATGGAGCTCCAAAACACTGATGCTGTAGTAGATAATAAAGTTGGTTACGTTACGTTTGTGCTGTTTCCTCGACACACCGGAAGAAACACACGTGATAATACCATTAATTTGATTCACATGTTCAGGCATTACTTGCACTACCACATTAAATGCTCCAAAGTCTACATTCACAGTCGGATGAGAACTAAAACGTCCGATTTTCTTAAGGTGCTTAACCGAGCTCGACCTGAAAGTAAATCAACAGATAAGAAAACCATCACGTAAGTTATTTAAATCACATTTTAAATTCATTCGGATAATGGTTAATTTTTGCAGAGGTCGAACTTTTGTACGAAGAGATTGATGTTGTTAGGGGTGTAGTTTCATGCCATCAAGCTCAAAATTTTAACAACTGAATTTTAACTGCCCATTTTTTGAAGATGAAAATAGTAAGGCGCGCGCATTCGATTTATGCTGTTTTAATTATTCTTTTTTTTTTATATTGTTTTATCATGATTTTGTATGTATAAAACGTTAACTAATATATGATTTTAATGAATTATTGAACAATTAATTGGGATTAATTATTTGAAATTGTTTTTGACATTTTTTGTAAAAATGAAAACTTAATGTTGTGGGAACGCAGTTTGTAAATATTTGTTTATTAAAGTTAATTCTGGGTGGTAAAGTATTTATAAACGTTTTTACGTTACACTTTTAGTTAACCCAAATATTTATTTTAGTAATAACAGTAAACAAATACAAGAAGTGCTACATTAGCGTGCATGCGTAGGACTTTTATTGGGAAAAATTGCAAGAGTATCCAACAAATTGATTTTAAAAAATCAAATTAGTCATATTAAATTATGGTTAAACTAATCAATATTCAGAATTGAGAGTAGATCTTAAGTAGATAAAATTAAATATTTTAAGATTTAGTTATTGTAGTGAAACATATTTTGTAACTTATAATATGAACAAGAAAAGTTTATTGTTAAACAAAAACACTGGAAGAAGATGAGTCTACTTTCTGAATCTCTTCATGAAGTTCTTTTTAATTATCTTGCGTTGTGGCCAAAATTCATGTTGGTCTCTTGGAATGCAGGTTAGCTACAAGTACTTCGCTTCTACATCTTTAGTTAATAATCTATAGACCAATGTTGGCCTTTTAAATTACAACATTACTTTCAGTGCGAACAAGAATAGAACCAACATTTGCCACTCTCGACTCGAGCTTACTGATGTCCAAATAATGCATGGTATTAAAATTTTAATTGACAGCTATTTTGCAAATCTAAGACAAACGTGGCCATTTTTGACCTTCCACTTCGTATTTTTAAATATGTGAAAAAGCAGGAGTTTCTTCATCACTAGGAAGTCAGGGCGGCCGTGACTTGCTACTATGAAATATTTGGTAAAAGTAAATCAAATAATTATAAGTTACTATTAATCATGATTATTAATTAACGTAATTTCAAACCATTATTTTTGACTGCCCAAGCCCAGAGAATTGTGAAGGAAAAAGGCTGTACAAAGAACGAATTCATATTCGTCATGGTGTGTTCGTAAAAGTGGTAAGTGTTCATTGTCATGAAACTTTTCAAAATAAGCTTCAAGCTGAACTTCTATCTCAACTCAGAAACTAAATACAAATTAAAATGAAGTTACCTATTTGACGTCAAATTCAACTAAAGGTTTTAAGATAAACTTTAAAATAGGTAGGTACTAAGCTGAGCTAAGTATCTGTTAAATTTCAAATTAAGGAGGAGGACCCTGCAAGTGTAACGACAAGCTTTGGTAGGTTTGATTTTTGTACAAATCATCTTTTTGTTGTTAATTGTTATGCTTTTAGTATTTACAAATAATATTTTTTTTAATTTACATGTTTAGTGTATTTCTCTGCTTCTTTTTTTATGACGCCCATGAGTAGATCGACAAGATTTTCGCTACTATATTTTATAATTTTTAAGCAGGCGCGGCCTCAAAAAAATGTTTTTATCAAGTGTATGGGCTTAGAGATATCCCGTCTTTCTAAATCCGTAATTTTTGAGTTTGGTAAGTGCTTGGGCTCAGAGACCTACTCACTTCAAAGAACCCCTTATTCAGGTCCTGTGGGGCTCTTAGGTTACAAATGATTTTGTTACTAAAATATTTCTTGTTAATCTATTCATACGCATCAGTAGTAAACCGATTACGGATAAGGTCAAAAAAACTTATGTAGGAGTGTTTTTTTAAAACACCCACTGATGTGTAATTCAGATTTGTCAACTGATCTTGAGAAATTGTCAAATGAAATTCAGAAAGCATAGGTACAATAAACTGGCAATAATATGAAGAATTTTAAATTTTGAAATATTTCATACGACTTTTCACGTTGTAACTCGAATGACTGCACTTCTCCCCGTAAATACAGATTATTGTTTATTAAATTTATTATTATTTTTATAATTTATAATATTTTAGGAAATACCTACTATTTTAAAAAAATATTCGAAATTAAATCTGAATTTTAAAATAAAATTTTAATTAAATTAAATTGACATTATTTACTAAATTGGGTAAATGTATATCGATTCTTGCTATAATTTCATCTTGTCACAAAGCGATCATTTGTGAAGTGCATGTGTAAATTAATTATACACGGGGGCGCGTTTCAGGGTGCGCCAAATAAACCCAATCTTTTAAAATCTTTTATTCAGTCTGATTTTACCCTTAGTTTTTGAAACATGGCATCCTTTTATGCAAATCCCGACGATTCAAACGAACCATGGATAGAAAGATCTGTGTCTGATGTTGTGAGATTTCGAGTTTGGCACGTAATTCTCTTCTGCGTTGGAGCTCTCGTAATTTTAGGTGAGTCTAAAGTTTGGAAAAATTGAGTATTTCCTTTTAGCTTTTCCTTATTGCTTTATTAGCGGTTCTCGTATGCTGCTGCATTAAATTTCGCGTCCCAAGAACAAAGCAAGAAATTGATGCAGATTATCAGAGAAAACAAATTGCAGCCAAGTTTAAACAAAAATTGAAGTTAATTCAAAATCAAGAAATGGATGGAATGGATTTGCAACGAGGTAACTTTCTTAAGACGATCTTACTCCAGTATCTATAATTTTTATTTTTAGCCTTGCGAATAATTCAGGACGAGTTGCGACTCGAAAATAAAAATATCGACGAAATACTTGAAATGCAAAATATGCCTTCAAAATCAAGCGATTGTTAATTCATTTTTTTAAATTCGTCAGTTGAAATAAGGTCGGAATGGGTAATTTTAGCGAAATTCCTTTTATAAGTTTTATCGATTTTTTGTCCTTTCGATAGAATAAATATTTTTGGTTTCGCGAAAAGCGTAGGTATCCCCATTTCTCCATCTTACTCCAACTTACCGAATTTATTCACATACAAATATAAATAATTAATGTATTGCACGTTTTAAATTATTTACTCTGTATAAGTGTGTCGTGACGGTTCATGTAATATATAAGTTTTAAAAATCCAATAAACAACAACACCGGAAAGCTTTATTTTTATTCAATACTGGATAGCAAATAAAAATTAGACCTATTATAAGGGAATTTGAAACAATACAAGTTGTGCGCGCGTATAATGAATTTTAAAAGGTGGCGCGAGAAAAAGTCCGCGCCCGTATGAGATTAGTCGAACTAAGCCGAAGTGTCAGTAACGAGCCGGTATTGCACTGCGGCAAGTGTTGTGTAACCTTTTTATTTTTTCCTGAAACTATTTAATACAATTTCGATGATTTGCTCATGATAATAATGAATTTAGTGAGTTATAAAAATAATTTTGGAGTGTATAATTGTTTCGGTTATTTGTGAGTGTTAAGAAATTAATTTTCAAACTGGCGAGTGACAGTGGAAGTGACAGTAGGTCCAACATGGCTTCTTCATCTCGAATTATTCAGACTAATTCCGCTTGGACTCAAAAGAAAATTAATTTAAGACCACAGCACAGAGGGGTGCATTTAGTCACAGAGGAAATTTTAAGACAAGTTCCAGAATTATCACAATATGCCATAGGACTCTGTCATGTACAAAGTAAGATTTTGCTGCTGCTTACAGACAGACACAATTTTTAAATTACTAGTCTTATTAAATCGACATTTCATCGACGTTAGTAAATTATCATTATTCGCAACTCAAAATTTATCTAACCTTTCAATTTTTACCTAGACAAGTCCTTTTTATTTACACAATTATTTTGACATTTACACTGACCATAATTTTTATTTTTAACCCTTTTTTTTTAAAATAAGTTTACTGACTTCTTGGTAGGTACTGTTATTTATTGGTTTCTTATTGATTTCAGTTTTGCACACGTCTGCTAGTCTTGCACTAAATGAAAGTTGGGATCCAGATGTCCGAGATGATATGGAAATGATGTTAAATAAAATTGTACCAGAAGGTTTAGCATACCGGCATGCTTGCGAAGGGCCAGATGATATGGTGGGTCAATTTTAGATTTTATTACACTCTAAAAATATTGTTAATAATAATTGAACTGCAATCGTAACAGCTGATAACCTTTGATTTTGTATCGGTTGCTTTGTAAATTTTAAGCAATAGATTGTCTACATTTACATTGTAGTCCAGTCATTAGCTACTTTTACTTGGATACAACTAGAAAATAATGTTTTATTCTAAACACTTTAGTTTGGCATTAGAAAAAGCTTGTGAAGAAGGTTCTGCAAATCATACAGTTACGATTTGGTCGTTTTCTTGTAGCTTAGTAGCTCCTAAGAAAAGGAGCAATCACATTAGGTAAAGATCTGTATACAGCTGGGGTTGCTAGCAACTGCACTTGTGACACAGTAACTGCCCTTATGCAATTGCAGTGGCACAGCTCATTCGGTATTGTACTTGTTGCTGAAACCAGCCGTAACAGCTCTGCTGCGACTGCATCTAACAAGTCACACGTTAAAACTAAAATAGAAATATTGTTCTATCCCTATAATTTTTGAGATACAACTCTTTACAAAATCCCAATTTTTAAATTTTGACCAAAAAGTAGTTTGCTAAGGCATTCGGTTTGAATCCGGGGAAGGATTAACGTTGGTATGATTCATTCCACCTGGGTTGATAATTGTCACCATCAACTATTATACAAGGTTGCTGGAACATTCACCAATTGGGTTTAAGAAGCCTTGGAGTCTAAAGCCTGTTTCTAAAAGCTAAGTGTTCTGTAGTGGACAGAAAAAGCTGAAGAAGTCGTAGTGGTCACAGTTTGATATATGGAATTTGAGGGCTATTTTTGATGCTAAACTAAAGGGTTATTTCCATGCAGACCCCTTTTTTTGCGATATAACATCTTTAGTATATCTACCCTTACATACTAACTTGATCGTAGTAATAAAATTTTGATAAATTATGTGCTTTGTAGGCATTTCAGAATGCTACATAGTCTTATTAACTATGTAGTGTACCTTGGGCTGCAGCCACTTTTGATTCGAGAAAACGTTCAAAATCTTTGTTGATGTTTTTATAAACTTGATTTATTTATTTATTGTAAGAATTATAACTTGTATGAGCTAATAAATAAATAAATTATAAAAATACCTTTGGATTCCGAAAGCATTACATGATTGAATTTTAATTATTATTAATAATATCTGGAAGAACTCACATTATTATAGGTTTTTATGCTTAAATTTTTTCTTTTTAAACTTCAAAATTTAAAGAAAAGTCTGGAAGTCATTGAAACGAAAAGGTATTTTTGTTATTAAAGTTTAATGCTGAAAAAAAAATATTATGATATGATGTAACCAGGATGAGGCAAGGAAACGCATTACCTTGGTTTATTTGTGTAATAAAAACAATTTTAGTTTTAAATAATTTAAATTCTACATTTTTTATTGAATTTTATGTGGAAACGAAAATGTACATGAGTAAATAACTATCAATCCTTATAATATATTTAATGGGTAATTGTATTCCTACCGGGAGAGCCGTAAAGGAAGCAGAATAAGGATATTTATTTATTTTGTGAGCAAATTTATCACTGTTTATTATTTATAAAATTGCAAAGAAATGAATATTAACGTTGCTTTTTTGTATTTTTAGCCTGCTCACGTGAAGGCCTGTTTTTTGGGTTCGTCTCTCACTATACCAATAACGGAAGGCAGGTTGAATTTGGGTACGTGGCAAGGAGTATGGTTATGTGAACATAGGGACCATGCAGGCTCAAGGAAGCTTGTCATAACTATAAATGGATGTTTAAAAGAACCCACAAGTACTCCTCTTTCTCCTGTCAGTCCTATGGCTAGTACGAGCAGTTAGGGAAAGCACTCGGGACATTCATTGTCTAAGCATTGATTGTTCCCGAGGTAATTATTATAATTAAAACTCTAGTGTTGCGCACAGACTTTATATAAAATCTATGACAATATGTACATATGTGTACATTTGGTTAATTACTTTTGTTGTAGACTATTTGATATAGATAGAAAGTTGATTTTCGATTTTCTGGTGCTGTACAGGTGGTTATTTAATTTTTAGTTGTATTTATTTTGTTACTTATTTAATTTTTGCCACAAGTGAGCGTGTGTAGATCGTAAATCTAATGGTAACTCTGTGACAAGATTTGATTTCTTTTGTAGAGTGCACACATAGGAAGGTACCAACAGCAACGTGGCTTTGAAAATAGCAAAAAATAAGGTGCCTAAAGTAAAGAGTTTAAATGCTTAGTATTTTACAATAATTATTTTCCATTTTTGTTTACAAAACTTGTAGTAGGCGACTATTAAATTAATACCACTAAATTTAATTTAACTAAATTAACTTTTAGTCACGGTTAAATTACGCAATGGGTTGTTTTGCTCACCTCAAATCAAATGTAAATAATAATCATTACGGGTTGTAAATAGTGTGTGTTGATGGGACTGACTAGTCTGTCTTCCTTCCTTTTAGCAATATCTGATAGTGTTGTTCTATTTCCTTTTGTAAAAATACAACGATTGTGCAAAATTGTTAATGCGTTTGTTGTCGAAGACTTCCTTTGTTCACCAAAAATTCGTTTCCATAACAAATAACACAGGGTAAGCCAAAGGATGTCGTCTGCAATTTATTCAATTTTTTTCTAGAGCATGTGGTCGTTCTTTTCTGATAGTTGGTCAAAATTTTGTGTGCATGGAACTGTAAAAATAATAATAAATAACAATATGGGTTTACATTCACTTTAAATGTTGGCACATTGTTATGTACACCATGTTCTTTCTTAAGTTGTGACATGCCGCTTGTTCAGACTTCAGACTTCCAGTTTATTTGAAGATACGGCATAATTTTATTTGTACACCGGTTTCAGTAGATTTCGTAGCTCAAAATATATTTAACCTTCATTGTGGATTTTTTCACATTACAAACATAAGAACTTTTTAATTAAGAATTTTATTTTTTAAGTCTTAAACATTTTTGTGTATTATTTTACATCGGATATGCAAGATCAAAGTAGTAACTAAATGGTTGGTTAGCTAAATACTTTAATTTTTATGTGGTAGTGTTTATATTTTATTACGATTTTTTATATTGTATTTTTTTTATAAATTATAATGTTCCTACTAGTATTTTATTTTATTTTTAAAATTTAGATCCTTTATTTTAGTTTTTCCGAGGTGGAAATTGTAACTGGAAAAGCAATAGCCTGCTATGTGTCTTCCAATTACAATTTACACCTTCAAAAATAGAGCATACTGATAAAAATAAATTTTCCCGATGACCAGATTTTTTCAGTATGCACTCGATTGACTATTTAACCAGTAAAATAAGTTTGAGTTGTAATAATACGGAATGAGGCTAGTCGGATCGGTTAACTTCATGTTTCGTTCCAGTTTGTTATGATTTGTTCTCCAAACCACAATAAATTAGTATAAACAAATGTTCACTTACGCATGATAAGAGTGATCACTCGAATGCAATTGTCGAATAAAATGTAGAGTGTGAAAAATTGTTTAAAATTGAACGACGTAAATCGATTGTATAATAGTGGTGTATGTGAGCGAATTTGGAGAATATTCGAAAATTATTATTAGGTATTGCAAAAATGTAATTTGTGTGATTTAATAGTTTTACAATTTCTTATTTAAAGCAAATAATTTGTTATAGGTATGATTGTTTGATGTTTTGATAAATGAGTTTCTTTAAACAATAATTTACTAACATATCAGACTGATTCAGTCAAAATTAAGTTTAATAGTTATAAAGTATTTTGACACAAAAACAAAACTTCATCTGAAATCAATAATTCAGTTTTCAAAAAGAAAGTTGGGGAACATCAGTTTTATTTATACAGGGTGTTGCACTAAATATACCTACCTTTTCAACCCCCCATATAAAATTAATAGTAGTACCGATTGTTTTATTTTTTTCTTAAATGAAATTAATTTTTGTAGAAATAATATTGAAAATTTTAAACATATTCTTTGATAACTAAATGTCTGAATAATAGATGTTAATTAGTATAACACGGTCCACTTTATCACAATTGTCAAATTGTGTTAATATTAGTTAAATTGTATAATTTGTCTTTTATGCTATTTATTTTCAAAATATTAGAAAAATTAAAACAAAAGTTGTGTAACACTATTATTGAAACCTTGATTTATCTTATATCTTTATTTATTATGTATTTATTGCATCATCGTGTAAAAATAAATTTGTAAACTTGGGAATTCTTAAATTTTTTTAAGTTATGTTGTAAATTACAGTTTTGTTCACATTTTGATAAAGAAAGGTTTAAAGATTAGCTCTACACAGCGACTATTTTAATCTTTATTGTATTTTGAAATACAATAATTGAAACACCAATTACTCAATCGAGTCCTAATCAATGCAATTATGAGGAATAAAAGCCAGAATGAAATTTTTCATAATTTTATTATTTTTTTATGAATTCTCGCCATCGATAAGTTTACTCCTTATACGAGAAAACTTTTGAAATTTACAATAAATATAGCGTTGTTTTTACGACTATTTGAAACTGTCAAGCTCGTAATATGCTGAAACTAACCGTGCACGTGCGTCTGAGAGTTTCTTTAAGTAATTGAGTATAATTTTATAGTTTTTAGAAGGTGTAACAACAACACGGCTTTATAATTCATGACATTTTATGGAATTTTATTAGATTAGGAAAATCTATTTCCGATAGTTAAGAATTCAAAGTATATAATTTAAGCATTGCTTGTATGCAATGTGATCATACACGCTTTGTTTGGGTACACTTCGAGGTCACAACATTAAATTTTTTTAAATTAGGGATAAACTCACAATCACGAATTATCAAACTACAACGACGTGATAGACAATGTAATGGGGCAACTCCTCAGAGCGTCGGAAACGACCAAACTAAGTGTTCTCAAGATAGAAGTAAACGGCTCTCTTGATGTGATAAAAAATAATCTAACAGTTGTTCTTAAGACAGTCTTTTAGTCTTTATTTTCCTCAGGTCTTTGACCATCGGGAAATCAATGTATCAAGACTGCCCTTGGGCAACCTTTTAATTTATTATACAATGATTTCATTGCCTTTATAAAGCTTTTTTTATTTCAAGTTACAAAATCAATAACTTCGATGTTATGGCTATTTTAAGGTAGCAATCTAACAAATTGGTTTTTTCTATTTTTATTAGAAATTTGAAAGTATAAACTATTTATATAATTGCAATGCCCTGTATTTATTTTTGCACACGTTTCTTGTTTTGGGGGATGCATTTGTCGTTATATTTTTATTGATATCTTTTATATATTTTTCTTCCCGTTTCTGTTCAGTTTAGGGGACGCTTTCTGGTGAGAATGATGTGTTGTTAATATTTTTTCCCATGGACCCAAAAAAGTAAGCATATCTGTTTACTTACAACACTGATATTTGTTGGTTTAATTCTACAATCCTCCTATGTACATCTTTAAACTTTCAGATAGAGGAAGTAAAGTTTTGTGTCAATATATTTTCACGAATCTGTTTTTGTCTTATTTTCTAAATTAAATCACTGGAATTATAGCTGTATATTATTATTTTTCCATAACAGAGCAATGGTACTTAAGTTAGTTATAAATTAATTAATTAATTTGAAAAACGATAATTTGTAAAGACTTATTATGCATGTTTGAAGTGAAAATTAAGAAAATGCTATTCTTGTCGATATTATTCTAATGATATAAATATAATGTAATCTTTGTACACCACTATTTGTACAAAATTTACTAAAAGATTGTTACGAAGTATTTGGCAAAAATACGGCTAGTAATGAAGACATTGTACATAAATAAAGAGACATTAAAAAGAAATCGATTAGTTAAATTAAAATAATATGAAGCATAGACACGACTAGTTGCTTTTCGAATTTCCTGAAAAGTTTTAGAGTTTTACAATAAAAATATTGTTAATTTAGAAATTTTTAATGTCCATTTGTTAGCTTTATTTTTGATATATTTTTAGCGCATATCCGTCCTAAGTCGTCAAAACGTGTCGGTGCGGTGTAAAATAAAATTGTCCGTAAGCTGTATTTTTGCCTATTTCTGTATCTATTGCTCGTCATTTTGAGAAAAAACTAACGTCGGTTTTGATAGTTTCACTGCCACCGAATGCATAAAACTATGTAAATATTTGTTTTTCGATTGGTTTTCTTACGTTACTCACAGATATTTCATAGTTTTTGAAAATTATTGGTTAGGTCAAGGATGATGTCAATTTGTTTTAGAAAATGCTCCAAAGTTGCTTGCTAGTTATATCTAGATGAAGTTACTGTGATTCAAATTTATTAGAAAAGTAAAATTGACATGTCATGCGCTTTAAGTATTTCGACTAAACTTTTTTTTGTAAATATATCGGTGAGTAAACGTTGGAAACTGATATCATGTACGTACTGAGTAGGTACTATATTGAGGTATGGAATTTTTGAATCTGTAGGGTTGACTGCATTGCAGTTTATCTTGCATCTATATTGTACCTAGAGACGCGTATTTGCATAAATAAATTCAATATTAATATTTAATAGAGTTTTATTTGTGTGCAATGTGCCTTATAGGTACATACTTATCTACTTGGAGGCCGGAGGCGCAAATATTCTACTAGCCGAGCCATAAGTTTTAAGGGCGGTTCTTTGAAGTATTGTAACTCGATGTGTTGCATTATACCGAACGATGGACATTAATGATATAATTTATTTTTTAGTATATGTAAGTACGATGTATCGATACTGCCCACATAAGGACAAATAATGTTTATTTTATTTAGTGGTGTAGATATTCGTGTGGTTATAAGTGGTTTAAGAATTATCGAGAAATTGCAAGATTTGGAAGTTTAACGTAATCTGAAAATTTTAGCTGCCATCTAAGACTGGAGATTTTCTTTAAAACATATTTTATTAATTACTTATAAAAATGTGTTAATTATCATTAAATTATATTACACTGTACGTACACACTAAATTTCGGCAGTCTAATTATTACAATAGATTATTTTAAATTTAATTCAAGTTTATAAACTAAGTAAGTAAATAAAAAATAACTTATTTGATTAATACTTGAATATCAAATGTTACACACTAAAATTACAAATATTTCACTTAATTTCTTTAAGGAAGTGAAATCTAACATAAGCATTTATTTTTACTTTTGTGTTTGATCTGCAGGAATTTCGTTGGTCGGAATCTGATGAGGCCCAGAATGATCGGCATGTAGTTTATTTTCCACAATTGTAAAACTACTTTTGATGTCGTCTAAAGCTTGTCCCAAACCAGATTTTATTTCATTAAATTCGTGCGTCACCAAAGACAACCTTCCCAACAAATAATTAAGATTTTCGTCTACCTCCAACATTCTACTCGTAATTTGGCCAACCTAAAAAGCAAAATTTAAAGTTATAGTAAAGGAAGGTTTATAAATTACCTTTCCGTGCATCGTTTCCATCGTATTGAGAGTTCCGTTAACGAAGTCTTCCGTTTGGTCTTCTAATTTGTTTAAAGTTTCAGAATTAGCACTCATTTGTTGATGCATTATGCCAATCTGACGCCAAACTTGATCGATTTCTCCACTGATTTTATTACTGATATTTGCTAGTGCTCCGTTTTCCACGTTTAAAATTGAAGATTCAAAGTGATCAAACCTAAACAAAAAGTTTGCACCATCAGAATACCTAAACGAAAGATCACGTACCTTTCTTTAATAGACGAATTAACATTTTTGGAGTGCTCGTTAACCAACACGCCAACTTCCAATAAAATTTGATGAACTCCGTATTCTACTCTACGCTTGGTATCCAAAATACTGTCGGAAGTTTGAACCATAACTTTCTTTAATTTTGACAAATCTTGTATTCCTTGGTTGAGTTGTTCAAAACTTGTTGCAATGTTGGCATTTAAGTTATCGCTTAGTTCGCGTGTTTCGGAAACAGAACTTTGGAGTTTTTCGCTTCTCTCTTCGGTATTATTTCTTAAATCGTCAATTTTTTCGCTAATGAGGGTCATGTCTTTAGTTGCTTGTACCACAACGACATCTTTAAGATTTGCTATCGATTTTAAAGTTTCGTTTTTCATTTCATCTAAATGATCCAGTTTTGGAACCTTTTCTAGCGTGTCAATTATATTTAGCGTTCCGAGTAAAAGTTTTTCTACTTGATCTTTTTGATCGTCAAGCACTGAAATAATATAGTTTAGTTTCGCAGTTTTTTGTAAAAATTCAATTTACTTACCTTGCAGTAAATTTACGTGGTTATCATTTTGAGCTTTAAGATTATTGGGCAAAACATCAATCCTGTTATTGTATTCGGCCAATTTGTTTTCGTATTTTTCCAATACTTGTTGGCTGCTGTTAATGTGTTGTTTAATATTTTCGAAATTTTCGGAAGCAGATTCATGTATTTTATTATTTTTTTGATTTTCTTCGTGAATTTTGGCCAACTGATTTTCAAAATTTTTGAACGTTTTATTGGAAGCGTTATCGATTTTGCTTTCGATATCCTTTTGTAACTTTTCGAGATCAACCTTCGAGAGTGAATCTGTGCTAACGATCGGTGCAGGTTTTGCATCATCTTTGGGAAACTGAAGCAAAAAATTAAATTTGTTGGAAGATCGAAATAGATGTTTTTCTTACCGATGTTATGATGTCATTTTTTAAGGTTTCGAATAATTGTGGCAAACTTGTATGAATTTGTTCGATCATATCCACCGTTTTTTGCATTTGAATTCTTTCTCTTTCGTCTTTTTGCATTAAAATAGTTTCCACCGTTGCTAGTCGTTCATCTAAACGGCCGAGTGTACCCTTTACCGGATCCATTAATCGTTGGCGTTTTTCGATGCTCAGCATAATTTTTTTTAGTTGGTCTCCTAACGTTCTCTCCCTGTATTCGTGTCTTTCCAATTTGTCTTCTGTGGAACGAATCATGTGGACAACTGATAAAATGGCATTGCGGATATCTTCGTTTCTATATTACGGAAGAAATAATGTTAATTTTCAGGTGCATTGCCTATTGGACAGATACAAAACTATTTAAAAGGATATATTTGTGAATATGAGATGTATTCATGTGGTTTAATAAAATATGAAACTCAAAATCGAGGTATTTGAAAGAATCCTCGCACACTATAATTAACTCAAAATAGTGAATAAGGATCTATTTTAAGAAAATAATTAAATGGGTTACGGCGCGTCTTAAAGGATTGAAGTATATTATATCTAAATTTATTGCATTTCGTATGCTATAAAAATAGAAAATATGTAGATCTAATTAATAAATTTAGAAAAATCATAAATAATCCAATGTATCCATCATTTTCCAGTCACCCCCTCCATTTAAAAATTTTTTAATATATTTATTATAGGTAAAATTTTATTTTTATTAAAATTAATGAAACGCCATAAAATAAAGATAATGCTATTTACTATTTTTTGATTTTCAGTTTATTAACCTTTATCAATTTAGAAGTGTTAACATTATAATGAACGGTCATGTTTGTGTATCTCCTCATGCCTTCCCTATCATTAAAATTTAATAAAAACAGTTTTTAGAGGCTATAAAAATAAATAACTTGGTAATATTTAAATAACCAGATGCCCCTTTTAACATTTTTTAAACTTTGCAAATTTGTTCTGGATCGTAACATAACAACTTCTTTTACGAATTTTTTTTAAGTTGTAAAACAGCAACAATCTAATAATATTATATTATGTATATTATAATATTATTATATAAACAGATTAATCTATTTTATTTTTTATTTTATCGCATTATAAATTATTTTAATATATTTATTAGAATCCATATCTTAAAAAGATGTGAGACTTTATTTATCAGTAATAACATTCATCAACGCGTTTTTAATAATTAAGACAATTTTTATTTAATTTTAAAATATCAAGTACATAATATTATTAATTATAAAGTCAGTGATTAGTAGGTCTATTTGGTGTGGTCAGATTGGGCAACTTAAGATAATTTACTCTTATTTTTTTTCAAAAACCGCAATTTGGGCGATTTCTGAGAAATGAAGCTTTGAAAAAAATATATTGCGGTGAATATTTCGATCGATTTTGAAATTTGAAGCCCAATATGCGCATCAAACAAACTTTCAGTTTTTAATAGTTTTAGTTAACGTGTGAGCAAAAAGACATTTAAAATTAAGACACATTCGAAGAATCTCTGCTGCACCATGTTAAAAAGACAGTGTAGTTTAATCATATTTTTTGTTTTTCTATTATTTATTATTAAAACATAATATGCACAGAAATTTACACTATTGGCCTTGATAAGGTGAAAAACTAAAAATTTACTACATTCCACCACTGCACGTTGAGCCAGAATTCTCAATAAGTGGCCAAAAATGTAGAAATAATGTAGAAATTATTTCAAAATGTTACTTGCCGAAGATAAACAATAATTATTGGAAAAATAATTTTATATATTATTTTAATTAATTAATATACGAAATTTGTATAGAAATACGAATTTTTTTTTCAGAAGAATGGGGTGAGTTTTAAGCAGTTTTAAGAGTGAAACATAAATAGTTTACTACAAAATTTAGAACTTCGGAGATATATTCAATTTCAGTAAACATCCATTAAAAATATATGTAGTTAAAAAAATTAAATCCAAAAAGAGGGTGCGTTTTACCCGTAAAACGAATTAAAAATAAATTTTACTAAAAATGTAAAAACTGACGGATGCGTTTAATTTAACTTAATATAATGTATTGAAAAAATTGTACCCCCTAAAGCGTATCTTCTTTTAAAATTTAATTTTTTAGCCATTTTTACAATAAGAAAAACCCAAATTTTCATCCAATGTTGAAAATATGTGTTAAGGGATCTCGGCTTGATTGGAAAATAAAATTAAACAACTATAATTTTTCTAATCAATTAATTAATCTATTGTTCGATTTTCAAGACTAAAATGCGAATATTTTGCTCTATTTGCTTGGCATTACAGGGTTCATTTGTTATTTCTTATTTTAGTCTTGAAAATGGAAAAATAGATTTTCCAAAACGTGGGCGAAGCAAATTATAGTTATTTAATTTATTTTCCAATCAACCCGAAATCCCTTAACACATGTGTTTTCAATAAATGTTTAGTGAAATTAAACATATTTCGGAAGTTATACATTTTCTATAGTAAACTATTTATGTTTAACCCTTAAAAGTTAAAACTCTCTCCATCCAGGAACACGAGTTCTTAATTACTTTATTAACGATTGTTATACTTCTTGTAAGCTACATTTCAAAACTCTTAGATTTTTACCACATTTTGCAAATTTTGAATTACTGTGGTGGCATGAGAAATGTTTTCATTTTTGCACACATTTTTATCTACGAGGGGAGTTCAATAAGTAGGGTAAAAATGAAACCAGGAATTCTTTTTTAGCAAAAATTTTGTATTATTTTTCAAAATGTTCTCCTTTTGACTGGATACATTTATTCCAACATTATTCAAATTTTTTAATGCCGTCTGTAAAGTAAGATTTATTAACCCTTCAAAATATGAATTAGTTTCTACAATTACTTCATCATTTGTTTGAAATCTTCTTCCAACAAGCCATTTTTTCAGATTTGGGAACAAGAAATAATCACAAAGTGCCAAATCTCTACTTGATTTAATCATTAAGTCAATCCAGTAATGATACACATAATATAGTCCAGTTATCGTTTTTCCTTTTTCCAAGTAATCAATAAATTCTTCTTGTTCGGTACGCCCGAATCCGGGCATCGTGGCAACATTCATGATAAACAATTGTTATATCATATCATATTGCTCTCTTGGGACAAAGTATGGATGCAGTGGGGGTCCCCCTCCCTTCTGTACAGCCCACAGATCTATCTTGGGCCCCAGATCACAGCAGCGTATTCGACTCGACCAGGATTTGAACCGCGGTCTCCCGCTTCCCAGTCGGCCGGTGTAGTCTTTACGCCACACTGCTGGCGTAAATCAATCAATCAATCAATAAATATTATACCACATATGCATCCCAAAACACAGTTGTCATAACCTTCCCAGCTAATGGCACTGTTTTAGCCTTCTTGGGAGCACTTCCACCGGCTTCTACCCATTGTTTAGATTGTTCTTTGGTTTCTGGCGTATAGTGATGAATCTATGTTTAATTAACAGTAATAAATCGACGCAAAAATTGGCTTGGATTACCATGAAACAATTCTAAATCATGCGTTGAAGTCTTGAAGTTGTCACACGTTTGCTTTTTTGATCATCAGTTAACAAACGCGGCGCCCATATTGCTGATAGCTTTCTCATGTCCAAACGTTCGTGCAAAATTGAAACTTTTGCACTAGTTGACATGTTCATAGCTTTAGCAATCTCACGTACTTCCAATCTACGATCTCCCAAAGCCATGTCACGGATTTTATCGATGTTTTTATGCCGGTATGACCACAACGAAATTTCGTAAACGTATACTTGTTTTTCCCCGCAAAAAATAATGTTCTATCATCATCATCATCATCATCAAACTTCCTGGATTAGGCTAAAGCCTGTTCCGGCATCCATCGTTTTCTCGGGCGCCCAACCTCTCTTTTCCCTTTGGGATGGTATCCCATTATCAGTTTTACTGGTCTGCTATTGTCCATCTTCATCAGTGAAGATGGACAATAACTTCATCAGTGGTTCAATCATAATCATAAGTTCCTGTCGTATTTTTTCACTTCGTATTCTGTGTCAGTTCTAGTGCAACCTTTTGTAGCTCTAAGGAATTAAATCTCTTGAACAATAATGTTTTATCAATGCGCGAAATTCCCTTTTTCCATTTTTACCAACAAATCACAAGTTGCGTTATTTAAATCGTTGTCACAACAAAAATAATTAACATAACTGTTTGAAATTTTATATATAGACCACTGACAGACTGTAGCTATCAAATATTTTTTTGTTTTTGAATTTGTGACACCATGTCTTTGATTTTTACCGGACTTATTGAACGCCCCTCGTATTTACCATTTACAAAAAGTTGTTGAATAATAATTTTTATCATGCGGCAGGACGCAGAAAACTGTTTTCCGAGTACTTGTATATGCAGGCCTCGGCTAATCCGCCTCGGCCTGTAAAAAACTCGTATTCGGAAAAATTCAGTTTCATGCCTAATGATAAAAATAACTATTTTAATATTAACCCGTAAACGGTATTCTGGGTCTGAGAGACTCCACTTCAATGCAATTATGCATTACAGTGCATGTGTACTCATAGTTGCGTACCGGTTACGGGTTAATAAATAATATTATTATTTTGCATGCAGTTCTCTTTCCGAGATCCCGCTCCTTCCTGTAAATTAGTTTATGCATCTTTAAGCATATAGGGACCCCTTTTATTACGGTTATATTAAAAAGCATTAACAATTTTAATTAATATTAATGATTTTATTTTATTATTAATTTATTTATTTATTTAAAAAATGACTCGTGGTTCTGGAGGCCCTTGTTTTCTGAACACCCGTTCAATTTTTGAGAATAAGTTAGTTATCTTTATTATAAAGATAAAAGGTTTAAAGCAATCTTGCCAGTAAAATTTGAAAATAAAACACAATTATAAGTAAGAGCGACAGACACACACTGCTTCTTCGACAATCAAGCCATCACACCATGTATGTGTTTCTTATCTCATTATCTTTATTGGAATAAGTGGTTTGATTTGAAAATTGTCCCAATTTTGGACAAGTTGGATTTTTTGAATATTGGAATTTAGATGGTTTTAGAATAAATTTGAAAGTAGGACGGATGGAATTTGTATGTTAATTGGAGAACTGGAATATCTATAAAATAGTTTAAATGGGTAAAGTGGTTTAAAAGTTAAAATTTAAAGGTATCAATCAATGTATGGATCGAAGTTATCTCTTAAGCTTGGCTTTCTAGTTTTATATTCAAAATTTTATTTTAATTAATTTAAATTTGGGGATTTGGATTATCAAATCTCATTGCTCGATTGTGTGGTATTTCTAATTTGGTTCCGGAGGTAACAGAAAGCACTGACTGCTATAAATGCGGCAAAAAGTGTAATCAAAATTGTTTTTCAAAGGAAGCAAAAATTGGAGAATGGAAAAAATGTTTTCGTGGATTCTTGGATATTTTTTATAAGTCCGATATGGGGATAACATAAACGATAAAAATTATGGGTTTTTCCGCATGGGCGGAATTAAGTGTTTCTAACGTCAAAAAATAATGAAAAGTAAAAAATTTTAAACAGCAACTCTCCACAATATGACGACTTGAAGTTGTATCAGCTAATTATTTTTTAGTCGTTTTTTACCTGCTAAATGTATATTATAGTTATTATTCAAATAGTTTGGTGTTTAATTGTTGCCCAAGGGCGAAGCCAAGCATAATATTATGTAAGCTATGCGAAAGATGAAGATCAGATAGAATTTAAATTTCGATAAAACTAATATTGAAATTTTGAAGGTAAAAAACACGCTCAGATTCACAATTTAAAAATATATACTACTTACAGTTTTTTTATCATTAAAAATATATGTACATATACATACTATAGGTATAGTCCAGTCACTGAAGGAAAAAATTGCAAATCGGGTGAATTTTTGGATTTTAGTAGATATAATGATTGTGTGCAATCAAATAAAAAATTTTCCATCATGAATACTCTATTGGCAAGTTTCAAAAAAGGACGGGGATAAAGAAATTGTTGTGTTGCAAATTGATCCGTAAATAAGCAAAACACAAAAAATGTTTTAACCCCCCCCCCCTTTGTTCATCATGCAAACATTTTCCTACATAAATCAAAAATTTCAGCTGGTTTGCAATTATGACTGGACTATTGGGGACGAGATAAATGGTGATGAAAAAAGGAGAAGGGGCTATCATCTAATGTCTACCGAAATTATTTATTTTGAAAAATATAGAACGAACAGAACAAACAAATTTTACAGATAATATTAACAAAACTCAGGATATTTTTACAGTGTATGTTTAAGTTCCGCTCCTGTTGAGGTCGAAGGTGAAATAAAAATAGTAATATATATAACAGGAAATACAATAAGTTTCGCATTTTTTAATCAATTTAAATATCGAAGGATTATTGCATTTTTATCATAATTTGGCATTGCAATACTAATAACTTTTAAATGATAAATCATGATAATATTAATATATTATTTCTGATTTTCTGTTTCTAAAAAAATGTAATCTAAATACGGCCCTGGAAGAAATTTGTTTACAATAAAGGAAGAAGTCGATGATCTATCGAACAAAATACGCACTTTTAAAATGAAAAATAGAATTATTTTTGGAATCCACATGATATTGACCTTATTTGTGTAAATTTTGCAAACATTGAACTTTTTTAAAATGCATACAAACACTAGATACAACTTGTGGAATAAACGGAACATATGTTTATTTTTATCCTCCAGATCGACATATTTCTGTATTTTCTGGCTTTGTTTATTTTAGTTTTATTCCAACCAAATGTTTACCACAAATATTTACCCCAATAATATACTTTTGTCCGTCCGGTGTAGGTCCTTAGAGTAAAAAAAAAACAGAATAACTTACGTTACAGGCGCAGCTGCTTCCAGACTTTTAAAACTGCACAGAAATATAACAAATAATCCCAATATCGAACAGTAATTCATTTTTCTTGTGCTTTAACTTTTAGATAAAATGCAGACCTGAAAATAATATAAACACGATTATTTACAATATTGCGCTAAAATTTTCAAGAAAATTGATATGGAAATTGATAACAACTTTGATATTCATTTGACTTTTTGAACTTTACACTCGAGATTCTTTTGAATCATACAAGTTCATATATTTAATTATCTAGAAACAAAAGCATCATTCATCATCAGTAAAGGGAATTTTTTTTCAAAATTGGTTCCATTTAAAGGCACCCGAGTTTTACAATTATACACAGTAATTTCGTTCATTGGCATCATTTGCTTTTCATTTTATGTGAATTATCGTTAACCACTCTTTATAGGGGCATCAACTCAAGTTGAATACCACTAATTGTTACTTCTTAATTACCCTCTTTAAGAAATTGCCGACGTAACATATGTATGTCTCGACTTAGATTTTTAAATTTATTTTTGTAACTTCATAATAATTTAACATTTACAAAAAAAAAACAGAAAAATTAAGAAAAAAAGTTTTACAATCAAAGCTTTAAACCGAATTTAAAAAATAAATTTTAATTTGGCAACAAGAATTAATTACTTACTTGATTTGTGTTAAATTTAACTTATCCGTAACTAAGTAGGCACTGAAAATATATTTATTCTGCTTATATCTTACGCGTAACTTAAAATAAATTATTCTAAAACTAAACGTCCGTGGTGTTCTATTGCGGTGTGATTTTCGACTAAAAATCAACGCGAGATCAAATTTAAAAGAAATGGAATGAAAGTCCCGCCACAACTTTTACAAGTACAGCGGCGACATCTATTATTTTTCGTTTCGAAGCAGAATTCTTCTTATGTTCCAATTTCAACTTAGTTCATAGATGTTGCCACCATACATTTTATCGGAAATCTGGTAACTTATTTTAATTTAAATTTTCTCTTAAAAAGAAAATTATTTTACTTTCGGGTAATGTTTACCATCTTCAGATTTAAAATTAGTTTAAGTTTACATAAAATTTTTCTGGAAAAACTTTTAAAAAAAGTCGAGCATTTTTGAAGTTGGCACTCTTTACAGAACTCCCCCATTAACCCAATATTTTTTAAATAATCGGAATAAAGCGTAGAGACATGTGCTAGATGTGAACTGTGTTTAAATGGTTTTTTACCAACCTTCTATGTAAATAATTGTGTACAAAGCGTTAAGTTTAATTATTAGTCGTAAGCAATGTATAGATTACTAAAGTGTAAAAGTTCGAACTTTCAAAATTTAAGAAGAATAGGTAGTGTCATCGCGAAAAATAGTCCCCGACAGGATAACGACCTAGTTTGCCAAAAATATTATAATTTCACAAATGGTATGTATTTAATTTCTTATCTCCTATCAGAAATTTAAATTATTCTAAAATTGTTTATTTAGGTTATGTTTACACTGTTTACATAACTTTTTGTAGCCCACCTCATTGTATTTATCATTTTTTAAATGTTTAGCTTTATCGAGAAGATACTGCATAAACACAATACCAGAAGTAAAGCCTAGGAAGACAAGAAAAAGACGTACAAAAAAATATGCTGACATATTAATAGGTTTATTCTACATCACAACCAGGGTCGTAAATTTATTAATATATAATTTTTAGTTACCAGTAACTCGGCTTCCGAAGGCAAAGTAACAGTAAAAAATATAAACTCCAAAAACCTTGAGTTATTGAAAGTTTCTTCATATTTAAATAAATTATTTGACGAAAAACCCACTGAAGTCATAAATACTGCTACAAACGACAATGTAACAAATTATTTAAGAGTATCTTCAGCCGAAAGTGGCGAGGGTGCTTTAGTGGAAGATGTCGAAGCTGGCGAAAAGTGAGTTTATTATTTTGCTTATTTCCTTTTAATTTGCTCTTTTTTTAGTGCTTTGGAAAACAGCATAGGCGTGTTTGATCCGGCAACTGACGAAATACCTGACAATGTGGAACCAAAAAAACAGGAAAATATGCCCAAACCATATAAAAGAGAGGTTGATTTTAGAGTCATGCGATCACAATTTGAAATTCGTTCATTTTTGGAAAAACCTCATCAAAATTTTTATAAAATGGAAGATCACAGATGTCGTACCAAGAAAGATAATTTGAGAAACGTGTTTTATAAAAACATTATTCTTTACAATGAATTACTAAGGGGGTTGGCGGGAGCAGGTCATTATAAACAAGTGGAAGATGTGTTGAAATATGCACAGGAAGACGAAGTTGAGTTGAATGCTCAGAGTTTTGCTTCAATTTTTGAATGTTTGGGACGTCGTCTTTTTAAAGAAAACTTTGTGAAAGAAATACGTCACCACACAAAAGAATTGCATCAACAGGGTTTAACTTTTGACGATATGATGAATAAGGCGATATTTTTCAAAGACGATCGTGAAATGGTACTGAAAGCAATAAGAGCCATCGAACCCGAGTATTCTATGATCTTGGAAAAACCTGATATACACTACATAAATGATTTAGTTAATCATCTAAATTGTGAAGATCAACTTGATATTTCTCAATATTTGAAGAAAAAATCTCATCACGAACAAGGGTTATTTACTGGTGCAATGTTACGGGGAATGGTTCAGGATCAACTTGACATTGAAAGAGATGGTTATGTAACTGTGAGTATTTTTTTTATGCTAACACTTTTAGTTTCTAATCTGTATTTTGTAGATTAAAAATATTCAATCCGAACCTGCAATAGCAAATGATAATGTGGAAAAGTATAACAAAGCAAGAAAGGAAATTTTAAGAAGTTGGGAAAAGCAAGCTACAGATGGTTTTAAAGCCAAATATGAGTTCATAACAAACCAATATAAATATTTACGTTTAAAACCATATTTAACTCTGCTTCCCGTGAAAGATTATGTGCAAATTATTTTAAATGCTGCTGACACCATTGCTAGTGGTTCTGATTTGTATTGTCCATCATTTCAGCAGTTACACCGAGAGCTTGGTTATAGGGTTTACAATAAATACTGTGTATTGTTTAAAGAAAAACAATGCATTCTTGATAAGGTAAGAAACAAGCGCGAAACCAACCTACTAAACATTTTTTTTAAGATCATGTTTTGCAATATCTTTTATAGTCTGAAAATATTCGGAGTTTTGCTTTTTATAACTTGGCAATAAATCGGTTTATTTCCCATAAAATCACTGAATTAAATGTTTAAACAATTTTTTATTTTGGTAGATCATAAAAATTCATGGAGATTATTGTGACCAATATGCAGATCGCCGTTCTAAATTGGATATTTTACCAACAGATGTTGATAATCTGAATGATCGGCAACGATGGCAAATGTTGGAATATTTGCATAAAGCAAACGGTGCTACTCCATTAAAATACCAACAAGACTGGCCTCCCAATATGATTACAAAAGTGGGAGAATATTTGTACAATGTTATGGTACAATATTTAAGGATCAACATAAATATTATGGAACCCGACAAGAAGAAGTAAGTATTTATGATTTTCTAGGTTCAATATCTACATAAAAGTTCCTTTTTTTTTTTTAGATATTTTCATGACGCTTTTTATATTACCAGCAGACAAGTTCAATACAGAATGAAAAGAAATGCATACAAACCTCATACAAAATTAAAACAAATATACAATATGTCTGTCTCTGAAACGTTACGCTTTCCAACAAATCTCATCCCAATGAGGTGTCCTCCTGTTCCGTGGTCTTCATTTGCAATGGGTGGATATTTAGTAGCTCCCTGTGACTTAGTACGATTGCATTACCAAGCAGACATGCAGAAGCAAAAAATAATAAAAGCCGAGCCCAATACTTTGTATCCAATATTAGATTCTCTAAATCAACTTAGTGCAGTACCATGGAGAATAAATAACAAAATTTTAGACCTAATTTTACAGGTAACTTGTACGTAATAACGTTAATAAGTATGTAAACTGACTGAACACCTTTTCAGGTTTTTAAATCGGGTGGTTCTAATAAACTAAATGTTCCTATTCCTCCAAGTGCCTTTCTTAAGGTACAGGATAAAAAATTGTTCGACTATAATAAAGAAAAACTTGAAATGTATTCCCTTTGGTGTGATTGCTTATATCGCTTATCTGTTGCTAATCATGTAAGTATTTATGAATATACTTATATTTAACAAAGGAAATAATTAATACTTTGTTTTTTCAGTTTCGTAATGATGTATTCTGGTTACCTCACAATTTAGACTTCAGGGGCCGTGTTTATCCAATACCACCACATCTAAACCATTTGGGTTCCGATTTAGCAAGATCGATGTTGATATTTGCTGAAGAACGTCCTTTAGGACCGAAAGGTTTAGATTGGTTAAAAATTCACTTAATAAATTTAACAGGACTGAAGAAACGCTCTGGTATTTCAGATAGGTACTTCAAATATTTTATCAACTATAAGAAGATTTCACTTTTCTTTTAGGTTAGCTTATGCTAACGAAATATTGGAAGATATATTGGATTCGGCCGATAAGCCTTTAGATGGAAAAATGTGGTGGGTGAAATCTGACGAACCCTGGCAAACGTTGGCATGCTGTATGGAAATAGCCGCTGCCTCTCGTTCACCTAACCCTGAAGAGTTTAAATCCAGTTTTCCAATTCACCAAGATGGCAGTTGTAACGGTTTACAACACTACGCAGCATTGGGAAGAGATTCTGCTGGGGCTTATAGCGTTAATTTAAAACCTGATGACTTACCACAGGATGTTTATACCACCGTAGTCGATCTCGTTGAAGAGAGGCGTGTGCTAGATGCAAAAGCTGGAAATGAGGTAAGCTCTAATGGTGCTTAATTTTCATTGTAAGAATTAATTTGTTATATTAGCTAGCAAAATCTTTGGAAGGATTTGTTAAACGTAAAATCATTAAGCAAACAATTATGACTACCGTTTATGGTGTAACGGAATACGGTGCTCGTCTTCAAATTCAAAAACAACTTAAAGCTCTTGATGATTTTCCTAAAGATAATGTGGTGCGCGCATCTAATTATTTATCAAGTACGTAAATAGGATTGCTATTTGTGGTAACACTGAACGTTAATTATTATTTTTAAAATTTCAGAATTAACGTTTCGCTCATTAACTTCCATGTTTACTTCTTCGAAAGCAATTCAAGATTGGTTTACAAATTGTGCACGTTACATTGTATCTGTAAAAAGAAAACAGGTCGAATGGGTAACACCTCTTGGCTTGCCAGTCGTACAACCTTACAGTAATAAAAATGGAATTACCAACTGGAACATCAGTCTGGATACCTTCCAGTAAGTTAGAATAATTTACATAATATAAAAAATTGTTTACTAAAGCTTAATATTTTGAACAGATTGCCAGATGCACGGAAACAAAAAAACGCTTTTGCTCCAAATTTTATTCATTCGTTAGATTCTAGTCATATGATGTTAACTTCCTTGCACTCTGAAAGGGCAGGTATTGTATTTGTATCTGTTCATGATTGTTTTTGGACTCATCCTGCAACTGTAGCCATTATGAATCAGGTAAAACTATTTTGTGACTCTTGTATTCGAGGTAAACATTGTATTCATTTTAGATCTGCAGAGAACAATTTGTCGCTTTACATTCTAGAAATATATTGGAAGATTTATCAATGTTTTTCTTCGAGAAGCACAGTTTTGATGAGAAGTAAGTGGGAATATTAATTTTAGGAATCTTTTTAACTTTTACAATTACAGTGAGATCACAAAAGATGGTAGCGAGAGCGATATAAAAAAGTATAAATTGAATGTGCTGCTGAGGAATTTACCAAAAACTGGAGATTTTGATATAAATGAAGTGCTCAAATCTACCTACTTTTTCAGTTAGTTGTTGTTTTATAAAAAGTTTTACATAAAGTATTGTTTATTTATAAATTTTTATTATTTATACTGATTATTTTTTTTCCACCATAAAAAAAATTAGTCAAATTCTGTTTATTTAATTTAAACTGCAAATAGGAAAATGAAGTAGCAAAGATAAAAATTGAATTTACTCGATGTGGTGTCCTGTTCACCATTAAATAAAAATTATGAAACAAATAATTTTTGAAGTTATTAGCTTCATAACTCTGCTCCTCTCCTGCATACTCAGCTCAAGTGCAGTCCATAAGGAGGGGGAGTCATGGCCTCTATGAAAAAAATTTTTTTGTTATGTCTTAGCATTTTTTTTTCAGTTAGTCGAGAAAAACTGACAGATATTCAATTGAATTAGTTGTCAAAAATCGAAACTTTTTGGTTTGCTTTTTTTCACTCATTCAGGCCTATTATGTATCACAAACGCTATTATAACAGTGACAGTTATGAAATAAAAAATTGATGAACCACGTTTTGATCCGAAAATAGAAATATTACTTTCTCTTTCTGACACATGTTAGCTATAATAATGTTTCTCGCTTTACGCTATTTTAAAACTTGATTATAACATCAAGGTTGACTGTTATTTTTAAAGGTTGTGATCATAGATAAAGAATATAGTTGTGATACATAATAGACCTGAATGAATATTTTTTACTATTATTTTTAAGAGTATCAGTGATGACTGTTGGTAAAACTCGCACTTGGGACGGGAAAGACAAAATCAATCAAGTAACACTCTTTTATTAAATTTTCTATTATATTGTGCAATATTTTTTAAATAATTGTAAATAAAATTAAATAACAAATTGCTATATTAACTATCACTAACAAAAGCACGTTTTTATATCCAAAATATTCACAATATGCAGTAACCTGTTTACGGTAATATCAATACTTACAATCAACAATAAATAATTTATTGTAAAATCAACAATACATATAGGCCCCTATTAATTGTATTCAGAAGAGAAACCAGTGCAATATTTTCAGTTGATCAAAATTTACAAAAAATTTAAAAAATGATAATATAAACAAATGTTATAAATAAAATACAATTATTTGTTTGAACACACCCTGTATGTCGAGTTAAAAAAAAATAAAATTTGACTCGTGTTTGGTATATGTAGTCGAATGGTTTATCAATACAAACTCCATGTCAATGTATTTCTCAATTTTTTTTTCTCTAGAAATTACCAGCAGTTCAAACATACAGTTTCGCATGTCCACACAACATTGAAAATTAAGGATTTTTACTTCTAATAACTAAAGATAGATACAGTACAGTTACGTGGAAAACAGCGGAGGAACAATTAAATTAACATTTTTATATTAAATTTTTAAATTTACAGCTTACAAAACCACTTCTCGTCTAAATTCACTAAATAACAACTATGAAAAACACAAATAAATTTTAGAAAACAAAATGACTATCATAGTATCAGTTCTCAAAACCTAGCCTAATAAATTTTTTCAAATTCAACTTGCATCTTATAAGTTAAACTGTGGACAGTTTGGCACAAGAAACTAAATTCGCTTTGTGCATAATTAAATTGTACGTTTTGGTGTTTTGACAAAATTAAGTCTGCTTCTTCCTCCCAAATTGTAACCAATTCGAGATTTGTTTACCTCGGTTTCAAATTTTACGTTTCCTCTTCGTATATAAATTTTCTACATAACAAATGAACCACCGCTTCGTAAGTGGCCATCATGATTGCTGTGTTGGGGATTTGTCTGACTAGTTGAGTAGTTAAACCACGATAAACACCTCTAATTCCTTCCTCTTTTGCTACTAAATTAAGAGTTTGCCAAAAACTATTATATTTATTACCTTCTTCTCTCATACGCGTTCTGGCCACTTCGTGTGGATAAGCAATACAAGATGCTATCGTTTTCGATATACCTCCCGCGACCATAAACTCTAAAAAGTCTTTATAATTTTTCATATCCACGTTTTGTGAATTCCTCATCCTGTGCTCTATTAATTTCGCTTTAACGGCTTCATATATCACAAAATGCACTATAGTTTCTGAAATACCCATATACGACGCAGTTATGCCTTTGTAAAATCCTCTGATTCCCTAGAACAAAAAATAAATTCAAATACTTTTAGAAAAACAGTGCCTACCAATTTTATATTTCATCTTCTAAAACCTCTATCAAAAGCGCAACAGTAGAGCAAACAGCTAATCTCCATTGAAATCCAGGTATCACGTATTATCAAGGGTGTGCACCACACAATCCATGACGCCAGACAATCACATTTTAAAATATTCACATATACTGTTTGTTCATCCTTTCACCATATCACGTCTCCTAAGGAGGATAGATGACTAATTTTTTTTATAATATAAAACAAATTAATAAAATATTTTGCCAAATTGTAATAATTAAACGGGGAATTCCCGTGGAGTACAAAATTTAAAGAAAGCCCGCACAATTACCGTCACGAAGAAAAGCGGTAGTCTAGATCTAGACAATTAGAATCAGAGAAGATGGTTTGATATATTTTTATTACTTACCGATCTTGAATAAATATTTTTTACACATTGTTGGACAGTCATCTGATTTTCTTTATTTAAATCCAATTGAAGTCTCGTTTTAACGAACCATATTGGATTTGTGAGGCTGCATGCCATAAATCCTGCACAAGATGCCGATATAATATGCACCACGGGCGTTTCTGTGGGTAAAAATCCATTGCAAAACGATTTTGCTTGACTATAAGTTAAAAAATACACAGCCCGGGAAGGTGCTACTCCAATTAAATTTGGACCTAATCCTGAAAAAGTAAAAAATAAATTTAGAACTGAAACAGAATCGTTTGAAAGATGGGTAGTACCTTTAAATAAAGCGAGTGGACCCTCGTGCTTTATGATATGTTTAAGACACTGAATAAGACTCATACTTGTGGGCGATGGAGATGGCGCTCCGTAACCTGAAAGAGCCACAACTTGAGGCCTGAAGTGGCTGCAACTCGTCCATAACCTACGTCTTTGTTCGTTAAAGTGTTTACTATTATTTGTGTAATTGTTTATTCTTTCTTGGGTGGCAGCAATTAATTTCGCATCAAATCCACTATGCGAGGATTGCAATCTTGTCTTGACTACCTCCAATGGGCAAGTTACTATGGCGCCGACTGTACCGGCCACACTAAAAATTAATCAACTTGTTTAATCAATTATTGAAATAAGTAAGCCTAATAATATTGATGAACGAAGCTATAGTTTGATGCTTTGATGACAAAATCGTGTATAAGATTGTTATCGACATTATCTGAGGCGTGCACTTCAAATTTTTTAGAAGTTATCTAAAAGATTTGTGAATGTTTATAAATAACCTTTATGTAGGTCAAATCAATTACATTTCATTATATTTGTGACTTACAATAATCTATCAAAAAAGCTGCAATCACCCCACCTGCAAAACATTCCACGTTCTCACATAAAAAAAAATCTACTTCTAATGTTTTTAATCTTGTTTGAGCATTTTTGGTTGATCAGAGCAAATTGAATTTATCTGCCATGTTAACTCGCTCGTTAACCCATTCGTGCGCGTTACACCGAATGCGGTATTTATTATATTATTTTTGTCTTTGCCATAAGATACATTTTGAGAAAAATAGCGAGAAAATTATAATGAGAACAAAATACACAAAAGAATCCTTAGAACCGGCAAATTGAAAACAAAATATCTTACGAATCAAGCCTTTTAAAAGTTGCGACACTAATTAATTTACGAATAAAATAAAAAACAAATTACTTTTTGTTTAGAAAATGTTAATTAAATACATCGTTATATAAACTACGCCCCCAAGTTTGGGCCCTAACTGGGAGTATTAGAATACTTCTGCAACAAAGTTGATAGTCACATTTTAGAAACTTTCCTATATTAAAACTGAAATGTTTTTGATTAAATATAATACCAATAAATTAATCTTTCTTCAATTAAGATACGTAGATGTACAAATTATTCAATTGAATTTGTAACGATTTCCGAGCGAGCGCGCAATAATAACAAAGCCAATGTACCATAAGTTTACATTTGAGGTTGAAACACCTCTGTGATGTGATGACTATTAATCTATTATTATCACATAATTCTGGTAATAAGTGATTGATTGGTTCAGATATTGAAACTTGCTACATAGTAACCACAACAAAATTTTGAATCGTCAGATTATTCACAATCCCCTTCAGATAAAACCGCCCGATGATGTTTCCGAATGATGGAAACGTTGGCGAATACACTGGCGGTGTGATTTATTATTTGTAAAATTCAATGCCATTTTGTGATTAGATATAATAGTACAGTATAGAAGTACATTAATAGAGTTATCCAAGCCAAATGTTGTCGTGCAAATGATGATCCAAAGTGTACCGATGTTCACCTCTGTGTGTATAAATCTGGTCTCCTTAGTTCTTTGCAGATCTTTCAGAACCGAATATCTGACTGCTATAATTATTTGAAGTGCTACATTGGTGGAACTCTTACCTATGGATATCAGTACATAAATATATCTAAATTTGAAAAGTCTTTGCAATGCAGTAACTTCGGTGGTGTTTCGAAAACATTACTAGTATTGCAAGCATATTATTATTCTACATTTCATTGTAAGTTAGTTTGCTAGCCCTGGAAGAAGTGGAAACACAATCCAAGGTTGTAAAACACTGCCTCGATGTGCCGGTGATACTGGAAAAAAAGGCAGCGAAACAGTAGATGCCTTAGCTAAGGCAGCTGCAAAACGACGCTTAGTAGGACCAGAACCAACTTGCGGGATAGCTTATCTGACCGCAAAGGGGACTATTAAGGAACTACTAAACAAACAACATCACGCGTATTGTTTTTAAGGTAAAACATGAAATCCTCAAGCTAAGCAGACCACAGCTGAGAAAGGCAGTAGGACTATTTACAGGACACTGCTGTTTAAACAGACACCTCAACATGGTGGTGGCGTAGCTAAAGCATTTGCCGCCCGGGGCGGTATGATATTTTGCCGCCCCCTACCAAAAGAATTTTACTTACATTAAAAAAATAAAAAGCAAAAAAAAGGTCATCGAGGTGTTCGTAATCAAACATTTAACATGCTCTGGCATTAAAAAAAAAGGTCATCGAGATGTTCGTAAACAAACGTTCGACATCCTCTAGCTTATTTCAACAAACCCACAATTTTTACATACCGCAATTTGCCGCCCCCCCTAAATATGTGCCGCCCGGGGCGGTCCCCCCTAGTTACGCCACTGATGATAGTGGTTGTAGAAGACCCTACATGTAGGAAATGTGAGGAGGACGAAGAAACTCAACACCACATTTTATGTGTATGTCCAGCCCTAGCTTCCATGAAGCTAAGACACCTCGGTTTTCCTTATCCCACAACCGTGGAAAAAACACGAACGCCCATCACCCACTCGACTTCATTGAGGAGACTAAACTGATGGAGTAAAACTTGGAACGCAGGGTACAATAAGCCTAGAGCTTCAGTGCAAGTCAGTTTTAAACCACAACCCGTTCAGCGATAAATAATAATAAGGTAGTTTGCTAGGCTTACGTTGACTTGATTTCATGTTCTTATGTATTCCTAATAAGGCTCTTGATCCGATCTGACTTGCAGTGGTTGGTATATTCTGTGAACCAGTTTGCTACTTCCAGTGTAGTTTGCAATCACTGTTAGTTCAGTCGTCAGGTTTCGTTTAATTTCGGGGAAATCTGGAAATTGTTTTAATCGCTTTTTTTAGATCCGAGATGAGCATACTTATTAAGTTTTCCCCCTCCTAAGATGTCCGTTTGCGAATATCTCGCCAACCGTCCATTTTACGGGAAAAAGAGTCATCATCATCATCAACTGCAGGTTTTAGGCCGGTGGCCCGTTACGTCACTCTAATTGGTCGCTCCATCTCTTTTTGGAGCGGCCCATACTTCGTTTTCCTCTCGGCCTGTATTGGAACATTTGCTTTGGTAACCTAGTCTGGTCCATTCTGTCTATATTCTCTTTCCATGCATTTCTATAATCCTTTATCTTCTCGTTGATACTGCAAATGTTAAATTCCTTTCGTATATCTGCGTTTCTTTTTCGGTCTATCCTTCGGTATCCCGCTACTGAACGCAGGAATCTCATTTCAGCACTCTGGATTCGTCTCTCATTTTCTTTAGTGATCGTCCAAATTTCGCTAGCGTATGTTATGCTTGGTGTCGATATTGTCTTATAGAACTTCAATGCAGTATCCTGGCTTCTTTCTAAACGTTCTTCTTATTGTGCCATTTATGTAATTAAATTTCTCAATTTTTTGGGGTATGTCAGGTTCCTCAAATATGGACATCGTGCAACCTAAGAAGTCAAAAGATTTTACTTGTTCTATGGCCTGATCATTCACTACTATTTTTGAGCGTACTTGTTCATGTCCCATGAATGCCATCACTTTTGTTTTGTTTACAGATATTGCCATATTGTATTCTTCTATGGTTTCACTCAGTTTAAAAAGCGCGTGTTGCAGGGAATTCTCGCTATTCGTTATTATGGCCTGGTCATCCACAAATAGCATGGTTATTACAAAATCTCTTTTGTTCAGATTTGTTGTGTAGTAAGGTATGTGTTCCTTCCATATCCGTATAGCATCGTCCATGTAAAGATTAAAAAGTGTCGGCGACATAGTGCACCCTTGTCTCAACCCTGTATTTATTTTTTCCGTTTTCCCTTCATAATCTGCCATACATATTTGGGTATCTTGGTACATTTCCTTTATTGCCTCTATGATATGATATGGTATACCTCTTCTCTCCAATATATCCCACAACTTACACCTCATTACTCAGTCAAATGCTTTTATCAAGTCTACATAGAGACAAAAAGAGTTGGAATGAATATTATTCACAATCGGTTAGTAATCGAAACATTCCTGATTTTTAAAAAGTTGGGAAGCAGTTTATTGTTTACTTTCACTTGCCAACCAATCAGAGCTATTTTGTTTTACTTCCCAACCTACCTCAGGTCGGGAAGTGATCACTTCCCGACCTGCAAAGTCGCATGATGGCAAGAAAAGAAACTAACAAATAATGTGCGTCAAATTAATTAAGATTATGTCAAATGTCAAGTGCAAATTTAGTGCAAGCTAACTAATCTAATTTTATTTTAGTTACATTAAAAATGTAAGTTTAATAACAATATTGTTAATTTAGCCCGAATAATTAAAGTACAATTTCAAATATTTACCATCATTTTGTTTGACATAAACAGCAATTTGCTTATTTTTTATACCAACTTGATAAACTATTTTGTCTTTTCAAAAATGAAATAAACTGAAAAGCAGCGTATAATTTAATACAAATTTTAATTATTTGTTATTTACCATCTGATTGTGAATAAACTAGTATACATACCTCGGTGTCAAGCTTCATTCCAGCGTCGCGCTTATAGTTGACTTTGGCGCTTCGCGCCTCAGTCAACTAACCTAGCGCTCGGCTGTAATGAAGCATTTTCCACCTCGGCATGTAATATACTATTATACAGAATAAAATTCTATATAAAAAAGATCTGAAGCATTTTTTATCTAAACTGAAGCGTTTTCGAGTTATAGCCGCAAAACGTCTCCTATTCATTTCTTTTCGTCAATACTTCGTAATTGACATTTTTTACTAAAATTTAATAAACTTGCTAATTTTTTGGTTTGATTCTATTTTATGAGCTTAATTTTGCATCACGAAATTAATTAAATATCGAGAAAAACAACTTGGGAGAAATTGATAATAGTAGAAATGTCAATGGTTTCAGGGTCGGATAACTAAGTTGTTAATTATTTTTTATGTACTTAAAATTTCGACTAATAGGTACATCACGGTTGCTCAAAATCATAAAATGCTTCAAAAATGTTTGTTTGCCCAGGGCTTATAATGAGGCCCCCCATATCTGTATGTTTATTTAATTGGAATAAAATTCGTCACCGACAACTAAGTTTAGAAAAAAAAACAACAAAATAAAGATAATTAAGATTTGACGTAAAACACAAAACATTTTAATAATATCATAAATTATTATGCACTTCAACTTATCAAAAGCAATTGCAATCAAATCATGCTTATTTACTTATATCTACAATTGATTATCTAAATTCTATGACGGATAGATAGTATGTAAATATAAGTCAATAGAAAACTGTAGGTTCAATTTTCTAATCGGCAAAGCAAAGAATGAAATTTTATATTTATGTTCTAATGTCTCAAACATATTTTTGGTCAACGCCGCCAATGGACTGGTTGCGTTATATTGGAGCTCTCGTGGTTCTGAGGTTTTGGTAGCTACGAGTGGGGTTCAAAATTCAATCTTTGCTCAGGGCGCACTAAGTACGGCTCTGTCCATGCTCCTATGTATTATTTTCTAAATGGAAAAAATATTTAACGTAAATTAAATTTTAATCACTGCTAATGATAATAATCGTTTTTGGAAGATGAAACAAAATTATAGTAAGTTATCTATAATTATTGTTCAAATTGTATCATCATAATTGCAAGTATAAATCTTGGTTATTACAACATGCCTAGTCAAAATTAAACTATCACCCCTATTCTGTAACTCCTTCGTTATCATAACGAATTTCGTAAAGTTTGGTTTCGTTAACAATTTTGCAACGAAATTCGTTGAGAATGGTATTCTGTAACTACACCCTAACGAATTCGTTACGGGGTTCGTTCGTACGACGTTCTGAACGAAAAAGCTAAGCGATTTTTTACGATTAATCACGAAGTTATATTTGTATCATTATTCGGCTCTGTAAACAGTAAACATATTTGAATTATTTGAATTTTGCTATTTTAGCGGCAAAATAATGACAATTATAAATTTTTCAAATTAATTGGAACTTGGTTAGAGTAAAATTCATAGATTTTCTTTTTTTCAAAATTATATTCATTATAATTTACGTATTTACCTCAATTTATGTATATGCTTAAAATAAAACCAAGTTATAATAAAATGTCCATCAGATGTTTAATATTTTCGGTAAAATTGCTTTTACAAGCCGACAAAGAAATAAGCAGATTTAAGGGTAATCTTTATTGCATTCCTCTAGTTATTTAACAACAATTGTTAACAAATGTGTACTTTCATGAGCGGTTTAGTGAACATTTACACTATTTTTACTTTTTATTTAAATTTCAATTTTTTATATTTTTTGCAATAATGACCGGGATTGAAAAAAAAACGTTCTTCAAAGGTGACTAATGTGCAGAAAGCATTATACGTGCAATTTATGAGAAATAATGAAACTTTCCGAACAAAAAAAACCACGCCAAATAATGAAATGGGTTACTTGTATCTCGAAGATGTCTATGATTAATCCTTATATTGTCCCTAAAAATTACAATCTGATTTAGTGGTGGCCTGTCGGGGTAGGCAGAGCCTCATGAAGTCAAGTATCATAGAGTTCCGCAAAACTATAACTAATATTTTTTAAAAACCTCGAACTTCGGTTTCACAGGCCTGCCCCACCGCCTAAACTTCTCACAAGCCGCCACTAGTAAATAAATACGTATTGTACATAAAGGAACATGTACTGACCTTCTTATATTTTGCAGTTCTTCACCTGCTAGAATGATCTCTAACAATTGTGGATCCATTTGTATATTTTTAAATTGTTTTTGTACAAATATATCTGTATTTTAAACGTTTTACAATAATTATGTTCAATTAAAAAACAATTAGCAAACCTTAAATTATTAGTTTATTAGCTCTTGAAATAATATTATATAAATTATAAATATAGGAGCTAAGATAATAATAAAAACAAAATTAACCTTAAATTTAATCTGTCACTCGACAGATTAGCTCTCAACGAATTCGTAAAAATACGCAACGACAGCTTCAGAGCTTTCGTACAAAAATACGGTCATAACGAAAATGGTAACGAAGGCATTTACGAATTTCGAGGTTAGTGAATACCAACTAGACAACTTAACGAATTTTTAGTCGTAACGAATCGTAATCTCGTAACGAATGTGTTACAGAATAGGGGTGATTATGCGTTTGAAAATTTATTGATTTTTTTCCGTTTTGATAAAACGACTTTGTAGCATGTCAACTATGCTTGCTATGCATAATAATTATTATTAACTCTAGATAAGTCGATAACATTAATTCGAATTACATAATCAATTATTTCGTTTTGGTAACCTTTACGGTTATGATTATATTTTTATTATTTAAGTGAATGTAATCACAGCAAAGTTTACATTTTAAATTAATAAAATTATTCAACGCTGATTATTTTAGGTGAAATTGTGCGCAATTTTAAAATTTTGATGGATATCGAGTCAAAAATAGTTTTCGCTATTATAATATGTTAAAAAATTGAATATGTAAACAATAAGAAGCATGTGACCTTGTTTGTTTACATTGTACGACAAGTCGAAGTTAAAAGTAGCCACAAACAATTTGATAAGAAAACATAAAATTAAAGGGGTGCGTAATTATTAATAAATTAAAAGTGGCGCCAAGCAATTTGTTGTTAAAAATTAGAGTAAGTTGACATCTGACGTATTACATAAGCTTTGAAACAGTGAGGTAGGGTTAGGTATTAGAGTTTGGAGAATTTGTATGACCTACCCTCCTGCAAACAAGTGGATGACAGCTTCCTTCTGGGACATCACATAGGACTTTCGATAATACTAACTTTTAGTCCGTATTATTATTATTTTTCTGTGACGACATAAAACGAGATAACACTTGAACCGACTAAACTTTGTTCGGTAATACAAATTTGGTATTGACGTCGGCAATAGTTCACATATTACAACTTTTTTTAAAAATTCGCGTAATCGAAGAACATTTGTTTCGAAACAGTAGGACCGAATCGTTGGGTGAACGTGACACTCGGCCCGTAATTCAACAAGCGAACAACCTAATTCTTGGATTGTTTGTTGGTAAGGTCGATAATCGCGTATTTTTCATCCCCACCGATTTTCTTACCATGCCTCCATCACGTGGTATTGTTTACCCGGTATTTCTACTTAATTTTGACAATTTTGAGATTGTTGCAAAAATTTGTTCAAACAATTTTCATCTTGTGTTTGTTTGTTCATGTCATCAATACAATTATAATTCGTGCGATTCGCTCACATCACACCAACTAACGTAAGCAAAACTTTCCGTCGAGACACTCAACTTGCACCGATCTTTTCAATATTTTTTCATTTGTCAAATTCTATAGTTTATTGTAAATAAAACAAACTGTTTATGTTAAATTTAACGGTGAATCGCAAAAGAAATCGTATGATAAACAACGCGTCCTTGATAAACCGTACACGATTAATCGTAATACACAGTTTTATTGTATCAGTGGCGTGCAATGTAGTTTCGTCGACTATCAAATCACTCGGCTTCGAAAATTTAATATTATGTGAACACAATGAGCTTAAAATCGTTCATCGTTTATTTATCTACAAATAAATTGTGATAAATATTATCAAGTGGGTACTTGATCTTAAGTCGCGTCGTCTAAAGCTCTAAAGTAATATACCTATTAATACCTCTGTTTATCTTCTCGAATTATCATTTTTTTGCAGTACTGGTTTGTCTTTGAGGTTACGCACCTCTCATAATATGAAAAAAGAAAAATAATTAAGTCGGAGCGAAGCGATGACTTTTTCATGAACGGCAACTTTTGGTTCATCTGTACAGGCCCGGATTGGCCCACCGGGAAATCGGGAAGTTTCCGGTAGGGCTGACTGATTCTTAAATTTTTGCCTACGGCGCATTTTAATATTTCATACGTGATGAGGGCCGGCTGCGAATCCCGGTAAATAATTTGCTTCCAATCCGGCTCTGCATGATATGTACATGTGAATTGTACATTACTTAAACTTTGTATAATTAATATTCTTACAAATCAAAAGGAGGAATAGAAATAAGAGTAGTTAATGGAATTTCATAGAATTACTGACTTGTTAATTGGCGAAATCTTGTGTGCTTATCAAAGGTTAACATAGTAAAAAAGTATCTCAATAACTGGGCATCTCGGTAGATGACAGTCTAGAAGAGTCTGTACAACATGGCTTACGTGATCCTCCAGATTAAATTTGATTACGAAATTGAAACATATAATATTGGTTTGACAATAATAAATTATTGTCACGACATACAATTTAAAATTATACTTACTTAAAAAGGTCAACTATAATTATTGTTATTATCTAAATATAATATTATATTATATATTGCTTTTTAGAAAAAACCAGGAGTGGAATCAGTGGGTTTGAGTATGTATATACTGTACTGTAATCACAAAGTAAATCTTTGTATTGCAAAAGATTACATTTTTTAACGAGATTCTTAAGAAATTTTCCCGGATTTCCTTCCACATTGCCTTTAGATTTCCTTTTGAAAAAGTCAAAAAAGCAACAACAAAATAAGAAAGCTCACCTACAGTATTCTTAAATTTCTTATGACTTCCTTTAGGATTTCATAAGATTTTGTGAGATTGAACTTAATTATATTTTACAGGAATCTGGATCTTTCACAATAAAACTACTGTGTACTGGTTAAATTATGTATTTAAGATTTAATGACGACAACGGCGACGCTCCGTCACTAACTTACTTTGATGCCGACCATCACCGGCAGTAAAATAAAACAATTATTTTGCCAGGAAGCGAATCCTTAGATTTGTTTATTGAATAGCACAAACTACAGTTTTATTGATAAGGACTTTTGAAAAAAATAGTATAAGCTACCCGCAGATGACCACGCCAAGATGTCATCATGCCTCTCAAATTTCAAAGATACAAGATAAAAAGATATAGAAATTTCAAAATATATCTTTCTGTACTAAAGTGAAAATTATAATACAAAAGTAGCGAAAAAATCTATGACCCAAAAATTGATTTTTCGTACTTTTTCTGCAACGTGATCACCGCAGACTTCGGAGGTGGGGAAAACTTGAATTCTCATTATTCACATCCAAATTATTTATGTTTCGTATGGACCCTCTTTGTTTTTCATTGTTACGCCATTGAAGTATTGAATATGTCAAAGTAAAATTTTTGCATTACCTAACCCCACACTAGTACTTCAAAACAAGATGTAAACAAGTAGTGCGTTTATTTTTAGAATATCATTTTCGAACATTCATTTGTGTCGACTAGTTCAAAGAGGTCAAAAAGCTTTACGCAAATTAGTGTAGTAAATCCTTTTTTATTATTTCTTTCTAAATTTCAAGTATAGATTATCAGTTTCAACCAGATTTCATTATGACTTATTAACTCTACTGCCTAATTTATGTTTGCTCACTTCTTAACACATCTTCAATGTAAATTAATGTAATCCATACAGAAAACATTGAACAATGACGGATGGAACAAGGAAGCTAATTTCTAGCAGAGCATTGCATTGTTACATTTTGTTAAGCATTTGGATTTTACTTCTCGTTGCTGGACTCTATAAATTTTTGGAACCCCAACAGAAATTGTCTTCCGTGGTTAGCGATGCTGACCTTTTCCATAATTTAGCCGTAGATGTGAAAACCAAACGAATATTTAAAATTTGCAATTTGCCTGACCAAATTGAGGTTGGAGATGAAGGTATTTTTAGTGTTGTCTGATGTCTGTTTCTCTTTATAGAGTTCACTATTTCTTTTGCTTTGTCATGAGTTTACGTAACAAATTACTTCGATTGCATGCAAAATATCAAGTTGTAGTTGCAAATTTATTAGTTTTCTCTGTGATAAAAAATTATACTACCATGCTTTGAGAGTTTGAGACTAGACCGCTCGCGGGCTTCATATAAAAACGTTGGCGGGACAACTACACCCACTGGGCTATAAACCTCCAGTGGCCCAGTGCCATTGACTTTAATATCTAGATCTATTTATAGATTTTATAAATATTTTAATCATAATGTTCTGCACCTCTGCAAGACCAGTAGTAGGTTTTGGGCAAAAGACAAAGAAGGGAGGGCATAAATTTGTAAAGGGGCCAATATATTTCTATTTTTTTTCGTAATTTCCGCGATTAAATTAGCCCACTTAATTATCAGTTAATTATTATAAAATATAAAAAATATTTTAGGGTAATTTAATGTATCTTAATTAATAAAGCTTGTAACTACAACAAAATAAAATAATATGTATAATTTTATCTCCACTAGTATTGTTTTTGTGTTTGTTATCAATCTGTTTTCATTATTTGCCTCTTTCTTTGTTTAATTAGTGATAGAATAATGCAATTAAAGAATATTAACGGTAGATTTTTCTGCGAAATTGTATCTCTTCCATGTTTTCACTTGGCTTGAGAATATCACGATTCCGGGATTACAAACTTGATTAACAAATATAAATTAAATTGACAATTTTACTAAACATCCACTGCTGCAGTAATGGAAGAAAATTTGAAAAATCTATTATGGAGTTTGAAATTCGAATCTAAAATTCCGAGCTCCACTGTGCAAGTTGCAATCGCTGAAATAAACTGCTGTTTATATAATTAAATTAATTTAGTATTTTAACTGCCTTGGCGGAATATTTTTCATTAGTCATTATGACACTTGGATTGAGTTGTAGCAGGTTTTATTTATAATATAAATAACCAGGACTTTGGAACAACCATAATTTAATGCTCGATCATTGCGAGTTACAAATTTGTTTTATGGGTTTAATGAGCCTACAACTAAATACATGGGCGTACCCAGTTTTTGGCCTAGGGGGGGGGGGCAAATCAGGAATTTTCAGTTGATAAATAATTATCCTGGCATAGGCACATAATTAACCAGCTAAATGTATGGGAGACAGGAAGGATCCAGCGAGGGGCAGCTGCCCCCCACTGGGTACGCCCATGACTAAATATAATAGTAAATAACTTAAATTTTTAGCTGGTGCTCGTCGCTGAAAAAATTAAACATGCCCCTCCCCTCCTTCTGAATACAATTTGGAAATTATTAGGAACGTTTGCTTTAAAACGAAAGTACACATAACGTAAAAGCTTAAATAATAAACAGCATTATACTCTTTTCTCAGCCTATGTTTAACCGATCCAAAACTCAGGTCATGACAACGTTAACTGTTGCACTCTTAGAAGGCAACTGTGGCCGGCCCCGCCTATTACATCACAGCGTTGCAACTATTAACGTCGAGCACAAGTACCGTCAACAGAATGGAATAATTTATTTTATTTTGTTGGATTTTTGACAACCATCTTTATACATTTCTTTCTGCTATTCTATTCTTAAACTTTTGCAGCAATCTACTATCAGGGTAAAAAGTTCTGATTTCTAACTTTGGCGTCTAATTAGATTATTAAAAACATTTTATGCCGTAAAAAGAGGTCATAAATGAAGATTAAATAAAGCTTTGGGATGAAAGCGTAAAAATAGTCACTACTTAAACACCTTGAACCTAATTGATATTTTTTGCTCCTCGGAGTGAAGGTTTCATGCGGGAACTACAATCACTTCAAAAACAAACACAGTATTTCAATCATAGCCGGCCATAAATTTGATGTAAATACGATCGTGGTAAACAAGTGTACGATTTACCCATTGAAGTTGAATCAATAAATTCTAGATAATAAAGCAAAAAAAATGTAATCAAAAATTGTAGTATTACGATTTTGATTAAGGCAGCGTTCTAGTCCAGAGCCATAAATTTTAGGTGTTTTTTCGAACTCGATAAAAAAGAAACAAACAATATTTTTATCGTTCATATTTTTACAACATATTTATTGATATTTTGACAATCTACAAAAAAAAATTAAAATTAAGTGACTCATCATTGAGAATAAAGTAAAAGTGGGGTGTGCTGGTTGACACGATTGCAACCCTTCTGGTCATTTGAAATAAAATTACAAAAAAGATTCATTATTAGTGAGAATGTCGTTATAGCCCCTACCAAAAAGAAAACTGAAAATATTTTTTCGCGAAACGGCAGCTGTCTGAAAACAAAAAACAGTTTTTGACCCGTTTTTTTACATAATTTTTAATTTTTTAAAATAGTTAGCAAAATAATTTTGGTACAAAAGTGGTAGGGACGATAGGCAGATATATATTGAAAGTTGGTAAAAAATTTGAAGTAGCTCGGTCAAACAAAACTTGAGATATCATGTCAACCAGGTCAGAAAATGTAGTTTTGTAATAAACGCGTTTAAAGTTTTGAATAAAAGTTTCAAATAGTTACAAAAATAATTTTGCTATAAAAGTGGTAGGGGTGATAGATAGACATACCCTGAAGGTCGACACCAAATTTGAAATAAATCGGGTAAATAGAACTTGAGATATCATGACAACCATGTTGAAAAATGTGGTTTTGTAATAAACTTGTACCTTAATCGTAGACTTTTAAAAGCTAGACTGAGCTGAAATGAAAAGTAAACACGAAAATATTTACCACTTTTAAGTGTTTTGGGTAGACCTATATTTGTACATTTATATAATTTATAGCTAAAATGGTCACCTGTCAGGCATTGCCCCATATGCTCCGGCTTGAAGGGTTTACAGTGCGTCAATAAAATAGCTATAACTGCATAAATTACTGGAATTTTAAAATTTTCTCTCGAGGACATGTTTTTCAATGTCTAAACTGTAAGAATATGCAGAAAACAAGAAATCGATTTTTCAAAATCCAAGACTAGAACACTGCCTTAAGATTACTTTTGCAACTGAAGACGGGCGGCACTAAAGTTACAACTGATTTCACAAAATGAGAAACTTTAAGTTTGGCAATTGAATGGCTAGCCTTATGCTAGTTTTATTTAACCAATTTGCAGGGCCGGATTAAGACTACTTGATGCCCTAAGCAATCCACGGCTGTGGGCCCCTATCCATAAGTAAACTAGTAGAAAAAATCGATTTTTTCAAAATTTTAGACTAGAACACTGCCTTAAAATAAGCATTAATGTAAACAATTGAACTCCAGTCCTCTTCGGACAACTAATTCCTGATCCACCAGGAAGAAAACATGAAAAAAAAAATAAAATAAAAAAATCCAATTAAAATTTAATAATAAAATATAAAAGTTCTAAAATTATAATGTAACCACATAATCCACGATCAGCTGATAAATTATTTTCATGAGCTCAATAGCAAAAGTTCGTTCTGGGTAAAAAGAATGCGACGTTCAAAAAGAGATTACGATAACCATTATGGCACATCAAGTATAATTAAAAAATTAAAAGATTATTTGCTAAATAATAATTAATTAATTGAAATCACAAATTTGTATTGCTACAATATAAAAGCATATTAATATTTTAAAATTACGACTAGAAACGTGGGGTCAAAGTGTATTTTACCTTATTTTTTAATTAAAAAAAAATTAAAATTTAATCTTCAATATAGGATAGGTAATATAGACAAAAGTACATTGTCCTGATTAACGTAAGCAGTGTCCAGTTAAGATATTTTAAAATAATAAAACTATTTCTGTTTTTAAAGATACAGTGAAAGTATTCAGAAAGTATTCGTACACTCCAATGTTAACAATGCTAATTGTACATTTTGAAGCCGTTTTTGTCATATAAAAATTCATTTTACAGCAAATCTTCTTAGACCTTTTTTGTTGAAAATTTTATTGCCTTCAATTTTGTTTATATACATTTTTCTATTTTGTCCAACCGTTTCTGACTGACAGCGACTTAAATAAGCCTCGGTAAAATACAAAAAATATTGTCGTCTATATCTCGGAAACGGTGCAACGAAATAAAAAAACAAATAGGCATTTTTTCTAGTAAATTTTATTCTATACATTTTTGTTCATATACATTTTTCTATTTTGTTGCATTGTTTCCGAGATTTTTGTATTGTACCGAGTCTTGTTAAGTCACTGTCAGTCGAAAACGGTGCAACAAAATAGAAAAATCTATAGAATCAAAATTGAAGACAATGAAATTTTGAACAAAAAATGTCTAAAAGGTTTTGCTGTGAAATCGATTTTTATATGACAAAAAAACGCTTCAAAAGGTACAACTAACATTGTTAACATAGGAGTGTACGAATACTTTCTGGAGCCACTGTATAATAAATGCTTTTTTCAACAAAACAATAAATTTTAAAATTTAAAGAAAAAGCTAGTTTTATACTAATTTTCTGGTCCAAAATTTCAAAATTTTCAATTTCAAAATTTCAGGAAAGTTAAAAATCCTGCAATATTCTCTCCAAAAAATGATAGCATTATTTGAAATTGAAGACATTCTAAAAATGTGTGCAAAAGCATTTTTTATGAATTTATTTTATCCCAATAATTCAAAATTCAGTAAAAATATTTTTGAAACTATTTCACTTCTTTATTTTTTAACTTATAATGAAGCTTGTATATAATAATATGTACATATATTACTGATAAAGAAAATGGAATTTCTTGTTGGGGGTATACACAATTTAACATTTTATTAATAAATTAATTTTTTTTTAATTGTTTTTATTGTATTTGGTTTTAAGTTGACGGAGGGTTGCGTATTTTAATTGCGGGATTCTATAAATGCGCAATACGTAATTATATCTGCAGTAATTAATAATTATTATTGACGTTGGACACACATACCTACAAATTCTTTTATTTGAAGATATTTTTAAAAACTAGGTTTTCAGAACCGTACTGGGCAAAATTAATATTTTTTTTTGCTTACTGCAATTATTTAAATGAAAATCAGTGGCGGATCCAGGGGGAGGGTCATGGGGGTCATGACCCCCCCTTGAATCCATAATTTTGGCTAAATAAAAGCTTATCTAAAGTGTAAAAAGTATTTATATTATTTAATTTAATATTGAAATTAAGAAAAAACTAATAATATTCATGAAAATCGTAACTTTTCACATAAAATGTGCTTCTAGGGCAATAAAAAAAAAATCGCCTGCGGCGCATTTCGCTCGCGCGGTCTTATGACCGCGCATTTTTATTCAAGCCTAATTAATATCCACTACCTGTGACCCCCACGTTGCCAAAAGTCTAGATCCGCGCCTGATGAAAATAGAGCCAAAATGAGGAAATCATCAGGATGGTCTAGCGGCCAGCGTTCTAAAGTTATTTTTTAAATGTTTCTTTTTTGTTGAAGGTGCTTTGGAATCAAAACAATGGACATTAAAGGGTGTTCTGATTTTGATTCGTCATGGAGATCGAGGACCTTTGCAGCACGTGAGAAACATTTCTTACATAAATTGTGGAAATGCACAAAGCGCACATTTAAAACTATATCAAGTAAAACTCTAACATTAAAATCAATTAAAAATGTATCATACTGCAAAATTTGTAGGAATACGTTCACAACTTATCCATATCAGGAAGAATATCATGGATCGGACCGGGACCATTTCACGGCTTTCCTATTTTACCAACTCATCAAAATCAATGCCAATTGGGTCAATTAACAATACAAGGTGTTTCGCAACTGTTAAAATTAGGGCACCTACTACATAAAAACTATATCAATGTGTGGCCTAAATTATTAAATTTAAACAACTCGGACGTTTTGATTTATAGCACCCGTTATAGAAGAACTTTTCAGTCAGCTTTAGCTTTTTTGTACGGCATCATTTCGGCCGACCTTCTAAGTAAAATTAATATTTTTGAAAGCCAATCTATGAGTTTTTGCTTCAAAGACTGCGGTTGTCCTGTAGCGGACAAATACTATCGGTAATAGATGAGTTTGCTTATTCCTATTCTTCTTCGTCTAACGAGCAATTAAACCTTACAGGCATATCAAAAAATACATATCTCAGCAGTTGATCTCGCATCCAGCTGTTACGTTACTGGCTCAGAATACTGGACGTTCAGTATTTTCGCCTGGTGCAGAGCAGGGATCCTTAGGAAGCGATCCACACTCTATCAGAGATGCTTTATTAACTTATATCTGCCATTCGAGTAGTTTACCTTGCGAAAATATAAATAACTGCGTTAAGTAAGTAATCCAATCATAAAGTGCAATTCTTATCCAATTAACGCTATAGTTTATGTAGAGTTAATTGGATGAGAATGGCATTTGACAATATACTCAGCATCATTAAATTTTTTATTCAGAAGACAAAATGTTGCTGGGATTTTCGCATACACAGATTGGGTTAATCATCAGAAATGGGGAAATAATTATTGGAAACGATACTGTTTACTAAAATCATATGGATTAATTAAACACATTGTATCGCAAATGCTACATATGGTATAAGATTTCTAGATAATTAATCAAATTAATTTACGAATTATAATTTTAGGTATCGGACACTGGCCCGTATTTTATCCTATATTCGGGTCACGACCACACATTGGAACAGCTATCGACGGCGTTAGGTTTATACAACGATCCTCTTTTGTTACGGTATGGAGCTCGAATAATTTTTGAAGTGTATCACGATAAGAGGGAATCCCAAAGCGGTGGAGCACGGAATGCTTACTTCAGAATTTTAAGTAACGGCCGCGATATTACCAAGCAAGCAAGTTTTTGTAAGGAAACGATAACCATGGAGAGTAAAATTAATCTTTGCAAGATTGAAGACATCGTCAGATTTATACATGACAATTACTTTTTAAATTTAAATTACACTAATTTTAAAGATTCTTGCTCAACAAATAAAGATGTTTAGGAATTTTGAAAAAATGTCCAATTTATTCCAGTATTCGAAAATGTATATAATTAAGTGAATTGAAAATTTGACAATATGAGAAGAATTTTGAGGAAGTTTGGAGTAGCTATAATGTGTTTAAATCCAAAACATTCTGGTAATACGATTTTAAAAAAGGTAGAGTTTTACCTCTTCTTGGTGTTCACAATTACGAAAACATCTTTTGGGTGAAGAAGTTGGAAAGTTTGATTATTTCGCTGAAAGCTCTAAATTTGATAGTTGAATACAACAAGAGGTAGAACCTTCCTTTGATAAAAAAATATGCACTGCTTGACTTGGACACTGCTTGAATTGGATGAAAACTCATTGGAATGTCGTTTCAGTTGGTGAAAACAAAATACATATCTAAGCTTTCCGGATTGTCAAAAATATGTAAAAACAAAATCAAAAAACATAACTTCGATATCTAGTCATCTCATTATTGACGCGCATTAATAGATTAACGATTCTTTTTTTATTAATAAAATTAATAATTAAAATTTTATAATTTAAACATTTCTTTAAAGATTTATTGAAGCAGTTTCTATTTGGCGCAGTGTAAAAACTAACTATGAAGTTTTCCGATTTATTTTGATAACCATCAGCATACATTTCCAAGTTATTCCACTAGGTATCCGTACATCATTAATTAGTTTATCCAATATTTCATATCGATTTGTAGTAATATTTCAATTTCAATTCTTTGATTTAAGATAATGTCAACTGTGACCAAAGAATTACTGCTCCATTGTTTTACTTCTTGAAAAACCTTATAAGGTATGAAATGTGTAATTACATATATAGAACAAGATAAAAATGTACAAATATCAAGTATAAAAATAATTATTGCTGTTAATTATATAAATAAATATAATTAACTGCTATATAATTTTTGTTATAAAATCAATTAAATCTAAATATTTTCCTAATACCTGCCTCTGGTATAATATAAACATTGATAAACTTTTTATTTATTTTTATATTCACTTCACTCTTCAGATCATTATATTCACCCTTTCAGGGTCACTATATTAAGATTCTTGTTATACATAAGTTCTGGACTGTACGTTTATGTATCATCAGTCATTCAGTTCACTTCTGTATCATCATCAGTCTTTTTGTCTTTGAAAAAAGGTTTCAGTATTTAGAGCCCACCCTGGTGGAAATATTTCTCTGAAAACTCTGAATTAGACTTTTGCAGAGTTTGTAAGACTTCTGCAAACTTTGTTTTACTTTTTCAGAGAAATATTTCCATCAGGGCATAGCTGCTTAAACCAAATTGGGGAATGCTTTCTTGCATTTTTTTTGCAAAATTGAGGATATAATACGAATGCTTCACCTATATTTAAATAAATTCCTAAATTTAAATATAAAAAAAACTAATATAATATCTTTTGATATAATATTATTATACAATCATTAAATTGATATCAGTAACAGCATTGCTCCAAACAAAACGCGATAATTTTTGAATATAATATCTTGCAGTTCAACTTTTTTTTATTCTTTCTAGTATTTAGCTACCTAAATAAGCAGGCGAAAATTAATTTATTTAATTTTATCAAAAATAAAATATTTTAATTAATTCAATAATCAATTGAGTAAATTGAGTTTTTAATTTTTGAGTTCAGTTATAACGCAATGCATCGAAAATCCTGTACTAAGGAATATTACAGTTATATAAAAATCAGTTATGAAAGTAAATAACTTCAACCGGCTTTCTAAAAAATCTGAGATTCTCCTAGACATATCTTTCGGCCAGAGATAATCTCAGAAACCGGAGGTTTGGTAACCCTATTGCACATCAGTATTTTTGTATGTGCCTTTTTAATTCTTTTTCTATTTGGAAAAATAAATTAGGTATAATAAAAAGTGTACCAGTACCAATCGAATGCATGCAAGAAATAAATATGTTTAGAATGTTACTTATATGTATATTTAACTCTAATTTTTATTAATCAAAAAGTTGTTAACCGATTGATTCTAAACTTCTCTTGAATCAAGAAAAATAATAATTTTAATAATTGAGGTTGCATTAAAACTATTTTATTGTACATAAAGGTATAACTACTAATTTATATGAATTTGTTGTTTCCATTGTTATTTGTAATTTTCTGTATCTATTGTACAATTTGATGTATAATTATAAATATTTCGATTAGCCTTTTCATTATTTTATTTGTGAATTTATAATAGAAATAAATATTTATATCTGTACGCAGACTACAAATCATAAGGATAAATAACTATGGAAGAAAAATATTTAAAAAAATATATTACATATTTTCTATTACAAGTACAAGCGTATTACATTTTTTGTGCAAGAAGTGTTGTGCAAACGTGGAGTCAAATTTTACATCTTCCTTTTAGACAGAAATATTTTTAATTTTCAAAAGTGAAATACAGACTTAGCTCTATTAAACTTATTCTTCTATTGAGGTAACAATTTCGACTTTTAAAAATAAAACATAACAATTCAATAAAACTTTACGATTTAAAATAATAGATAAACATTGAAAATAAAATAAAATGAGAATTCAACATTAAAAAATAAATAGCACCTGATAGATAAGTTTGACCACGGTAGTTCGTGAAAAATAAATTTCATGAGACAAAATAATTTTTGGAAGACACTCCAAAAACAAATAAGAATTACACCCAGTTTAAATTTTATAACACAATGAATGGCTTTTAAAAACATTTTTATCAGTTTTAGATGATATAATATGTTTAATCTCAATCTGCTGAGAAACTAGAAAGAAAATTTTGTGAAACAGTTCACAAAAAATACCCTGCAACATTATTTGTGCTAAAACTAGCTATTTCTCTTAAATGATTTTTCTGCGTTTATAAACCACCGCTTTTGGTAGTATTTCCTAAAACTAGAACGTTGTAAGAAGTATTAAGTTGTTCCAAAAATATGAATGTAAGAACAGTGTGTGGTCCCAATCTTGCATAATAAGGCGTAAATCCTTTCCACAAGGCAAAAATTCCTTCTTTGCGGATCACCTTAGACAGCACATCAAATGTACCTTTAAATTCTGGCACTCCATTGATTACCTTCATGTTCTGTATTCTAAATTAAAGAAAACAACTTGATAATCTAAAACCACAGTATTATGTGATGGATAAGTTACCTAGTTTTGGCTATATCAACGGGCATGGAGGCAGCAGTGGTTACAAGTCCAGATATCATGGAACTAACAAAATGACAACCAATGTTGTCATTAAAATACCCCGTGGTTAATAAAAATTGTTTTGCTTGTGAGTAACTCGCCAACTGGGCGGCATTTACTACCATGGCACGTCCCATTGTTGGTATAGCTCCACGCCATAATCCAATAACGCCTTCTTCCTTCGTTATCCTTAACAAAGCGTCAAATACACTTTTATAATTTCTCCTCTCTGCTGGGGGAAGTCTACCATCTGATGTCATCCTTATTAAAGCCACTTCTGAAGGTGTACCTATAAAAATTTATCAGTGAAAATATAAACTTTTAGTTTTGGACCAATCACAAGACTTAAAAAGAATTTCTTTTTAAACGTTTTTCTCATTGTGAGAGCTAGCGCAAAGCACAAGAGAAAGAGAAAACTTATAAATTATCATTATAACTCACATCAGGTATGTATTAATGCCACGTTTTATCACAAATATTTCCTAAAAGATAAACAAATGATATTTAACTTTGTTAGTAACGATTCAGAAAATATTTACAATAAAAAATTGCTATTTTTTTTATACAATGTTTCTCGTAAATAACTAAAGGTGAAAAACATGGTATAATCCATTAATCCTTGCTTAATTTTCTCAAGCAATTATTTATTCTGTAATAAATATGTGGTTAATTTTATATAAAATAATACATTTCTTTTAAATGTATATTAAAATAATTTAATTATCTACACTGAAAAAAGCTGTCGGCTTAAGAAATTTGTCATATCAAAAGAACGCTTCGAGTTGCTACACAAAATATCAATTAGAGATTTTTTTTGTTTGTGTTGAACTCCGGCTAGAAACTTCAAGTGCCCTTGCCAGGTGCCCATTTTATAAAATGCCAGCCATTCTAGTTAGATAGAAGTTGCTACACAATTTTTTTTTTTGCATACTTTCCTATCGTTGAGAGTGAAAGCCACCAGTGCATTATAGCTCGCTAGGGTCCTAGGATGCTATTTAAGAGTTTCAAAATTGAGGAGTATGAAGATAAGATTTAAAAATTCAAAAATGATTATCATTCTTCATGAACAATAAAACAAAGTACGTGTAGGAATTTGAAATTATTGGCAATGGAAAACTATCAAAATTTCATAATGATTAAAATGTCCACTGCTTTTGATTTTATGATTTTAACAAACAGTACAGTTTTAGGAAATTAAGTAAATCAAGAAATTGATCTAATTCTAGGATAAATAATTCAAGTTCTAAAAATCGTATAGTAACAGAATTTTCAATTAGCAATGTATTGATAATTGCCAATACAAGGTGCGTATTTCTACACATGAAAAAGTTTTAATTTGTAGCTATAAATACTGAGACTTGATTATACTACTTATAGAATTTGGTAGGTATTTATTTTCTCATCTCCCGCATTATTGGCCCGATTCTAAATATTGCTTAGCAAATCATAAAGAAGTAAACAAATTATTATATTAATTAAGGGTAACAAATGAGTTCAAATATTTCATTACATAATTTTTATAATAGTCAGTCAAGGTCATGTGAATATTAATTTTAGGAAAATATTGGAATCGAATAGTGAGTAAAGCATCACAAACGTAAATTACCAGAATAAATTAAATAATTGCTTATTTAATTTCATCACTTTTCTAATTTAAATACTATACCTTTGAACTTTCAGCATGGTATTCAATTATGTGATACTTAAAATATACTATCATTTACCTACAAAAGCTCCTGCAACGCCAGCAGCCATTCCGAGTAAAGCTTTCGTTGCAAATCCGGGTGGTTTCCCGTCAGCGGAGAATTGCTCAAACAGCCAAGTGTAAACCCCCAATCGTGTTGTCGTATAAGTAGCCTGTCTTAATAGCCCAGCCGATAAACCACTATACATAGCAAAGACCCCCTCTTTTGCGATAATGCCTTTTACAGCATGAAACGAGGTAGGATATTCCTTCGCTGCACCACCCATACCACTAAGTTGCATCCTGTTTTTCACTAAATCAAGTGGTTGCACGAAAAGGGTAGCAGCCATTCTAAAAATTCAATAAGTAATAACTGCTAAAATAAGGTCCTATTTACTTACCCAGCTGTACCACCAAAAAGAAATTTAATATAATTTGGCGTTGACTTTTCTTCAGGTTTGGCCATTTTTACAATTTTTTACCTAAAAATCTACCGATGAGATGAGTGAAAGCAAAAGTTCGATATCAAGTGTTATCTATATATTGGCAATGATATTGGGGTCATTATTTATTACAAAAATTATAAAATTAAGATTAAAAAGTGGGGAAATATGAAAATTTAGGTTATGTATAATATTATGCAGATAAGTCTTGCGGGTTGCAGACATTTAGGTCATGAAAATTTCTGTCACTTGTTAAATGTTACAAATTTGATTTTTTAGGGTTTCGTTTACATAAATTTAGGTAAACTTGAATGAACTAATCTTTTTATTTAATTTATTATTATTTTAAACATAAGGTACCTTCGGTATTTCGTTATAATATTTTTAATTGACATTGTTTTAATTTATAGATTATGGCCAGCAACGTTCCCGATATCATTTACAGTTGTGAAATTTGTGGGTTAGAGAGTCTCACCGAAGATGGTTTACTCACACACACAAATACAGCACATGTGGAAGGTCAAGCGGTGTGTCCTTTTTGTCAATTGTCGGGAGTATCTCCAGCGGAACTACTTCTGCATGTCAATCATGCTCATTTAGATTATTTGACTCCCGAATCAGAAGTCAATATGAGCTTCATCGATGATGCAAGCCCTAGGTTTGTGACCCTTCTCTTTTTTGATGCTTTTCTTTCAATAAATTTAAACAGCTTTCTTTGCAGCGATTTTAATGGTTCTATAAACGGGGATTGGAAGTTGCCATCTTTATCGAGCCATAGTAGTCATAGTAGTAAATTTGTTGGTAATAACGGTTCTAATACTGATAATAATATCAATAATATAAATTATGTTGCTAAGGTAAGTTTTATGGCTAAAAAGTTTTTAATGTTATTTGGTGTGGGTTATGCAGTTTCAACTTTTAGGTTTCATTTACCTACAGTAATAATAAATCAATAATTAATTATAAATCAATAGAAGTATTTCTTGAACTAACAAACCTTTAGGTCTAGGGTAATTCAAAATGAGACCAATTTCTTTTATACTACTTTTTTAAATTAATTTATCAAGTTCAATTAGGTAATTGTTTTACCAATTATATGTATTTTAAAAAATTAACAAACTAAGAAAAATTCAAATTATAATCTTCTACTACATATAATATGCAATATGCAATACTATGTGCATGCAGTGGCATGACTTGACGCTGTCAAGTCAAGGAATTTTGATAGGCTCCCCGATTGAGATGTTTTTTAACGAGAAATAATAATATAACCATGCATGTTATATATAAGTTTACTTTTTACTGAAAGGAAATGGTCTTAATGGGCACTGAAATTATTATTTTAACAAAATTGTAAAAAAATGATTTTTGTTAAAATAGCGGTTTTACTTGATGAATGTTTACTATGTTTATATTCCGTATTTGCTATTTTTTGCATTTTTAAAAGGAAATTTTGAAATAGGAGCTAATTTTCAATGCAGTTGACAAATAAATATTTAAAAAGCAGCATGTTATTTACAGTCTACGTTAATAAATTAAGGTAAACCAGATACTAAAACTGTTCGGGTTTATTTGACTCAAAATCAAAATTGATCTGCAATAAAATAATCATCTTTTATTATGATGGTAATTATGATTTACACTTGGTAATTTTGTTTATGCAGGGGCCCTATTGTCAAGCTCACTTGACTTGATGCACATAGGAATCATTATATTTTAACCAAGCAGAGAGTGTGAATACTTCATTTATATCAGAAAGTGACGTATTTCGTATGCGAATAAAATCGTGTGGTGTAAAAGTATTTAAAAAAAAATCAAGAGTTAAAATAGTAGTAATTAGACCAGGTTTTTCTTTATACCCGGTGACTTACCTTATACCCGATCTTAGGGAAATAATATGGGAAATTGATTATTTTTAAATTTCTGCTTCCCATTATAACGGATAAGAATGACAAAGTTACCAATTTAAAGAGACTTTTTTCCACGTCTAAAGATACTCATATTTTGTTCTTTAATTATTTGTAAAAATTCAATAATAAATTTTCCTTTTCCTTTTGGGATATTAGTGTAATTTTTGATTTCATTCCATTTTTCTTTAACAGCTTTCATTACCAAATCAATTGGAATATTGATAAAAAGTGATTTGACGTCTTTCTTAATGAGTTTTTTTTTGATTTTGTTAAATTCACGATTATATTTTTATTCTTGTTTATCTAAAAATTCATGATAAATATTATTAGGTAGATGATATGCTAATTTTTGTTTAAGGCAATCTATTTTTTTTCGGTATTCTTAGTTATTGAGGTGGTCCATATTAAATGCTAGGTCCATATTATTACTTTCTCCTCTACTCATTAATCATGTAACAGTCCAATCAGTTATTAGAGAATTTAACTAATTATTAAACTTGACGATTTTAGGCAACAGTCAATGGTGATATTAGTCCAAAAAATTCCAGTCACGGAGAAGGATCTCCGTTACGTACTAGTCTTAATCTTAAACTTCGCAATCCAGCTCCAACATTGCAATGTCCGATGTGCAAGTATACGAGTATTAGTCCAGATGAACTTGAAGAACACATAAATAGGTAAATAGTAAAATAACAAAAAAATTGACAGTGACAAAAGTGAAACTGACATAAAAAATTTCAGTAATTTCTCATAAAACTTTAAAATGTTTAATATTCTAAAACGATTATGGTGGTTTTTAGTAGTTTATTTATGCAAGTAACCTTTCTATAAATTTTTTTCAGGCAACATTTTGATTTGACCTCGCCATCAGTTGGAAATTGTACAGGAGATGTGTTTTCGTGTCCAATATGTGTAAAAGCATTCGATTCCGCCCCAGATTTAGAATTACATGTTAATATTGAACATAAGGATATTTTATCGCCTGCCAGTCCTTCCACTACTTCGTGTCCAGTATGTGGAATGACTTTGAATAATGATAACGACGTAAGTTGGTTTTTATGTCACTATTTCTCCTTTTAAATTTTAATTTTCTTCCGAATTGGGCCAATGTTATTATGAAATCTTATTTTAAAAATTAATTCAAACAAATTATGTAGTTTTCGTGCATCTGCAGAGTGAGGAAGCGGCTCGTCATGTGGAATCGCATTTTCCTGCTGGATCTCCTTTAGATAAAGCAACCTTGAAGGAACGGGAACAAAGAGAGTTTGAATTATTGAGGGCACAGTATGGAATGGATAATCAAGGAAATTTTCGCGAACAATCGGTTACCAACATGCAGAGAGCGGTTTATGCAGGAGAAATGAGTGTATCGGATTATTATGAGAGGACTTTGGATTTACGTGCTGCCGAAAGTTGTGGTATCGATGATGGCAGCTCTGTGACACGAAATTTGGTTAGTTTGCTTTTGATTTTGTTAAATTTTTGTTGAGGTTTTGGATTTTAGGTTCCAAAAATTCGAACTTTTAGTAACAATGCGCAAAATGTTGTTCGTACATTAACATGCACATGTGTAGATCATTATGCGTCGTCGTATGGAGATCGAGGCTGGGGTTGTGGGTATAGAAATGCTCAAATGCTTATCTCAAGTCTTTTGACTCATACCGGTTACAACGAAAGAGTTTATAAATTATGGCAAGGGCAAAAGCCACCAAGGTCTTCAGTTCCTAGCATATCACGACTGCAAAGTCTTATTGAACAAGCATGGTCGCAAGGATTTGATACACAGGTCTTTTTTGAAGCTTTAAAAAGTAGCATCAAAATTTGATGTACTATTTTAGGGTTCCGAACAGTTAGGATGTCGCTTGGTTAATACAAGGAAGTGGATTGGTGCCACCGAAGTAGTAACATTATTATCCTTTTTAAAGGTTCGTTGTCAGTTAGTTGATTTTCACAGACCAACTGGAGCTGGTGGAACGCATCCAGAACTATTTAATTGGGTTTTAAGATATTTTGAAAATAGTGGAGGCGTCGAGTTTACTCCACCATTGTATTTACAACACCAAGGTTAGTGTTACATTAATCAGGCTTTTTAATTATTGTAAAATAATGGCATTGGTCTGAGAAATCTCAACATGGTTTTAAATTTTAATAACAATTCAAATTTTACTCTCTGTTAGTTTTTGCTAACTATAAATAAACAGGCTGCTTATTAATTGTCAAGCATAAACCACATTTTTCTGCATCTCTAATGTTGAGTCCCAATGGAGGACCTGTGATTGAATATCATTTTCAAAGAACTAATCTTAGGCCATACATGCCTAAATTCTTAAATCAGTCAGTGTTTTTGTAGAACTTCAGTTTCACTTAGTTCAACTTAAACTATTTGTAAAACTGTCCTTAATAGCTTTAGTTTTAAATATTATATAAAAAGTTTCTGAATTTTTGAAATCATACAATAACAAACAAGGAGGTCTTAGAACCACCACCAAACGAGTAGCGTATCATTTGTTCAGAATTGAACATCACCAAACATGGTGCTGCGGTCTACATACAAATTTCTGCTTAGTGTGCGGTCTATCATAAAATTGGAGGAAGATTAACCATCTTCCTAGTAACGCACTTTGCCATTTTATTATAAGTATAATAAAACAGCATCACAAATTTTGCTTAAGAAATTGTGTAATAAATACAGTCTTTACAGCAACAGTTTTTATTTTGAATCATTTTAGGTCACAGTCGTACGATAATGGGAGTAGAAGTTCATCGTGACGGTACAAAAACACTTTTAGTTCTTGATCCTAGTCACTCGCGGCCTCAAATGGGACAATTAATGGAATCTGCAGTTGGATCTACCTCAATGCGTTTATTGAGAAAAAGCGAATCTGCCATGAAAGCTCGACAATACCAAATAGTGTCGGTAGTGGGTATGATAGACAGCGAGCAACAGTATCAGCAGAGTAAAGTATTACGTGGTTTGAGAATTCCGCAAGATCGATGAGACCAACTCGTGTTATGTAATTTATCAGTTTTTATTAATCGTTTTTTTGAATTTAATTATTCTCTAGTCTATTTATTACCACCTTGCGGTTCATGAAGTATTAATTTTTGTAATTTTACAATCCATTCACTTAAAAAACGATATCAATATCATAAGCAATATACCAAGACAAACAAGTGGAATGTAAAAATAGAAAAGTTTCGTAAAACTTACGGTTTTATCACTGCTATATTTATCGAATGCTGCCTTTTAGTGTTATTTCCTAAATTACGAAAGTACAAACACTTTTAAGATGATATAAAAATAAATTCCATTTATCCATTTATGTTAACTCAAATTATTAAATTATCTTGAGAACTTTTTTTGAATCTCTTAAAAATGACGGTAAGTTTGTGCACAAAGAAATTTTATCATTATAATGTGATGTTCAAACGAATTGACCAATGTTGTTTCTGCAGTTGTTTTAATTCTGGGCACGTGACGAATGCAAAGGAGAAACCTTTTTGCTTATAGTGTGAAAAAGTATTGTTTTTATTGCGCCTAATTGTAGAAATAATTTAGTAGTTAAATTTGACTGTACACAACTTGTTACAAAGATAATTTTTAAAAAGTGTAATAGAAAATTTTATGACTCTGAAAGGCTAACCTTTTTATTATTTTTGCCTTAAAGATGGCATGTTGAAAGAACTATATTGATTGTTACTAATATAAAATTTACTTGATCTCACAAATCTGTAGGTCATTGTTTACATTTCCTTAAAGTGTAGTTAGCTAGTATTAAAGTGTTTTACAGATTTACTATTTATTTCCTAAACGAAACTTGACCAACATTTTTTTCCCATCCTAATTTTTTTTTTTTGAATTTCTTATTTCACTTTTTCACATTTCTGAGGAATGTGTCTAGAATGAACATCAATGATTTCTCAATTTGACCCGGCACATTCAGTGTACATAGTGCCGTTGGCATAATGAGGTTTTTGCTAGGTAATTTTATTTTCTAGTTTGCAAGTTAGTTTAGAACCCATTAAAATTTTTTTTATGTAATGAGTTAATTCTACTTGAGCTACTTTTGTTTCAAGTTGTACGGTAAATTAATTTATATCTGCTGCTTTACGTAATATGGAAATTAACGCTTCGTCAGCGTCCACTCTAAGTAGGCTAGTTGTTATAATCTTTAGTTTTCTTTTTTACGATGTAATACACTCACCAATCATGTATCACAGTGAATTTTATTAACAACACGTCAGTATGACATCACTGGACTTAATCTAGACAGCTGCAATGGTGCAGTTTCTTTTATCAAGTTGAGACTGATTACTTTTATCTCAAGAAATATTTAAATTTTAATCTTTTCTTGCTATAATTAGAACAATTTGAAATACTTAAAAAATAAGAATTTGAAAATGAATGATTTTTTTAGAAACTTGTTTTTCCATATTACGTTGTTAAAAGGAGCAGATAAAATAATATATTATAACTCGAGTTTAAACTGTTTGTTAAATAATATACTATTACTATTCCAATATTTAGCACTGCTTTTCACGATAGGTTTTTTGTGTTTATAAAATATAAATTCAATGAGTAGCAAAAGACATTTTGCTATTTGTAATTTGTAACAGTTTAAGGAAATACGTAGGACAAAGGTCTTCCTTGATTTGAATGATGAATCGAGCCGGCTTGTTTTAAATTTATGGGGTAGTTTATTTACTGCTTGGTTGTATATTGATTTTTAGAAAAGATTCGTGCAATTTCTTATTTTAAAGTTGTCGAGTTAAGTACACGAAGAACATAAAGATATTTTTTTATTTGCAAACTGAAGAGTTTGTACGGTTTTTTGTTGTTGAGTTTCACCTTCAATGCTAGATGTACTCAATTATTATTTTTTGTTGTGATTGTTCATTTAGGACAGTCTAAAATTTTAATTTGTTATTTGTTTTTGGAATTTATTCCGAGTTTGGCACAATATCCTATTAATTTTTTTATGTATTTGCGTGAATTGTGGATTTTGGAATTTAAAATATGAGACAATAATATCAGTATTTCTTCTTTATATTCTTTGAACTTGTTTTATAAATTCACCTAGTGCCTTCAAGCATACATATAAGTAGGTACGACGTAAAACACAGAATTTTAAGTTTGTTAACTACAAAAAAAAATCAGAAATTAGAAATAATTTTCCAGAATGAAATTGGTTATCTGATTCCGTTTATTTTATTAATTAGAAATAGATCGACAAATAAAACAAGATTGGTTAGCATAATGATAAGTTGAAAGATGTAATATACTGAAAATATGGTGATGAAACATTTCAGCGAGGATAGGAAGGTGAAGGGTAGTTATATGTTGAACACTCAAAATCTTTCATGGCTCTGCGATTTGTGTAGACTGTAGAGGATCATGGAAGGCACTTGCAAGCTTCCTCTACACCAGCGGTTCTCAAACTTTTTTGGTGACGGAAGGAAGGAAAGCAAAATACTTGACGGAACCCTGCAATAAAACAATAGTTTTTAAAAGTGTATTCTTTATTAATAAACATAATAAAAGTACAATGTAACAGTTTCTAATTATTACTTACTTTACCACATGGCAAGTACATACATTATTAGAAGATAAAAAAGAAAAAATCTAACTAATGGGAGGTATATGAAACTGTTTTTTATTTTTCATTAATTGGTTGATGTCAGGTTTGATAGAAGACAGTTGCAGTCTCATATCAGGTTCGGCGTCCTGTTTCGCACAAATATGTTGTTGGGAACGGGAGAAGAATATTCAGAGCCATTTTGCCAAGCATTGGATATTCATTACGAATTCTGCACCAAAAATCGTTGAGAGGTGTCGTTTTGAACAGTGACTCCATACTTGTGTCTGAGGACATTTCTAAAAGAGATTCATATATCTCGTTTGACATACTTTCGGGCTTTTGTAAATTGGGTAAAAAAGGATTATGAATCCATGAATTCAGTTTCATTTTTGTATTCTGTTCTTCGGGAAAATACTTTTCAAAAGATGCGCGCATCAAAGTGAGATATTGGACCAATTCTTCAAACATATCATCTTGAAACATTTCTGAGTCGTTATCGCTAAGAAACTCACTGAGTGACGTAAAGCTTTCTATTTCTCTGTTATCAACGCAAACAATCCAAAAATCTAATTTTCTTTTGAAGGCAGTTATTTTGTTATAGGCCTGGAACACTGTTGTCTGTTTACCTTGCAATGATAAATTCAATTCGTTTAGTGTTTGAAAGATATCCGCCATAAAAGACAATCGGAACAACCAAGTTTTATCATACAAACGGTCTTTCAAATTAAAAGAAGTATCTGAAAGAAACATTTGTAACTCCGCTCTAAGTTCAAATAGCCTTTAATAGGCGGGCGGAGTCAAAACGTTCGACCAGAGAGAGGTGTTTTGATTTTTTTTTTCTAAATTCTTGCGGAACCCCTACAGGGGTATCGCGGAACCCTAGGGTTCCGCGGAACACACTTAGAGTATAGCTGGTCTAAGGGAAGCTGTAGCGGTTCTTGTCAGTAAATTAAACAATGAAGATGTATCTTGGGCAACTATCAAAGCCCTAATGGCTAGCCGTCTCATAGCCTTGGACAAAAGTCCTGGAGTAAGACCAATAGGAGTTGGTGAATGCCTAAGAAGAATCTTAGGAAAATGCATGGCTGAAGCGACAGGTACAGATGTTACAGATGCTTGTGAAGAAAGACAGCTATGCGGAGGACTGAAATCTGGAACAGAAGGAGCAGTTCATACAATGAGTGCATTATTTGATGATAACGCAAAACCACAATCAAGGTGGGGCTCCTACTTGTTGATGCCAAAAATGCGTTCAATTCCATGAACAGGATGATGGCTACCTGCAGGCACGCCTATATTGGCCACGCTGTGCAAGATACCTATATAACACCTATAAAGGGCACGCAGAGTTGGTATTACATGGAGGAGAGGAGCGTCTATATAGTAAAGAAGGTGTGACACAAGGAGATCCACTGGCCATGCTCGTTTACGCTTTGGCTACTATACCACTCATAGCAGCACTACAACAAAAAGAAGTTACGCAATGTTGGTACGCTGACGACTCATCGGCACAAGGAAATTTTGTTCAATTGAAGAATTGGTGGGATCAGTTGAATTCTAAAGGGCCATCATTTGGTTACTTTCCCCAGGGAGAAAAATCTTACATCATATTGCATGAGGATGATCGACACATTAAGTCTTTATTTATATATAAAAATAAATACAATAATTATTTACCACCCGACAAATTGGTCGGGTCAAAAATTTCAAACTTTTTTATATTTTACAAAAATGCCTGTTTCAGCAGGTCTTCCAAGCGTGATTTTTCTGCCATTGTTTCTGGTAAGGGCCTTTCACCCTTTCGTCGCTTTTAATGCGATTTTGGGTCCAAATAATACTCGAGTCGGTCCTGGCTTTCATATCAATCTTACTTCTACGAATTTTCGATTCTCCATTATTCGTTGGGTTTCCACTTTTCGTTTCTTTGCTCACAATACTATTCTCCTTTTCTCTTTTCATCAAGTTTCGCGTCTTGATTACTTCGATTCAGGGGTGTTGTGCAGGATTTCATTGTCATTTTAATGCCTGGGTGGAAAGGCTTGTGCCCCTCCTTTTATGTGTCCCACTGTATATCGGTTTCCAGTTGGATTCGTTTATACAGGGTTTCTCAGAAATTTGAATCTTATAAAATGCCTGGGTGAAAAGGCGATTCTGAAAGTTCCTTTTGGGTTCTGTACTCTGCAAGGTGTCCGGAAGTTTAGGACCCTTTTACTGCTTCGGTGAGACCCAATCGGATTGGAAGTTTCGAGTCTTGAGATGAGCCTGGGTGGAAAGACGATTCTGAAGATTAACAATATTTATCATTTACAATAATCACAATAATTATCACAACAATAATCTAATAGTTGCTAATTTGGCTGCTTAAAAAAAATATCGTCACTCTCTGCCGCAATACCTCCAATCACCAGCACACCAAATTTTGTTAGGAGATACGATGACATAATATTCATTTTTGTTTTCTATTGTGGTAATACTATACTTATACTTTCAAAGCTCCATCGACACACCAAATTTTAGCTGAATCGGTTCAACATTTCCGGAGATACGACATTTTCATTTTTTTAAATTTATTTTATTGTGGTGGCCCTGGTGAAAATTTCTCTGGCAAAACCTTATTTTCACCATTCCAGCCCACGAGGCATACGTCCAATAAGTTTGATTGCAATCGACGCAGAAATGTCGAAGAAAATCGATCGACAAAAACTTTTTTCATGTTTTTGCCAAAAATGTTAATTTTATTTTTTTCATGTTGCATTACTGATTTCTATCGAAGGATTACATATGCTCTCATATCCATTAGGATCAATGTACCTACGTACCAAATTTGGGTAAGATCCCTTCAGCACTTCTTGAGTTATTCACTCTTAAAGTTTCAACTTTGACAACTTGTGATTTTTGACAAACGACAGATAGAAGATTAATTTTACCTATTCTGGATAAAGCCCTTTAAAGCCTTTAAAATAACATATCGCAAGACAAAATATTTTTTAAAAATCCCGTATTCTTTGCTTGTGGTGGCACTCCTGATTGATAGATCGCGACGAAAACCTTATTTTAACCTTTCCACCGTGAACCCTACCACCATACCAAATTTGGTCGTAATTGGTTGGATGGTTCGGAAGCAAATCGATCGACAAAATTGGACGACCGACATACAGACCGACACAGAAATTTTTATTTTACCTTTTGCAGATCTTTTTCGTTTCTGAACACGGTGATCTCGAAAATGCAAAAAAAAAGTTGAAATTTTTTTTCGATTACCATACCTCCAATCTTTTTTGGTCCTCCAATTGATTGGAGGTAAAAAGACCATCTAAATTTTTGGCGATTTTTGAAAAAAACGTAAGGTTAACCCCTTTGGTGTTTTTTTACCCCAAAAATTGAAAGTCTGAAATCGAAACATTTTTTGGCGGTTTCTTATGCAGTTTGGCGAGATAAATCGACTGACGCAGGCAGATTTTACCTAAGTATGATATTTTAGGATTTATGCGTCTTTAAAGTATGTTATGTTTTATTATTAATAATATTAGGTTATCCAAGTCTTTAGGTTGGTCCTGTTTATTATATAGTGTGTTCTCCAAGTCTTTACGTTGGTTGTTTAAATCTAAGTACTGTTTTACTTATATAGATAAATATATAAATAGATTAAAGGATTATCTCTATAACATCTTCCTTTTTTACCATTAGGCCTAATGCGAGAAAGTAAATCGTCTAGGCGGTTTTATATGCCTTCCATATATTGTTCTTTTATTTTCATTTCATATTCATTTCATTTTCATTTTCATTTCCATTTTCATTTCCTTTTTCATTTCCATTTTCATTTCCATTTTCATTTCCATTTTCGTTTCCATTTTCGTTTCCATTTTCGTTTCCATTTTCATTTCCATTTTCATTTCATTTTCATTTCATTTTCATTTCATTTTCATTTCATTTTCATTTCATTTTCATTTCATTTTCATTTCATTTTCATTTCATTTTCATTTCATTTTCATTTCATTTTCATTTCATTTTCATTTCATTTTCATTTCATTTTCATTTCATTTTCATTTCATTTTCATTTCATTTTCATTTCATTTTCATTTCATTTTCATTTCATTTTCATTTCATTTTCATTTCATTTTCATTTCATTTTCATTTCATTTTCATTTCATTTTCATTTCATTTTCATTTCATTTTCATTTCATTTTCATTTCATTTTCATTTCATTTTCATTTCATTTTCATTTCATTTTCATTTCATTTTCATTTCATTTTCATTTCATTTTCATTTCATTTTCATTTCATTTTCATTTCATTTTCATTTCATTTTCATTTCATTTTCATTTCATTTTCATTTCATTTTCATTTCATTTTCATTTCCATTTCCATTTTCATTTTCATTTTCATTTTTATTTTCATTTTCATTTTCATTTTCATTTTCATTTTCATTTTCATTTTCATTTTCATTTTCATTTTCATTTTCATTTTCATTTTCATTTCATTCTCTTCTTATTTCATTTTCATTCTGCTTCGTTTTGGGTATTCCACACATTACTTTGTCACATTCCGCCTTCGATTTCGACGACCCAATTCTTCGGTCTCGTTATTAACAATTCCAACTTCTTCCCAGTTATCATCGTCGTCTGCTTCATTGTCTACCTTGGCTTTGTCTATAATAAAAACACAAAATCTGTCTTTCTTCTTATGTTTACGTTTATGTTTTCTCTTCTTCTTCTCTAACATATTCTTCATTGTTGGAAATTTGTAAGATATAGATTGCGATTGATTACGGCTACGACGGGCATTCGTATTTGAAGAATATCGACTGCTACTACTGTTAGACCTCGACGAACTTCTGCATTTTGCCGATTTATTTGAGTTACCTTCCGATACGAAATTGGTTTGCTCATCTGTGTCTAAAATGTTGGTATTGTAATATTTTCTCGCCATTTCGTCCCCTAAACTTTGATGATCTGGCAATCCGTTGGCATAGTATCCCATAACCCTTTGTAATGATTCATCATTTTGTTTAGCTTCTTGAATTTTTTTTAGTTTTCGCTCTGACACGGCTAAATTCTGAATTTGCAAATTTATATGCAGCTTATTTTCAATATCAATTTCCGTTAATTCAACATTTACGTCTTCTGTAGCTGATCGTGATCGAGATCCAGCTATATACATTTCTTTCCTTTGTGGACTTCTTAGGTTACTTGTTTTATTTATTGTTAACCTTGCGATTGTATTCTCTTTTTCTTCTTCTAGCAGTCTTAACTGTTCTTTAGCTAAATCCAATTCTTTCGCCATTTCTATCGCTTTGTGTAGAACTTCGAATATTCCGAATACTTGTTTTAAGTTCATTGCTACTTCGTTTTCTTCTGACACCATGTTATGTTTTATTATTAATAATATTAGGTTATCCAAGTCTTTAGGTTGGTCCTGTTTATTATATAGTGTGTTCTCCAAGTCTTTACGTTGGTTGTTTAAATCTAAGTACTGTTTTACTTATATAGATAAATATATAAATAGATTAAAGGATTATCTCTATAACAAAGTTGACAAAATTTGATCGCGGTTTTGAACCGCTTACGAGCATTACCCCCAATCCAAAGCGCGTATTTCGAACTCCCCGCATCAAATCACGTCGGTTATGATCAAAAAAAGCCCACCTAAATTTTTGGCGATTTTTGAAAAAAACGTAAGGTTAACCCCTTTGGTGTTTTTTCACCCCAAAAATTGAAAGTCTGAAATCGAAACATTTTTTGGCGGTTTCTTATGCAGTTTGGCGAGATAAATCGACTGACGCAGGCAGATTTTACCTAAGTATGATATTTTAGGATTTATGCGTCTTTAAAGTTGACAAAATTTGATCGCGATTTTGAACCGCTTACGAGCATTTCCCCCAAACCAAAACGCGTTTTTCGAACTCCCCGCATCAAATCACGTCGGTTATGATCAAAAAAAGCCCACCTAAATTTTTGGCGATTTTTGAAAAAAACGTAATGTTAACCTCTTTGGTGTTTTTTCACCCCAAAAATTGAAAGTCTGAAATCGAAACATTTTTTGGCGGTTTCTTATGCAGTTTGGCGAGATAAATCGAGTGACGCAGGCAGATTTTACCTAAGTATGATATTTTAGGATTTATGCGGCTTTAAAGTTGACAAAATTTGATCGCGACTTTGAACCGCTTACGAGCATTTCCCCCAAACCAAAACGCGTTTTTCGAACTCCCCGCATCAAATCACGTCGGTTATGATCAAAAAAAGACCATCTAAATTTTTGGCGATTTTTGAAAAAAACGTAAGGTTAACCCCTTTGGTGTTTTTTTACACCAAAAATTGAAAGTCTGAAATCGAAACATTTTTTGGCGGTTTTTTATGCAGTTTGGCGAGATAAATCGACTGACGCAGGCAGATTTTACCTAAGTATGATATTTTAGGATTTATGCGTCTTTAAAGTTGACAAAATTTGATCGCGATTTTGAATCGCTTACGAGCATTTCCCCCAAACCAAAACGCGTTTTTCGAACTCCCCGCATCAAATCACGTCGGTTATGATCAAAAAAAGACCATCTAAATTTTTGGCGATTTTTGAAAAAAACGTAAGGTTAACCCCTTTGGTGTTTTTTCACCCCAAAAATTGAAAGTCTGAAATCGAAACATTTTTTGGCGGTTTCTTATGCAGTTTGGCGAGATAAATCGACTGACGCAGGCAGATTTTACCTAAGTATGATATTTTAGGATTTATGCGTCTTTAAAGTTCACCAAATTTGATCGCGATTTTGAACCGCTTACGAGCATTTCCCCCAATCCAAAGCGCGTATTTCGAACTCCCCGCATCAAATCACGTCGGTTATGATCAAAAAAAGACCATCTAAATTTTTGGCGATTTTTGAAAAAAACGTAAGGTTAACCCCTTTGGTGTTTTTTCACCCCAAAAATTGAAAGTCTGAAATCGAAACATTATTTGGCGGTTTCTTATGCAGTTTGACGAGATAAATCGAGTGACGCAGGCAGATTTTACCTAAGTATGATATTTTAGGATTTATGCGTCTTTAAAGTTCACCAAATTTGATCGCGATTTTGAACCGCTTACGAGCATTTCCCCCAATCCAAAGCGCGTATTTCGAACTCCCCGCATCAAATCACGTCGGTTATGATCAAAAAAAGCCCACCTAAATTTTTGGCGATTTTTGAAAAAAACGTAAGGTTCCCTTTGGTGTTTTTTCACCCCAAAAATTGAAAGTCAGAAATCGAAACATTTTTTGGCGGTTTCTTATGCAGTTTGGCGAGATAAATCGACTGACGCAGGCAGATTTTACCTAAGTATGATATTTTAGGATTAATGCGTCTTTAAAGTAGACAAAATTTGATCGCGACTTTGAACCGCTTACGAGCATTTCCCCCAAACCAAAACGCGTTTTTCGAACTCCCCGCATCAAATCACGTCGGTTATGATCAAAAAAAGACCATCTAAATTTTTGGCGATTTTTGAAAAAAACCTAAGGTTAACCCCTTTGGTGTTTTTTTACACCAAAAATTGAAAGTCTGAAATCGAAACATTTTTTGGCGGTTTCTTATGCAGTTTGGCGAGATAAATCGACTGACGCAGGCAGATTTTACCTAAGTATGATATTTTAGGATTTATGCGTCTTTAAAGTTGACAAAATTTGATCGCGATTTTGAACCTCTTACGAGCATTTCCCCCAAACCAAAACGCGTTTTTCGAACTCCCCGCATCAAATCACGTCGGTTATGATCAAAAAAAGACCATCTAAATTTTTGGCGATTTTTGAAAAAAACGTAAGGTTAAACCCTTTGGTGTTTTTTCACCCCAAAAATTGAAAGTCTGAAATCGAAACATTTTTTGGCGGTTTCTTATGCAGTTTGGCGAGATAAATCGACTGACGCAGGCAGATTTTACCTAAGTATGATATTTTAGGATTTATGCGTCTTTAAAGTTGACAAAATTTGATCGCGATTTTGAACCGCTTACGAGCATTTCCCCCAAACCAAAGCGCGTATTTCGAACTCCCCGCATCAAATCACGTCGGTTATGATCAAAAAAAGACCATCTAAATTTTTGGCGATTTTTGAAAAAAACGTAAGGTTAACCCCTTTGGTGTTTTTTCACCCCAAAAATTGAAAGTCTGAAATCGAAACATTTTTTGGCGGTTTCTTATGCAGTTTGGCGAGATAAATCGAGTGACGCAGGCAGATTTTACCTATGTATAATATTTTAGGATTTATGCGTCTTTAAAGTTGTCAAAATTTGATCGCGATTTTGAACCGCTTACGAGCATTTCCCCCAAACCAAAACGCGTTTTTCGAACTCCCCGCATCAAATCACGTCGGTTATGATCAAAAAAAGACCATCTAAATTTTTGGCGATTTTTGAAAAAAACGTAAGGTTCCCTTTGGTGTTTTTTCACCCCAAAAATTGAAAGTCAGAAATCGAAACATTTTTTGGCGGTTTCTTATGCAGTTTGGCGAGATAAATCGACTGTCGCAGGCAGATTTTACCTAAGTATGATATTTTAGGATTTATGCGTCTTTAAAGTTGACAAAATTTGATCGCGATTTTGAACCGCTTACGAGCATTTCCCCCAAACCAAAGCGCGTATTTCGAACTTCCCGCATCAAATCACGTCGGTTATGATCAAAAAAAGACCATCTAAATTTTTGGCTATTTTTGAAAAAAACGTAAGGTTAACCCCTTTGGTGTTTTTTCACCCCAAAAATTGAAAGTCTGAAATCGAAACATTTTTTGGCGGTTTCTTATGCAGTTTGGCGAGATAAATCGACTGACGCAGGCAGATTTTACCTAAGTATGATATTTTAGGATTTATGCGTCTTTAAAGTTCACCAAATTTGATCGCGATTTTGAACCGCTTACGAGCATTTCCCCCAATCCAAAGCGCGTTTTTCGAACTCCCCGCATCAAATCACGTCGGTTATGATCAAAAAAAGACAATCTAAATTTTGGGCGATTTGTGAAAAAAACGTAAGGTTAACCCCTTTGGTGTTTTTTCACCCCAAAAATTGAAAGTCTGAAATCGAAACATTTTTTGGCGGTTTCTTATGCAGTTTGGCGAGATAAATCGAGTGACGCAGGCAGATTTTACCTATGTATAATATTTTAGGATTTATGCGTCTTTAAAGTTGTCAAAATTTGATCGCGATTTTGAACCGCTTACGAGCATTTCCCCCAAACCAAAACGCGTTTTTCGAACTCCTCGCATCAAATCACGTCGGTTATGATGAAAAAAAGACCATCTAAATTTTGGGCGATTTGTGAAAAAAACGTAAGGTTAACCCCTTTGGTTTTTTCACCCCAAAAATTGAAAGTCTGAAATCGAAACATTTTTTGGCGGTTTCTTATGCAGTTTGGCGAGATAAATCGACTGACGCAGGCAGATTTTACCTAAGTATGATATTTTAGGATTTATGCGTCTTTAAAGTTGACAAAATTTTATCGCGATTTTGAACCGCTTACGAGCATTTCCCCCAAACCAAACGCGTTTTTCGAACTCCCCGCATCAAATCACGTCGGTTATGATCAAAAAAAGCCCACCTAAATTTTTGGCGATTTGTGAAAAAAACGTAAGGTTAACCCCTTTGGTGTTTTTTCACCCCAAAAATTGAAAGTCTGAAATCGAAACATTTTTTGGCGGTTTCTTATGCAGTTTGGCGAGATAAATCGACTGACGCAGGCAGATTTTACCTAAGTATGATATTTTAGGATTTATGCGTCTTTAAAGTTCACCAAATTTGATCGCGATTTTGAACCGCTTACGAGCATTTCCCCCAATCCAAAGCGCGTTTTTCGAACTCCTCGCATCAAATCACGTCGGTTATGATCAAAAAAAGACCATCCAAATTTTGGGCGATTTGTGAAAAAAACGTAAGGTTAACCCCTTTGGTGTTTTTTCACCCCAAAAATTGAAAGTCTGAAATCGAAACATTTTTTGGCGGTTTCTTATGCAGTTTGGCGAGATAAATCGAGTGACGCAGGCAGATTTTACCTATGTATAATATTTTAGGATTTATGCGTCTTTAAAGTTGACAAAATTTGATCGCGATTTTGAACCGCTTACGAGCATTTCCCCCAAACCAAAACGCGTTTTTCGAACTCCCCGCATCAAATCACGTCGGTTATGATCAAAAAAAGCCCACCTAAATTTTTGGCGATTTGTGAAAAAAACGTAAGGTTAACCCCTTTGGTGTTTTTTCACCCCAAAAATTGAAAGTCTGAAATCGAAACATTTTTTGGCCGTTTCTTATGCAGTTTGGCGAGATAAATCGACTGACGCAGGCAGATTTTACCTAAGTATGATATTTTAGGATTTATGCGTCTTTAAAGTTCACCAAATTTGATCGCGATTTTGAACCGCTTACGAGCATTTCCCCCAATCCAAAGCGCGTTTTTCGAACTCCCCGCATCAAATCACGTCGGTTATGATCAAAAAAAGACAATCTAAATTTTGGGCGATTTGTGAAAAAAACGTAAGGTTAACCCCTTTGGTGTTTTTTCACCCCAAAAATTGAAAGTCTGAAATCGAAACATTTTTTGGCGGTTTCTTATGCAGTTTGGCGAGATAAATCGAGTGACGCAGGCAGATTTTACCTATGTATAATATTTTAGGATTTATGCGTCTTTAAAGTTGTCAAAATTTGATCGCGATTTTGAACCGCTTACGAGCATTTCCCCCAAACCAAAACGCGTTTTTCGAACTCCTCGCATCAAATCACGTCGGTTATGATGAAAAAAAGACCATCTAAATTTTGGGCGATTTGTGAAAAAAACGTAAGGTTAACCCCTTTGGTTTTTTCACCCCAAAAATTGAAAGTCTGAAATCGAAACATTTTTTGGCGGTTTCTTATGCAGTTTGGCGAGATAAATCGACTGACGCAGGCAGATTTTACCTAAGTATGATATTTTAGGATTTATGCGTCTTTAAAGTTGACAAAATTTGATCGCGATTTTGAACCGCTTACGAGCATTTCCCCCAAACCAAAGCGCGTATTTCGAACTCCCCGCATCAAATCACGTCGGTTATGATCAAAAAAAGACCATATAAATTTTTGGCGATTTTTGAAAAAAACGTAAGGTTAACCCCTTTGGTGTTTTTTCACCCCAAAAATTGAAAGTCTGAAATCGAAACATTTTTTGGCGGTTTCTTATTGAGTTTGGCGAGATAAATCGACTGACGCAGGCAGATTTTACCTAAGTATGATATTTTAGGATTTATGCGTCTTTAAAGTTGACAAAATTTGATCGCGATTTTGAACCGCTTACGAGCATTTCCCCCAAACCAACACGCGTTTTTCGAACTCCCCGCATCAAATCACGTCGTTTATGATCAAAAAAAGACCATCTAAATTTTTGGCGATTTGTGAAAAAAACGTAAGGTTAACCCCTTTGGTGTTTTTTCACCCCAATAATTGAAAGTCTGAAATCGAAACATTTTTTGGCGGTTTCTTATGCAGTTTGGCGAGATAAATCGACTGACGCAGGCAGATTTTACCTAAGTATGATATTTTAGGATTTATGCGTCTTTAAAGTTCACCAAATTTGATCGCGATTTTGAACCGCTTACGAGCATTTCCCCCAATCCAAAGCGCGTATTTCGAACTCCCCGCATCAAATCACGTCGGTTATGATCAAAAAAAGCCCACCTAAATTTTTGGCGATTTTTGAAAAAAACGTAAGGTTAACCCCTTTGGTGTTTTTTTACCCCAAAAATTGAAAGTCTGAAATCGAAACATTTTTTGACGGTTTTTTATGCAGTTTGGCGAGATAAATCGACTGACGCAGGCAGATTTTACCTAAGTATGATATTTTAGGATTTATGCGTCTTTAAAGTTGACAAAATTTGATCGCGATTTTGAACCGCTTACGAGCATTTCCCCCAAACCAAACGCGTTTTTCGAACTCCCCGCATCAAATCACGTCGGTTATGATCAAAAAAAGCCCACCTAAATTTTTGGCGATTTGTGAAAAAAACGTAAGGTTAACCCCTTTGGTGTTTTTTCACCCCAAAAATTGAAAGTCTGAAATCGAAACATTTTTTGGCGGTTTCTTATGCAGTTTGGCGAGATAAATCGACTGACGCAGGCAGATTTTACCTAAGTATGATATTTTAGGATTTATGCGTCTTTAAAGTTCACCAAATTTGATCGCGATTTTGAACCGCTTACGAGCATTTCCCCCAATCCAAAGCGCGTTTTTCGAACTCCTCGCATCAAATCACGTCGGTTATGATCAAAAAAAGACCATCTAAATTTTGGGCGATTTGTGAAAAAAACGTAAGGTTAACCCCTTTGGTGTTTTTTCACCCCAAAAATTGAAAGTCTGAAATCGAAACATTTTTTGGCGGTTTCTTATGCAGTTTGGCGAGATAAATCGAGTGACGCAGGCAGATTTTACCTATGTATAATATTTTAGGATTTATGCGTCTTTAAAGTTGTCAAAATTTGATCGCGATTTTGAACCGCTTACGAGCATTTCCCCCAAACCAAAACGCGTTTTTCGAACTCCCCGCATCAAATCACGTCGGTTATGATCAAAAAAAGCCCACCTAAATTTTTGGCGATTTGTGAAAAAAACGTAAGGTTAACCCCTTTGGTGTTTTTTCACCCCAAAAATTGAAAGTCTGAAATCGAAACATTTTTTGGCGGTTTCTTATGCAGTTTGGCGAGATAAATCGACTGACGCAGGCAGATTTTACCTAAGTATGATATTTTAGGATTTATGCGTCTTTAAAGTTCACCAAATTTGATCGCGATTTTGAACCGCTTACGAGCATTTCCCCCAATCCAAAGCGCGTTTTTCGAACTCCCCGCATCAAATCACGTCGGTTATGATCAAAAAAAGACCATCTAAATTTTGGGCGATTTGTGAAAAAAACGTAAGGTTAACCCCTTTGGTTTTTTCACCCCAAAAATTGAAAGTCTGAAATCGAAACATTTTTTGGCGGTTTCTTATGCAGTTTGGCGAGATAAATCGACTGACGCAGGCAGATTTTACCTAAGTATGATATTTTAGGATTTATGCGTCTTTAAAGTTGACAAAATTTTATCGCGATTTTGAACCGCTTACGAGCATTTCCCCCAAACCAAACGCGTTTTTCGAACTCCCCGCATCAAATCACGTCGGTTATGATCAAAAAAAGCCCACCTAAATTTTTGGCGATTTTTGAAAAAAACGTAAGGTTAACCCCTTTGGTGATTTTTTACACCAAAAATTGAAAGTCTGAAATCGAAACATTTTTTGGCGGTTTCTTATGCAGTTTGGCGAGATAAATCGACTGACGCAGGCAGATTTTACCTAAGTATGATATTTTAGGATTTATGCGTCTTTAAAGTTGACAAAATTTGATCGCGATTTTGAACCGCTTACGAGCATTTCTCCCAAACCAAAGCGCGTATTTCGAACTCCCCGCATCAAATCACGTCGGTTATGATCAAAAAAAGACCATATAAATTTTTGGCGATTTTTGAAAAAAACGTAAGGTTAACCCCTTTGGTGTTTTTTCACCCCAAAAATTGAAAGTCTGAAATCGAAACATTTTTTGGCGGTTTCTTATGCAGTTTGGCGAGATAAATCGACTGACGCAGGCAGATTTTACCTAAGTATGATATTTTAGGATTTATGCGTCTTTAAAGTTGACAAAATTTGATCGCGATTTTGAACCGCTTACGAGCATTTCCCCCAAACCAAAACGCGTTTTTCGAACTCCCCGCATCAAATCACGTCGGTTATGATCAAAAAAAGACCATCTAAATTTTTGGTGATTTTTGAAAAAAACGTAAGGTTAACCCTTTGGTGTTTTTTCACCCCAAAAATTGAAAGTCTGAAATCGAAACATTTTTTGGCTGTTTCTTATGCAGTTTGGCGAGATAAATCGACTGACGCAGGCAGATTTTAGCTAAGTATGATATTTTAGGATTTATGCGTCTTTAAAGTTGACCAAATTTGATCGCGAATGATCGAAATTATAAGATGTTGTCGTTGGTAACTTCGCCAACTTACTTAATTAGCATAAAGATGCCTAACGTTATAATAAGTTAAAATAAAATTAAATTTTTAGTATTTAATTTAAAAAACAATGAGGAAAAATCTTGTATGATACACGTAGGAAAGTATACATTTCCGCACGCGGCTCTTTCTTACACTCGGCTGCGCTACGCTTCGCCTCGCATAAAAACCTATCGCCTAGTACGGAAATATTCAACTTTCCGTTACTAGTAACATAAATAGCTATTGTTACTACAAATTAATTAATTAGGAAAGCCTTAATTACCCATTATCCGGCAAAAACAAATGAGATTAAAACATAAGAAACTAAAAATGAATACACATCGACCACCGTCAATCTCCTACGAAATTTGACGTGCAATGATGCATATCGAAAATAAACGCAGAGCCTGAAAAACGATAGCGTTCCAGTGGCGTAGCTTGTGGAAGATTAGTAACGTGCAAAACGCATTTTGGCACGTTACACAACCCTGGGTGGGCCTTGACTGACTTCACAATCTTCTTCCATCTTTCTCGCTGTGCCATGAGCGTCTCTATCTGGTCTTTGTCAATTCCTATTGTTTTGAGGTCTGCCACCTAAGACGTGGTCGTCCTACTGGTCTTTTCCCTTCGGGAAGTGCTTCCTATGCCATCTTGATCAGTTTGTCATTCGGTTGCCTCCCGCACGTGACCCGCCCATCTCGGTCGTTGAGATTTTATTTCTTGAATTATGTCAGGGTCCTTGTATAGTTCTTTGAGTCAGGCGTTTGTTCTTATCCGATAAGAATTCGTGGTAGGATCGTGTATTGGTCCAAAGATCTTTCTCAGCACTTTCAAAGCGCCGGAGTTTCTCCTCGTTTGATTTAGTGACAGTCCATGTTTCAGAGCCATATGTTACTACAGGTCTTATGACCGTCTTATAAATTTTGATTTTTGAGATTCTCGAGACGCTCTTTGTTTGGAAGACTCTTGATAATGCATATATACATCGATTTCACACTATTAATTATCCTTTTTATTTCTTCAGTCAAGTCGTTGTTTTGGGTGATTATAGATCCTAGGTACTTGAATCGTTGGACTCTTTCAAAATTATAGTTATGAATTGTGATATTTTGTCCCACTCTGTCTCTTCGTGGTAATCTATTTACGCACATGTATTTGGTCTTCTCTTCGTTTATTATCAAGTCAATTTTTACCGTTTCCATTTCTATTTTCCCAAAAGCTATTTTACACTGATCACGCTATTCCCTATAACATCTATGTTGTCTGCATACTCTAGTAGTAACTAGGTCCATCGCCTGTAAACAGCTGTGCCTCTATCGCTGTCCGTCTTATAGCTTTTTCCAGGACTATGTTAAATAACAGAGGTGAGAGAGCATCTCCTTGTTTCAGACCATTGCCGATTGTGAAAGATTGTGATGTTGAGTTTCCGATTCTCACCTTCGCTTTTGATCCGTCTACACAGATAAAGATTGTGACCTCACAAAGGTGAGGTGGATGAGTTTTCGGGGTATTCCGAGTTCAAGCATGGCACTCCAAAGTTCCGTCCGCGTAATGCTGTCGTATGCTTTCAGGAAGTCTATAAACATGTGATGTAGGGTTTTGTTAAATTCCCAGCTCTTCTCAAGTAGTTGTCTGATTGTAAACAGCTGGTCAGTTGTTGATTTTCCTGGTCTAAAACCTGCCTGGTATTCTCCTATGCTGCTCTCTACTAGTGGTGTTATTTTACTTAGTAGGATGTTTGAGAGTATTTTATATGCTGTATGATCAAAGATATTCCTCTATAGTTAGCGCAGTTTGATCTGTCTCCTTTCTTGTGAATCGGTATTATAATACTTTCTTTCCAGTCTTCTGGTATCTTTTCTGTTTTCCAGGATTTAAGTATTAGATCCTGCAGCCGTTTATGCAAGGCTGGTTCCCCATGCTTTATCATTTCTGCCGTTATCCCGTCCTTTCCGGGAGTCTTCAAATTTTTTAGTTTCTTTATTGCTAATATGACCTCTGAAGTGTTGGTTCGTCTGTTGGCCAGTCTGCGGTTTGGTAAACCTTTGGGTCGGAAAGCTCTGGATTTTCTATATTTAGTAGGTCGTTAAAATGGCGTTTCTATATTTGTAAAATTTCTTCCACGTCTGATGTAAGATCACCATTTGGTTTTCTGAGGAAAGTTTTTGATCTAAGTTTAAACCTGACATTGTGTTGGAGATTTCGGCATAAAATGCTTTGTGACAATTTCGGATTCTGCTTTCTTCCATCTCTTCCATTTTTTGCTATTCATATTCTCTTTTCTTAGTCTTTATTAATTCTTGCCGCTCTTCTAGCACTTATATATTTTTGTATATTTTCTTGTGTGTTTCTTTGTAGCATTATCTTCCTGCATGTCTCTCGATCTCTCAGAATTTCCCGGCATTCGTGATTCCACCATCCTTTGGATTTCTTCTTGTTTTTTTTTTCTCTGCCAAGTATTTTATCTGCTGCCTCGGTTGATGCTTCTAGGATATCTTTCCATGCACCTTCCACGTTGTCTTGGGGTGTTCTTTTCTCGAGTTGTTCTACTATTGATTCTTCAAAATTCTCTCTCTTTTCCGCGTTATTTAGTTTGGCTACATTCCTACGTATGGCTGCACTTTCATTTTTTATTTTATATGTTGATATTTGCAGTCTCACTTTGGCTTTTACAAGGAAATGGTCGGATTCTCCGTCCGCCCCTCTAAAAGTTCTCACGTCCATTACGTTACTTCCACGTCTTGCATCTCACGTCCATTACGTTACTTCCATGTCTTGCATCTATCACTATGTGTCAATCTGATTCCTTGTACTGCCATCGTTTGATCTCCAGGTTTGCTATAAATATTCTTATGTTCGAACATTGTAGACTAAATCAACATGTTATTTGTTGTTGCCAGCTGAATCTACCTCATCCCGTTATCGTTAGATATGACGTACAAACTATATTTGCCAATGGTCGGTCAAAAATTTTGTTCTTTACCCACTTTCGCATTAAAATCCCCGCATAGCAATCTCATATCTTGTTTGGGCATTTTTTCAATAGTTTGATCAAGTAGTTCCTAGAAGGCGTCCTTCTCCTCGTCATCGCTTTCTTCGGTTGGTGCATGTGCTGATAGGAAAGAATAGTTATACCACACACCGTTGACTCGCAGCCAGCAGATTCTATCGTTTATAGATTCAAAAAGAATTACTCTGCTTGATACACGTTCACTCAAAACAAAAACGGTTCCTCTTTCATGTCTGTCACCATTTCCTCCACTGTAGAACTCAACCGAATTACTGATCTTGGTGTTGCCGGCATTAAGCTATCTCATCTCTTGGATCGCTGTAATATCCATTTTCAGTTTCTCCAGTTGTTCTATGGACTGTCTGGCAGCTCCTGTTCTGTACCAGCTCGAAACATTCCACGTTCCCACATTCAAAGACCGTTTGCATTGCTGTCGTTTACGTATTTCCATCCAATTCCGAGGCTTTGTGTAAGTCTTCACAACATGTTTGTTTTACGTGGAGGGGTTGTTAGCCCCTCCCTCAACCCTCCTCCTTTATCCGGACTTGGGACTGGCAGTGAAAGCCGATGAGCTACTCAATCCACGCACCGACTCCCCTAGACGGAGTTACTGATGCTCTCTCATATGTATCCCGCTCCGTGGCAGCAGTTCTAAAAGCGGCAGAGGAAGAGAAGAAAATAAAATACAATGAAGCTTGTGAACAGCGACATTGTGAACAGCGATTGGACATCTGTCCATCCGACAGATGGAGAAAACGTCAAGATAAGTGTCGGACGCGATTAGCGTTTGGGCGCTAGAATGAAATGGAGACCTAGTGAAGAATTACTAGGTTTTGACGATGGAGCAGCTTGGCCTCATGTTTTATCACACATTAAATTAATGTTGTAAAGTGTTTATTATTTTTTAAATTGGTATTTATAACTAACTTTCAATAGTTAAACACAATGAAAACTTCTCGACCCTAAAGTTAAATTAATAAATCAACAGATGAACTGGATTTTTTCTTCGTGGGTATTTTGGGTCCTTAAATCAAACAACTGTTTTTATATGTCTATTGACCGGTTTCAACCATCTATATTGGCCTTCATCAGAATCTACAAAAATTGAAATCATATGACTACACAGCATCATGGCATCAACAACAATTACATACCAACAAACCACTAATTCTACTACAAACTCTTGAAAAACTCATTGGCGAATGTAAAACGCACATAAAATAAATAAAACATTTGTAAAAAATGCAGTCACAACGTAAAATTTGCAAGTTCGCCAATACAAAATTAAAAATTAAAAATTCAAGTAATATATTAAACACAATCTCCTTTTAACGTTCTAATCTAAAAATACTACAACACCACACATTAAACAAAACACAGGTCCGTCTCAAATACACATCTTTATCGGCAAGGCAAACGCTTTTTTGGCTTTATAAGACCAGCGTAGATGCTACTTAATCCTATCATATCAGTCTGAAAGTTCAACGATTTTCCTTTATTATCATTGATGTGTAGCATTTCCAAAACTAAGCGTTTGTTATAGTTTTTTTCCCTGTCTAAAATCTGAACCTCATTATACAGCATCTTATGGTCCGTCTCCTTAACGTGCGCCGACAATCCTGTACTACTCTTCATCATTCTGCAATCGTATTCATGTTGGTATATACGTTTCCTCAAATATTGCTTTGTTTGCCCCACATAGCTATGTCCACATTCACACATTATCTTATAAATTACACCACTTTCATTATTCTTTTCATTTTTATCTTTTCCATAGTTGAACAGTGAGGAAGTGCCCTTCTCACTATAATAGACGGTCTTAGTCGTTTCTGAGTTGAACAGATTTTTTAGTCTATTTGATAATCCCGGTACGTATGGAATCTTTACATAGTTTTTAATTTTATTTTTATTTTCTCCCACCTCATTTTCTGCATTGGGGTGTCCTTTTCTACTTTTTTCTCCATATAAAATATTATTTATGAATTTTACCGGGTATCCATTTTTATTAAGTATAGTTTATTAAGTATATAAAAAGCGTTTGCCTTGCCGATAAAGATGTGTATTTGAGACGGACCTGTGTTTTGTTTAATGTGTGGTGTTGTAGTATTTTTAGATTAGAACGTTAAAAGGAGATTGTGTTTAATATATTACTTGAATTTTTAATTTTTAATTTTGTATTGGCGAATTTGCAAATTTTACGTTGTGACTGCATTTTTTACAAATGTTTTATTTATTTTATGTGCGTTTTACATTCGCCAATGAGTTTTTCAAGAGTTTGTAGTAGAATTAGTGGTTTGTTGGTATGTAATTGTTGTTGATGCCATGATGCTGTGTAGTCATATGATTTCAATTTTTGTAGATTCTGATGAAGGCCAATATAGATGGTTGAAACAGTCAATAGACATATAAAAACAGTTGTTTGATTTAAGGACCCAAAATACCCACGAAGAAAAAATCCAGTTCATCTGTTGATTTATTAATTCAATAGTTAAATTATATTGTATATTTAAATATTAAAGAATTACCCTAAGATAGTTATTAATAAAGACCAAAAAATTTCAAATATCGCATTTATAGTTTTTCCGGAATTAATTTTCAAAGATCACATTGATTTTCGCTAGCTCACATTAGGGTAACCTCTTAAGGAAAAAAATCGTTTGATAGATATGGTTCCTTGTGAAAATAAAGTTATTTTTAATGGGCCATTATTAGAAAAAAAAAAACAAAAATTCGACAAGTATCATGAATTTTTGAAAATTCTGCAGGTAAAAATGTTCAAATTGAACTGAATTTCAGTTTGGGTAAAATTGACTCCATGGTGGCAGTTAAAGTGATAATTTTAGGCAACGAAAGGTGGCTATATCACCTGTCGGGGGTGATATGAACCTAAAAAAAAAAAAATCGCAAGAAAATTGAATTTGAATTTGAAAATTTGAAAATGCGAAGCTAGCTTACTATAACCAACAAAGAAGTCGAGTCCTGTTGGACAAGGAAATCACAGAGTTATGGGTGTTAAATCTATTTTATACAACCCAATGTGCGATATAAATTCCCATTTGAAAATCCAAGAAAATCAAGTTTTCATTTTTGCCGATTTATTTATTATTTGTGTTTATCGTTTGTAACACCACAATATAAAACATTTTGCATGAAGTTGTTGACGTGTTGATTGACGTTATTTTATGTTTTTACGATAATTACACCTCATTTACACATAAGACCTCATTTTTAGATCGATAAGTTGCTTGTAAATTATACTCAGGCATCGTTGCATAGCTATGCAGTTGCTTTGAAGCAAGTGCACTCGAGCTGAAGCTCTCGTGCGTTGCTAAGCAAAAATACATTTTTGTTTGCAAACTAAAATTTCCAATTAAAACACGAGGTCTTGTTATACTACTATTGATAATTACACCTCATTTACACATAAGACCTCATTTTTAGATCGATAAGTTGCTTGTAAATTATACTCCGGCATCGTTGCATAGCAATGCTCGAAAAACTTGTTTTGAGTGCAATTGCTTAATGCAACGATGCCTTCCTATTTACAATGCAACTTATCGATCTAAAAATGAGGTCTTGTTATATTACTGTTGTAATATAATAGTAGCTAATCAATAGATTAGCTAGTAGAGTTTTCAATCGTATTCAGAATAGACCATCTCGTTACGAAGAAGTGCGCGACTGTTAAAAAAACCAGGTGTCCCCCCAAGTTTATAGTCAAGGCAGTCAAAATCCAGTGATGTATTACAGGTTGAACAGGAGGCAGCACGGGCATTAGCCAAAGTTAAAGCAAAAGCAGCTAAGATTATCGAAGAAGCAGAAATTGATGTTATCAACAAGCAGTTGCAATATATTGCTAAACTAAATGAGCATAAGACAATTTCGGAGTTTGAAAGTGAAAAGAAGAGTAAGGCATCGAAAAAAGTGTAAACGAACGAAGCAAATATTAATGTTCAAGAGTGGGTAAATAGAATTGATCCTCAAGAAGAATTCTTTACATATAGAAGAAGTAGAGAGAGACGAGTTACACGAGTTGGTCAAAGCATCGTTTGAGACAGAAAGCTTTGGCATTAAAAAAGTAGATCTACTACAATCCAGAGAGGACAAGCGAGCACAGCAAATTATGGTCAACACCACAAAGAAAATTAGTGGTGGTGACAGATGGGAAACAGGACTTCTGTGGAAAACAGATCATGTTTTACTACCCGAGAGTAAATCGATGGCACATAGACGTCTGTTATCGATAGAAAAAAAAAATGGATCGAGACCCTGCTTTTTCTGAAGCATACTCGACGATAATTGAAGATTTTTTAAGAAAAGGATATGAAAAAGAGTTAAAAGAATAAGAAGCGGCCATAAATGCAAATAAAACGTGGTATCTTCCACATTTTGGAGTGGTGAATCCAAACAAACCAGGAAAAATACGTTTTGTATTTGATGCGGCGGCAAAATCACATGGAGTAAATTTAAATAATGCTCTCATAATTGGCCCAGATAAACTTAGTTCATTGCCGACAGTTTTATGGAAATTTAGGCAAAGAAAAGTTGCCTTTGCCGGCGATATTAAAGAAATGCTTCCACAAATTAAAATTGTACTAGAAGATCAAGCAGCTCAAAGATTTTTATGGCGAGGAAGTAATCGAACTACAAGTCCAACGACGTATAAAATGACGTCGATGATTTTTGGTGCAAAATGCTCCCCATGCTCTGCCCAAGAAGTGAAAAATCGTAATGCCGAAGAATTTCGTGAGAGCAAACTACTAGCAGTGAACGCAATTATCAAACGACACTATATGAATGATTATTTGGATAGCGTTGACACAGAAGAGGAAGCAATTCAACTTATAGAAGACGTTACTGCTATTCATAAAAAAGGGGGGTTCGTAATGTGCAATTTGGATTTCTAACTCAAACCGCGTTTTATTGAAAATACCTGACGAAGCTAGAGCTGGTCTTAATAAGGACATGTTTGCAAGCAGGCAACGGTTTACCAACAGAACGAGTACTTGGTCTACATTGGGATACCAATACAGATGAATTCATTTTAAATAAATTTGAATAAAATCCATTCAGGTATTGTTGAAAATAAGAAGATTCCAACTAAACGTGAAGTGTTGCAAATAGTCATGTCTATTTTTGATCCAATAGGATTTATTATGCATTTTACAATTCACGGTAGAATACTATTACAAGATATATGGAGAAAAGGAATCGATTGAGATGATCCACTAACCACAGATTTGTATGAGAAATGGAAATTTTGGTTTGGTCAACTGAAAAAATTGAGAAAATTAGAATTCCTAGATGTTATAATTTTAATTAATGTAGTGCCACTATATTACAGTTGCATATATTTTGTGACGCAAGTGAAAAAGCATTTACTGCAGTAGCTTTTTTTAGGGCGGAGGAAAGAGACAACATTACCTCTTCATTTGTAGCAGTAAAAACACGTGTGGCATCCTTGAAACCTATGTTGATTCCTCGCCTAGAATTGCAAGCGGCCCTACTGGGAAGTCGTCTAGCACAAACTGTCAGAAAAGAACATGAAGTCACTTTAAATCGCGTTACCCTTTGGAGCGATTCGAAAACTGTTCTATGTTGGTTAAAATCATATGCAAGAAAGTTCAAACAATTTGTAACAAACCGAGTAGGTGAAATTGAAGAAACAACAAACGTAAGTGATTGGCGATGGGTTCCCTCAAAAGAAAATGTAGCAGACGACGGAACAAAGTGGTCTAATCAGTGTGATTTTTTGGATTCAACAAGCAGATGGTTTACTGCGCAAAAGTTTTTAAAGGAGTCGGATAGAGATTGGCCTGTAGAAATTATAAAATTAATGGAACAAAATTCGCCGTTAGATGAACTTAGACCAGAATTTATCGCAACATGTGTTGAAATTGGTTCTTGTGCAAGTTTGCCCGACATTGAAAGATTCTCGAAATGGACGAGATTAATTCAAACTACAGCTTGGGTATTCAGATTTATGGAAATATGTAAACCAACCTTCGACCATTTAAACTTATAGACACGCCGTATGCTATTTTACACTGGTTGAGTATTGATGCCAACATAAAAAGTTTGCGCATGACGTCACGTAAGGGCAAAACATCAACTGACATTCATAGTGTTTGTGTAAATTTCGTTAGAATAATTTAAATTTTACGCTTTTTTCGGTATTTTTAATTATGGTGCAATCGTGTTGTGCTTACAATTGTACAGAACGATACAAACGTGGGACGGATATATCATTTCACAAGTAAGTATTAACTATTAAATAAAAGTTTTAACTTGAATATGTATAACCTAAAAAGTATTAATCAAAACTTATCAACATTAATAAATGCAGTGAAATATAAAAGCAATTGCAATATAATTACTACTTATGTAATAAAATTAATCGTTTACAGATTTCCTGAAGATTTATTACTGAAAAACCAATGGATTCATGCAATTCGTCGCGAAAATTTCAAGCCTTCGAAGTCTACTAGAATTTGTTCAAAGCATTTTACACCCGATTCTTTTATTACTACCGGTTGGAGTTCAGCAAGAAAACTTAGTAGTGTTGCTGTACCAAGCATTTTTAATTTTCCCAACCATTTGATAAAGAAAATTACAACTAGAAAAATTCCAGCAAAGAGAAATATCAAGGAAGTGAAAAGCGTCGAGACGTCAGAAATTACAACAAATACTCTCTTAGAGCCCCCCGCTAAAAAAATAAGACTAAAATATGTTGGTGATTTTGATGAACTTGAACCTTCTTCAAGCAAAGATGAGCATTACAAAGGCACAGTAAAAAAAGTACTCGTAAAGAAAAATAAACAAATTAAAATTCTACAACAACGAAATAGAAGGCTTATTAAAAGAGTGTCCAACTTAGAGTTGTTACTGAAATTCTTGAAACAACGAAACATGATTGATGAAGAATCCTCACTGAAACTTTCGGTAAGTAAAATTATTGATTACTGTTTACCGATTGCATGCTATTAATAATCGTTTGTGGTTGGCTGCTAAGCTTTGCTAATGTGGTAATGGGCTATTTATTATTTTGCTTTTTCTTAGAATACAATGTCTGATTCTACTAAGACAATATTTAAAGAGTTGTTAGATCGTAAGCGTAAAAGTTATCCACGTGAATTGAAGAGTTTTGCACTCACTTTGAATTTCTATTCACCTAAAGCTTATTCGTATGTTAGAAAAACTTTCAGTAATATGCTTCCTCATCCACGAACTTTGCAAAAATGGTACCAAGCTATAACATGCGGACCAGGGTTTCAGGTAGAATCGGTAAAGGTTTTAAAACAGAAGGTATTAGAATTGAAGGAAAAAGGTAAACCTTGTATTTGCTCTTTAATGATTGATGAAATGGCAATACACCAAAAAATAGAATGGGACGGAGAAAAATTTTTAGGGTATGTAGGTACTATTGATTGTAAAATGCATGATATTTGTTGTTGCATGAATTATTTGCACGTTAATATGGTTTTAATTAGATTACTGTATATTATTAGTTAATTGAAATAATAAATTCTCTGTTATAGGTATGTTGACATCGGGAGTGAACTTCAAAGCGATTCTATAGCCACAGCAAAAGAAGCAATTGTTTTTTTGATTAATAGCGTGAATGATAGATGGAAGCTGCCTGTAGGTTATTTTCTGATCAATGGAATTTCAGGAATTCAAAAGAGCAACCTCATAACAACGTGCTTAGAAATATTACACGAATCTGGAGTTACCATAACGAGCTTAACTTTTGATGGTGCTGCAACGAATATTTCGATGGTAAATAATCTTGGAGCTGATTTATCTATTGATTCTTCTGAAACATTTTTTCTACATCCTGTTACAAAAAAGCCAATTTACGTTTTATTGGATCCTCCCCATATGTTAAAGCTTATCAGAAATACTCTAGGTACATATAAAATTATGTTTGATGATAACAATCAACCAATTAAATGGAGTTACTTTGAAAAGTTGGTGGATGTTCAAGAAGAAGAAGGTCTGCATCTAGCTAAAAATTACTCGAAGACACATCAATTGGTTTAAAGAAAAAATGAAAGTCAAATTGGCTGCACAGATTTTCAGTTTACGAGTTGCGAAAGCTTTACAGTATTTAAGAGAAACTGGGTACTCCAAAGATTTTGAAGGTAGCGAAGCCACGGAACGATTTGTAATATTTATAAATGATATTTTTGATATTTTGAACAGTAGAAATTTGCTAGCAAAACATTTTAAAGCAAGTTTGCAGCATTATAATAAGGCCAGTATTTTCAAAAGAATTGATGAATCAATTAAATATATTACTTCCCTTAAATGTACGGAAAATGGAGGGTTTCTTTATTTAAGCCAGAGGAAAACTGGCTTTATTGGCATAATTGTCAGTTTAAAATCCTACATGGGGATATGGAACCAACATGTAGAAAACATTGATGGTGGTCTAAAGTACCTTTCAGGATATAAGTTATGTCAAGATCATCTTGAAATTTTCTTTAGCGCTATCAGAAGCCATGGAGGATGTAATAATAATCCTACTCCAAAACAATTTCAAGCAGCATACAAAAGATTATTAATGCACACAGGTGTTACAGGTTCTTCCCAAGCAAATTGTATTGAGCAGGTACCATCAATTATTTTGGCAATGAGCACCTCGAACAAGGTTACAATGAAGACTATTGACCATCAGTTGATTGAAAATTATGAAGAAGACCAAATGAATGATCACGATTACGCTTTAACTAGCATAAGTTATTCCAGAAATTTGTCATTGTATGTTTCAGATGTTGTAGAATATATAGCTGGATTTGTAGTCAAGAAAGCAAAAAAAAATTTAGATTGTGATATTTGCTTAACTGCGGTTCAATCTGATGTTTTCAATTCAACTTTAATCCAAAGAAAGAATTACAGTAATGTTAAGCAGTGCTTAATTCAACCCTCCGAAGATGTTATTCATATATGTAAAATAGCTGAAAGTGAAATTAGAATTATGGACGAAACAAACAAATTATTTACTGAAAAAAATCTAATGACCAAGTTAATTATAAATATTATGTCCAATGTCCGCGGTTCAGTTTTTGATCAATACAAAGAACATATGTATGATCATGATGTTGAATCGAACCATATCACAAATTTAATCAAAATTATTAGTTTCCACTACTGCAACCTTAGATTATATCATCAAGGAGAATGCCAAAATAAAAATTTAAATCGAGTTAGAAGCAAATTAACAAAAGCTATTATGTTTTGTGGTCAATAATATTTCGTTAATAAAGAAATTTCTTAATTATATTGTTTGTTTAATTTCACCATATTTATTAATATTAATTTGAGTACAGAAAAGTAAAAAAATACGAGTTTTAGTTCATACTTGCTATACAAACTTATTGCCATTTTCGAATTCTTGCCCTTTCGTGACGTCATATGCGCAGAACGTGTTGGCTTCAGACGCATTTGGAAACGGCGTGTCTATAAGTTTAAATGGTCGAAGAAACCAACAAATATAAATAAAATTTGCGCAAACTCTACAGAATTATCGGCTGCCGAAATGGAAAATGCGGAAAATGTTTGGATTAAGAATAGTCAATGGGACTGCTTTCCTCTTGAAATGATGGAAAACCAATAAATAATTGCAGCCAAGTATTTCAATTATCGCCCATGATAGACGTAGATGGCATATTGAGACTACGAGGAAGAATCGAAAAAGCGATAGTAGTAGATAATTGAGTAAAACAACCTGCAATTTTAGATGCCAAACATAGATTCAGTTATTTGTTAATGCAACGGGCACATGAAAATAATCTTCATCAAGGACCCGAAACTGTAGTCAACGAATTAAGACAGAATTTTTGGATTTTGAAGTTCAATAAGAAAAATATTCAAGACATGTCAGACTTGTAAAGTAAGTAAAGCTCGCCCAGTTTTTCCGGAAATGGGTCAGATACCTTTATGTCGTGTCACACCGTATGTTCGACTGTTTATGTACACGGGAATGGATTACTTTGGCCCAATGGAAGTAACAGTGGGACGCCGACATGAAAAGAGATATGGAGTTTTGTTTACATGCTTAACAACGAGAACCGTTCATTTGGAAATAGCTGCATCATTATCCACCGACTCATGTATCATGGCAATTAGAAGAATGGCTGGAAGACGTGGAGAACCAAAGGAAATGTATTCAGTCAATGGTACAAATCTACGTGGAGCAGATAAAGATTTAAAAATTCATTTAGAAAAGTTAAGTCAAGAAAGTTTGATGGAATATTTGTCGCCTAAAGGAATAAAATGGAATTTTAACCCACCTTCGGCGGGTTCGGCGGGCGGATGTTGGAAGCGGTTAGTGAGATCAGTAAAAGTAGCAATCCAAGCGATTTTGAAATCAAGATCATCAAAAGAGGAAGTGTTACAAACTTTATTTGTGGACGCAGAAAACATCGTAAATAGTCGACCGCTTACTCACGTGTCCATCGATTCGGCCGATAAAGAGAGCTTAACACCAAATCATTTTTTAATTGGGACTTCAAGTGCGTTACAAATTCCTTGTCTAGTTGAAAAAGAAGATCTCAGTTTGAGAAAGAAAAAATGTTTTTAAAAGGTGGATTAAAGAGTATTTACCCACCCTAACTAGACGTACGAAGTGGATTATTAAAAAGCAGCAAATAAAGATTGGGAATTTGGTTTTCATTGTCGATGGAAATTTACCTAGGAACACTTGGCCAAGAGGAGTAATCACAGCTATACACCCGGGAAAAGATGCTACCGTTAGAGTGGCAGACCAAACTAGGAACCTATCGCCGACCAGTAGTAAAATTTGCAGTGCTTGACGTCGACCCAAATGTTGATACTTAAAAATATTGAAGTAGAATATTGTTGTATACAATATACAATTGTTATTATGATTATGTGAGCGAGTCGTTATGTTTTGAGTTTTTGAATTTTGATTTGTAATTTTTTGAGTTGTGATTTTAATTTATTGTTCTTCGTTTTTGTAAAGAGATACCCAAATAAACATTATCAAATATACAGTCCATTTGAAGTAAAATAATTATAGGTTTTCATGAAATTCCTGAAGCCGTGAATTTTATGAGAACACCTGATCTACAACGGCCGTAGATTAGAAGAAACAATTCTATTGATAATTAGTTTATAGCAATTTAATAATTACATTTATTTTAAATTGATTTACAAAATATCGTTTGATTTAATTAAAACTTTATTAGTAAACACAAAATTTGATCTTTTTTATCAAAATGACTGAATTTTATAAAACTATTTTAAAAATATCGTCACTCTCTGCCGCAATACCTCCAATCACCAGCACACCAAATTTTGTCCGGAGATACGATGACATAATGTTCATTTTTGTTATCTATTGTGGTAGCCTTAACAAAGATATCGGTAGCCCTGGCAAAGATATCTATATGTATCACCCCCTAAACTCAAATCTTATGCTGCACTCGGTATACAAATCAACATTAACCTAATTTTGACACATGTCACAAAATTATGACGTTTATTAAAATTTTGAATATATTGTTTTATTTTTGCCAGCCATCTGACAAATTCTCACAAAAAATATATAAATTAAGATTTCAGTTAATATTTTCTATAATTTTTCTGACCTGCCCCCTGTTACAATTGGCTCGGTTTGTTTTCTCACCATACTTATACTTTCCAAGCTCCATCGACACACCAAATTTTAGCTGAATCGGTTAAACATTTCCGGAGATACGACGACATTTTCATTTTTTTTTATTTATTTTATTGTGGTGGCCCTGGTGAAGATTTCTCTGGCAAAACCTTATTTTCACCATTCCAGCCCACGAGGCATACGTCCAATAAGTTTGATTGCAATCGACGCAGAAATGCCGGAGAAAATCGATCGACAAAAACTTTTTTCATGTTTTTGACAAAAAAGTTAATTTTATTTTTTTCATGTTGCATTACTGATTTCTATCGAAGGATTACATATGCTCTCATATCCATTAGGATCAATGTACCTACGTACCAAATTTGGGTAAGATCCCTTCAGCATTTCTTGAGTTATTCACTCTTAAAGTTTCAACTTTGACAACTTGTGATTTTTGACAGACGACAGATAGAAGATTAATTTTACCTATTCTGGATAAAGCCTTTTAAGGCCTTTAAAATAACATATCGCAAGACAAAATATTTTTAAAAAATCCCGTATTATTTTCTTGTGGTGGCACTCCTGATTGATAGATCGCGACGAAAACATTATTTTCACCTTTCTACCGTGAACCCTACCACCATACCAAATTTGGTCGTAATTGGTTGAATGGTTCGGAAGCAAATCGTTCGACAAAATTTGACGACCGACCGACAGACAGACAGACAGACAGACCGACACAGAAATTTTTTTTTTACTTTTTGCAGATCTTTACGTTTCTGAACACGGTGATCTCGAAAATGCAAAAAAAAAAGTTGAAATTTTTTTTCGATTACCATACCTCCAATTTTTTTTTAAAATTGATTGGAGGTAAAAATGAGTTTCGTACCTTATATTCCACCGACTGAGCTGTATATAAAAATAAGCGTAATAAGTAACAATATTGTTCAAAATTACAATACCTTTTATTGAATCAGAAAAAATACACTTCAATATGATCTATGGATTCATACAAAATGTTATGGCTACGTTATGGATAGAAAAATACTAAATTAGAACAAAAGATAAAATTACTTGGAACCAAAATGGTTTTGGTGGATCATGGGTCGAAAGAAGAAGTTACTATGGAGAAGATAATGGGAAACCATATCCCATCAACACATTTAATGTAAGATTGCTTATTTGCTTAAGTTTATTGCTAACGAATAAGGCTTCTCTACCGAAGACAAAGTAGAAAAAAACTGATAAATGTAAAAGAAATACGAGGAAGTTCATATCCAAAAGATAAAAAAGCAGAAATTAAGAAGAAATGAGATCAAAATAATTACAACTAATAAAATAAATGAAACGTCTTATTTTCTCCAACACAATTCTTTAATGAGGACTAGTTTCAGACAAAATAATAGTGAAAAATCATACATGTATGTATGTATACATACTAATATGTAGGTAATTGGAGAGGTACTTTGGCAGACAAATAAAAAATGACAAGCTTACTGATTAGCGGTTTGTTTTTCAATTTACCTATACAATTTGTGTTTTAAAATAGAACTAACGCAATTAATCTTGCTTGGCTGAATTTTTTAAATCATAATTGATGGCGCCTATAACAGCCAAGCTAATTTTATTGCAGCGAACAGGTTCTTCAGTGCAAAACATGTTCAGATCTTTTTATTTTTACCGCTTAAAAAAGCAAGAGTAATAATCAAATTTTATTTAACGGTCAAGCGAAGTTTTTACAATTGAACATTTTGAGCGCAATTTTTAAAATTTATTTAAATGCGAGAAACTATATAAATTATTATATCTGGTGATTTTTTCCCGAGGTTAAGGCGGAGTTATATATAAATAAACAAGTAAACAAATTTATATTTATGTATATTTAAATCGATCACTTGCCCGGATGTCATTAACTTTACAAAAAAATAATTTATAATTATCGTAATTATTGTTCATCATTTGGAAACAGTGTGACCTTTGATAGTGTTATTTGTTGTGCTTTTTTTTTAAAGAGCTTTTTATCGCAATTACGTAATTAGGATGATTTGTATGTTTTTCGACTCCACTTTCCTGTTGGTTGCTAATGGAGGCGTGTATGTACGTCATAGCTTGAAAAATAATCAAAACCATTAGGATAATAGTTATGAAATTCTTATCGTCTTTGAATTTTTTATATCGAAAACATTTTGCTACTCAAAAATAAATTTTGTTTTTTCTTTCAAGTGGAGCTCTTACCTTATCTCTACTTAATCAGTAAAAATTTTTTCTTATGAAGATTTTGCACATCTTCAGAAACAAATCTTAATCTTAGCCATAAAATGAGTCAAAAGATGATAATATAAAAAAATGCTATGTGGTTTTTGTCACGTAATCTATATTTCTTTATCTTAACTGTTTTTTCGCAAATTGATTGGTTTAATTTTTTTACCTTTGGCGAAATTGAATATACATAATTTGTATCCACAACTTTTTGGGCAAATTGTATTGAACTCTGCGTAAGCAATACAAAAAATGTGTATTAAAGATATACTTACTATTATTTATAATTGATATAGCAATTTAGTAGTAATATACCAACCCCTAGAGGTAACTACCCCTCTATGACTCATTAAAAACCAAAATAATTTAGTAAATTTTATTAAAATTTAAAAATATACCTAAATAAATCCTCATCAAAAGAATTTTTTTTAAATAACGCCCTTGCATTGACGAACAAAGCTTTATATTTCGGCGTTTTGTAAACTTGTTTATTGAATTGAAAACATTAATTTATTATTATCTAACGTGCTATCAATTTAAAACACATTATTTTTGTATTTTTAATAAATGGCTTGAGGAATTTAAACTTTTTTATCTAATTGATTTCTAAGAAATTTAATATTGTGCTATATGATTAAGTAATTTAAAATTCATTACACCTTCTACTACACACGAATTAAGCAATAATTTGTTTCAAAATTCTAAAATCAAACAAGTTTTATTTTTAATATTATACTGATAAAAAATGTATCTGTGCATTAATCTTAATATTTCGTCTTGGCGATCGACCGCGCAACTGTTTTAATTTACAAAGGTTTTTTTATGTAGTAAAAACGTTTTCCTAAAATTGAAGCATTAAACTTTTTACATCAATATTATTAGGCAAGAATCCATAATGATTATGATTATCATGCATATATGTATGTTCATTCCTGTTGAAAAGACGAATTTCGGGAAAAAGAATGGATGTTAATGGATAAATGTGGATAAAATAGGCAAAACATGTTGGTTAATACCTCAAGAGTGAAGGAAAAATATCAAAGAAAAGCGTGGGTAAACTGAATGCTTGTGTATGCGAACCCATCATCCGTTAGTTGATTTGATCTAGTTGTTGAATATGTTTCCTGTATTGTAGTCGATGTCGATCGATATCGAATCGATAAACAACTAAGTTGATGTAAATATATCTCCAAAAAATATGTTTTATTATTTTTAATATAAAATAATGAGTTAATAAGGTAGAAAATATTAAATATTTTTAAAATAATTTTTTATTTTTTCAAATAATTATTTTTGCTTTGATTTGATATGGTTCCGATATCTCCTACATCTCACCCATGTCTCCTTGACATCTCGTATCTATATCCTCCTCACATCTCCTCTATATCTCCCGGATCCACGTCAATTTGTAGCGCGACAATTTGTCGCAATCATGGACTTAGAAGTATCTAAGTCCATGGTCGCAATTAATTGTACTTTCCACTACCCTTTTTGTTCACAAAAGTAAAAAGTTTATTAATAAACAATAAACAACAACGAAAAAAATAATCAGCAATAAACTCTAAAATAAATAGTTATTTTCTATACAAGACGATAAAATTGAATTTTATCGACTAGCGGAGCTAATAATTTAATTTGAGTAAAAACAAAGTATTTTATCTACCCTTGCTGTTAAAATGCTACTTTATCTACTCAAATGCTATTTTATCTACTCTTGCTGTTAAAGTATCATTTTTTCAATTATTTTCAGTCGGACAAATCGCACTTTAACATCTGCTATAGAAAAAAAATAAAATTATATTTGTAATTTATAATTAAACGCAATTCATCGAAGATTATCCAAAATTGGTCTGTTTTGATAATCTCCAACCACAACTGCTATTCGTGCGGCAGTGTCTTTGTACTTTATAAATAAATGGGTATAAATCTCCACATGGTAAACCTCGAAAAAGGGGCCCCCTGTATAACAGAAAACAGAAGGTAACGAATTGAAGTGACATTTTGGAAACTCTCAGTTACAATTGGCGAATTTAGTGGCGATGAAATCGTTTCATACGACGAATTCTCTACTGCGACAAATTGTTGCGTGCGACGAATTGTTGCATGCGACGAATTGTCGCTTGCCCCGAATTGTCGCGCGACGAATTGACGGTACACCATATCTCCCACACATTTTTCTCACATCTCCCCAGATTTTTCGTACATCTCTTCACATCTTCCTACATCTCCCCTCATCTCTTTATATATCCTCATATTATCTCCTCACATCTCCCACACATTTCTTGTCCCATGTACGCCAAATCTCCCCGGTGATTTACCCCTTGGTATTAGATCAATAGGAATATATCATAAAATCTAGCAAATAATTTGTGAAACAATCCTCCGTTGGTTTAAATAATAAATTTTTGTTTGTTTCTTGTTTAAACAATAGTAGAAAAAATATTGTATGAAACACATATGAAAAGCTACTAGTACGGAAAAATAGTACTTTTCATCATTTGCTGCAGAAATAAATATTTTATCTTGTATTTTATGCAAGATTTTATTCCATCCTGTTGTAAAACCTACAAATAAAATATATCAATAAACAAATAAGATAAACAAAAAATTTGAACAAATAAAATATCAGAAAAATACAAAAATTGCTTCCGGAAGAGTTAAGTAAATGGAATTTTATTACGTTTACTTAGTTTGTTATAATTTAATTTACTATTTTATTTGTTATCATTTATCAATAAAGGAAATAACAATTAGCAAGTACATAGACGCTTTATCTATATAACGATGCCGCGATTAAAAAAAATATAAGTTTTTGTTTTAGAAGGGTTTAAGAATTATTGTGCAATTTACACATACACACCTATTGTGTAGCTACTTTTATCTGGATTATAGAGTACATATATTATAATTATATCGGATTGTACTTGAAGTTTGATTAATATTGGAAGGAAATAATATTCCGCATTATAAATAATTTAATTTGAAAATAAACTTTCACTTAATTTCTTGGCGATAAATATAATACATATTTCAAGTAGGTCCTTCTTTACTATCATATACTTATGTATAAATAATACCTATTATATCACAAAATAAAATAAAAGGAAAAGGTAAATTTTTCAATTATACCTACTTTATCAAACAAAAATAGTATTTTCATTATTTTTGCATTTCCTCCCAAGTGCGAGTGGAAGAAATTTTACTTTATAATAAATTAAAAATTATAATGATATTATTATAATTATAAATTAAAAATTTATTATAGAGTCAACTATTTGACCAAAAAGCAATCGAAAATTTTGAAGAAATTGAATATTATAGGTATTATTTTCTCTTTCAAATTACCTTTTTACTTTAATTTTACACTTTCTATTTAACTATACTTTACTACTTCATGATTACTTTTCAATTTTTAAATAATCTACATTAATTTTGTTTTTCAAAATCATGTTTCAGTAAAGTTTAAAAAATTTATAATCTTAAATATTATATTTTTGACGCTTTTGGCTCTAAATTTAACATTTTCATTTTTAAAATTTTAAAAGTAATTTTTTGAATTTCTGAAAAATTATTATCGAGCACGTTTGAGACATATTTATTAAAATGCCAAGGCAAATTTAAACAATTTAATTTTTTTACTCAAAAAACTGGAACCTTCTCTTAAGTTTAACGGATGCTAAGCTAAAATTAATTTTTTAATTGAAGGAAGTGAGTGGGTTTTACTCATTTGGCAAATAAAAGCAGTTTAAAAGTTTGCGATATTAGCATTTTAGGATATCGTTAACAGTTAACACTATGTAAAACTAGCGAATCTGCAATTTAGCAATTGTTCATTTGTTCAGGAGAGCCAAAACAAACTTTGATTCTCTGCATAAAATCTAATTATTAACGTTTATGGTTGCTTTTAATTACCCTTGAGAACTACATTTATCTTCACGTTTGAATCAAAGATATAGTAATAATCGACAAATAATTACCTTAAAATTTCGATTTTTCTTAAAAAAAATTATTGTAATATTTTTACTATACAATAAATATAATAAAAACTAAAATAATCATCTTCTAAATCATGAGACCAGTGTGGTTCAGCCAGAACCTTCTCACCTTCTCTGAAGCACGGAAGTTTTTCATAAAACTCATGATATGCCTGTGGAATTTGTAAATCGATGCTTTACGACAAATTTTTTACAGTGGCATCTCTTGATTAAACTTGATTAAAACTACGTGATGTGGTTCATCCTTTGTGTATTGGAACTACACCGTTTTTCTGAAAAACAACAAAGCTTTACTTTCAACAGCCATAAAGCTGCGCTTGTTGGGATTAAAATCAACAAAATCGCCATGCACTAATGAAGAAACATTGAAGATTGAAGGGCGCTGGTTTTTTGCGTGGGTTTCGGATCTGTTGTACCCACCCGTTAGTGGGTACAAACGATTAAAACTATTTTGGATCCAAAATTCGAAATGGAGAGCACTGATGGGGAGGAAGGCTGAAAAAATGCTCATTTTAGATAATTACAAAATATCTGAAAAAAAATGGGTACAAACAAAAATAAGGAAGGTACAAACGAGCTACCAACGATTTAGACTATTTTGAATTCAAAATTCGAAATGGGGGAGGGGCTGGCGAAATGCACCTCACTATAAATATATTTCATTAGATCGTTCTACTCGGCAAAGTGTGTTATTAGGATGGGGTGGATCTCTCTCGCAATATAAAATATATTAATGTCAATTTAAGACAAAAATGTTAAAATTCTATAGCTCGAATTTTTAAAGATATATTTGAAGAATATTTTTACAAGAATAATAAAAGATTATATTTTTTATCATAATAATAAGTAAAGCTTGTGATAGAAATTAATGTAATTTGAGTTCCTATACGTATGGTCCGGCGGGATTTTGGTTCGGCGAGATTATGGTCAGGCGAAATTTTGCATACAATAATGTGTTTTTAAAATTTTCTTGTGAAGTAAGGACTTTAAGCTGTAGATCAAAGATTGTAGATCAGAGCTTAAAGCTGGGAGGTTGGAGGTCAGAGCTTATAGCTCGGTGGTTGGAGGTCAGAGGTTAAAGCACGGAGGTTGGAGATCAGAGCTTAAAGCTCGAAGGTTGGAGATCAGAGCTTGAAGCTCGGAGGTTGGAGGTCAGAGCTTGAAGTTCGGAGATCGGAGGTCAGAGCTTAAAGCTCGTGCTTAAAGCAATGCTTAAAGCTCGGAAGTTGGAGATCAGAGCTTAAAGTTAGGAGGTTGGAGTCAGAGCTTTAAGCTTCGAAGATGGAAATTTAAGCTGAGAGATTACAGATTTAGGTTAGAGATTTCAGCTAAGAGGTCGAAGGTTAGCTTTCTATGGGTTATTGAAGTCAAAGCTTTGAGTTTAAAAAAGTTAAAGCTTAAAGGTCACAGTTTAGAAGTTAGAGGTTAGCATTAACCTTTTCGATATTGCTGGTAGACAAATATACCAGTCAGTATTTTTCTTTAGATTTTTGAACAGTGATGGTGTGTAAACACTGTAAGAAATGGTTTATCGTATTAATAAAAAAATTCATCATTTTGGTGCCAATGAACAAAATTCATCAATACAATGATTTTGTTATCAATGCTATGAATTTTTCATAAATATTATGGATTTTGTTCATCGACGAAAAAATGATGAAGTTTTGATGTACCTTTTTTGTCGGTGTACTATTTATACTACTAGATTTTGTGTTGATTTTAACCATATAGTTATTTATTATGTAATCTAAAATTCAAAAGTTTACCTGCAAAAGGGCCATAATATGTGCTTTGAAGTGAGCGCATCTTCCTTATTTTCATTTTTTGTCACTAGTTTTTAATGGAGAGCTCGAAAATTGTTGAACTACTTGTAGTTTTAAGTTCTGGGGGAAAATTAAATTTAAAAATTTTATTTAATTTAATATACTTAATTTTAAATTTAAAAATTTTATATTTTTAAAATTAAAAAAAAAATTTTTTATTTAGGATATCCTGGCGTCGAAAGTTTATCTTGTTGTAAATTATATATTTATTTTCAATCCATGATTTATTATATCTCTTTGTTTTAAATAAACTGTGTGCGAATTCCATATCAAGCGATTATTGAAATTTGTAATAAGATTACTCATATTAACGATAATAATGAAACAGTAAATTGGAATTGTAAATTTCAACAAAAGTATAAGTTAAATTTTAAACATAAAAAGTATAAATACATAAATATGGGTCTCGTTAACATTTTTAAAGATAAAAAATAAAATTCTAAATAATTTTATTTTGTAGGTAGATACTTAAAATTAAAATAAGTCTTTTATATTAAAATAAAAAAAAAGGATATTTATTTACTTAGTTATTAAAATTTTATTTGTTTTTTCGCAATTTAATAGCGAACAAACAAAAATTGCACGGTTTATTATTTATTTGAAATTACAAATTAAAATTGACTAATAACTATATTTTTTGTTATTCCATTCATGACGTTGCTATTTTCAAAATTTGTTTATCGCATTTTGATTATGCTGGAGGCAAGTTTTTTCAATAGATTGATTATTTTTTTATCGCGTAACACATTTAGCAATTTCTTAATGGTGTAATAATTACTGTTATCGATTTATTTTGATAGATGATGCGTCGATATACCTATTGAAAAGATTTTGATTATTTGATTGATTATTACGTATGCAAACGAAGTTCAGAAATTTACCTTGACCATACACAATTCTTAACAATTCAAAATAAAGACAAAGGAAAAGATTATAATTAAAAATTGTTTATTATAAACGAACGACAGTTATAAATTGAATTTATACCAAGTATCAATCTTGAAAATAAAAAATTAAACCGTATCAAAAATTAATAATTAAAAAGTCAGTGTCCAGTTATTGCCCTTATGATTTACTCATTAATCATCATTCATCATCCATAATATCACATGATGATGATGTTTACAAGTTGAAACCGGGTTCTAGATTCAACGAGTCCGAGGGACAAGTTGAGTGGACGATTTCACAAGTAGTAATATCCTCGATTATTAATCATAATGAGTATTATATTTGATGAATTTAGATAAAGAATCATAAGCACATCGAGGGAAGAGTTGTTTTGGACAAAAAGCAGATTCGAACATCCAATAGGAAAATCTGCAAGAATATCAATAGGTATTATTTATAAAGAGAAGGGAAACAAGCAGTGACGTAGCAAAGGGGGCAAGGGGAGCATCATGCCCCGGGCGCTACTCACAAAGGGGCGCCAAATGGTCCGCAAAACAAAAAATTGCTGGATAATTTTTATTTTTATTATAATTGATTTATTGAAAATATATTTTAAATTTAGTAATTTTAAAATTAGTATATTTTACATAAATAATATTATATGGTTTTCGAATGGGGGGAGGCGCTAAAAAGGTATTGTGCCCCGGTAAGCTCGCTACGCCACGCCACTGGAAACAAGCCTTGTTGGCTCAGGGCTGAGTAGTTTTTTGGCATTTAATACCTCAAAATTGTTGTAGCCAACATCTTGTGAAAAAGAAATAGCCAGGTGTACTTCGTCGAGGATCGAACCCACGACATATTTTGTTGATTTTTTATAAGCAGTGCCAGACTACGAATTTCAATGCAGGTATGAAACAGAATATGGAATAGGATACTAAAATATGAAAACAAATATGTACCCCATACAATTTTATAAAGATTCTAGGACGATTGGTCCCGGACGTTTGGTCAGCGTAGAATTGATCCCCGAACGTTTCGTTCAGCTGGTGATTCAATATTCAAAATTATAAGCAAAAATTATAATTTTAGGTGCCGCTAGAGTGCGCGGTTAAATTTCAATTTATTGATATTAATTATTAAACCAGTGTAATTCCTTATAACGGTTTTAATAAAAATTATGTAAGACAGAAAAGCTTTTACTGTCGAAGCGAGTACGTCAATCTTCACTTACTTAGTCATTTACATAAAAAAAAATTTTTTGTTTTAAAATAATTTTTTGGCTGGTATTTCAAAATATAAATTCGGAGGTTCTTTATCTTAATTAAAAATTAAATACCCTATATATATATATCTAGATTTTAGAGTGGATCCGAGATTTGCCGTGGTGGCATTTGTCAAAACCGACTACCCGCACTCTCCTCTCCGGGCCGTTTTGACAAACGCCATACTTGCCAAAATTATTCCTCTAGACCGGTCCTACTCGGCGAGGTCTGCTACCAGGAAGGGGGTGGATCTTCCTCGATGTGCACTTCGCTGGATCAATCGTCCGAGTACCAAACGTCCGGATATATCCGGACGGTGGAGATGTATACCTCTCCGAAGCACGGAGACGGTCATATGAAAGTGTTTGACTCTCCCCGGATTCGAACCGAGTACCTTAGAATCAGCAGTTGTTCGGCTAACGCACTAGGCTAATGACCGTCTCACAATATAGATATTAGTCAATGTTGTCGACTACAAGCCTTTAAAAAAAAGACTAGATTTCATAGTAAAAAAGCAAAAGCTTCTTCCTCCGGTGAAATAAGTAAAATTTTTTTTGCAAATTAAAGCATAATATAGCATAAAGGGCTGTAGTGCCAGCTATTTTAAAAGAAATGTTCAAGTAATATTTATATAGTAGTGGTCACGGAACTTCAAATTTCGTCATAATGCATAACAATGGTTTTCAATTATGACGAGACTTGAATTTCCGTGACGGCTACTATAATTATATTATACTATATAATATAAAAATATAATACTAGATAATACTAAATTATTTTATAATTTTTCGTTTTTTTTTCATAAATTGCGATAAATTACACAGATATACTATATATATATTATACAGATATACTTACATCTAATTTTCTGGTGTTATCGAACTCTGCTAACTTTAGAGAACAAATGGACTGAAAATTGAAGCTGAGAACGTTTTTATTTATTTTTTTATGGATTTTTTAAAAATTTGGGTCAACCTTACCCTCAATTGGGGTAACATTGTCCCAAATTTAAAATGTCATAAAAGTCAAGCCTAATATTATTTTGAGACAATATTATCCCATTCATAAACATGGTATAGTAAAGCAACATCTGTTCCAAAGTTAAATTTGGGCAAAAGTTACGCTTAACGGCCAAAGTTACCTCAGTTGACGGTACCTACTTGAAGAATAAAATAGCATATTATCTCATTTGGACCAAAGTAGCTTCTGCCATTTTTCTCTAACTTATCATGAAATGTCAATTCTTGTTTCTAAATTTTAATTGATTCATTATTAATCTCGAGTATATAAGAATTAACATGAGTGTTTGACAAACATTGCCAATAATTTAGTCTGTTGCCACTTTAAAGTGGCGACATTGTATTCATCAGCAGTTTTTACTTAGTATATTTGTTAGGTAATTATTATTTTTGGACAAAGTAGTAATAATCACTTAACGGTTAAATTAAGTTATCTATAACATTTTTGCAAGTTTAGTAAGGTTATATTAAAAGATCTTTATTTGGTATGCAATTGGTAAAAAATTTGTAGTGTGTCAAAAAAACAATCATTCAGGTTCTGCAATTTTAAGATCAGGAGGACTTAAGCAGCATAGAAAACTTTTGAAGATTTTCGATAAGCGGTTTTTCTAGACAACTTGCGATTATCAAGTATACCAACCGATAAAAAAAAATTACAAACCCACTTGTAATTGTAATAAGACACACTGCACCTATAAAATTAAATAAAAATGTGATTTCTTCTTAAAATTTATTTGTTTAATAAAATCTCACACAATATTATCATAATTTTCAATTTTCGTGAATTTATTTTTTTACATTATTTAAATGTGTATTACACAGACCGAATTATGTTTAATTTAAATTCGACTTGACAGTTTTCCTGCGGATAAGATCCATTTATTTGTATAAATATGAACCTATATTTATCGTTCCAAAATTGATAATCGTTCCATAAATGAAGACACTACAGCTGCGGAAGTCCAAAATTATGCAAAATTTTACTAATTAAGTAATTGGATTTTTTCTCACTCATTGCGTAAGTTAGTAATTATTTTATTAACTATTTTTTTAAATAATTTTGGGACCTATATCTACTTCTGGACTTACCTTAAATAAAATACACTCTTTTGGGTCGGCGAAAAGTATTTTTTACTGTAATTTTGACTGCCTGTCCGTCGCTGGACGCATACAATCGAAACTTGGATAGTTCCACTTAACTGGATCAACTTTTGCTGATTGAAAAATGCAAGAAGGATTTTTGATCTTTTGCATAATTTTGTTTTCAAAATTAAAGCTTTATTGATATATATTTTTCACCTAAGCTCTTTATCTTCTTTCGTTAATAGAAATTGTTTTGTTTAAAAAACAATACGAAATTGATAATTTGGGCAATCGTTGAAACACTTGAGATAGTACCAGTGGTGTTTGGTCTCTTCTATATTAACTTTCCTGTTGAGTGAAAATTGAGGAAATTCTTTAGGTTTAGGTATATCTTCGGAATTGAAATTAAAACCTGAGGATATTTAAAAAAATTAATTTAATAATTGTAAATATATTAAAATAACAAATCACGCCAATTAAATTACTTAAAATTAATAGTAATACGTTAACAAATGATGATATGTAAGCGATAAAGATGAAAAATGCGAGTTTCATGATTTGATTTCGTTTTCTTTTGTGAGTGGCTGTAGTTCTGGTAGCTTTTCAGTATTTAGGCTCTCTTTTCTTGGTTTGGAATTCCACGTTTGCAATTCCAATATTTTGACACTGCATAAACTGTCTTTTCGTGGGACAGAATTCCAGGGTTGTAGTTCGCCAGTACCAAATATTGTAAAAGTTAACGAGCCTATGAAATAAATTATCACCAATATCCAAAATACGTATTGCCATTGTTGGAATGTGTGGTTTTTGTGAGTGATGGTGGCTACCATTAATGTCGATAGCCAGCCGCCTAACGAAGACAGAGTATTGGCCATACCCATAATTGTGCCCGAAAAATTGGGCGCTATATCTAAACCATTGGTCAGGTAACCTCCGGTTACAGCTCCATTAAAGAATAACGAACACGTAAATATCACAACGCTGAGAACGGAATCATCACCAAACAAAGCTTGTATGATCATAAAAATTCCAGGTACAAATACAGCTACTAACGTGAAAGCTTTTCGTATCAAAGTCGTTGAGTATTTTCCAGATCTTCTTAATCGATCTGCTAGATAACTTGCACCAACGGCCATTACATATTTTGCTAAAAAAAAAAGAAATTTTTAATATTCAATGTTCATAGTTTATCGAGTAACTCTAAATGCAACTGATCATTTAATTTTTTTAATCAAATTAATAGCGCAAAAACTTGAGAAACTGGTTTGAACGTTTCATCTTTAAAAGGATCAGTTTTTTAGACTTTAATGGCTTTGGAGTAATTTTAGAAAAATAAAATGTTTCTGTTGCTAGCTTCATTTGAACGAATGATTTCATAGAATTTACTAATAACAACAAATGATACTATACACAGATTCATCCGGTGCCGGTGGTATGATTTACTGAAAAATTTACAAAAAAATTCATCGATCGTTGTAGTATGCCGATGGTTTGCGCTTGTAATTTATGTTATCGTTGGTACCGGTTTTTTATCCTTGAGGGTTATGTAATATACCGAATAGTGTAAAATATTCACCCACATTTTGCCGGTTATTTTTAGCCAAATGAACTAATTAGATTCAGATAAAGTTAAACCACACCACCAACGACGCATCTAACCTTCGCTCGTTACTTTCGATATAACAAACAAGTCTGAGTTAATGTCAATATTATTTATACTGCAAAAAAATATAAGCAATAATTTCAAAATTCAATTTTTCGCACATAATTGCTCATTGCAGCAACTGTTTACGATATAAATTGAATAGATGAAATTTAACGCAATTATCAAATGTTAATAAATTTGCATTCTAGCGCTGTTCTCTATTTTGAAATTTATTCGCACCTACTTTGAGCCTTTGAAAATACAAATTTTATTAGGCTGCTTAAATCAATCAATGAACTTGCCATTATTGCAGCCGGCATTTACATAAGAACAAAACGTTTAACCTCGGGGGGACTTTATTTATTACAGGAATTATTAATAGTTCAACTTTCTCATATCAATACTGTTAATTAATTTCATTCCAATGCTAAATCATAATTCTAGCTTACCTAAATAGGGTAGACTTGAAAGTAATCCATTCTTTTTTATGTTGAAGTGCAGTACTTCCTTAAGATATGTCGGAAGCTGGTTGACCACGGTGAAGTATGCAAAAACTGATGTTCCATGAGTTATCACGATAGCCCAAACGGGCATCGAAGTCAAAATGAGTAACCACGGTACTTTACTAGGTTTAGTACCGCCTCCGGAACCTTCAGCAATTTTGCTTTCAATTTCGTACCTTTCTTCTGGACTTATTCTTGGATGTTGTGCTGGAGAATCGTATACTAAAAAGAACCAAGCAATAGACCAAAGTAATCCGATACTTCCGGTAACGTAAAATACACTTTCCCACCCCCACGTAACAATAAGTGCGCCACTTAAAGGCATCGTCATTGCCGCTCCCAAAGAAGAAGCCATCATATTTGCTATGAACTTGGACCGTTCCATAGGGGGGATCCACTTAGCAGCCATTGGAGGAGTAGCAGGAAAAGTGGCTCCCAAAAAGAATCCTATAACCGCTCTTAGTATTATTACAGCTACTACATCTAAATAACACGCAATGGGTGTTAATAAAGTCAGAAAACTTGCCATGAGCATTCCACCGCCAAAAACTTTACGAGCACCTATTACTTCTGCTAAACGACCACCCGGAAGTTCTGTCAAAATGTAACCCCAAAAGAAGCTGCCGAGTACGTAATTTTGTAAATATTTATCCCAATGAAATTTGACGCCGATGGATTGCTTTGTAACCACTGCATGATCGGATGAATTAGTTGTATTGGGAAATGGGGTTACAATTGAAGAATAATTTGCGTTTGATTTTAAGAAATTTGATTGTGAAGTAATGTTTTGGCTAAGAATTTGGTCGCTTTCTGTGTCGTACACCATTTCTACGATGGCGAGAGTCAAATTCACTCGTAACATATAGTTGAACATGAATCCTAAGATCACCATTAAATTTAATACTTGACGACATGATATCAGATCTGCAACAAAAGAAATAATAATTAATAATTGGAAAGGGCATACAAAATCTCAATAAATGAGTTATAAAAGAATGAGGCAAATTAATATACAATTGCATCATATGGAATATTTTTATTTTTTAAATCGGTTCTATACCATTGAATCGCCGGTTTTAAAAGGTTAGCATAGCTAAATTTCCGGTATTTTAAAGGCGATAATAATTCTCATTGATAAATAACAAAAAAGTCTTTATAATCAATTCAAATTAGTAGAAAAGTTATATCATCTTATTATTTCTTTCTGAATCAAAATTTAAATTCTGCGACATAATATGTTACAACTTCAACAAATACAAGCAGATGATGGTGGGTTGTCAAAATTATCCCATCTGAGACACCCTGTATATATAAGAATCAAAGTAACTTTTCATAGAAATAATTTATAATAAATTAATATAAATAACAATAATAAGAAATTCTTAAGCGGTTTATTTGTTTCTATTTGTATATAAAATGTTGCTAATTACGCGACTCGTGATTTCCCAGTAATAAATCATGTTTTATAATAAGTGCGCGTGATATGGAACTGCACTACATAATAAAAATTAAATTTAGACCACAAAATAATTTATAAAATATAAGAAATTTAAAATCAAATTTCGATAATACTAATACTTTTGCACGTATATTACCAGGTTATGAGCCCACACAGTAAAAACGGTTTGTTTGAATTTAATAATTTTGTTTCGATTTAAGCAAAATTATTTCTGTCAAACAAACTGAGTTTGTTATTTCAAAAAAAAATTTTGTTTAAATTTAATAATATTATTACTTCAAATAAAAGATTTATTTTAAATCAAAATAAAATCAAATCAAATCAAATTTTTCTTTTGGCAACTAAAAAACCCCAAACAAAATTTTTATTGGGGTTAACAAACAGTTTAGTTGCGCATATATAACAAAATATTTTGTTTGAATCAACTAAATTTGCTTCAGTCAAACAAACAGTTTTAACTGTGCAGATCAGTCATAAGTTAAATATTGAAAAGAATAATTTGCGTACTATAAATCGCATTTCTTTCTACATCCCAATGGAAGCATAGATTAGTAACTTATTGCTATGCTATTGTAAATTCCTACGTATAGATAACCTTGTCCACCAGTGGGAATACCAAAGCTATATGCATATTTCATTAAACAATACGTAAAATATTTTTGACTGTAAAAGATCGAAGAAGAAGAAATAAAGATCTTGAAAGGAAAACGATCAATAATAAACATAAACTTGGGAAGAAAATTAAGGAGAAAATTTTCCAAAATTTTGCACTAGATAAAATATGGAGTCTTTTTCCCTAGGAAATCTTGTTTGGAATAATTCAAGTCAGTGTGACTCAAAATGTAGATTTTAATAATAAACAAAGATACACAGATTTCAGTTTTAAATCATTATTAAGAGCCAGTTGTTAGACTAATCAGAGTGTTTAGAGTCGAAAGTTAACTCTAGTTTAACTCGGATCTAAATTTATACAACTTGTCCCAAAAGTTCAGGTGACCTCCGGCTGTCCGGAACAGACGATTGAGGTGGCTAGAAAATTTAAAATTAATGGGAGAGTCTTCAATTTTTAGTTTATGTTCTAAATTTATAAAATCCTCCAGCGCTCATTATCTTCTTTATTGCGCAAAAAAAATTAGAACACAAAAAAAATTTGAAAATCAATTTTGTAACCACGTCAATCATAGACTATAAGGCCAGGGCGGCCGGAGGCCATATTTTAGGGGGTTGAGGATCTACAAATTTTTTCCAAAAAGAAATGTAAACCCTTACGAACAACAGATACGTGTTGATGCTGCTTAACAACTTGTTGCTTTGGAATAAAATTTGGTTTCCAAGTAAAAGCAATAATTAATTCAAGTACTTTTAGATTGATCGGTCGCTAAAATTAAATTGACCTAAAAAATATAATACAATAGTTCGCACTCGCTTGGTGGAAGCAATTCTCAAACCAGATTTGGAATTTGTATCCAATAGCCATAACAATAATTATTATAGTAAAAACACAAAGCCCAAATCTCGCAAGATAATTTTTCTTAGTGAAAATCTTGTTATAAAAATAACATTCGATTAAATTAAAAATAGAGTATGTACGCTGTACCTTATCAATTAAAGTTATAATTAATACTAACAACAAAATAACTGAAATCTTGCTGCTGTTTCTATCGAAACCTTACAACAGAGCATCCGCTTTGAAAATTAGTGTTTCCCAATACTTGAACGATTTATTAAAATCTTCCATCGAGTAAACAAATGGTTGTTTTTTGGATAAAAAAACCAATAAATGCGTTTGCATTATTTGTGTTGGATTGGAATCGATAGTACTTCGAAGAATCAAAAAACGTATTTTTCAGCACATCTCGCTATAAAAAAGCTTTGAAATAGGAAAATCCATGTTTTTGCAATCTGTTTGCTTCAGTAGTTTTTTTTTATGAATCATCCAATTTTTGAAACATCGTGTTTTTATAATGGAAATTAGTTTTTGTTTTGTGGTTTCACAGAGACAAACAATATAAAAAATATGCAAATCAACATTCAGTGTTCTCGAGATGAAATCCGGATAATTAAATAAAATTGATATTTTTCTTTTTGTTTGGGTGGTATATTACTCCAAGTTAGTATACCTGCAGATCCGTACCTAATTATTGCTTCTCGTTACTTTTACTTTCCCTAGTAATTGGTTATTGAGAAAAGGTAGTAATGATATAGGTAATTGCATCATTGAAACTTTAATCGAGATTATATGAAGGAATTATTACGAAACTAATCAAACTTTTATTATCGAACTTTACCCTACAGATATACATTATGCAGTACCAAATAATACAAACCGAAATGATAACCAAGTAACTATGCAATTATGTGCAATAATTTACAAAAAAAAAATATTGAGTAACCCTTCCCGCTTCCCCTATACCTAAAAGCAAATGAGAAGGATAATTATTATGATGAGATTTTGATTTTCATCATAAGCAACTTGGATGGAAGATAAGAAGAAAAAATCCTCTGATTTCAAGTTGTTATTGCGTGCAGAGTTCAAAATTGATGGTAGCTTTAGTTGTATTAATAGCTTCAAGTAGAGACAACTTGGCTAATCTAAATTAGCAGTGCAAGAATATAAAACAAGTTTAATGTAACTGTAAATTACTTATTATAGACTTAACAATCAACGCACCTGTTATTCCACCGCTTTTTCTTCTTCTAGCTAAAGACGCCATCGAAGGCGTCACTCGTTTACTATTTTTAAATGCTACTCTATTGGTGGAATATCTTCACCACGTTAATTACAAACCACGCAAACCTGCAAAAAAAAAATAAAATTTTAATTTTGTTTTGAAAGGTACTATTTTAAAAATTAAAATGATTGACGTTTGATGTATACCCAAAGATGATGATGGTACCTGGCTGTGTACTCTTTTGAAGCAGAGTTGAAACTCGAGAATTTTCACAAACATTCAATCACTGACGGAATTTTATTTGATAGATTGTTATTTTGTCCCCCCCCCCAACCGTCAAAATTTTTGTAATATTCTAATAGTACTCCCATTTAGGTGTCCAATTTCCAAAGGATGAAAAATTGTAATATTTATTTTATTTTTTAAATATATAACTAGTACTGTCTGGCCATTTGATTGCTATGTGTGATATATGTATGTATGTGTAATATAATATATTAAAACTTGAATTCAATGTCAAAGTCAAATTTTGTAATACAAACAAGACTTGACGTACTTGGACGTATTTCAAGTTAAGGTTTTCATTCTCAAAACCATTCATTAAATTTAAAATAGATAGATATTCAATATATCAATAGGCCATTCTATAAATTATAATATATACAAATATATTATTATATCATACAATCATATACTATTTATTATTTATGTATGTATGTATAATTTAAGAATTTTATAGATAAGCTGATAATTTTTACTATTTGGCATACTTTTTTAAAATTATATTTAGATTATACTAATAATGTCAAATTTTTATTCGATTTTTTTTCTTAAAAATTAAACGCATTTACTTAATTACGATTTAAAAAGTGATACACGATTATCAAAAATTAACTTGTAATTCTGTCGTTTGCTATAAATATCACAAAATGTTTACAATTTGCTATTATTGCAAATTTTCAAAAAAAATATTTCTTAAATTGTCTTTGTTTGAATTCTTTATTTTTAAATTTCTTCTGCGTAATAATACAAAATGTCCAAAAATTTGAACGGCACTAAAATTTTTAAATAATTTTATATAAATATAAAATAATCTGAAATTGTTTAACATAAAAAAAGATTATGTGTTGAACTTTTGATTAGCATCCGGTAGCAACAAAATACGTAATACATCGGAAGTACTGTCAATAACATAGTTATCGGTTATCACTACCTCACTATTAAATTAACTTGTTTTCAAGAATAGTTTATCAAGGTTCATATACCTAATATAACAGTAAAATGTTTAATCGATAAATTGGAAGAAAATGAAACAATGAAATATTAATAAAAAATTAGATAGGGGGGGGTACTGTAATTTACAATCAACTATTATGGAAGTAAAAGGTTACTAGGCTAGCTCCACCAGTATAGTTATAGGATTTTAGAACGAAAAAAAATAATGAAAAATCGTAGGTGAAACGTGAACACCCTGTAATTATTATTAAATACTAAGTACTTCCTTTGATAATTGATAATTGAGATCTGATATAAAAATTTTTTTAGATAATCTGATTAAATAATTCAATTTTTGATATAAGTACATACTTAAAAAATTTCGTACGACCTTGAAATTTAAGACGTAAACGAAATATTGTAATTAGTTGTTCGTGAACCAAGAACGTTATTTAAATATTTATTATATAAACTATACTGTATAATCAATTACAGTAGTTGCCGGTATCGTAATTGCGTTTATTAACATCATGAGAGCTTTAGAATAAATTTACTATTGATGTGAAGAGTTTATATCTCAATTAAAAAAATGTAATTCAATAAATAATAATTTTGAATTCAAAACGCGCGGTTTTACTACTTCCACCATTTTTGAACCAACAAGTTATTGTTGAGCCCTTGCGCTTATTTAAATCTTAAGTCGTGGTTTAACTAAATTAATTTATTTTAATTAAAAATATTTTTCAATTATTAATATTTTAATATTTAAAAATATTTTCTAATTAAAAATCTATTTTTAATTTTATTCGTTGAAATTCAAACCGACTTTTTAAATCGACGCCTTTTCAAAATAAAGTATTAATAATTTTTTTTTTTAAATTAAAATTTTGAAAACTGAAAAAATTTGAATTATACGATATTAACTATTTTTAAAATAATTTTTCTAGAAAATTATAACAGAATTAAAATAATTTACTTACTTGAGAATTTGTAAAAATGTTCACTTATTATTAAACTATAATCACGATTATTTAAGTGATAGTATCTTGTACGATATCGAGGAAAAATAAAGCACCGTCCTTACTATACTAACGTTACAAAATGATTAATGGGCGCGCACTGGCGCTCGGCGTTTTCATTTGTCGGGCCAAATGCGCCTTGCACATTGCGTCGCATCGTCTTTCTCATCTTTTCTTTATCGCACAGGCATTCAAAAATCGTCACATACTTGCAATCTTGTTTATTGCCTTTCATTTTGACGTTTGCACAATTAATTATATCCCTTCTCTACTTATTTTGCCACTTGGAGTGCTTGGAGGCTCGTCTGTTTACATTATTTCGTCACTTTTATTTTAAAATAGCCCAGGATGAAATACCGCAGTAAAACTTGATTCTAGGTACCTATCTTTAGAAAATATTCCTACATTGTCATTGTACGTATTTATTTTTAACATTTTAACCACCCCAAGGTGCAATAAAATAGTATCTACCTACTTGCCTGTTCCAATGCAAAATGCAACAACTTCCAAAATTGGGAATTTTTTTTATTTTTTCATCTTATAAAATTATTTGAAAAAAAGTAACCTATTGTTGGCCTGCTGATGAAAGTTTATGACATTTTTGAATTTTTTTAATAAATTTGGTATAATCGTTTTTCTTCAATTTAAATGTTTAGTAAGATTCAATCCAAATTTTTAATTTTCCAGTCAATTTTTCACATTTTCGCACATATCATTCCTAAAATATTCAAACTCATATTTCCAATTTTGGAATGTTTAAATAATAATTATGAGAAATAAAACAAATTTCCAAAATGCGTCTTCATTAAATAATTAAAAAAAGAAATTGGAAAACGAATTTGTTTTATTTTCTATAATTATCACTATTTAAATTAATTAATCAATAAATTACGTTTTAACTTAAGTGACGTCACATCTTTAGATGCAATAGCAAACCGAAAAAATGAAAGAAAAACAACTAAATTAATTTATTATACTTATAATAATAAATTTTATGCATAAACAAAGAAGAAAGGTCAAATAGCAAAGTTCATTTTAAAATTTAAATTTTTGCAAATTTCGCAAAAACATTTTGCGTTTTATTCTGGATATAGGTACCCTCTATAAAATAGCAGTATTTTTTAGAGAAGGAGAGCCGACTTTTTAAAATTCCGAGGGGTGCCGAAAAAATGTCAAAAAATGAGGGAAAATATAAGATTTTTAGTATTTTTTATTTTATTTTGTATCTTAAGGTTTTTTTTTGCTTGCAAGTTAATGATAATACCTGAACGAATGAATATTATAAAATTATACACGTTGATGAAGCTATACGTTTTCTGCATATAAATGCGTTGCAGCGTCTGGCTAATCCTATTATGAACTGATCAACAAATTTCATCACAATCAATATAACATCCGTCTTCTCCCTATGCACTACAAGCAAAACATAGGTTGTTGAGATTTTGAATTCAGAAATTCAAATTCACCAAAATACTAATTACAGCACCAAAAGTTGGTATCTCAACTGTGACGTGTTTAGAATTTTTGTATGGATGATAAACCACTTTGCTGAGCAGTGAGACACAACAGCACTAACTGCAGTAACAGCCTTTCAAACTGAACGTGAACATACACGGAAAAGAAATTGTAAATATTAAAAAATCTATACCTACTTTTATTTTGAGCTATTCCATGGTTGTGTTGTGGTCGGATGAGGAGGATGAGTCAAGTGACGTGATTGGCTTTCCCACCCCACCCATCAACCCATGGCACGTGAACGGATGAATTTTGGCGAAAAATATTGAGTTTTGTGGTACAGATGGATCATTGGAGGCAAAAGTGTCAATGATGGTTTGATAGTACCTGAAAGTCTAAAAGTTTTGAGGGGGCTGTGCACTCCTCGAAACTTTTAGGTGGGTGGTTTTCTTTCACTTTTCCAAATTTTGAAAAGCAGAACTCTAAAAAGTGAAGAGAAGCATGGGTCTACTGGAGCCTGCGTCTATATTTTTGCGTAACGAGAAAGTAATATTTGTTTTAAACTTATTAAGCCATCTCAGCTTATAATAAGATACTTTAAGCTAACGATCCACATGTTGACAAAAATTAAGCTTACTGTCCAAAACAAGCCCCAAACTCAGAGCCGAATCGACCACCTTGACGACTTCATACGCTCTATTTACCAGCCAATGCTTACTCAAAATCAGAAGTTCCGACTTTGCGGAATTCAAAGTCAAACGACGATCACATGCATAATATATTTGTTTGAGATTGCGGTTTAATATATTATCTATCTCAGGATCAATGCCCGAGGGCAAACACGACACACGTATCCGATGAGTATCGTTAGCATAATCGAGATCCACTGCTCCTACCAGATCGGTCGTATATAATATGAATTATTGCAATTATAACCTGCTAACTACCTACACAGTGATTCATCGCAGCCATAATTGCGTAATTTTACCAAAAGACGATCAGGCACAATGGAGTCAAAGGCTTTGGAATAATCAAGAAGTACCATCAGTACGGTGACTTTGGATCGATCGACTGATAAATCCACGTCCGAGGTAAGCCGCAACAGAGAAGTTGCAGTTCTATGGCCCACCATAGGGTGGGCCATAATCTAACCTACTATTTAACCAAATTTAACCATAAATCTAACCTATTTTAGGTCCCAACTTAAAATCAGACTGGGCAGGCAAAAAACCTTGCAGAGTGCCAAATGCTCACGTAAAGCATCTTTAACAAGGAATTCTGCTATTTTTGGAAATGACGACAAAATACTAATTGGATAGAGATGAGAATAATTTCAAACTAGTGGAACCTTGAAAAAAGGTCTCACGCAGAATGCCCTCAAAGCAGATGGCACGTCCCCGGTTCTAAAAGAATGGTTCAACAAGGGTTCAAAATGAGATATCAGTTTAGTCCCGCGTTTGATTTATACAGTAGACACCTGGATTAAAAAAAAATATTTTGTTTTCAAAATTTTCATCAAAACTTCGAAAACTGATTCATGGATTTTTTTAAATTCTAAATTAATACTCTAACTTTTAAATCATTAATTATATTTAATATTTTATTTAAGAAATAGAGTAGAAAATAAAAATATGCATTTTTTATAACAATAAATTAAAAAATTTTTTTTTCAGCAATTTAAAAGAATATTGAGAAAATCTCTGGTCACACCATAGCCAATACCATGTAATTAACAAAAAAAATTTTTCATTTTTTTCGGATCGACCCAATTGCCAAAATCACCTCCACCATCCGACCGTACACGAGAAGGAAGGTAACCGTGTAACTCTTTGGAAATATAACATTTTTTTTATAAAAATTCCAAAAATCGCATTTTTAGTTTTTACGGAATTAATTTTCCAAGTTCACATTGATTTTCGCTAGCTCACATTAAGGTGAGCTACTTAACTATTAAAAACAGGGTTGCAGGTATTCTTCAATCCGCTTAAGCAGCCATGGGGTGTTAATTCTAAAACCTTTCTCAAAAAAGAAAGAGGCTGATTGTTCAGGAGTGGACTAAAACGGCTGATGCTGATGATGGTGGTGATCTATATGAATATAAAATACAGAATATAAAATACAGAAATATAAAATAAGAGACAGAAAAATTCACTCGTAGATTTCGTTTAAATCAAAATAAAATTAATTTTTTGAAATATGGGCAACCTTGAGAAAATGCATCTTGGGAAATGTAATGTTTTGAAAAATTGTACATGCACTTTTACAACTTAATTTTAAATATTAAAACTTTTAAATAACATAATAAAAATAAATCAGACACGTTCAACAAGTATAATTCAACCGTAAATTAAAGTTTCAAGGTAGATCCTTATCGCAGCAGACTGCGGATTTTTTGGGAAATTACTTTTAATTGGTCAAAAATTTAACGTGAAGTCCTATTCGCCAATCAGAATTCACTCGCAATCCACTGCTGTGAGCTTCAGCAGTAAATTACCCAAAAAGCAAAAAATTTAAAAGAAATGTAAGTAAACAAAATTAATGCCCGGTTTCACAAAGGCTAATTAAAATTTAATCTACGATTAATGATTTTCAACAATGTTGCAAAAATAAATTTTTATTGTTGAAAAACCGCTAAAAAACCGGGCATAAGTATATTAGATTAGAGTGGGCCGAAAGATGCGCCAGACAAATTTTAGGTAAGCCTGGGTCATCTCCTAGCAACAACTTTAAGGGGATACAACTGACTGAATTTATTAAATTTCACTTGCAGAAAAATTTTAAATGAATATTAAGATTTTTTTTAAAACATTCAATTAATAAAAAAAGTATATTTAAATATTTTTAAAATATATATTTATTTATAATAGAAAATCAGTGCCGTAGACATGATTTGCTTTTATCTAATATTCTACATTGCATGGAGAAGAGCACATGCTCTCCGTGACCACTCTAGCTACAGGGGATTACAATGATCCATGTCAAAACGCTGAAAACAAAAAAAAATAACAAAAATAGATAAATGATCAATCACGTCCATTATTAATAATTGTTAATAGTCATAATCCTGATAATATCAAAAAAATAAAAATGTCGTAATTCTACACAAATCGCTATTTTTAAGCAGATTATTTTAAAAAAATGGTTATTAACTTTCAACTTTGTTTTATGCAATTTATGAATTTATCAAATCTAATCAACTTGCATTAAGCACAAAACTTGGGTTGAGAGAGGAGAGAGTGCGTTCAGCCTTCTACTAATACTTCTACTCTCTCTCTAAAAGATATTGTTGTTCTTTCAACAAAAAAACATTTGTTGAGTATTTTAAGTACAACATTTGTTGGTAGACAATGGTAGAACTAAATCATTGCTACATCAACAGTTCATTTTTTGAGTATGGTTACATTGCAGTTTCTTTATTACGCTACAGAATACTTTTCTTTTTTGATTTTAATAATTGAGCCAATACAAAACTAAACTAGGGCCAAAATTTCTTTCAATTCGGCCTTGCAAAAATTATATTTTTAATAATTAAATTATTATTTTTGAACAAAAAATTGTAATTTTAAGAATAATAATAATAAAGAACGATTCATAACTTACAACATAATTAACCCATACACAAATCATTATTTTCAAGCTCATTTTATTAACCCCCCCCCCATATAGGTTTGTGGCATTTTTATTTTCGGTATTTTTGTTTTGGTGTTTTGACGTGCCGCCAATTGGATTATAATATAAGTGGAATTAATGAACCGTTATCTTCTAAAAAACTACTTAATTTTATTAAAAATTATATTTAATTACAATTAAATTTTAATCGCATTTAAACATCATAATCTATTATTTATATAAAAATTGAAAATATGAAAAATATGAAAGTATTTATGTTTCACATTTTAAGTACTTTAGCACATTAACCGTGGATTTGTTTGTTTGTTGTTTATTTATGTGTTTATCGAAGCCCCCAAATGTAGTTGGTCTGCCGCTTGGATGTATTATTTGATTGAACGTCAAGTTGACTGATGGATGATTAACCCAACAAAACTTGAAAAAATATTACGCGAAAGATTTTTTCATGACTATCGAAGCTGTGATCTGCCGATAATTTTTTTGTTTACAAAAGAAACTTATTTACACATTTTTGGCCCCCCTATGGTTGCACCCCCCGCAACGCCGGGTTCAGCGCCCGGTACGTTCTTCACTGCAAAAAGATTTTTATAACAGTTTTTTCTCAAAAAAAGTTATCTTTTTGAATTAGCGAAAAACCGAATGCAGGGGTTGTTGACTTTTTATTATATTATTGCAATAACCGTGAAATTGGCGCGTAAGTATAATAATTTCTTGCGCAACAATAACAATATCTAATTGTTACCTGCTTCAAAGTGACAAGTATGTTAATAAGCGAAATAACCTTTTACGTAACAATAAAAAATATATGTTATTTGAAAAATAACAAAATGTATACCATATAAATTCTAAAAAACACGGACGCATAATGGTTTTTTCTTTTCGTCATTTATTAAGTGAGTAATTAATTAATTAGTAATTTAGTCTAATAAAAAATGTTTTAAAACAAACAATAGTACTCGTTATTCAACAACTAAATGCGCTAACTTATGTGATATGAAAACAATAGTATTTTGTTTTATTAGAACTCAAAATCAACTTTTTCTGATAATCAAGTTTTACATATATCGCAGCACTTATTTATTAGGTTTTGGGCGCACATTGGAAACATTTCTTAAATGTAGTAATTTTTTTTGAAATACTAAACCTATGGGGGAGGGGGGTTTGAACCCCCAAAACCACCCCCTTGAATACGGCCCTGAATTTCACCCTCTTGAAAAACGGTCCTGATTTCTGAATAATTTATCCTAAAAAATCAATATTTTTGGTGTTATTGCAATTTGAAAGTAGAAATTGAAAAACATGCCTTGAAGAGCACTACCCTTCAAGGTTTGAATCTAGACGAGGTCGACATTGGTCGCAGGGACACCCTGTATTTGGCATATTGCACATATTGAAATACTTGACGACATCTGGTATTAAAAATGTTAACAAAATCGTGTCTGTTTCAGTGTTTTAGTTTTTAATGTTATCAACATTGGGAGTACTGTTTAGTTAATGGCGTCGTGTGAATATAAATTTTTATATGGAAGAAAAACGTGTTAAAACTAGATTATAAATTTAAATGTTCGCCAAAAAACAGTGTAAAATAAATAAGATATTGAGAACAATAAAAGTTTGTTGTATAATATTTTGAATTGGAAATTTTGAAGGGTGAGTAACATTTGTACATTTAGCGGTCGAATGATCGTAATGGCCGCTTCCGACATAAAATTGTTTTCTAAGAAAGCGTTGTGAATTTTAGGCGGAGGTTCAACAGATTTAAACAGAAATATGTCAGATGTGGGGAATGCAGGTGACGTTCGGCGTTGTGACAGTCCCAACAATAAAAAGCAACCGCCCAGCAGGGTAACTTTGACGGAAAAGGAGCTGTCCGCACTTTCGTCCGGTGAATTGGCTAGTCGGTGGGAATTACAGGATGCTTATGTGTCAGGTGTCGAGGAAAAATTGGCACAACAGGAAGGTAGATACTCTATCCACGCATATGTGGAATATTTTGACATTAACTATGACTATACTTGAGACCATCAGTTCAGTAGTAGTAATAAGTGTTGTAATTTGTATTATTTGATGTAACATGTAGCAGTCAGTGCAGTGTAGGGTTTTTTTAAATGCTATACCGTGCAGTGCGGTGCTACTCTGGTGCAGTGCGTGAAGTGCTAATGCACTCGTGATTACAGGCGAAATTGCAGATCTGCGACAATCTATCGAAAAGCTTCAGACTCAACTCACAGATTCGCAGCTAAAAGAAAAGGTTCTGGTACGGCGGCTTGCGGCTAAAGAACAGGAAACGCAGGAGTTGGTGGTTAGTAGTCTGAAATTATCAGCTACCTCTTCTTGTCCCCTAAAGTGATTCAAATGTTCTTTGTGTCTTACGTGAATTTAACAGTGAGTGAAAGAAATTGAGAAAATTTTGTTCATTTTTAACTTACAAAGAGATTGAAAAAACAAATTGTGGTTTGTATCGGCACATTTAAAACAATTTTGTTTGTTGAAAACCCTTGATTAATTTAAACATTTGGTTGATTGTTGTGAAACATTGAGACAGTGAACGATTAACGATTTAAATAACTACATTTCTGACATTGAAGTTTGTTGAATCATAAAAGGTACCTAAATTTGTCGTAATGTTGTGATAATTGTAAAATTTTATGTTTAAAATTAAGGGTTACGTTATTTTCAAGTTTTCAAAATCGATCGTTACGATATCGATAATAATTCTATTGCTTACTACATTCATTCGATTATTAAGTCCCAATTTTAAGGTGACCAATCAAGTACTGTCTAATTGTTCACTTGCTAAACTTGATGTATGCACTAAAAAGTTGGGTCTTGGTGCACACTCGATGCTAGTAAGCTTGGTGAAACTCTAAAGGTTTGAAAGAGTAGAGATCGTAAACTTGAGATGCACTAAATATTAAATTAAACCATATTATTGAGTCTATTACAAAGGAAATTTATTTTTAATGTTATATTTGTTTTTTAAATTCTAGTTTTTCATTTCTATCTTCAAATTTTGATTATAAAAAAAATGTCTTATTACAAAACAATTCAGTATGTTGATTATCTGTTTTGTATTTATTTTGTTACTTGAAAAAATAAATCAGTTTTCTTAATTTTCGATTTTTGCAAAATTTAATTTTTTCTCCATATCAGGTCATGATGCAAAAATAAAGTAACTCAAAAATAATTCACGAATGGAATACTTGATCGAAGTGGCTTTTAACATTTTATACTCTGCATGATTGGGCTGGGTAGCAACGTGATTATAACATTCTTGTTTATTAGCAGCGCAGATATGTTTTGTTTTTCAAGTTATTATTTCATTATCTTAAATTTATCTGAAAAACAAGGAAACGTGAAGCAGTTAATAATTTTTTTCCTATCATTTATTTGTGACTTATTCGATTCAAGCAAGGCATGTTTTAACCTTCAACATTACTTAAAATTATAGATTCCTATTCTATCAACTTATCAAGTGTAACTGCAAACTATTAATTTTCATCGAAATAAATCTATCAGTGTATCAGTCTTTAAAATACCCCAACCAACTGTCGTACCACATGATAAAATTGCTAAATTTTGACCAATATACCAAAACAAATGAATACCATATTATTAAAAGTAAAATTTTTAAATCTTGCATTTTATCTGTTGACAATATTTAATTGGGAAACACATTTCGATCAATTTCTATTTTTATTTGTAGGAACTTTGAAACCTTTTTGTTTGTTGTCGGCTACGATAATAGTTCTAGATACAAGATGTTATTTTAATATTAGGTCAAATGCAAATAGATTATTAAAACTAAATTAAACTTGTTGTAAAGAAATCCACAGCAAGTTTCATAATGGGACCCGGGGAATGCATAGGAAAATCACCTAAGGAAATAGACAGGAGATTTTCACTCCAACCGGACTGAAATCAAGATTAAGAATGATACAAGTTTTGTGGGGGGAAAGGTATGGAAGTTATAGCTATCTCTCATCTCTTCAAGTTGAATTTTCAAACGAGAAGTCTAATAGTCATCATTTAGGATTCTTGTTAGGTTGTCACGGGTTCTATGCTCATCCTCGAATTACATTTTCTACTTTGATTTTATCTTTTATCTTTCATTAAACAAAATTACACAGCATATTACAAGAAAATTTATGTTCTATATCATTCTATATTCATTTATTGACATTATGTCTCCTGAAAAGGATTTGTTTTTGTTTTAATTCAGATCTAACCTTCATACCTAGCTTGACTAGCTTTAAATATACATATACCTATCTCACTCGACCTACTGTAAGTATTTTTAAGATTGGACCGGAAAAACGCGAATAAATTCATCCACGTAGAAAAAATCACTCATGAGTTTGTGATTGTGCTGCAACGCATTTTCTTGCGAAAGTAGTTTTCAAATTTATTTGCTAATGCTCGTTTGTACCACCTAATAAGTTGAAACTTTTTAAAATCTCATTTCAACCAATAGGCAAACTGAATAAGCGGCATTTACTGATTTATAAATCGCTTACCAGTTACAGACTATAGAACACATCGATCTGTGGTCAACTATTCGGCTAGATTGACAACCTTTTTTACATTCTATTCATAACTTAGCTTAGTTTTACCACAAGTTAGGTATAGTAAAAATCGAAGCAAACGTAACTTCATTTGGAAAAATTTTAAATTAATTTTATGAAATTGAATTTAAAATGACATATTATGAACTTGTAAATAAAGTTAGAACCTTAGGTTGATCTTAATTAAAGAAAACGAAAAATATAAAACTTATCCTGAGTGAAGATAACGCGTTTTTATCTAAATTTCTTTTAACTGGAGATTATCTTAGTTTTCCGGTAAATAGAATGTGCCTATTTCCAAGGTATTATAGTTGTCTCCTTGAGCAGGTCCTGATATATTGCATTGTATTAACGACCACTAATTTTTCGATTTCAATGGTTCGTATGTTGTAAAGCCTTTGGTCTAACTCAGTATTTTGTCCGTTTTTTAAGCAACTTTAATTTTCCTGCATCGTGGAGAGCTGAAATTTGTTACACAACTTCTATTAATGCTACATATTAATTTCAATAAAGACTTGTAACTAAAACAAAACTTTTTCAATACTCATTCCGTACAAGCTTTTATTATTTTTTCATTCTGAAGGATTAATCACTGCAGTGTTTGTGCTTGTACACAATTATATTTACTGTACTTTGCATACTTCATGAGTATTTCACCTAAGATTTCATGTACTTCATCACACGTGTACAAAAAACTTCACCAGCAATTAGCCCCTCATTCAAAACTTCTAAACCTGATTAACATTTTAAGTCGACTATATTGGTCTAATGTAATAAAATATATTTTTAGCTAGGACATCGGACATAGCATAAAAAGATTTATAGTCTTACTTATTTTTCAAGTAAAGGGTTTGTGATTATATTATTACTGTAATAACATTTGCGCAATAGTAAAAAATGTAATAATTATATGTTACATTAAACTACTTGAAAATTAAAAATTGCTATGTAATTACAATTTGCGATTGGTTATGCCGAATTAAATAAGTAAATTGCACTAAAAGTGGTGGACATATTATAATAATGTTAATAATTCATATTTTTTACCACAAAATGCAGGAAGCAAAACTGATTACCTATTTTTTTCGAAATAATAATTATATGGTGCTTTCCGAATCAACATTTTATACAATAATTTTAGGTGAAATAAGGGGTTTTAGAAGTTTTTAGCTTGACAATGTGTTTGTACCCTTCATGAAGTATTTAATTATCTCGATTGAGTTATTTATTTTTATTAAATTAAATTTACAAGCTAACTACAGTAAAATTAAAATTATTTTGTAGGTTTTCAGCATTAGTTAATTGAATATCACAAGTCTGTTGTTACTCTTGTTCATTATGTAACAAAAACATTTTAATCTAATTATTCTCCACGAAAACACATTGTAGTACGATTGTGGATTATCACTTTTAATGTCTCACGTAAGGCACAGGAAACTAGTTAAGACAATAATAAGTTTAAACAAAAAATTGTTTAATTTTTATTGCATCTCTAAAGTCGAGATTATGTGGTATGCAGAGGCAACATAAAATTAGTTCATTACTTTTTCAAGTTGATCATTGTGAACATTTGAATCACTTTTATAAAAGAGAGGTTTTGCTTATAGTATAATATTTTTGTCTGTAAACATAACATTAATACTTTTTTCGTATGATAGTGCCAAGTGAATGAGTTAAAAAGTACGCAAGTTCCAACTAGTTCCTCCTTAAGGTCAACTTTGACGGATCCAGCAGTTAATAGTTTGTTACAGTTATTACGAACAGAGTTACAAACCACAAAATCACGACTGGAAGACACACAAAACGAACTATCGGCATGGAAGTTTACTCCCGATTCAAATACTGGTAAAAGACTTATGGCAAAGTGTCGATTGTTGTATCAAGAAAACGAGGAATTGGGTAAAATTACTAGTTCGGGTCGTATTGCATTACTCGAGGGAGAACTAGAATTGCAAAAAAAGTTTTCTGAAGAAGTGAGGAAATCTCAATTAGAATTAGATTCGTTTTTAGCCGACTTAGATGAAGACGTGGAAGGAATGCAAAGCACCATATTATTTTTGCAACAGGAATTACTTAAAACGAACGAAACAGTGACGCTTTTACAAAAAGAAAATAGTACTCTTAAATTACAAAATGGCAGGGCAAATGGTGACAGTGTTTGTGAACAAGAACGGACGGATTCTGAGTCTGAATTTGAAAGGACTCGTATTAAACGAGTGCGTAGATCTTCCGTTCTTAGTATTGACTATAATGAAGACGATACGCTTGTTATTAATGCTAATGGTGATGTTGCTATGTCCTCAGATGCAGAATGATTTTGCTATCAATACTTATTTTGCAAGCATACGTTGGTATTAATTTAATCATGAAGCTTCATAAAATTGTAATTTTAAATTATTTATACACAATCATTTTATTAAGTAATTTTCAATTATTTAAAATTAATTAATCTTTGTTATATACCTATTAATTGTTGAAATTAAAATGTATGATTTTTAGTTTTATGAAGCTGCATTAGTTTTGTGATGTTAAATAAGAAACACAAATAATTAATTACTATTAAAAAAAATTTAAATTGTACATACCTACAATATTGTTTTGTATTTTTTTTAATGTAAATTTCATAATTTTTGTTGTGTTCTTGTTTGGTTCTGAAACATGTACCTACTATTTTTTCAGGTTTACACATGCAATTTTGGCGTGTGCTTTTAAATTTTTTGTATGATTTCGTGATTTTAAATATTTGAAATATCAAAATTAATACATTACATCATGCCTATCCTATAATTTTATAAATTGCTTATTATGTAAACGTTTTTGAAAATGAATTTTTTTTTATTAAATTGTATATAGATTGATATTTAACTTGGTTTGTTATTTAACTTCAAGGCGTATTAACATAGCATCTTGATGTGAAGTTCTTGTTTACCTGGTAAGTAGACAATTTCATTTTTTCCAGATTATGTTTAATTTATTTTATTTATAGAAAATTAGCTTTCAGAACCTGGCTTGGTTCAAATGTCCCTATTTCAAGCTTTAACATTTAAGATCAAACCAAAAAAATGCTGATTACAATATAAATGTATTATTATGTTTAAGTAATGTAAGTAATTTCTACCTTTTCTTGTTTTGTACTAAAATAGTAAAATTTTTTGAACACAAATATCTACACAACAGGTACATAAACATCCGAATTGCACTTTTTCACTAGAGGCAACCTACGACATCAAATTATTATTATTCCAAACCTGAAATGATATTAATCTAATTACCATCTTAAATTTACGTATCCGTATTTTTTTAGTTTTTTTGTCTTCTGGTATAACTTCCATTGATAATCCATTAACTTTTATACGTTGCAACTTTTCTTATTCACGTTATTACTTTATTTACTTTTATCTTCTAATTTTCATTTATATAATATAATTCAAATATATTTTCAGCTAATATTCATATATTTCTTTGCAAGTAGGTATTTCCTCGTAACGCATATTAATTAGCGCGTGAATCCATTAAAATGTCACCAGTTTTTTTTTTTATTAACAGTTGCTCGTAAAACTCATTAGATTTAATAGTTTTGTTTTTGTTTAGTTGATCTATTAAAGAACATGAAGTGTTGCACGGGGTATTAATATCTGCAAATCAGAATTTAATATTACAGCTTTTTCTCTCAAGTGGGTGCAGCAACCATTCAAGTTTTGGTGGGTAATAAATAATAATGCTCGGAGCTGCAAGTCAGTCATTTCTTCATTGTTAATCATTATAACTTATAAGTAATGTAACCTGGATGAATAGATCGCAAATTAACATTTCATAATAGATTAGTGTTGTGATGGAGGCGATGACAAGGAAAGGGTATTTGGTTAGTTTGGATAGCTGCGTCAGCTGGTGAATTTCAAGCTCTACATTAATATTTAACTAAAAACACGGAAGAGGCTTGCAAAGTTAAATTGTCATATCAAACAGCGATTCAAATCTGCGTATCCTATCCTGCCGTGGACCTTGCATAGTGATTTCCACCTAGATGAGCAACCCCAACAACAACGTGGACGCTGCTGAGTAATATTTTTATAAGGCTACCGACGGATTTGTCACTGCAAAATTAAATGTAGTGATCGATGCCCAATAAAACTTATTTTTATTGAAATGTTTGCTTTTTTTTCTATTACCTTAGATCGTTGGTAACGTTGGTAATTTTTTAAATTGTTAATTCATTAAAAGTTACCTGTTGGACCACTTGCAATCCTAACTGCTAAACAATGGAATATCACATCTATCTATCCCTATGCAAGGATATAATGCGTTGACACATACCTTCATAACAATAATTTCGTTAGCTTTCTCATGTAGTATTCTCGATAATATTTTGCAGTTGAATTCTAAATTGCTGGATATTTTTTAAATAAAGTGTTTTCTATATGATTTATGCCGGTATATTACATCCATTGTTATGTATAAGTAACGTAGGGATGCTATGACATAAGATAGTAATCATGTCTGATCAATAAATTAAGCTATGATATTTCAAAAATGATTGTGTAACCATAGATTTTCATATTCTTTGTAAAACCTGGCATAATTTATTGTAACTATAAAATACATTCAATGTTTAACACGGTAGTCATTGGTTCCCTCCCCAATCAAGTACATCGGATTGAATTGTGATTTTAAAGTTCAATGCTTTGCAAGCGTAACACTGTTAGCAAGATATGCAATGTCTACATAAATAACTGGATTAAAAGATACAAAAATGTATCAACATGGTGGTTAGGGAGCGTTCATAAACTACGTGGTTTGGCCAAGGGGGGGGGGAGGGGTTAGGTAGAAAGCTACGTGAGGGTACGGGGGGATTATAGTCAAGCTACGTAGTTTTCTTCATTTATTATGAAAGCAATTTTCAGAATATAAGCGACAACATAATATGGATATTTATTTCCGTATTTGGATTTTTTAAATTTATATTTTATATAGGTGCGCTATTTGTTTTAAAAACAAATATCGGTGTTATTCATTTTTTATACCAAACAATTTTTAAATAGTTTTGTTAACAGAAAACATAACATGTCTTCTGGACTTTATAGAAAAAAAAACTACGTTCCATCTAGGGGGGGGGGGTAGGGTTATCATGGTAAAAGCTACGTTAAGCTACATGATGGGAGGGAGGGGTTCTAAAGAGGTCAAAATCAAACTACGTGGTTTATGAACGCTCCCTTACAAACAAGCTCAACAATGATGATCAATCTCGTATAGCTATAAGTTGGTTATATTATATATTCTGCGAATTTTATTCAATGCAGTTAAATTAATTGTCAATTAAAAAGAAGGTCTTTTTGTAATTTTATAGAAAATGTCAGTATTCTGAAGGAAGGACGAAGGTAAGTATTTCAGCAATTTATGTAACCTAGTTCCAGCAGGTAGAAAAAATAAATTTGAAATGTCATCCAAAAATTAAGTTATAGGTCTCAAGAGTCTTCTCTGCAAGATTTCCTATAAGAGGATTTTAAAAATTTGTAAGTTAATTTTTTTGAAATCTGGCAACAACTTGAAAATAAATTGCACTTTAAAAAAAGAAAACTATGATCCGAAGAAAAAAACGTTACCTGCTTTTTTGGACGAGCACCAAAAATTGCCAAGTTTGGAAACCTCGTAGAACGAATAAGTTTTTGTATTTATGCTATTTAATTTTTCACCTAAAAAATCACTTTTTTTAAAAGATATTTTGATTTCGGCATATTTTTACAAAAATTCTGTAAAAAAACTAAGCCCTATCATTGTTTAAAAAATCTGAGAGAGGTGAGGAAAAGTGAAAATAGCAGGCAAAGCTTAAAATGCGACTTGTTATTAGTAACCCATGATCTTCTCACCGGATTGGCGATCTATCTACAGATTTTTACCAATTTGATTCTTACTGATATGGCTATTGCTAGGCTTCTCCTGGTCTAGTTTTCGCATCCCCATTTCTTCCTATAAACGAACCCAAGTAAGGAAAACTATCCATCACTTACTAATATTTCAATTTCTGGTACGTTACTTAGCTCTGTTTCTATGACCATAATTTTTGTTTTGCTCTTGTTAAGTTCCAAGCTGTACTATGTGTCCAACCTTTGCATTATTAGTTTGATATCTTCACATGTGGATAAATTACTGCAACAATCAGCAAATTAAAAAAAAAAAGCATTAACCTTCTTGAAACGGTGGCAAGACAACAGTCGCACGGACCTGACTTGGTACATTCTGTCGTACCAAGGACGTGGAAGGATTTTGTCGCCTACAGCATAGATAAGAAAGATAATGGTCTACAGGTCCTAATAGTCCGGGAGCCCGCGTGCATGGGAACTAAACCATAAGGTACAAAATTTTTGACCATACAGGCTGAAAGGACATTAAAAATTAGTAATAAAACTGCCCGTCTGCCACTCGAGAGTGGCAGTGTGAATTACATCTACCGAATCTCATTTGCAAGCAAGGCGAAAGTCTATCTCTGTTTGTTATGCTATTCCGCGCATTACTCTCGCTCGCTCGATATTTTCAAACGCGTCTGCCGTCATGAAGGCTGCACTTAAAACCGCCTGTCATAGTATATTTGAAAAATACACAAAAAAAGCAATCTTTTGATATAAAAATTGTCTATGTACCCTATGGTTTAGTTCAACCTCAAAAATGCCTCTTTTCTCGCGCCGCTCCCAAGTTAACGCTGCCACTCTCGAGTGGCAGACGGGCAGTTTTATTACTAATTTTTAATGTCCTTTCAGCCTGTATGGTCAAAAATTTTGTACCTTATGGTTTAGTTTCCATGCACGCGGGCTCCCGGACTATAATGTAAGAGTACGGCAAGAGATGTACGGTAGAGTACATCTACGGCAACCGTCTCGAAAGGGTTAAAAGTGCGTTATACAGGATGTTCGTTTTCTGAGTGTAAATTAAATAATAATAAAAAATATCACTGAATTTTCGGGGTTGTTGCAAAAATCAAAGCAAAAAGAGAAAGTTTTTCATTATCCTTTCCTACAACACAGTAGCAAATGAAAAAGTAGAAAATAAATTTAATTCACATGTGAAATTAAATCAAATAGCGGGTAAAAAAACAAATTCAAGGTGGAGGGAAGGCTCTAATATAAATGTTGAATGATGATAAAATTTATATAGAATCAGATCTGCTTAATTTTTGTGCAGTTGATTGAAAGTAATAATAATAAATTTATAAATAAAAATAAAGTAAATAAAATTGAAAAAACTACTTTCATTATATCTATGGGGGCAAGTGTTCCAATGCCCCTATGTAGTCGGCGCCTGTGTATACCGCTAAATCTGTACACGGGAGTTCGCGATTTTTGATAGGCTGGAGCGTGCTGGTTGAAATTTTATTTTGTAGTTGTACATGTTCGAATATTGTGCTGTGAATTTTTGAAAAATGAGTGCCCTTTTAAAAGTTCGGTCAACGTTGACCAGAAGTATATTTAATAAGGTAAATTCATGTCCCTTTTTTGTTTTTAATTTTTGGTTAGTCGAATTTCTGGTATCAATTTGTATTACATAACATAACATTCTGTTCCCGTATTTTAATAAGCAAAAGTAAAAGCTTACAGTGTATTAGAACTCATTTGTTTTTAATTTAAAAAGTTGATTTTGTTTTTGCAGATCGAGTTAGCACAGCCTGCTTTGAGTTGTAACTTCAGTTCGAAAACAAATGCCAATATTTCTAAACAATACCCCGTGATTGAACACAAATATGATGCAGTTGTTGTCGGCGCAGGAGGTGCAGGTTTACGAGCTGCTTTTGGTTTAGTCGCAGAAGGATTTAAAACTGCTGTTGTTACCAAATTATTTCCTACTCGATCTCATACCGTAGCAGCACAAGGTGGCATCAATGCAGCATTAGGTACGAAATTATAAGTTTATATGCTAAGTTCATAAATTGATAGGAAAGCTGCAAAAATTATATTAAAATTTATGAGCAAAAACCAAGACAACCTTTAACATTACTTTATTTTATAGCTTGATAAGAGATAAAAAAAATTTGACAATTTTTGGAGTGTCTACAATTGTTTTTACTTTTAAATTAGCTTATCGTAATCACTCCTATCATTTAAATGTACTAAATATAAAAATTTAGCAAAAGATAAATGCAAATTTTTTTTTTTATTTTTCCTTTTTTGACCTTGACGTTCGGTCAATTGGCCAGACTTATGTAAATATAGAATCACTTCTTAAATCCATAACGTGTTGATTCACACCGGAAGGCCGAGCTAAGAAATTCTATCAAGTCCGATATTCGAACCCACTCGAATTTCGAATTTCCACTCGGTCACTCAACGAGTGATCACACCAATCTACCGCTGTGGTAAAAATCAAATTAATGTTGTGTTTGAATAAATTTAACATTATTCGTTTTATTTCTTAAATTGAACTAAAAACAGACATCAATATGTTAATTCAATTCAGTGGTATTAAATAATTCAATCAAATCAATTGCTTAAATTATTATAATCAAATAATATAATTGGAATATTTTATTTAAATTGATTAGCTTGACATTGTTAACTTACCACACACATTGAAATCTGTCAAAATTTTATATATATATTACAGATGCATTTTGTTTTTTAATTCAATAATAATTATGAATTAAAGCTTTCTTTAATATTTATTATGAAACTGGCCCTTAAAGCATTAAATTTGAGCCCCATTCCCAACCCGTGGTATTTAATGAGTTAAGTGTATTGACACTTAACTTTTTACCTGCTTTACTGCTGTGAAGATGTAAATTTTGCTTCAATTTGTGCCTCAATGGTTACAAAGATTTATAAAAATTGTGAAGGAACTTTCATCGAAATGGACTGGAGTCGATCCATCTTGAACATAATAAAATGCTATTTTCAATGCTATCGTCCTTGGTATAGTACGAGCAGATGGGGTTTTCTTGCATTTTGAATCTGCACAGGTAGCCACTACAGGCTGCTGTGAATCCTGCAGTACGCCAATGGTAACTTTTATTGTCCGTTTCCTCCATTATAAGCGGTCTGTAACTGAAGTAGTTATAAGATCATTCAATAGATGTTCCTATCTTTCAGATCTTTTATTATGATTTTTCACTTAAAAACGTCTGCTGTCTACCAGCATGATAATCTTCTTAGTTTTTCACGTTCTCTTTTTTCCAGTGTTAATTTATTTTACCTTTTTGCTTTCGCATTGTTGCAAAGGGAATTAGAAGTCTCGAATAATCTAGAATTTCTTAAGTTTCTCTAACCAGCATTATATTAACTATATCTCATTAGTAGAGTCCGGATAAAAAAGCATAAAAATTTTTAAAAAAAGTGCTTAAAAAAGCATCAAATATTACCAAAAAAAGCATCAATTTAATAAAAAAAAGCATCAATTTAATTAAAAAAAGCATCAATTTAACAAAAAAAATCAATTTAAATAAAAAAAGCACAGATTTTATTCGTCATCAAAAGCATTAATTTCATTTCTAGAACAATTTATTACTAATAATTGTTCCAAATGTTCTTGAGTAAAATTGCTGAAAGACAGAATGAGTTTATTTTTTTCAAAATTATGCATTGTAGGCTGATATAGTAAATTAAAATCCTAAACGTGCTTTGTAGGCTCGAAAATGTCTTATTGTAAGGTATCATATGCCCGTTTTCACCAACATTTATTTAAGAATTCCCTAGCAAAGAATTCTTTACGCTAGGTATTCCCTAAAATAATACTTAGGAAAATTTGCATTTCACCAACATAAGAATTTCTTAACGAGCAGCTCCCTTGCTAGGTATTCTTTACAGCGGACAAATGAACTAATACGGGTTGTAAATGTCATATTTGAATTTATACACAGTAAAAACGTTTTGTTTGAATTTAATAAATAATTTTGTTTGAATAATTTTATTCAATAGAAAGAAATTTTGTTTCGATTTAAACAAAATTATTTCTATCAAACAAACTGAATTTGTTATTTCAAAAAAATATTTTTTTCAAAATTTGTTTAGATTAAACAAATTGTTTAAATTTGTTCTGTTTAAATTTAATAATTGTTTATTACTTCAAATAAAACATTTATTTTAAATCAAAATAAAATCAAATTAAATAAAATTTTTCTTTTTAGGCAACTAAAAAACCTCAAACAAAATTTTTATTAGGGTTAACAAATACTTTAGTTGCGTATATATAACAGAATATTTTGTTTGGATCAACTAAATTTTCTTCAGTCAAACAAACATTTTGTATCAAAATGAATATTATAAGAGTTACCTGGAGATTGCAATTTAATGTGTGTACAACCAATTGTTACTAACACATTTGGAAAACCACATATTTATTCCGGTAGCATAAAACCGTAATGCCAGTAATAATTGATTTATGGGCGATACTGATTGATTTCTAAAATAATAATACCCAAAATAATTGTCATAAATAATATGCACATTTATGAATAATATATTTATTTATCATTAATAAACTCTAGAGATCCTACTATTAATTTTAAAACCTTAATTTTAAATCTTACGACAAATTCCACATTAAAATTTTCATTTTCAAATCTCTCTAAACAAACAATCCAAAAATCTAACAATAGCCATGGCGAGAGAAAAATAAGAATAAACACTAATTTATACCTGTAATACAACCGCTAAGGAATCCCTAACACGTTAGGGGTCGGTAAATCGGATACCTAAGGTTAGGGATTTTTTAATGCTCTTTAGGAACTTTTAGCGCTTGGTGAAAACCAAATTTGACATAAGAGTTTCTTATCTCAAAGTTAGGGAATTCTTAACGTTAGGAATTGTTGGTGAAAACGGGCATTTTAGTTACGTAAAATACAACTTTTGAAAATGAAGCATTAAACATTAAAAGATTAAGTTTGTAAACAAAACAACGAATGAACTTTAAAAAAGCATATAAGCATATTATTATATAAAAAAAAGCGCAAAAGCATAATAATTCAAAAAAAAGCACAAAAAGCATAATAATTCAAAAAAAAGCAAAAAAAGCATATAAAACATGGTGCCAAATGGATCCTTTTTTGATAAATCGCTTAGATTATTTAAAATTTTTGAGCTGCTTTGAATTGTCAGGAAAAGCATTTTAGCTACAAATCCGGACTCTACTCATTAGATATAGTCAGAACTTGGAGCCTTGCATTGAGGTTTACCTCTTTCTAACATCAGCTATTCTTACCAAACGAATTTTTAGTAAAGGAAAAAAAATGAATTCTACATTACAACTTGGCAACAGATTGGTCAAATTTTTTGTATGATAAAAGTACAAACAACTAACTAATTTTGAGATGCTTCCAAGATGTAATAATTTTGAATTTGTTTTAGGCAATATGGAAGAAGATGATTGGAAGTGGCACATGTACGACACAATCAAGGGCTCCGACTGGCTTGGAGATCAAGATGCTATTCATTACATGACTAGGGAAGCACCCAAGGCCGTAATTGAACTGGAAAATTACGGTATGCCATTTTCACGTACCCCAGATGGCAAAATTTATCAACGTGCGTTTGGAGGACAGTCACTTAAATTTGGCAAAGGAGGACAAGCGCATAGGTGCTGTTGTGTAGCAGATAGAACTGGACACAGTTTGTTGCATACTTTATATGGGCAATCTTTAAAATACGATTGCAATTATTTTATTGAATATTTTGCTCTCGATTTAATTATGGAAGAGGGAGAATGTAGGGGCGTTGTGGCTTTGTGCTTAGATGATGGTACTATTCACAGGTTCCACAGTAAAAATACGGTAATCAAATAAGAGACTCAAATGTACACGATATAAAAACTTTTGTTACAGATTTTAGCAACGGGTGGTTATGGAAGGGCTTACTTTTCATGTACCTCAGCGCACACTTGTACAGGAGATGGTACAGCAATGGTTTCACGTGCTGGATTACCTAATCAAGATTTAGAGTTTGTTCAGTTCCATCCCACTGGTATTTATGGTGCAGGCTGTCTTATAACTGAAGGATGCAGAGGTGAAGGTGGATACCTCATTAACTCCGAAGGTGAACGTTTTATGGAACGGTATGCTCCGGTAGCTAAAGATTTAGCTTCGAGGGACGTGGTTTCACGTGCCATGACCATCGAAATTCGTGAAGGTACTAAGTTTTTGGAAAAAGAGGTTTAATTAATAATTATCTAAACTTCAATTTAGGAAGAGGAGTGGGTCCCGAAAAAGATCACGTATATTTGCAACTTCATCATTTACCTGCAGAACAATTGGCTGCAAGATTGCCTGGTATTTCTGAAACTGCAATGATATTTGCTGGAGTTGATGTAACACGAGAACCAATACCAGTGCTCCCGACCGTTCATTACAACATGGGCGGTGTTCCTACCAATTATAGGGGCCAGGCAAGAAATTTTTTTAAATCTTGAATTGTTATTTAATGTTCTCACATGTTTTAGGTCATTAATTGTACAAATGGGGTAGACAAAGTGGTGCCTGGATTATATGCATGTGGTGAAGCGGCTTCGACCAGTGTACATGGTGCTAATCGTCTCGGTGCTAACTCCCTATTAGATTTGGTAGTTTTTGGACGTGCATGTGCTAAAACAATTGCAGAAGAAAACAAACCAGGAGAAACAATTGGAAAAATTAGTGAGGTAAGAAAGATTTTACTTTTAGTGTAAAAATATTCTTTCCTTTTGTTCATTTTTAGAATGCCGGCGAGGCTTCGGTAGCCAACTTGGATAAATTACGTAATGCAGATGGCGGCATCAAAACTGCTGACTTGCGTTTGGAAATGCAGAAAACTATGCAGAAGCATGCAGCCGTATTTAGAACACAAGAGACATTAGCTGAAGGTTGTAAATTAATGGAGTCATTGTATGGTAAATTAGATGATGTAAAAGTATCTGACCGCAGTCTTATCTGGAATTCTGACTTGGTGGAAACTTTGGAATTACAAAATTTAATGCTTAATGCCGTACAAACCATCGTAGGAGCAGAAAATCGTAAAGAATCGAGAGGAGCTCATGCTAGGGAAGATTACAAAACTAGGATCGATGAATACGATTACAGCAAACCCCTTGAAGGACAACCGAAAGTAGAAATGACCAATCATTGGAGAAAGCACACCCTAACAACAATGGATCCTGATACGGGGAAAGTTACGATCACTTATCGTCCAGTTATTGACCACACCCTTAGTGATGATGTGAAAACAGTGCCTCCTGCAATTAGGTCCTACTAAATTTGTCATCGTGCAGTTGGTAATGAAGTGTTTTTATTACAATTTTAAATATACTTGTAAGGTAATTTTAGGCTAATTAAATTAAATGATTAAATTAATAATTGGTTTATTATTATAATTTTCTGGCAATATGTAAATTATAGATTTCATTATGTTTGATGAGTAATGATTAATCTAGTATTATTTTGAAATTACCGTCCTTAATCTTTTTTCCTTTACAGAATCTAAAGAAGTAAATAAAAAAGAAATGTGGTATAATAATATAAACAAAACAGTAAGTAACTAGTGGTGCTTGTTTTGTTATTATTATAATTAATTGTATTATTTGCCAGTGAGAAAACGCTGTATTAGAACAAAATAGTATTTTAAAATTAAATCGGCAATATTTAAATATCTACAATTACCTCAAGAGTTGATTTAACGCCGAGTAGAGCACAATAATATTTAATGTACAACATTGAAAAGATGTATTTACTTTTATTTAGGTCATTTATTGTATACGTATTTTGTTTTTGTGTATTTCACATGTTATGTTTTAATGTAGATTTAGTAAATTTTAATTACATGACTTGGTTTTTTAATTATCCACATAAATAGTGAGTTTGGTACTTATATAAAAACAAGTCTTTCCAGCTGAAAGGTTGATAAAAGTGAACTAAGGCAAAAGAGTAAATAATTTCTTGTATCAAAATTGAGTGGTTTTTATTCTCTTTCGCACATTAAACTCGTACCGTGAAAGTTTGAAAATTTCTATAGATAATTTAAATTTTTATACTGGAAATTCAGAAGAAATAATTTATTTTCTACATTATTAATTAAAAAGCAAACTGCAAAAATTGGTTGTGTTTTATTTTCTGATTTTTAAACTTGATCCTATTTTTTGTTCATTTAAGGTATAATTTCATTCAGCAGTTAGGTGAACGTTAACAGTTTCATGGTTGTTTGGAATAAGATCGAAACATGTAATTTGGTAAGACTTGAGTTTAACAATTTTTTTGGCTTTTAGTTTTTTATTTTTGCTATGGCGCTCCTTTCCAAAAACTTGTGTCGGTTACTATATTAAGGTGTAACTGCAAGCAAATAAATGTGGAAAGTGAAAACTATAACTTCAATTAAAATCGGACTTGGAAATCTATTCAAAATTTTTTAAGGTTCTAATTGTGACTGGAAAATCACGAAAAAATTCACAAAAACACAATTTATTATTTATAATCTTCACAATTTTGTTTTTCATGTTTTATCGGCTTGAAAAAAAGTTATAGGTTCAAACCCAAGCAGTTTTTATTGCTTATTACTATCCTAATAATAGGAGGTGGAAAATTAAAATTTGCATTAAAATAATATATTTTTTAACTTTTTTATCCAGCTATATAGTGACTTCAGTAACCTTTTTTCACGAGGGCGTATAACGTTTTATGTAATTTGGCGTGAGAAAGTCGCAATATTAAAACTTGAATTCATTTAATTATTCCAAGAAAAATATTATTTGGCCTGATCAAACATACAGAGATACAGTAGCCTATTCTCGGTTTGCCCTTGATACGCTACTGTTTGTCGCCTTTAAATAAATTAATTTGCAGATAATTTCCGGAATTTAAATTTTTACTATAATAATTATCATAAAATAAAATTAAACTTGATTAATTAACCGCATCATTAATTGATGTAAATGGAATCGTTCAACCCATACCACGCAACAGACTGTATCGTCGGATCGGAAAACTTTGTCGGAAAATTTTTAAAGAATAGTTTTATTGTTGAATTTGAACCGTAGCGAAGACCGGATACGGTTGTCAAAATTATTAGCAATTAATATTTTATTGCTATGACTACATAAAACTTATTAATAGCTATATTTATCGTAAAAATTAAAAGGTTCTCCGTGTTGTATGCATCCCGGGTTGTGGAGTTGATTCAAAGGTAGATTCAACAAAATTTTAAAGTTGAATCTACAAAAAACTAATTAGCGGTTTTACTTGTTTCAACAAAATTTTGTTATTTAGGTGATTGCTTGGCCCAGTCTCCTTACATATTTCAGTATTTCAAAATATTAAAAATAGTATTTTACAAAAACAAAAAAATTTACAATAATTTGAAACTATTATAAAGAGGGCCCAACGTGAAATGTTAAAAAATCATTATTTTATAATGGAAAGTTTTTGTCTAACATTTTTGAAATGTAATGGCGACAATCCGATACAGTTTGAAGCATGGTGTGATCCGCAAATGTTTTCTGCGATCAAATGATATAACCCGGATTTAACAATAAGCAAACTAGGTCGTATCGGAGATCAACACACAGAAAATTTTTTTAATCCAAACCAATAGAAGATATCGCTTTGAAATTTGGCAGTAGTATTTTTTGGAGTTATTTGAAAATTTACCTACTTTTTTAAATTGCAAGGTGTATTTGCCATAAATAAGGGGAAACCCATAGACCCTATCTTTAAGGAATTGTTAAAAAAGTCCCAAGTAAATTATTTTCAAAATTACCTGCTAATTTCGCAAAAATAATAATTTTATACAATAATTGTATTTTTACCAATTATTGGTAAAAACATTATTTCCATCCCTGAGAAAGAATGAACCGTTCAACAAAGGTAGTTAGTTTGGAAGGCAGTTTACATGATTAACTACAAGATTAGCAGCAATTTTTTTTGCTCAAATGACAGTTTATGATGGTTAAGTTTAGAGAACAATTTACAAAAAACACCCGGGTTTCGTTGTTGACCATAGGCTTTTGGCATTATGGCTATGCTACATTGTTACACCGCTGATCTTCTTGTTTCCTTTCACTGTACGCATCTGATCACCAATAAAAATTTTATTATTTTTATCAAAGATCTTTGATTCCTACATAAAAAATAATATTTTACCGAATTAAATTACTTCTTACTCTTCCCCATCTAAATTAAAAACGTAGGTACAGTATATTTAGTTGCAACCCCTGAGTTCCTTATATTACTCCTTTTGTATAATCTAGAGAGCAGTATAAAATTGTGTACAACGTCTGTAGCACTAACTATCTCTCTCATCTATGCACTATTGCCGCTCTAGAGTGTAAATGTTCAACTTTGTTTTGTTATGGTGTTTGAGTCTCAAGCGTGGCTCTGACCTAGACATCCTTGTAGACAGGGGAGGTGACGGAATGGAGAATGTTGTAGAATTTTTTAGACAATAAGGAGCAGATTTTTTAGTCAATGAGCTAAAGAAAACAGGTACCTGTCATCAAAACCAAAATGTAGGAGTAAAAAAACTCTGCCCATCTCACCAAAAACAAAACCTGACTACGGCCCTGCTAATATTAGAAACTCGGTAAAGTACCTATACTTAGCTTTCTCCTAACTCGAAGAATCTGTTCTTGAATTCAAGTAATCAAACCAACGACATTGATGTGATTTTAAAAACATATTTTAAATATATATCAGAATTTTTAAAACAGTAATTTTTTCTATAAATATCAAATCAACTAAATAAACGTGTATAGTGATATCATACTCGATAATACGATAACCTATACAACAAGGGTGAACTGGTCATGCAGAAATCGAGGAAACTTCGCTACACAAGCATGGTTCATCTCCAGGGACAGAATTTGGATATCAAAGGTGCAAGCTTGGGATATCTAAAAAAATTCTATTATAAAAGATAATTATATGTTTAAAAATAATCATTTGTCAACAAATTAAAAATTTTTGAAATAAAACTTCTTTCGCAATATTTATTATGTATAACTAACTTTCTTTTACTAACTATATTAAATTAACGTTTTAATAAGTACCTAAGACCAGTTCTCATCCAAAAATAATGATATAAACGAAAGAATATCGGGTCGATTGGATTGATAAATGAAACCAATATAACTTGTTATGCCGACGTTTCGGAGAATTGAATTCTTCATTCTCAAAACAAAAATTAGGATGTTAAACTGTATGATATTATACAGACATATTTATATTTATTTAGATTAATTTATAATTAAATTATAAATAATTTATAATTTTTTACTGCGCCAGCGGTCAATATTTTCTAGTCGGCAGCTTAAGGGCAAGTAGTAAATTGCGCCAACGGTTGGTGGGCTAGCTTAAGTAGTAATACCTAAAGAGTGGTGTTACTTATTAGTAAAATTTATTTAAATATTATTATGTTGGATCCGTGTATTGCCGTGGTTGTCTTTTTCAAATTCGACTCTGCTCTACCCTGCGCTCCGGGCGCTCCGAGCCGTTTTGCCAAAGACTAAACTAATTAAAAATATCCCTGAAGACCGAAAAAACTCACCAAAGGTGGAACTCGAAAAGGTGAAACTCGAAAATATAATGATTAAACCTGGCGTTTAAACGTCCCTGCGTTCAAACTTATCCTATAAACTCTATAAAATTACAAAATTTAGACACAGCAGTGCGATCAAAATACAAACAAGTAAACATACAAATAATCAGCTAAATACAAAAGCAAACAAACAAGCCAAGCATCCAAATGAAATGGGCAGCGACAAGCAGAACTAATTCTGTTATGAAAAACTCAGAGCATCCAAACGATTCTTGAACGAGTTTACAGGTGGAGCCGTCGTCACCACGTTATATCAGGTATACTATTCCAGACACCAGACCCTCTCATGAAGCAACTTCATACGATGTCCACGCAAGCGTTCATCCATATTAAGCACAAAGAGGTGAGACATATCTATTACTGGAAATAGGTGGTTAAGTGATCGGAACGTAATTATATTAAATCCCCTCTCAAACGCTGAAAGTGAAAGAGCGCCAGATTAAAGATGCGTAAACGCTCTTCATAAGATTGTTTGTTACTATGAGCAGGGTACGCCAATCGCGTTGCTGTTCTCTGCACAGATTCAATCATGTTGACGTGGCGCGCCAACTCCGCACACCACACTGGAACAGCAAACTCGAGATGGGGTCGAACGTAGGTAATATACATCTGCTTGACAACATCAGTACTGGGCTTCTCAAAGCACTTAGAAAGAAGATACACCATGGTTTTAGCTTTGCTACAAATTTTGCTTATGTGACTACTCCAACTCCAAGAAAGATTACTCTTATGTTATTGTCACACCGAGATCGCAGTGTGATTTGACAACTCTCAAACTCGAGCCATTAACTGTATATTCCAACCACGGATTGTTTTTACCGAGAAGTATGATAACATATTTATCAATGTTCAGTGGAATTAACCACTTGGAGCACCATAACATCATTCTATCCAAATCATCTTGCAGAATATCATAGGAAGTTAAAGGATTATTGAAAATTTTTTTGTCATCGGCATAAGAGGAAATTGAGGATAAGGTTAGGGATGGTAGATCAGCACAGTACCTATATAAGAAACAGCAATGGACCAAGCACCGTTCCTTGAGGGACATCATTGAGGACGGACGCATCTTGAGAGAACGTTTGTCCAATTCGCACTTTAAAGTTACGGTTACTAAGGAATGCAGATAACCACTGCAGCAGCTTTCCCCAACAGCAGCAAATACGAATAATACACCAAATACGAAAATATGAATACTCGAATAATCTGAATACAGTAGAACCTCCACTGGCGTACCTAGAGCTTTTGCCGCCCGGGGCAGTCTTAGATTTTTCCGCCCCCTACCAAAAATTTTTTATTTAAATTACAAAAAAAACGAGCAAAAAAAGGCCATCGAGGTATTTGTAAACAAATATTTAACATCCTATAACTTTTTTATACCCAAAATTTTTACATAAATGCCGCCCCCCTAAAAATGTGCCGCCCAGGACGATCCGCCCTCACCGCCCCCCCCCCTTAGGTATGCTAGTGAGAATCTCTATTCCTCGACATAAACGGGACCCATTTCCTGTCGAGGTATAGAATCTGTCGAGTAAAAAGTCCGGTTTAAATAACATAACAAAATGTGCTTACGTGTCTTATTTGAAGCTGCTTACATATCGTGTTACTCTTGAGATAATTACCCACAACAATCTGTCGACTACCTAGGAAAATTCTCAAAATTGTCGAAGAATAGAATATAATAGAATAGAATAGAGTATTTCCCTCTGAAAATTTCTTCCAATGAAATCACTCTATTTTTTTAATTTAAACAAATGGCAGCGAAGTATCAGCGGGTATTCATGCACTAGTGCAAATACTCGGGTATTTCAATTTTCGTCAGAAATGGAGTTTTATTTTGAAATTCAATATTTATTTATTAAAATTACAATTCGTACAATTAAAAACGCAATTATTGTAAGTAACGCCAAATTCGTTTCTCGAAGTCCCCCTTTCAGGATTTTCATTAGTACTTGATTTTGCTACTTCTTGGTGACGCATTTTCAAAATTAATTCTGTGTGATGTTCTTCGTCCAGTTTTAAATACGAATTTATCGAACTCACACTACTATGCCCTGTGATTTTTGCAATCTGATGTTCTCCTACTCCATTTTTCGCTAAATTTGAAACCGCTGTAGAACGATTTGAGTGGTTTGTAATTTTGAATCTTTTTGCATCTTATCCATTATACTCTCTGCTGCCATCGAAGTCCACTTGGATATTATATTCCTTCCGACAGGCGAATTTTTATAGAAACCAATTGATTTTTTTTGTTCCCATAAAGGATTCGGAGTTAGAAAAAGGCGACTTGTAGTAATGTGTTTTCCTCTTTTTTCTATCAATTTATGAAATAATCTGTAAAATAGTTTCAAACAATTAAATTAAGTTAATAAAATTTTTTATAGATTTAACGTACCTTACTGGACATCGATCAGAATTTTTCTTGTTTTCAACCAGCCATTTATTTTCAGTCAATCGACGCGCCCCACCTTGAGCGGTTTTGTTAAACACTGGATTATAAATAATTCGTCTTGTAGGCTTGCCAAAGTTGTTGGTTTCTTCCTTAAAGAACGTTGTTAGGCAGTTTACTGCTTCACCCCCTCGAAAAGCCAGTTCATAGGACACAATATGGTAAAACTTACGTTGCAACCCTTCTGGAGTGTTTTCGTCCCACATACTTATCATTTTTTCGTGCTCTTCTGAGCTAAAAGTACCAGAACTACATTTTCTTTTATCACTAAATGCCTGTAGTTCCTTTCTTTTGGCGTCTCGTGCATTTCTCGCATTTTGAAAGAAAACATCCTTAAATGGATCAAAAGCAATGTTAAAGTCTTTGTAAAACTTTTCTTGTAACATTTTAGCTATTCTGTTCCACTGCGTTTTTATTACTCCTTCTATGTAATTATCACCGTTTTGCTTTTTCATGTTAAAGCCAAAATCTTTCAAGCAATCCGCAATCTTTGAAACAGGCATTTTTTCATCCAATATATAACCTTTTTCACCACAAAATTCTTGGAACAGTTTCAACGAGGAAATGCTTGATTTTCGCGTATTTGCAGGACTAAGATTTCCAATACTTACATCAATTTCTTTCAACGAATTACTTCCGAAACGTTCACAACTCATTTTTTAAATAGACGCAAATTGAAATTTACGAATTTATTATTTATTATTGTTTATGTTGCTTAGTTAGAATTTTTGTTTTCGGTAGTTCCAGGTATGCATATTAATTTGGATTGTATCATAATTTATTTACATTATTAAAATTCAAATGTCAAACTGACAGAATTAAAAGACTTTCAACTTTACTTTTTTCCACAATTTGGAAAAGATACAGAAATTTTCAGAGAGAAATACTCTTCCAATATACCCCTCGTGCATGCCATACCAGAATATTTCCGCTCGTGCGCTTTCGCGCACTCGCGAAAATATTCAGGTATTTGGCATGCACTCGGGATATATATACTGAATATTCCTGGACCCTCCAGGAATAGAAGTTCTACTGTATTCTTATAATTTGAATATTTGAATTTTCGCTCAAAAAATAATTTTTGATTTAACAACTAAATTAGTTGATTAAACAAAAAACTTTTTTGCTGAAAAAAAGATTTGAAAAAATTTAACAAAAAGTTAGTTTTTCGAGGTGCTAAATTTTCGGTATTTTTGCTATAAAATTTTTTTTAACAAAATATAAAATTCTTCGTTCGGGCCCTAGCTAATATCATAATAAATAAGTGGTATAAATTTGATACGGATCGGATTAATAGTTTTTTAACAATCGCGGACACCGCAAAGCTAATTTTCAAAAAACAGGATTCTGAGATAATCGCGTTTAAAGACAAACAAAGACGCTTGTTTAAAGCCAAGCGGCTCTGCTTGAAATACCTATAACTTTGAATCTAATGCTCCAATTTTTATGAAATTTGGTAACAATGTTCTGGAGACATTGTACCTTAAGAATATCCAATATAAAATTTTTGGATTTTTCCGACCATCCCAACTGTATAAAACCCCTTAAGACACTTATTAAAGGGAAACTCTATCAAAAAGCAAAATTAGCAAACATCCAGATATGGGGTCGCCCATAAATGACGTTTGTCATATTTTTAGACTTCCTGGCCTCTTCCTCCTACGCATTTAATAATTAGTATTTTGTTGTTTAAAATTTTTTTTATGTCATGTACAATCTGTCAAATTTTTAATATTTTGAAAAAAAAACAGCTACGCCACTGATTATTTCAAATTTACCGATTACTATTATTTTATAACATTAAAATAAAATTAACCGATTTACTTTATTGATTATGTAATTTTTCATTTATGAGAAGACCTGCAGTCTGAAATCACCTCATGGTGTGATAGCTTATCGTTCTGTAAACACATTAATTTACGAAATTTACAAAAAAAGTCGCTTAGAACCCTTTGATGCAGTTCGTTTTATATTAACAGTTATTTTTATTGTGTATTAATATCAAACTACGTTAATTGTTATTTTTTAGTGAGTTATTAACCAGCAGCTCAACAGGGCTGGGCAGTATTTGAAATACTTGTATTTGAAATACGTATTTGAAATACATTTTGTAATTTGTATTTTGTATTTCAACACATATTTTCAATGTATTTGTATTTTGTATTTCAAATACCCAAAACAAATGTATTTTGTATTTTGTATTTCAAATACAAATTACTAAATACTGTATAAAATACAAAATACTTTAAAATTGATAACATCAAATAGACAGAGCCGAATTCAGTAACAGTAACGGAAAAATGTTTGTTTGCGATTTTTTTCATTCGACGATGTTACTGAATACGGCCCTGCCATTGTATTGTATTGTTATGTGTTTTGTTCCCAACCAGGCATAGCAATGTACTGTATTTGAAATGATGTATTTTGTATTTTGTATTTTGTATTTTAAATACTCGGAACAAAATGTATTTGTATTTTGTATTTCAAATACCCAAAACAAATGTATTTTGTATTTTGTATTTCAAATACATATTTTCATGTATTTTGCCCACCCCTGCAGCTCAAAACGTTGCATATGTCCAATCAAATTTATGTCCATCAAATTTAATTCCAAAAATAATTTAAAAGTTTTGCAGCATTAAAAATAATGTGCATGCTGAAATATTAATATTATTCTGTTTATAAGTAAAATGAAATTAAGTCTCGATATTCAGGCTGCCAGAGATAACTTTTAATCTTCGACCTTTCAAAATTGATTAAATAATATTTCTATCCTTCTTCAGCTTTTTTTATAGCTATAGTTCTGTTACAATATGCAATAATTATTTACATTAATAAATTTATCTCAAATTTTATCATTTTTACTTTTAATGTATTATTTAGAACAGTTCAATTTTGAGCCTTGTATTATATAGTACTTTCTTTTCTACAAATTCTTTATACCAATTGTGTGTTCTAATTAATGTTTGAACAACTTCATCAAACCTGTATGCATATCGCGCACATGACTTTGGCATTTTTGGGCCACTTTTGTCAACTTGATTCCGAAAACTTCAACAAAATCTTGACAAATTTAAATTATTGTAAGTAAAACCGTATTTCTTTATATTTTGTAAATAAAATAAATTATATAATATCTTAAATTCCATTTTTTTTTTGATTTTGCACAATAACGGGTTAGAATCTAGTTAGTATGCTGCTCGAGGACGGTTACGGTCTAATGCGTCGACTGCTAAGTAAAAAACTCTGGTTCGAGATTTATTCTAACCGTCCTCTTTCGGCGGGCAATGACAAACCACCGAGGTAATCTGCCTTGATTTAGCCAAAACCCACTATGGGCTGTAGAGTTACTACATAGTTTTCGCGCTATAGCTATTTTCAATGAAATTTGAAAAAATTGTTTTAAAAAGGGCTCATAGAAAAATGTCTTTTATCTATAAAGAAGTGTACATTACTTGCATGAACACCCTACATATCTCATAACGGCTCAATAAGCTTTGAGAGGGCTAAATATTGAATACTACTTTTTTAAAAACGAATTAATAATTGTATCCTTGATTATAGATATTGGCCAACAGCTTTACAAAATGTCAACAGTTTGTCACGGTGCATACCTTGCAATTAAAATTCGGCAGAATGAAAAAAAGCCAATGGAAGAGCAAGAGCACCATTTCGAACGAAATGGTTTGTCCAATCTAAATTTCTAAATTAAATTACTCATAATTACTTTTTAGTTAATACGGAACTAAACCCAATGCAATACAACAGCAAAATGATGAACGCAATTTGGGGATTGTACAACCGCTATTCTGTACATAACTTAAAGAAAAATATTGATAAAAATTTGCCATTTCCTGCAATGAACCAACAGATGTAAGTGAGGTTTAAATTTGTTTTTACATTTTTTAATCATTTTAATTTAGGCAATCTGTTGGTTCAACTGAAGGTGGTAAATCTCTTACCACTTCACGTTTATCTTTGTTGGATAACCTTTGGGCTTGTTTTGGAAATCCATACTAAAGGCTGTGTCTATAAAAGCCTATGTTATAGTGATTATATTACTCAATGGGATAAAATGTAGTAATCTCAATAGTATTCTATTTAATAATACTTGTATGCTTAGAATTGCATTATTATATCGTTATATTTTATTTAATATGTGATGCATAAAAAATATTAACCGAAATTTTTTTTTACTTGGACTTCTTTTGAATAGTCAACTCTATTTTTCAGAAAACATCTTAAGGTCAAGTTGCCATACCTTTTTTGCATTTAAGATCGCAAAGTTTGAATAAAATGTGGATTTCTAATTTGATTTTTAATAAAGTGGCATTTTACTGTCCGAAAATGGAGAGTAATGAGTCAAGTAGCCATAGCACTTTCTCTTCAAAAATACAAAAAAGATTTTTTGCAGTTCCATGATGATCTTTATACACCCAATTTTTAATAGTTAATTTTTAAGTGACTTTAAATTAATTAAAGTGTTAATTTAATTCAGTTTATGGGAGATTTGATACATAACAAATCGGGAGACATGATACATGAAAAAATTAAATAAAGATGATATATTTTTATATTATTAATTCATCAGGATACAATGTGCTAGCATCAGTAAATAACTATATATTTCAAATATTAATAGTTTAATTTTTTCTGTGACAAATTTTCCATACTTTAGAAGAACAGCACTTTTCTAAGACAAATTTTTAAATAAAATTTTTGTCCAAGTCCAAACCCCTGGGAGGTACCTTCCTTTACAGCAATCTTTCGAATTTCTGATTTCAAACGGCCATAGCTCCGATCGATATTATTGATTGTTTAAATTTAATGGATTAGAACTTTTTTAAAGATAATTCGCCTATCTACAAATTAGGTAATTATCCCTTATTGTCTAGAATCGACGGATTTCGAGTTATAAATAAAATTAAAAGAAAAAATGTTTAAAATATTCAGGATTTACTTTTTTTACTTTTCTTGCGAACCCCGTATCGCGGTATCCGTGACCGCGAAACGTTTTAGAAACAAAACTGATGGCCCAAACTAAATAGGGATTTTAATGGGCTACAACTTTAGTCAAATACATTTATTTAGGAAACCAACCGTTTTCATAGAAATTCTGAAATTAATGAACAAGAGGTGTAGGTAAAAAAATAAATAAATTCACAAAATTGCTAAAAATCTCAATTTGGTTGGTGTGGAATACTGGAAAGCCAAATTATATGTCCTTATTTTTTTCCACAAAACATAAGGCTTACAGCTACCGGCTACCTAAATTTTAGAAGAAAATCTTTCCATTATTTGTAGATGATATTCCATTGTCATCAAGACAATAAGGAATGTGGTTTCAGATGATGGTGCTCCGGTACATTTTGGACGACAAGTACAAAATTTTTTAAACAATGAGTATAACTGGATACATGATACAACAAATTATTTTGTATATAAATTTATTGTATCATGAACTGGATAGGAAGAGGAGGATTTATCAATTATCTGGCACGATCATCTGATTTAACACCTCTCGATTATTTTTTATGAGGTGCACTTATAGCTATAGTTTACAGTTTACAGCGATAGAAAAAAGCCCGAAACAAGAGAGGAATTAATGGAAAGAATACAGATTATTATAAGCCATTATAAATATTATCGTGCAACACCTTTTGAAAAGAGCACGCCAGTGTGCTGAAAATGAAGGAAAGCGGGAGGCAGTTTTGAAAATTTATTAAAATAAATTTTGTGAATTTATTTTTTGGTTGGTTGGAAAACGGTTGGTTTCTCCAAAAAAATTATTTTACCAAAGTTGTAGCCCGTTAAATTCCCTATCCGGTTTAGGCCATCATCAGTTTCTAAGACGTTCCGTTTAAGAGATACGGGGTTCGCAAAAAAGTAAAAAAAAATAAATCCTGAATTTTTTTAACATTTGTTCCCTTAATTTAATTTATAACTCGAAATCCGTTGATTCTAGACGATAAGAGGTTATAAAATAATTTGTAGATAAGCGAATTATCTTTAAAAAAGTTCTAACTCATTAAGCTTAAAAAATTAATTATATCGGAGCTATGACCGTTTGAAATCAGAAATTCAAAAATTGCTTTAAACGACGGTATCCCCCAAGGGTTTGGACTAGGACAAAAATTTTATTTGAAAATTTGTCTTAGAAAAGTGTCCTTTAACACCACCTCGAGTTCTCCACGGGGACACCTTGTATATAAAAGGCGCTATTTGGCATTACTTTTGTAACGCACTGTAAGTGATTCATTTTAAGTTACCTACCTAAAAAAATTGGAAAGTTTATAGGAAAGTGATGAATCGATGCGATTTTTGAGCCCCACAACATAGGCAAACTTGTTGCACACCAATCGAGTTCTACACCATTCCGGTTCTAGAAAATAATGGCGGTCAATTGTTAGTAATAATTTACTTCCGCTTCTTCTCAGCCTAGACCAGGGATGGGCAAAGTACGGCCCGCGGGCCATCTCCGGCCCCCAAAGAGTTTTAATCCGGCCCGCCAATGTCTATTCTAAAGTAGCAGTGTATGGTCCTCGGAATTATATTTTAACAGCTTCGTCGGCACAAACAGGTGTAAAACAGATACGTAGATAAAACTGAAAAAAATTTCTGCCACCCGCTTATCTGTCGGTCGTTGTTTGGTGTGTCAGGAGAAGCGTGGGTGAAGTACTACGACCATATTCAGCCAATTTTGAAAATATCGAATTTGAGAATTGCAGCACTTGTTTAACTTACCATGTCAAACAATTTAACAACGCAAGGTTCGTAGCTTGAGCCGTCTACGAAAATGTTTTATTTGTTATTTGAGGTTGTCCAGAACTGGGTCCTAGCTAGGGCCAACATTAGAAAGCCAGAGCTGGGTTCACTAGTTTTGGTGCAAGCCTGGCTTAACATTGAAAATCCAGAGCTAGGTTTACTAGTTCTGGCTCAAGCCTGGGCCAACATTGGAAGACCAGAGCTGGGTTCACTAGTTCTGGCTCAGGCCTGAGCCAACATTGAAGGACCAGAGCTGGGTCCTGTTGTCAGAGCCTGGAGGTTCCTATATGGGATAGACAAGTTGTATTTTTTTTGGAATTCTGGCCTCCCGTAAAATTTTTTTAGGCTATTTTGGCCCTTAATGAAAAAAGTTTGCCCACCTCTGGCCTAGACCTAGTATTGTATGCGTTCCGATTGAGTGTGAAATAGAACTAATTAAGTTGTGGATATTAATGTTTTTATTATTGCAAATCCAGGACTTATCAAAATCTGTAAACCGGTGTTTTGTTTAAATTTTCAAGAACTAGATTGACATTTAAAAAATTATCTATGACGTCAAACCAACTGTTTGAGAAGCATAATTGAAAAACAAAAATTATCACTTGCTAATTTGATAAATATAATTATTAATTTAGTAGAAAAACAATAAATTTTGAACAATCACGGATGGTCAACTCGGCGATCAACCAAATCGATAATCAGCTAACTCGGCGACGTCGATAATATATTCTAGAATTAGTAAATTGTCCTTAAAATCAAAACTTAAGCATACATTGCAAATTGCCCTCCGAGCTAAAAGATTCTCACTAATCTCATATTTAATGAAGTATTGTAATCCCGACTTTTTTCGGTTTTCAGATTTTGACGGAAATATCCATTTTGACCTTCCCTGAATCTATTTTGACAAGTTTTGTTGTGACGTCTGTACGTATGTACGTACGGACGTCTGTATGTCGCATAACTCAAATACGGCAAGTCGTAAAAAGTTGAAATTTTGTATTTGAGACTCTTATAGCATCTAGTTGTGCACCTCCTATTTTTGGTTGCAATTGTCCCGGAAAAAAGGGCACTTTACTCTAGGTAAAGCGATACATGACGCGCACGAATGGATTAACGAGATTCTAGCTACAAAATAATTATTCTACATTTGAGTTATTAAGAATAGTATTAACAGTTTAACAAGAAAGTCATGTGGTGTCCACATCAGAATTTTATTTCTAAATGATTTGCCTTACCTTATTTTTAATACGGCACAAAACTATCATTTTTTACAGCAACGTCGGTCGACCGCCAATTTAACCGCCACCATACAAAACTATTGGTCCCCTTGAAATAACGATTAACACGGTCAATGTTAACACAGAGTCAAATACACATTCTCCAACAGAACTGCAGATTAAGCAGTTGTGTAGTATTTAAATAATAATTTTTTGAAGCAGAAAAAGTAAAAACGAAAGATATAAAAATAGTAAAACTGCAATTACAAAATAATACAAATAACACTTAAAAAATATAGTAGTAATAATATTAAATCTATATTTTAAAATTCTTGTTGTGAAGCAAGAAATTTGAAAAAAATAAATAAAACACCGTCAACTTTTGAAACGAACTGATGATTTATTGAACACTGCCATCCAACTTAACGGAACGTGATCACCAGAGTGATCACTATTATTATTTATTTATAAGGTTGGTCATAGTTTATTATTTTTTAAAATACGAAATTGTTGTTGTCGTGCTGATTTATCCTGAATAGTTCCTAATATAAATTATTTAGGCTAATGTCGTGCTAAAATTTTGTTAAAGAAAATGAATTCTACAACATTACGTGGTGTATTTCCAGAACCAAGTAAGCAAATCGCCGTTCAATTGACAACCAATTTATAAATTATTTAACAATATAGATTTTTTAGAACCAGTTTACAAGAGAAACTTTATCAAGGAAAATGTCAAACACATCAAACACATGCAAGGTCTTTTACAAAATCCGGGAGTTGGGGAAGATAGATTTAGAAATAAACCAAATAAAACGACTTCGCAGACTTTGACTAAATCAGGTCATGCCATCCAAAATTCTCAATCACTTTCGCGCTGTTTGCAGGGTTCTAAATCTGCTAAAGCTTCTAAACAAAAAATTGAATTTGAAAAAGGAAAAGGTGATGCACGGAACTGTCAACATGGCAATGTGCCTGTCAAATCTTTCGAGAAGCACACTAATCGAGGTGTACAAACGGAACGTGTTGAAGATATGAAGAAATTGTATGAAACTGGAATCGTAAAATATCCTAGTCCTGCTCTAGTCAAAGCTATAGCCATCAGATCTAGTGCTAAAAAGAAAGAAGATACCAAGGGTGATCAAGATGGCAATGCTGGTACAAATTTCAACAATCAAAATTTGAACGAAAATATGCAAAATTTAGGTAAGTACAGTTGTGAAATCAATTATTAAAATTATTAAGCATAATCTGCAGATTTAAATGAGGAACATCACGATTATATTAAAGAAAATATTATGGCAATAAAACAACGAACTGGTCGACTTGATTCAGCTCACGAAACGGCGCAGCGTATTCATCCGCGCGGTTCTCTACCAAAATATTTGAAAGATCGTAAGGAGAAAACAGAAGTTGTGGTGGACACCGATTGCCCTGACGGTCACGTGCTACTACCTGAAGAAGAACGTAAGGAAACGCTGAAAGTTCTAAGACAAAGCTATGCAGATCGTATTCAAGAACTCAATTCGATGCCTGTAAGAAGCGACACTTTACGCATGCGGAATAGAAAAATGGCCATCGAGGAAGAACTCAAGAAAATAGACGAAGGTATTAAAGTTTTTCAACGTCCTAAGGTTTTTGTAAAAATTAACGCATAACATTTAATTATAATGCCTAAATTATTGTCCGTCGTGATACACAAATATATTTATTTTAAAGTAATGAAGCACTATGTACATACAAATTATAGTATTGTTAAAGATACAATTAATTGTTCTATTTATTTATTGTTTTCAATAAAATTTTACATATTAAAAAAAACATATTTTGACACTACAAGAGAGCAATTTGTTCCTAAAACTAATGAACACAATGAAAACTACCTTACATATTTACAGTAAAAATTAATTGATTAATTTTTAATTTTGTGTGAAAAATTATTTTCACAAAATGATAAGGATTTGTTCCTGAATTTCTCTTCCTCTTCTTCGTACCATTTTTTTATATTGAAATCAGGAAAAAAAATACCAATTTCTTTTTCTACAGATTCAACAGAATCTAAAAAATATGTTAAATTAAAGATAAATCTTGTATTTGATACGAAAAGAGGGCAATTTATATTACCAGATCCATGCGTTGCATTTCTAGTATCGGACAATCCATATAAACCTCTTATTGTGTTGGGTTGATCGTATTGAGTCTTAAAAACTTTGGTTGGTCCCATTAACTGCCTCCATTCGTAAATTGCATTATTGCGAGCTAAAATATACAAATCGGATGATCCACTAGAATAAAATTGTTTCAGTCAAATGAAAATATTTCTCTAATAAAATCATACCTGGTCATAAACGTAACCAGTCGATTGTAAAAAAATTTTTCTTTGTGTTCACTATAAAAGTTTTGAGCATCTTGTAACGAAAACTTGTGTCTTTTCGATCTAACTATTTTAAAATCTGCGTTTAAAATAATTTCTCTTATTTTATTTAAAACTATTGGGTTTTTTATAATGTGAGGTTTTAATATAGCGAATGTTAATTGTAATTTATTCATATTGAAGGTCTTTCATTCCACCTTGAATTCAAAAAAGTTCTTCACAATAACCTAACTTTCCTGAAATCGTTACAGCAAACAGGTACGTATTAAGGCCGGACCATAAAAAACTATATGCAAAGAAGGGCATTTGGGAGTCACCCTCTCCCCATGACTTCAAGAACAAACAAAAATCGATTAAATGCATTAAATTGCAACAAACTTGGAAAGTAATTCTTCGTTTTCATCATGAAATATTTAATTTCACCCCACAAGAACTTGCTCTGGATCCGCTTTTGACCAGCAAGCCTGCCCTGCTTGATTTCATAATAGTGAGAGTGACATAGTGCGGTTAACCAGCCTGCATACGTCAAACGTCAATTGAACTGTGATTATTATTTTTGTCGAATTTTATAAATGATACGCATAAAGTAAAAATAATTTCTGCAATAATTTATATTTTTAAATTGTGAAACAACTCAGGGTAATATATTAATTTCCTTCATCTTCTAATATCGAAAAAATGCCGACTATAAAGGACGTAAAACCAAGCACAAGCAATGAAGCAGTTGATTTAAATGAGGATGAAGCTACTGAAACTATTGAGAAGATTTTTCGTGATATCAGCAAGACCTCTGCGTCGAAGCAAATCATTATGGGAGCCTCAACGGGATGGTAAAAATTTTGAAATGCTATCATTTAATGTTTAAATTCTTTTGTGTTGCATTAGGCTAACTGGTTTTTTGGCAATGAAGGTTGGAAAGGCTGCTGCTTTTGCAGTGGGTGGCGGAATAATCCTACTTGAATTTGCAAACGAATTGGGTTATATAAAAATAAACTGGAATAAAGTATCCAAAGGTATTGATAAAGTGACCGATCGTGTAGAAGAAAAGATTACTGGGAAAGAAGCAGGCTGGATGGATAAGGTAAGCATTGACCATACCGATTTTATTTTTGCCATGTCATTTCATTTAGAAGCTTTTGAGTAGAATTTAATTTATATCCACGTTATTTTAGGTGTCTATATTTTCACGTTCTAACAGTTCGTTTAGCGGCGGCTTTCTTGGTGGATTTTTCTTAGGTCTCGCTTCCCACTAATGTACAAAATTGATTTAACCGATTTTATAAACCTATCCTGATTTGTATATAGCTTATTTTATTTTTACTTTTTTTTGAAATAAAATAAATTAGATTTATGTGTCATTGTATTTGTTAGGTGGAGCGCTTTGTCGATAAAAAGGTGGATAAAGCCGAAGATTTGGCAAAGAAAGGAAAAAGTAAAGCCAAACGGTGGTACTCATCTGTGAATGGTAAATCCGATTATAGAGTACAAGATGTTCACATTTTCTCTATTTCCTTTATTGCTGGCATAGCTCTTGGAGTTGCAACCTCTTAAATTATTCACTATTTGTAGTAAAAATAGTGCCAGTCTATGTTTAATTTTTATTTCGAATAATCTCGTAAAGTGATGTTTGGCAGTATTTATTGGCTCTATTTTTAGAATAAAATATAATATGTACACGGTTATCGTAAAAAAGGATTTTACATTAATTAATTATTGTTAATATGATTTTAATTGGATATAAATATGTACATAAATGATTATTAAAATTAGGATTATAAAAAATATTGTTTCTGTAATTTGTGAAAAATTTAAATTTTGTGCATTTATTTTGCTTGTTATTTTTCGTGTATTGTCTCAAATAAATTATCAGTTGTTGTCCTTGGTAATGATTATTTTCCTAAGTAAAATCCTGAGTTTGGTGATAATTTTTTTGCGTTGTTATTTTATCATATGCAAATATTTGCAAGGTCAGGCCAGGCTTTAAATGGTAATTAATCTTGTTAATTAAACATTCTAAAATTTAAGAATTTATAACAAAAAATAATAGATTGATGTGTTCCAAATATATTTCATTTGCTTTTCTTTCGTGTGAAGATCTTAGCTACTAGATAATCATGGACTTATTGTGGCAAAAGAGAAGATGGCCTTCTAAATTTGCACTTAGGAATCTTGAGGTTTCATTTGGTGTATGTACATCATTCGGGATGAATTTAATTTGACGTAATAAAATTATATGCCAGAGTAATTTAAAAAAAAAATAACTTTTAACTGAAAGCCAGGTGTACTTGGTTGGAGATCAAACCCAGGACTATGACGTAACAGTAACAATTAGCCTAGCCACGAGCTACAAGATTTATTTTATGAAAAATTTGTTTTTGTATAAAGCGTGCATTTGTGTTAATCTGCAGTAGGGTACGTCTCTCGATAATTCTGTTTTAGAGAAAATTAAATTAAATCTTTAGCTATGCCGATGTGTTTAGAACTGCATTCAATGTTTGCTCTCTCTCTTCCGAAAGTTTTTATTGCCTGCCACTGATCGATGCTGAAAGTTTTTACATTGCTGAAAACTTACAACCTATCATAATATTATACATAGTAATTTCTGCATGTTTTTATTAAATTAATTACAAACAGTGGTCGCAAGTTTTTATTACAATGTTAAACAAATAATAAAACATAAAATAAAGAAAAACATTACATTGTGTAATAAATTTAATAATTTACTGTACGAATAATAAAAACATGCTTAGCCAAAAATGTATGACCCAATTTCTACCATCATTATTCCATTAAATATAAAATTTTATTGATAGGTTAGTCAATTACTGCAACCAACTGGATCTACTAATGTAAGACCTTCTATACTCTCATCTAAGGTTTTCGATTGCATTTGTTCCAAATATTTCTCAAACGAATCATGTAGTTCCACTCCTGGCTTACCCACAAGATGAGGTTTCATTTTGAATTCGGTTTGCAATTTATCCAAAGCAATTCTGTCGTTATAACTACAACCAGTAATACTTTCAAATAGTTCTTCTGCTGTCAATACGTCTGGCACACCTTTGTGTTCAAAAAACTGAAATTCAAGATGTATGATTAAAAGACTGCGCAAAACAAAAAAGATAAACTTACTCGTGAAATATTGGTACAATCTCTAAACAAAAAATGCAATGCATCCATACCATCCAATGTTATCGATTGTCCAACATCGATAAAATAACACAATTTGTTGTACCACAGTATATTGTATTCGGATAAATCGGCATGAACCAAATCAGCTATTTCATAAAGTGCTTTCATTGATTTAACAACCTAAAAATGTAGTGTTTAGTACCAATTAATCAGGAGGAGTCCTCTCAATTTACCTGTTCGTAAGCTGAAATATATTCTGTTTTGCTTAAACTTGCTTGCTTTAATTTAGGTGCAGGGATATTGTTTTCACCAATAAAAGTCATAACAACAACGTGATCTTTTACCGCAACAACTTCTGGACATGGAATTTTTGCTTTAGCAAGTCTGTGAAGATTATGAGTTTCTTTTGTTGCCCATATGTTTATGATTTTACGAAGACGTTGGTTACCAACTTTGCCTTTAAAACGATGATCATTTTTGATATATTGTTCACGATTTTTAAATTCGGCCAATGTTGTTTTGAAAACTTTGAGTACGCATTCTCTTGAGTCGGCCATGTCGGCATGTATAACTACAGCTTCTTTACCAATACTGATAACACCATTTACTCTCTCGATTGTTTGATTGTTTATCATTTTGTACAGAATAAGCCTTGTATGTTCATCTAAACCAAACACTGCAGTTGCTTGATCTTCCTTCTTATCTATCATTTTGTGTTGCCTTTTACTTTGTTCGTTTTTCGAATGTGCTCTTAACCTGTTAGGAAAAAATTATTATGAAATCAATATTAATTATTTCAAAACATCCATTACTTACTTATTGAAAACTTGATTTGATAACTGAAAATCAAACGCACCTCCATCTCCTGTTTCAAATTCTGGTGGAAAATTCATAATTTTGCAAACATTTTTTTGTCCGTTTAAAACTATGTCATGTTTGGTTACCATATTGCCACCTTGCTTCATATAACCTCGTGCTGGTATTTGATCGATCCTCCTGTTAACCTCATCGAAACGATCCCAATCACCATGTTCATCATCTTCTTCCTCTTCCTCGTCACTGTTGTTTACTGATTGAGAATCTTCGGTTTTATAATTTTTAAGTGAAATTCCAACAGAAGACGTTCCATTCATTTGATTTTCCACACGATTTATATATTGGTTGTATTCCAAATCGTACTGCTTCTGAAGTAACAAAGCAATTGCCATATCTGATTGAGCTTGTTCATCCTCTGTCGATGAGGACGCAATGGCACTTTGTTCCACTAACGACGGGTCGATAATAAAACTTTGTAAGGCTTTTTCGTCTTCTTTCTTTTGAAAATCTCTTGCAATTTCTTCCGACATTATTTCTTGAAAACTCGTAGGGGCAGGTTTTTCGATTTTAGCCCAAGAAGCCATCTTAACGTTAACTAATTTATAATCACAATGAATATCACATAAACAAATCACTTTATATATAAAAGAATATATAGGTTCCTATGTACAAATATTGTGTAATAAGTGGCAATAATAATCAACAATCAGATGGTCGTCGAATTTTTTGTCAAGGTTACGTCACAGGATATAAAAATAAAAACCCTATATTGGCTTCAGAAATATAACAGTGGCGTAGCAATAAATTGCAATGTATTTATAATAAAAAAATAAATAAATAATTTTGGATCGATAGGTATGTCAATTAATTTAAAAATCCCATTTATTTCACTCTCGATCAAAATTTAACTATTTGACGAAAAATGTCATGTCCTATCACTGTCAAAAGTTTACAGGAAATATTTATAAATAAAATACTTGAATTTATTTTTGAAAACTGAAAATTTAGTACGGTCAAGCAGTTTTATATCCTGTAACGAATATTACAGCACAGCCGATGATAAAATTACTCCAAACACAAGACAATAGCTATTTGTATAACTAGATGAGAAAAGAGAAAATTTTCTGTGATATATACTCAAGTTGGCACTCACGATTCTTTGAGCACTTGAATAATATTCTAGTAGGATGCTAATCTGACTAGAACCATCAATTTAAGGTTTACACCATACTGTTGGTTTTATAAAAATATGGACTAGTTTTATTAACATTGTCATAAAAATTTATATACAATAAATTAAAATTAGCAAAAGTTACTTTGTTAAAACATCTAACAAAATAATTTAATGCTCTTACAAAAATCAGCTAGGCAAGAATATTATGAATAACAATAGGTACTATTTATATAAAAATAAATGTAACAACAATAAATATTTCTGGATTAAAACTCTTTCCGTTGTTAAAATTCTTGCTTTCGAAGACGACCACTGCGACATTTAAAATAATTTTACTAAGAAATACATGGGATTTTAAAAACACATTTCCCTAGTAGGCGGTTTTTCGGGAATTTTACCAAACTCAAATTCGGCACTTTGAAAATTTTTTATATCATTTTCACTCAAATCTTCTAATTTTGAATAAGTGCGAATGTCTTCTTCTATTTCAGGAGGTGGCTTATTCTGATTCGCAAATATACTGCTAGTTGGTTTTGAATTATTTATAAATAAATTTTGGCTGGAAGCCTGAACATTTGGTTGCATTTGAACATTATTTTGTGGAGCAACACTTGGTACAATCGCAGGTGTTGTTGGTTGTAAACCGAAATTAATTCCGCCAGTAGGCTGGGTACTAGGCTGCGCACCAAAAATTGATGGAGAATTATTTTGAGTAGGAGTGGAAAACGAAGGAGCACCTTGAGGCGGAGCAAATTGGTTTAACGGCGCTGGTGCTACATTGGTTTGATTATTCGTAGCTTGATAAGATCCCAAAAATGAGAAGCTACCAGGTTGGTTTTGTGTCGGTAATGGTTGTGCAAATGCATTGCTTTGTTGAACACCCCCAAATGGAGGTTGGACTGCATTTGCAGCTTGCACCCCAACACCACCACCAAATATAGAATTTTGCTGAACTCCACCACCAAATATCTTTGAAGGTGCTCCACCATTACCTCCAAAAATTGAAGAAGTTGGATTTGCAGGTTGTTGATTTTGAGCAAATAATCCTTGATTTTGATGATTTGCTTGACCAAAAATGTTATTAGAACTTTTCATAGGAGAAGTTTGATTTGCTTGTTGTTGATTTTGTACAAACAAACCTTGGTTTTGCTGCTGATTCGTTTGACCAAAAATGTTATTAGAACTTTTAGCACCGAATGTGTTTGATGAAGCAGGAATTGAATTATAAATATTACTAATGGTCGCAATTGCTTCCTGCGATGGATTCTGTAATGATCTGATAATAGAGGCAGCTTGTTGCTGTGCTATTTGTAATTGTTGTAGCTAAAAATAAATACAATTAGATTTGTCTTGGATTATTTTAAAATTTAAGATCAAAGTAAGCAAATCTACTTAAAATGACATAGTGTAATTCAATTGTAAATTCGTATGCAAGAGGTTCGATGACACTCGAGTGCAAATTTGTTTGATATAATAATTAATATGCAAATTAACAAAGAAACACTAAAGTATATTCGAGAATAATATGAACCAAAGAAGATTCCTCTTAACCAAAATAAATCTTATTACTTACAAATTGATCTAAATTTCCTGTATTTCGTGCTGTGTAGTAACCATAGCGCACTTCCTCAAAGCTTCTGTCTTCAAATCCTTGAAAGTTAGCTTTTTCTTTAAAAGGCGCATATGACGAAAGCAACCATTGACCGCCTTTCTCAGCACTTAACATATCGGTGGTAACAGACTGAATTAGCATATTTAAGTCAACATTTTTTGTTCCACCACCTGCATTTCCCGTATTTGTATTTCCAGTAAAATTTTGCTGCCTCAATATGGACGTGTAGTTTTGTTGAAAAGCAGCATCTGAAACCTACTGTAGGTACACGAAATAGATAATCGTGTCGAAACTCACCGTTCACTTGGTGCTGAAATCTACAATTTTCTCCATAACGGCAATTTCCTTGTAAAAAGAACTTGCACACAACCATTTTCTTAAATTTAAATTTTACTAAAAATACAAATACTTGAGCTTACTAACGTAAGTCCACAACAATTTGAAAAAAATTTGACAACCAACTTATAGGTTATTGAATTTTCAAAAGTTTTACACTAGAGGGCATTAAGAACGTAACCAATTTAACCTCACTAAAATCGTTAAACGACCGGTTTTCGTTTTGTTTTTAACTTTTAACTTGCATTTCCTTTAAAATATAAGTAAATAAGTTAAGCTATCGTGAAATATGGCTTCGTCCGGAGATAAAGCAAAGGTAAACTTATCGTCTTGAATATTAGTTGCACGAGTAAACAATTTTTTTTTAGCAAAATCAAGCAGCAAATGATCAGAAAGAAAAGAAGCGCAAAGAGTCGATTTTGGATCTTTCAAAATACTTGGAGAAGAGCATACGTGTTAAGTTTGCTGGGGGACGCGAAGCTTCTGGCGTTTTGAAAGGGTATGATCCACTACTGAATCTTGTATTGGATAACACGACAGAGTTTTTACGAGATCCTGACGATCACTACAAATTGGTAGAAGATACTAGACCACTTGGTTTGGTAGTATGTCGAGGTACGAGTGTAGTTTTAATATGTCCTGTCGATGGTATGGAAGCGATTCAAAATCCGTTCATTAGCCAGGATTAAGTTCTGATATATGTCTGATGTTTGTACATAAATAATGTAGATAGGACTTTCGAACTTCAGGTGTTTAATAATTAAATTTTGTATTTTATAAATTAAAGTAATTCATTTAATATCTACAAAGGTTTGATTTGTTGTGTATGTTTACATATAAATAATTATTTTTTGCTAAAATTAAAAAACATAAACGGCATTATAGTTTAATTTCTTCCAAATTCGTTTCGAAATTCTGGATACATTTGAGGACACGTTGTGCATGTGTAAAAGTTTAATTCTTGCTGTAGATATTGATTGTATAATTTACAAATATTTGGAGATGTGCAGACTTCTTCAGACGAATCCAAGTATCGATCGCAATCCCAAGGTTCAAAATCTTTTATGTTTCTAATTGGTGTTGGTTGTTTCAACCATTGAATAGCTTCCCAGTTTGTCACAAACCATACATTAGGATATTGCAGCATTTCTTCTAGAAATTTCTGTAAATTTGATTTTTAAGTATTTGAATTTCAAGTTTTGGCCAGGTTGAAATACCTGAAATGCCGATAAGTAATCTTTATTTCTAAACCATGTCGAATGAAAATATAATCCGAAAGGTGCTCGGTTAGAAAAATAGTGTCTTTTAAAGTTATACATTAGCAATCTATAGGTGTCTTCACTTGAAAATGTGGTTGGACATGAATCGACCATTGCACAGGTATACTTATCAGCGATTAATTGGTTTAAAACCATTTCCCAAATTCCTGGATAGGAGCGTGTAGGACAGTTTTGTGCGCCACCTGAAATTGAAAAATTTTATTATAAAATTGATGTAAACTTTCAATAAAATTTCATGCTGGGATGATATTGATTTGAGAAAATAAAGTAATAAATCTATTTCGAGCCAGTTTTTCCAGTGTAGACAGACTGTACAAACAAGTTTAAGGATATCATTTTATCATGAATAATATTTTTTCTTTTTCACAAATCAAAATTTTTTTGCATCGTATTGTAAACTGAGAAAACTGCGAAATAAAAGTTTCGCGCCAGCTTTTCTTATTTTTAAAGTAAAAAGATTTTTGTATTGTGTCATATTATTTTGAAATATGTTTTACATTGTATTGTAAAAATTCAAGTTCTTAAATTTTTTAATTTAAAATTTTTTTATAATGTAAGGATTCAATTTGTATTTATATTTTGTATATTAGCACAGGAAAAGAAAATTGCTAAAATAAGAAATGTAATTTTGATAATTTATTTAATTTTTGATATAATGAAATCAATCCCAGTATCCTTGGAACTGAACTGCAGTGTCTTAAGAATTATTGAGAATTCGGAGTGAATGGAATTTTCAATTGATTAACTCTTCGGAGCACTTCTAAGTAGGGTCATGCCATATTTCCTTGTTTCAACTAAGAAAATTATAATAGTTTTTACCCATGCATTCGTGTGGTATTTTGTGATCTAAAGTATATGGCCATAACGGTGGATCGGAAAATGGAGCAACAATCGAACTATCATAAGAAAATCCAAATTCTTTCATCATTAAAAATTGCTTATTCCATCCAACTCTTAAGAAAGGTACCCGGAGACCATTGATATCTTCCATCCGAACTTTGGCGAATTTGTTAATTATATTTGCTTGCCCAATCATTTCGTCAAACCATTCCTCAATTGTTGCATTGTGACTCCACCATCCTTCGGGTCCTCTGTGACTAAAAAATTACCATCAAAGTATAATATTGAAGAATTTCAATTTTTTTCTAACTTACGTTACCGAGTGAACTGCAATTTCATGTCCATCGTTCCATAATCTTTGGGTTAAATGGTAATTATTTTGAGGATGACTTACGAAAAATGTGCCTTTAATAGGACATCCATTAGGATTTCTGCGATTAGGAGTGAATAATTTTTTAGAGTAAAGGTCCCAGTTATTGAAATTTATGGCGTCGTCAAAAGTGAGAATGATCATTTGCGGTACTTCCGCTGGATCCAATCTGCCCGGAATGAAGGTTCCTGTTATTGAAAAATAATATTAAAGTATTTTGTCTTATTTTCGGCTCAGTAGCGCAACAAGCAATTACATCAAGCCACTGCTGTGAGTTTGGCAGAAACTTATAAAATATTACGAGATCTCACTAATAATTGTGTGATTTATTCTATTCCAGTATTTTTTTCATTATTCAAATTCATATAAATAAGTCGCACGTTGTTTAAAATGTGATTTATATTTTTCAAGTTTTTTTCACGTGTTATGCGAAGCTTATTTGTGATCATAAATTTTATTCAAAAGCTAGCATCAAAGCATTCTTAAAATTTTACGAATAATGGATCAAAGAAAACTTTATTATTAATAAATGACTGATACGATGTTAATAATTTAGTATCGAATTTAATATTCACATTAAAATATCATCATAATTTATTAATGCATAGCAAGAGAAGTTTGCTAATTTGTGTTGGGTTTTGGTTGTTCCAAACTTAAGACAATATTTGCTTTGAATCAGAAAAATGTTTTATTAGCGAAAATTATTACGTCCTTATTAGCTTAAGTTTCCTTACGGTGAATACCTAATTTCTTAGCATCGGCTACGATGCTGGAATTAAGTTGGAATATTGACTTACCATCGTCGGAACAAAAACAATTTGGAAGGTGGCAAGTAGTCGTGTTGCAAGGAGTTGCAGCATTTAAGTCGTTAATTGAGTCGCAATATTTTTCATCACTGCCATCTGCGCAATCGATTGATCCATCACAAAAATAATTTTGTGGCAAACAAGTCCCATCTTTGCATTGCTGCTGATTTACTTCATGGCACTGTGAACTAGCGTGCGTGTATATTGGATAGATTGTCTCTGAAAACTTAGCATTTATTAGTAATTCAGCAGAATTATTATTAATAACTGAATAATTATACAATATTGGTAAAGAAGTGATCGTAAATATAAGGGGGAAAATATTTGCAAGATTATTTTTCGGAAATCTTTTTTTTTTGATTTTTGATTTGACATGAAATTTGATTTATTTAAATTTTCACTATTTATTATTTTATTTATTATTAATTATAGTAGACTAACGATTTAATTAATAATAAATTTTATAATTATATATCATTGCCTTATATTCAATTGCTTTTAATTGTAATTTACAATTTGCATTTTACTATAATTAATTCACACCTATAATAAATCAGTCAATTTTATTGCATCAATTATGGTTAATAAAATTTAAGAATAATCTAATTCATTGGCATTGGATTTATCTAGTACATAATGAAACTGTAGGCCTTGCCTTTAATGTAGTTGGCTGATTTTTTTTGTTTCGTGTTATTTATGTTTTCAGTATTTGTTATTTACTATTTTCTGTTTAAAATAAATTATAATTCAGGTGTATGCCAAAGGCGGTCATAAGGGCGCTCCTATTTTTTCTATAGCCTATATTTTGGTTATTTCAGAATATGCCCCCCTCCCCTAGATATTAGAAATATGACCGCGCCCTTGGTGTATGCACTTTCTTCCGGAACGAAGTATGAGATTGCAAAAAAATTCTATGATTCATTTCGAGGGTAAACCGCAGACCAAAATCTTCAAATTCTTAGGTTTGTTGCTAATTCTTGTCGTTTCTTGACAATTTCTGCAGTTGCGACCTCAAAATACCTATGCGGTTTACCCCTTAACATGGACTTAGAAGGAGTGAATTTACCTTAAAAATTGTCGACTATGTTTTGTTCCACTATTTTAAGGTAAATTCACTCTTATAAACTGGGTAATTTTCGCATGAATGTTGTAAATGATATTTACTAATAACTTAGTAAATTTCCTCTATTAAATGGAGCCAACTTTATTACCACAATTTTTCAGGGTAAATTTACCCTATTTTCAGAGTAATATTACATTGTTTTAGAGTAAAAAAATGAAATTACCTTAATTTTAGGGTAAATTTACTCAGATGAACAGGGTAATTTTTTCAAAACCTGGAATTTTACAGTTTAATTTTACTCTTATTAAGTGGGTAAAGTTCCACCGGTGAAATTACCCCCATTTTTTTTAGAGCGTACTAATAGTTCATCTTAATTTTGAACACACAATCGCGAATTTCAAGAATTATTCCGATAATTTACTTTCCGTCAGCCAATGAAAACCTTACATTGATGTCATATGATCAAGATATTTTAACGTGTATTTCACTAGTTTTAGGGCCGTTGTAACCGGGAATATTTACCCCAGTGAAATTTTACCCCCCGGTAAAAATTCATTAGTTAAATTTTACCCTCTAATCATTTTTTACTGGGGGTAAAATTTTCCTAGAGAAGTTTTACCGGTGGTAAAATAGTTTAAAATAGCCTCAGGGAATTTTCACCCCCTTAAGAAATTTTATACGTAAATCAGAATTTTTATTACCTACTGTTTATTATGTATCAAATTCGATTATATTTTATTCTGAGATGCTAAAATATCTTCTTCAGATTTTGGAAGAATAAAAATAAATAAAATAAGCAAAAAATTTCATATGATAAGCGCCGTGCAAATGCAGTGAAATTTAAAGTTGGAAAATCGGTACTGGTACGAAATTGTAGATGAGATGATTGCAAAGGTGGTTGGGCAAAAAGCCCAATACAGGATCGTACGACAACGGATCTCAAGAAAAACATGGGGAAAATGAAGAACATGAATCACTGTGGAAGAAATTAATTGCATTACGGAAAAATCAAAATTTCGTTTCTGTCCAATAAATAATATTTGGCAAAAACGACTTTGTAAGAAGCTTGGACTTTCATTTGACAAGAATCCAGACTTTGCAAAAACGAAAAATTCGTTGCTCTATTTGCCTCAAACTGTTATAGACGTCAAGGCAGACGGTAACTTTTTTTTTTTGGTTGCATATCTTAATGCATTACCGGACATATTATTATCCGCATTACGGAATATTATGAAATTTGATACATAAACAGACATAAAATATCGTCACTCTCTGCCGCAATACCTCCAATCACCAGCACACCAAATTTTGTCCGGAGATACGATGACATAATGTTCATTTTTGTTTTCTATTGTGGTAGCCTTAACAAAGATATCGGTAGCCCTGGCAAAGATATCTATATGTATCACCCCTACCCTAAATCTATCTATAAAAGTTTTTTTAACAAAATCTAAAATGAAAAAAATTTTTTATTTTTGTACGCCACTGAATTTTTTCCAAAATTTTTATATACGTCACATAATACCGTAAGAAGTCACAAATAAAATTTCTCCAAGATTGGTACAACAGTAGATGTACTAGGTCACTCCGGCGATCAAGAATTTTTAAAAAATTTTCTAAGTCCACAACACTGAGAACTGCGCATGCACCAATTCCGCGCAATAAAAAGTATCATATATTTTAATTATGAGGGTTATTAATTATCCACTAATTATATAAAATACATAAGATTATATTTTAACTGAGATGGTTATTAATTTATAATTATTTAATTACATTACGTATTATTTAAAATAAGTTATTATCCGTCTTATATAAAATATACTGTTTTTAAAATTAAAATTTCATTATAATTATTTTGATCGCCTACGGGTGTAGACATTAGTGACATTCCATTATTGTAAAATTGCAGTCAAAATCAATTAGTATCGTTTCTACTTTCTATTATATGTATCATAAGGTATACCTCATTATGTAAATACCGTTTCTAAAATTGTTTTTAATATTTAAATCAATTAAAAATCATTCACAAAAACTATCCCGCACTAATTAGGTATCTAGTATTCATATATAATGTATTGAAATTTGGATAATTTACATCACTTCATTTTACTAGTACCAACGGTAACTTGTTTTTTACAATTTAATTGCAAGAAAAATTAAAATGGAGAATAAAGCGGGTTTGAAAACTTTGAAGCGTGCTGCTGAAGCAATTGAACCAAGTAAGTTTTACTTATAATAAATTACTTTTTAAATAAACGGGTTAGGGTTAGGTTATCGTCCATAGAAACTAACCTATGGACGATAACCTAACCCTCAACAGTATAAAAAAATTTTGTAATATTATGATTTACATTAATTTTACATTATTTTTAGATTGTACTTCAAATAAAAAAACCATGAAAACGATGCGATCACTGAAGATCATTTACGAGACTAAGTACGCATTAAACAAATCCGAGTCCAAATTTATATCTGTTGGGATTGATGTAGAAAATTGGATACCAATTCTTAGAATCATTGGATCAAATGGAGTCGGTATCCATATATCTGGTGAGGACTGGGAAATCCTTACGAATGATATAAATACAACCAAGATTGACCACTTTTTTAAAAATGGTCATATGGAGTCTATAGAAATGAATGGTAGCGGATTGACAGTAACGGGCCGACAATTTAATAAGATAAACATACTTACATTTAAAAATATTGAAAATTTTTATATATCCATGGCAGAAATTTCGGTAAGAAGATTGTTCGAAATTTCATCATTAGTCAACTTAAGGAAGGCTGAAATTGAAGAGCTTGAGATAAGAGATCACTATACGGACGTACTATTTGCTTGTATTCAATTAGGAGGAGATGCTTTCCAGAATTTCAAGGATGTTGCAAGATCTCTAGGACAATATCGTGGTATAAATTTATATTGTATGACAGAACTATTTTATATGTATCCCGAAACAATCATAGAAAATTTATCTGAGTTAGTTGTTGATAAATTATAGTACCTATTATGTAATATAATAATAATAATAAATATTTTAAGAACGATGTTAGTTTAATTCAAAATTCCATCAATCTTCACTACACCCACTTTAAGATATAAATTAGTAAGTTTATATCTACTTTATCATTACTATTTTGGAAAGCAGCTGATGCATACATCAAAATGCATTCGACTATAATAATTTTTTCATTAGTTCTAATTTTAAATAATACTTTATACGTATCACCATCTACAAGCACGGAAAATATTGAGATGAATAGTTTGGATAATCTTAATGGAACACTATGCTTTAAGTGCCCTCCGATGGAATATATAAAAAATATAAATGAGTCAACCTTCTTCTACCGCTTAACTGAAACGCAAATATTTTTATTTTGCATGTTACGATTTATTAACAGCAACTCAACCGGAGAATCCATATGTAAATTAATACTGGCGAACGAAAATTTATTTACTGAAGAGTTTTTACACAACGATAATTGGACGTCTACAAGCATGGCTCAAGTTTTACCGCCCTCTATTTTATCATTATTGATAATTATATATTACTTGCATTATTATTATTATAGAAAAAATAAAACAGAATTATTATTATAGATAGAAATAAAAAAAATTTTTAAATCTTGATTTGTTTATTTATTTCGATTACAAAAAAAAGTTACAAAATAAAAAAATCTTTTATACAAAGGTAACCAATCCGGAAATTGGATCATACTCATAAACAGAATCATGTAAAATTAATACATATGCAGAGGTGTCAGCAGGAAAATTCACATTGCTTTCTATTTCCAATTTTAAACTTAATACAGGTTCGTGAACCATTTCGTTTTGCTTTGAAACATCTAAAACAAAAATCGGTCCTTGACCGAACTGCTTAAAATCTAATAATGGTTCACAAAACTGCTTATTTAAAAACTTCTTTTGAAATGATGCATAATCATTATAGGCCAACACGTATCTACATTTAGAAAAATCATTATTTCTTTTCTCGTATGGACTCCGATTCTGATTAATGAAAGCTGTAACGTCTGATATTCCACACTGTGAGAAAGTACTTGCATCAGAAGCTTGATTGTTTCGTTTACCCGTTTGAAATGCAATAAAAATCCATCGAGGTCTTCGGGACCCTACAGAATTTTGAACAGCCCAAATTGCTAAGTTAGATGTGGTAGGTAGAGAAGGATACTGATATAGACTTCTTCCATGAAAACCAATTTTTACTATTTTTTGTTGTTTTAAGCGATTATATATTTCCAATTTTGCAGAATCGCTAGGGGTAATATGTGGTACACGCCAGTTAATTTTTGAAATTTTTATTGTTACAGCGGTTTCACCATTATAACAATCGGTATCAGAATTCGAACGAATTAAAATCAGTTCTTGACGCATGTTTATAATATCACGTGTATAATCACATGCAAACCCTAATATATGATTTAATGGTATTACGGCACTAAAGGTCCTCTCAGTTGTGTTGAATATTTGAGATTCTTCATCTAAAACGTACCATCCGGCAGAGCCCAAACCTTTTGATTCTATAGGAGTGTAGCGACATTGACCATAAATTGATGTCGCTATACCGGGTGTTCTACAACTATCAATCACAACATCACCAAGTTGATAACGTATTTCCTCAAATAAAAATAGCGGATCGTTGAGTTTAAAAGTCTGTGTAGGATCTGTAGGTGTAACTATTCCTTCAATATAAATCTTACTATCATAAGTGGCAGTGATCAAATCCCCCTTCTCAATAATAAGTCTGACCTCATCAGAGTTAGCGAATGCGTTCACAGTATAAGGATGGTATGTATGAGTGGAATTATCTATTACTAAGTCTGAATAAGATACGTCAGCGAATATATTTCGAAGGGCATGCTCGTCCTGCATTATTATAATATTTATTTATTACGCGATATCCCAAACTTTCCAAAAATCTTATCTGAATAGATGTGAGTACTTTAACATTCGAAGGTGTAATGTCCATTAAAGTATTACCAGCATTATTTATACTGTTATTGAGGTTTAACCCCATCCTGTTTTAACTCTAAGCGTATAGTTAAAGATTCGTTACCAAAATCTACTGCTTCACCGAACTGATCCAATAACCTTAGGGTGATGTTATGAACAGTATTTACGGTAACAGGTAAATATATAATGTTTGTAGGTTCTCTGCATAATCTATATCCGGGTTCCACCGATAGGTCAAATTCAAATATTGTATGCGCTAGATTATTATTACGAAATGCTCCTGCAGTTATATTACAATCCACGTGGATGTTTGTGGCCTTCATAATTTGAACATTTAAATCAGATTCATGCTTAACACCTGATTTTAATTTCTTTTTAGAAAAACCTAGCATACGACCTATATTATCTGGCTTTGTAAAATCAATTTCGAAATGTGAAAATATTTCACATTTTAATGTATTATTATTAGCCCATAAGTTGAATCCGTCACTCAAGATAGATTTCAGATAACCATTTAATTCGTTTATTTCGTAAGCACCCGATGGTATGGTGATGACTTTTTCATTATAATAAAACTTGTTATTTCCATCATAGATATTTCTTATGGAATTACAACCGTAGAAACCTATTAACCCTAAGACGTGGCCAATTTTAGGATTTAATTGAATTGGGGGAAAGTAATCCACACTAAGTGAATTACCCACACCCGTCAGAGTAAACGTCTGGCTCATTATTAAAGATTTTTATTGATGACCAAGTATTTATTCATTTTTATACAAAAATTTTAAGCATAAATGACCACATATAATGGTATTAAATTTTTGTTCACGTACATAATTATATTTTATTTTACAATTGTTAAAGTATTTAATAACTTCTTGAGGAGGTCTCAGATTACCAAAACTATCATAATATATAACATTATTATATTTCTTCTTATATGCAACCCAATGAGTGCCATGCCCACTCATAACATCCAAGTTTATTACACCACATTCGAAAAGTTTTGGAGTAGAGGGTAAGGTATCTCTCATGAAGATGCCTCGGAAATTAGGAATATTGATGGTATATTTTCTTAAATCCACATCGGTTAGAGCTCTCCGAGGCAACCCATTTAGTTTTTTGAATACGGTTTTAAAAATAACGCACTACCGTTTTTGTATGGCTTCAAATATAAAGCTTCACCTTTTTTACCCATTGCGATCGCCTCCATCATTTTGTTATGCCGACCGCTTTCTTCAAGTTGTTGTTTTGCCTCCTTAGCATTATTAATAGCTTTAGCTATTCCACTAGCGCCACCTGCTAATGCTCCAGCTGCACTAAGACCGGCAAAGAGTGGTATCAAAAATGGTAGAATTCCACCCTGTTTAGGTACGGGGATTATTCGAGGTATTTTAATATTACGTTTACCCCCTATTTTTTTAACTGTACGTTTAGCCGCCATTAAAGCGTTTTTAATAATATTATTATTACATTTAGATTTTTCAAGTTCTTGAGATATATTTTTTAAAAGTCCTTTTCCAAGTATTATTTTACGCTTGTTTCCATATCCCATACCAAGCTTTCTTTTAGCTTTCATCGTATTTAGCACCGTCCACGCTGCAGCTTTCTCTCCCAGCTTGGCGTCCTTAGACTTAACTCGTCCCCACGCCCTCTCTTCTAATTCACGATCGGCTTGATGTCTATCTTGTAAGTCTTTACGTTGTGAATATGCGATATCATGCTTTTTACAAGCCGAATCTAAAGGATTGATTCCCGGATCACCTCTAGCTAAACGTTTTTGTAATTTAGTTCCTGGACCGCAATATTGATAACCAGGTATATGAAGCTCTACTGGTAATTTATTTATTATGGTGTTAACCAAACCTTCACCTCGGTGGGTAAGCATTTAATGAGATAGTTGTTGACTATTTTGTAGGTATTTATATAAGCTTGAACGTATATTTAATTTATTATATTCCGAGATGAGGTTTATTAAACAACGTGAAACTCTTCCAGTTAACAATCATGACCTTAAAAAAAGTTATTCAAGAAAACATGGTGCTTTATTACCTGATTCAATTAGATGTATTATAGCAGGCAGTTCAGGATGTGGTAAAACAAATACGCTCATCAGCCTTATAGAAGAACCTAATGGTTTGAAATTTAAAAACGTATATATCTTTTCAAAATCTCTACATCAGCCCAAATATGAATACTTAAAAAAAGTTCTCGAACCTATAAAGGGATTAGGATACTTTACTTTTTCACAACATGAAGATGTTATACCTGTAAGTGAGGCAAAACCTCATTCAATTATGGTGTTTGATGACGTCGTTACTGATAAGAGTGCTAGTGTTCGAGATTATTTCTGTATGGGTAGGCATAATTTAATCGATTCCTTCTATCTCAGTCAAACTTATTCAAAAATACCTAAACAGTTAATACGTGATAATTCAAACTTAATTATACTATTTAAACAAGATGTTTTGAATTTAAAGCATGTGCATGATGACCACATCGGAACCGATTTATCATTTAATCAATTTAAAACGATGTGTGCCGAATGTTGGAAGGAACCTCACGGTTTTATCGTGATAGATACTGAGTCTGATATAAATAATGGTAGATATAGGAAAGGATTTGATTCGTATATAAGTCTTGAGTGAATAGTACGTGCCTTACATAACTTGTAACCGCTTCGTGACGTATACATATATCTTAATAAGTTGCATAATTATTATTATTATAATGGACACCGATGAGATTGAATTAACTAAAAAAATTATTAGAGCGCGTAAATCTGTAAAACGTAAATACCTTGAATTACAACGTGGTCAAGTAGCTATTCAAAGAATTTCGGAAGAGAAATATAAACCTATTATGGATCCTATTAAAGAACTAACAGCCTTAAAGAAAAAATCCAAACATTTAAAAGTTGAGGAAAATCCTCACATACCAAAATTTGCAATTAATTCTTCACATATACCTATTATAAAAAAGACTATCAAAGGTTCTAAAAGCGAGCAGGAGGACACCATAAGTAGCTCAAGTGATCAAGATGAAGAAGATGATGACGAATCTGTTATGAATAAAAATATCAAACGTCCTAAAAGTGAGCAGAAAGATGTCACGAGTAAAACATATGATCAGGATGATGATGATGCTAGTGATGAATATAATGAAGCTGCTAGCACAAGCATTATTGAACGATTACATACTCGATATACTGATATGGCTATACATGATACCAAAAATTTGATGGATCATCTGTATGGAGTTTATTTTGATCCTGATACAGCGGTTTGGAAGATTGGAAACGCTGAAATTAACTTTG